>LR738711.1:722879160-723006686 GCA_902687465.1 Secale cereale | reverse complement strand
CTCGCACTCTCCCTGGAACCCTCCCCTCTCCTCTGCTCTCTCTCCCGCTCGGTCCCGAGCGCCGTCGTCGCCGCCGATCGCAACCACCGTAGGCACTGCCTTTCTATCGCCTCTCCGACGAGCCTCAGAGCTCTGCCTCATCGCCTTCGTCTTCCTCGCCGAGTCACGCAATGTCGGGTGCCCTGGAACGCCGCAAATGCCATCGTCATCATCCTCTGCCCCGACAATCGCCGCCGTCGATTCGCCGTAGCAGAAGCTTCCCCGAGCCCACTGAACCCCCAACAGACCCGCGGTGAGCTCCCGGATCGTTTCCCCCTTCTCCCCTAGTCGTGTTTGACCTCTAGGTCCTATCCCCGCTGATGCCCGAACTCACCGCCGCCGGCGATGCCGCCGCTGTGGCCACAGCCACGCAAGCTCAAAACCGAGCACGCCACCGCACCCGCCATTTCACCAGGAGCCCGTAGCACCTTCTCCCTGGCCTCCCCATGCCATGTAGCTCCAATTCCGACGAGGCCCGAACTCCGGCGCCGCCGCGAGCTCGTTTTCGGCGAGCTCCGGCCGCCCTAGCTGCTGCAACTTGTTGGAATGGACGCGGACGAGCTCCAGCTCCTCGCCCGTGGTCTCTGCTGCCCAAATAACCGCCGGAACGGCGATTCCGTGCCCCTCCGCCGCGTCTGTGGACGCCGGCGTCGAGCCGCCGGTGGGTCTGACCGCTGACCGGCGTGGTTTGACCCCCCCCCCCCACTGCCCAGTTGACCTCCCCCTCTATCACTGACCTGCGGGCCCCGCCCGGCTAATTATTCCAGTTAGTGTTAATTAACTAATTAGATTAGTCCTACAGTCACTGACTAGTGGGCCCTGCCCAGTTAGTTAGGGCTAACTAACTCAGTTCGTTTGCTGAGCCACTGACGTGTGGACCCCACACGTCAGGTTTGACCTAAGCTAACGCTGTTGACTTGCTGACGCAAGCATGATGGAGTGCTGACGCAATAAACATTTTCTAGAATTGTTTTTGTTTAAGAAAATCCAGAAAATTGTTTAAACTTCAAAAAATCATAGAAATTCAACCGTAGCTCAGAATGAAATAATTTATATATGAAAAATGATCAGAAAAATATAAGGAATCTGTTTATGGCATTTTCATGCATGTTTAACCAACTTATACTTGCTGTATAGGTGAAAACACATAAATGGCACTTTTAAATGTTAATTTTGGAATTGCATTTGAACCCTTGGTTCAAATGGACTTCTTTCAAGTAGAATGCTAGTTGCATTAACTCAAATCACATCATAACTTCATGCCATATTCATGCATCATATTGTTGCATATGCTTGTGTTTGATTGTCGGCACCGTTCTTCTCGATAGGTCCAGCTCTGGAGACCGATCCAGAGTACCTGTCAGAGGAGCAGTGCTCTGCACGTTGTTTTACCAGGCAAGCAAACCCCCTTGTTCATTCCGATACAACCCCTCTCTCGCTCCTGCTCCCTGTTATTGCATTAGGACAACAACGACTTCACCTGCTACTTTATGCTGCGGTAGTTGAACCCATTCCTCTGCATGACCTATCATTGCCACAGTAAATAGTTGAAACCCACTAGCATGTGTAGGAGTTGATTGAAGCCATGATGTGATCTTACCATGCCTTGCTTGCTATTGCTTAGAGTGTGTCAGGTCTGATTCATCGGGAATGAATTGGAGTGCAATGATATGTTCTGATGCTGAGAGTTAAGTGTGTGAACGCGTTTTGGTAAAGGTAGCGGTGAGAGGCCATGTAGGAGTACATGGTGGGTTGTCTCACTGGAACCGTTCCTAAGAACTGAGTTCTGTGTATGTTGTCCAATGACCAGCTACTACCACGCATTGGAATGCTTAAGCGCCCCTCTCGACTTATTAACCGACTTGGTCTCTGTCCAGGAGTTGCAACTAGTTTCTGGTGTTTGTAGGTAGTGTTAGTGGTCTACCAAGTGGCACTCGGCCAGTGGGCTTGGGACAGACTAGGCACCGTGGCACGGTGTACCAAGCGTAGATCCACTCGGCGAGGTGGGCTTGGGAACCCTGCACACATCATTTGGGGCCGTGAGCGACACCCCGGCCGGATCTCCTTACGGATGGAACCCGAATAGGCGATAAACCTGGACTAGAGTCTTGTGTGGTTAGTCAGGTCATGGCCGACACCCTCGCCAGGCTTCCGCTTGAAGGTTGCCGAGATACACGAGATGTACATGGCGGTAAGTGGCGAGAGCGTGTGTGAAGAAGTACACCCCTGCAGGGTTAACATGATCTGTTCGAATAGCCGGGTCCACGGTTATGGACTTCTTGGATGCTTACGTGGTACATAGACAGCTTGAAGTGGATACTCTAAAATACTCAAGACAAGTGTGAGTGCTCTGGATGGCCTTCTCGTAGGGAGACGGGGATGAATCCATAGTGGTGTATTGTGTGGTGCTTAGTGGACTCGTGTGCGCCACCTCAAAAGAGTTACCAGCAATCGTAGAATAGGATAGCCATTGAGTCAAAGCTGGCTTGCTGCAACTAAACCCCACTTTGCCATCTTGATACAAGCGCATGTATGATAGGATCTGATGTAAGTCTTGCTGAGTACCTTTTTACTCATGTTTGCTTAATTATGTTTTGCAGATAGGATTGACGTCTCACTAGTAGTTCCGCTTGGACTTCGCCAAGTAGCTTGTTACCTCAGCTACGATCTTGGACGAGTGTTGTAGATAGTCAGACTCTTCAGCCTTTTTCATTTGTAGATATCTGTACTCAGACATGTTGTGCTTCCGCTTGTTGCTTGTATGCTTTGAATGTTGGGTCGTGAGACCCATGTTTGTAATATCTGGCTCCTCGGAGCCTAATGAATAAATACTTTGTTTATTAGAGTCTTGTTGTGATGCCATGTTGTATTTGCACATATTGAGCATATTGTGTGTATGTTATTGAAATGCTTGGTATGTGTGGGATCCGACACCTAGTTGTTTACCCTTGGTAGCCTATCTTACAGGCAAATGCCTCCTAGTGCTTGATATGTCCAAAACGTATCTATAATTTCTGCTTGCTCCATGCCTCTTTTGGGTGATATTGCTATGATATTTATACACTTCCATACACTTTTGATCATATTTGGACTAACCTATTAACTCAGTGCACCCCAGTGCCAGTTTCTGTTTTCTGCTGTTTTTGTATTTCAGGTTTTCCCGTCACGTAAACTGCCAGAAAAATCCCGGAAAAAATATATAAAAAATCAGCGTTCCGGAAGCTTCCACACGGCCGAAGTAGGGCCGGAGGGGGGCCACCAGGGCTCCAGGCGCCCTGGTGGCGCGGCCCCCCTCCTGGCCGCGCCGGGGGGGGGCGCCTGGGCCCCCAGGCCTCCGCTGATGCCCCCCTTTGGCATATATTTAACACGTGTCCCGAAACCCTCGAGGACGGAACCCTTTTTCGCGATCTCATCTCTGTTCCGCCGCCGCCGCGCTTCCAAGATTGGGAGCACCAGGAGAACTCTTCCCGGCACCCTGCCGGAGGGGAGGATCACCACTGGGAGCCTCTCCACCACCATGGACGCCTCCCGGATGAGTTGTGAGTAGTCTCCCTTGGACCATGGGTCCATGACCAGTAGCTATGTGATGTTCTCCTCCCCTTCTTGTGCTTCACTAATTAGACCTCGTGAGCTGCCCTACATGATCGAGGCACATATGTAATCCTTATGTTGTTGCTATGTTGAGTTTGCTGGGATCCGATGGATTGTGAGATTATGTTCAGATTGTGTTTGAGTAATATATTTGATTTACCTCTTTTATATTTATGTTCTTAAGTAATTCTTGCATGTTCTCCGTTGCTATTTATTGCTTTGGCCGAGTAGTAGGTAGTGACTCCAAGAGGGAACGTTATGCTTGATTGTGGGTTCATGCCCCTCGATGACTAGCTTGAGTGACAGAAACATGAGTGTAGGGGATGTGCTGTTGCCACAAGGGGGAAAACAACGGTGCTTGTGCTCGCGGGTGCAAGGATTGTTTACTTTACGCAAAGTTCTTTTAATGCAGTTGTCTGTTGCTTTGAGTTTACACTATGGGTGGGACTCGCAACTTAATACCAGCGAAATGTTCTGGATAGATATCTCAAGGTGGATGATTAGTAGTAGATGCAGATGGATTTCGGTCTACTTGCCTTGGCGTACCGCCCATGCTTTGAACCTCTACCTTTCTTGCAACATAGTTAGCATTGGTTTGCGCACATAATTTTGTCAATTGCCCAGCTGTAATTAGTTTACCTCACATAGCTGTTTTATCGTCTTTTGGGAGAGAGACATCACTAGTGAACATCATGGGACCCCGGTCCATATTACCATCACTGATCACATCCGCTATTTACTTTCCGCTTTTACTTACTAGTTGCAGCAATACCTATCACTATTATCTCTTGTGTTTGATCCTTTGTAAACGACAAGGCTGGAGGGATTGACAACCTCTCTGTACTCGTTGGGAGCAAAGTTATTTGTATCTGTGTGCAGGTCCAAGTTCATTGCTAAGTATCTGGCGCCGTTAGCAGTTGACACCTTCTTGTTGAACCTTGGAGTCTCAGGGGAAATCGATCCTTGGTATCTTTGCCAAGGGAAAACTTCCGCTACACTGCATCTCAAACCTTCCACTTGGGGTAACCAACGAGGGGCGAGAAGCCATCAAGCAAAGTTTTCTGGCGCCGTTGTCGGGGACTCCACTCTTCAAGATAGGGGAGTTGCACGCTATCTTTTACCTTTGCTTTTTAGTCTTGTTAGTTTACCTTTCAGTTTTTTTTGCTTTAGTATCCTTTATCGAAAATCACAAAAATAGTTATCTTGCTTGCTTGCTGCTATGGGTTCCACCGAGAACACCAAGTTGTGTGACTTCACTAGTCATAACAACGATGACTTTATCTGCACGCCTATCACTACACCTGCCACTTCAGCACCTTCTTATGAAATTAAACCTGCTTTACTGAACTTAGTTATGAAAGATCAATTCTCCGGTGCTGGAGATGATGCTGCTTTACACTTAAACAACTTTGTTGAACTCTGTGATATGCAAAAGTACCAAGAAATAGATGGTAATATTGTTAAGCTTAAGCTTTTTCCTTTCTCCTTGAGAGGAGGAGCTAAAATTTGGTTTCAATCTTTGCCTAGAAATAGCATAGATTCATGGGACAAGTGCAAAGATGCTTTTATTGGAAAATACTATCCACCTGCTAAAATTATCCAACTAAGAAGTAACAGAATGAATTTTAAACAATTGGATAATGAACACGTTGCCCAAGCTTGGGAACGCATGAAATCTCTTGTCAAGAACTGCCCTACTCATGGTTTGACTACTTGGATGGTTATCCAAACTTTCTATGCAGGCTTGAACTTTACCTCGCGGAACTTGTTAGATTCGGCCGCGGGAGGAACATTTATGTCAACTACACTTGGTGCTGCCACGAAGCTTCTCGATGAGATGATGACCAATTATTCTCAATGGCACACCGAACGCGCTCCAACAGGTAGGAAGGTAAACTCTGTCGAGGAGATTTCCTCCCTAAATGAAAAAGTTGACTTGATCATGTCTCTACTTTCGAAGCAATCTTCTGTTGATCCTCGTGATGTTCCTTTAAATTCTTTGATTGCTCAAGAACAAGTAGATGTGAACTTTATCTCTAGAAACAATTTTAACAACAATGCTTATAGGAGTAACTTTGGTAGCAATCCTAGACCGTTCCCCTCTAATTCTTATGGGAACAACAATGCTTATCCTAGTACCAAGAACTCCACTACTGAACTAGAGATTATGCTTAAAGATTTCATCACTACCCAAAAAGCCTTTAATAAGAGTGCAGAAGAAAAACTACATAAACTAGATGATCTTTCTTTTAAGGTAGACCATTTAGCCAATGAGGTAAAATTGCTAAAAAATTAAAACTTCTCCTCTTGAGGAGAGGGAAGTCACTCCTATAAATGCTATTCAAGTGCAAATTAATGAAAATATTAGGATGATGGCTAAACTTAAAGAGAGATGGGCTAGAGAAAGGGAGGAAGAGGATAGAATTAAGAGCCTTCCTACCCACCACATTGTTGCTACTATCCAAGTTGTTGAGGATATCCAAACTCTTAGCACCCAATGTACTCCTGGTCCCAATGGACCTATTAATGGTGATGCTATGACTATAGAAACTACCAAACAAGTGAACCGAAAGGACACTACTACCACTTTACTTGATGCTAATGACCTTGATTTTGATAATTGCACTCTTGCCGAAGTTATTGATTTCCTTCACAAGATGTCTAGAGATCCCCGCACTAGCACGCTTAACCTTGCCTTCACGGAGCATATCACTAATGCTCTCATCAAAGCTAGGGAGGAGAAACTTAGAGTAGAAGCCTCCATACCTAGAAACCTAGAAGATGGTTGGGATCCTATGATTAAAATTAAATTGAATAACTTCTCTTGCTATGCTTTATGTGATGTTGGAGCTAGTACCTCCGTTATGCCCAAAAGAATATATGATATGCTTAAATTGAAACCTTTTGATTCTTGTTCTTTTGGTGTTCGTCTTGTTGATTCTTCCATAAAGAAACCTTTGGGGAGGATCGACGATGTTCTTATCATTGTCAATGACAATTATGTTCCCGTTGATTTTACTATTATGGACATTGAATGTGAACCTTCTTGTCCAATTATTTTGGGATGTCCTTTTCTTCGCACCATTGGTGCCATCATTGACATGAAAGAGGGGAATATAAAATTCCAATTTCCTCTCAAGAAAGGGATGGAACACTTCCCTAGAAAGAAGATTAAGTTACCTTTTGAGTCCGTTATACGGGCTAGCTATTCTTTTACTCTTGATAAAACTTGATCTCTTTGCATTATGCCTAGCTTAAAGGCATAAAAGAAAGCGCTTTTGGGAGGCAGCCCACAATGAATAAAATTTTATTTTGCTTTTGTTGTGTCTCGATGTTGTTACTAGAGTAGCATCATCATTGTATCTTTACTTTTCAGCTTTGTGCCAAGTGTAGCCTCTGATTGCAAGAAAGTTCAAAAGTTGTGACGTGTTGTCCAGGAAACAGATTTTGTCCTTGGACAGAAAAATTCGTATAAAATCACCAGATCATCTTTTTGGTCTGAATTTTTTCGACAGCGTGCTCTATACAATTTTCTTTCGGGCGTCAGTTCTGAGTTTTTTTATTAGAGTTGCAGAAGTGCCCCGAAAAAATCATTTACTACCTGCTGGTCTATTTTTCACAGATTCTGTCATGTTTTGCCTTTCCTTCATTTTGCAAACCTTGAGCTTGCTTTTTCTTTGCAAAAACCTTTTGGCAATCTTGAGAAACAGTAGACCTTCAAGAATATCCTTATTTCCAGCAAGGAACAATTATTTTATTATGGGTACTAACCTCGCTAATCAGATTATGATGAGTTATGTATGAAGGGAGTTTTCAAGTGTGCGAGGGAAGATGATAAAAAGATTCAGGAGTGTCAAACGCTCAAGCTTGGGGATGCCCCCATGCACCCCCAAGAAATATTCAAGAAGACTCAAGCGTCTAAGCTTGGGGATGCCCCCGTGCATCCCCTTCTCCATCAACATTATCAGTTCGTCTTTCGTTCCACTATATTTTTATCACTTCATGTGTTATGTGCTATGCTTGGAGCGTCTTGCTCTTAGTTTCCTTTTTAGTTTTCTTTAGCTTTTCATAATGAGTCGATACTCAGCTTTCTTTGTGTGGGAGAGAAACACGCTCCACTTTAACCTAGAACATAACATAGAATTTTCTATCCTTGTTGTGTGTGTTCTTTGTCTTTTAATAGCTACTATCATGTTTAGCTCTTAGTTTTCATGCTTATATTTTTAAAGAGCTTTTGTTTAGTTGGTCGTTGGAACTCTCTTTATTTATCATGCTTATCTTGTTAAGAGAGTTGGCTTCTGTTGCATTGGTCTATATGTCTATGATAAAAATGCTACGTGCATAATGGTGCTTAGTAGTTCATGTTTTCTTATGGTTAGTCTCAAATAGCTGGGGGGTTCCCAGTGTGTTATTGGAGTACCAACATGATTTGTTTGCCTATGATGTGGTATGGTTTAGTGATATCTTCCTTCAAGAATTTATTTTGATTGACTTGGCGTATGCTCACGCATATTTAAGACTGTAAAGAAAGTCTGTCAAGCCTTGATGATCTTTTATTTCTGAGTAGCGATATAACTTCCTTGCCTGATTCAATGTTGCTTTATCGCTCTGCATGATTATGACCGTCATTGCTCTTTTAGTTGGTCGCTCCCAGTCTTTTGCTAACCTCCACCTGTACTAAGCGGACTGACTGCTTGTGCATCCAAAATCCTTTAAACCAGTTATGCCATATGAGTCCACCATACCTTCCTATACATGGTATTTACCTGCCATTCCTAACGAAGACTTTCATGTACCATCTCGAAATTATTCAAAAAAGGCATTCCTCTTTTGTGCCTCTATTTTAGTTCATGAGGAAGTAGTAGTTAATTCATGATCTTTTTAAGTTGGACAAGCTTCACCCCGGGATTGCATGTCTAATGTGCAAACCCATAATACGAGAAGGAACTGGCCAAGAGTGCGCCCGGCTCAAAAATAATATAACAAACAAACCCTCCTTCACGCTTTGTTCATGAGAAATCAGAAAACTTTGGCAGTGATAAACAAAGGAGATTAAGAGGATGTGATCGTCCTCATTCGGGAGCCGTTCCTCGAAACTTGTCCAGCTCGAGAAGTAATTGAGTTATCTGCTAGCATTCGTTGACGAAACATGCATATCCAAAAATAATAATTATTACCTCTGTTTTTAAAACCAAGAGCTCTGGTACATGTTTTGTCTTTGTTTTCGACCACGGGTTTTCAACTTTGCCAACAAAAGCCACGGTTCGAGAGTCTCCACCTTCTTTTAAAGCACCAACTACTGAGATCATGATTGTCATTCTGAGTGTAATGTGCATTGTCCCAAAGTAGCATTGTCTTTTGCATGATTATGATATCGTTTATTCTGAAATCATTGTATCTAGTCATCACTTAAACCTTGGAGGTGCCCCTGCATTTATGTTTTGCTTCACTAAAGGGGGCAAGCGAGATACCACTTTATCATATTTGCACACCATGCTCATTACAAATCTATTTGATGTTTCAGTATCATATTGTAAAACTTTCAGTTCTTTGTGATTTTCTCATGAGGCAACTTAATTACTACAGATTCATTGTCTCAGTAAGCTTTTGTCATATGCCTATGAAAGGTCCTTATACGGTTAATAGCATGTCACCACAGAAATTATTCTTGTTATCATTTACCTACTCGAGGACGAGCAGGAATTAAGCTTGGGGATGTTGATACGTCCAAAACGTATCTATAATTTCTGCTTGCTCCATGCCTCTTTTGGGTGATATTGCTATGATATTTATACACTTCCATACACTTTTGATCATATTTGGACTAACCTATTAACTCAGTGCACCCCAGTGCCAGTTTTTGTTTTCTGCTGTTTTTGTATTTCAGGTTTTCCCGTCACGTAAACTGCCAGAAAAATCTCGGAAAAATTATATAAAAAATCAGCGTTCCGGAAGATTCCACACGGCCGAAGTAGGGCCGGAGGGGGGCCACCAGGGCTCCAGGCGCCCTGGTGGCGCGGCCCCCCTCCTGGCCGCGCCGGGGGGCACCTGGGCCCCCCAGGCCTCCGCTGATGCCCCCCTTTGGCATATATTTAACACGCGTCCCGAAACCCTCGAGGACGGAACCCTTTTTCGCGATCTCATCTCTGTTCCACCGCCGCCGCGCTTCCAAGATCAGGAGCACCAGGAGAACTCTTCCCGGCACCCTGCCGGAGGGGAGGATCACCACCGGGAGCCTCTCCACCACCATGGACGCCTCCCGGATGAGTTGTGAGTAGTCTCCCTTGGACCATGGGTCCATGACCAGTAGCTATGTGATGTTCTCCTCCCCTTCTTGTGCTTCACTAATTAGACCTCGTGAGCTGCCCTACATGATCGAGGCACATATGTAATCCTTATGCTGTTACTATGTTGAGTTTGCTGGGATCCGATGGATTGTGAGATTATGTTCAGATTGTGTTTGAGTAATATATTTGATTTACCTCTTTCATATTTATGTTCTTAAGTGATTCTTGCATGTTCTCCGTTGCTATTTATTGCTTTGGCCGAGTAGTAGGTAGTGACTCCAAGAGGGAACGTTATGCTTGATTGTGGGTTCATGCCCCTCGATGACTAGCTTGAGTGACTGAAACATGAGTCTAGGGGATGTGTTGTTGCCACAAGGGGGAAAACAACGGTGCTTGTGCTCGCGGGTGCAACGATTGTTTACTTTACGCAAAGTTCTTTTAATGCAGTTGTCTGTTGCTTTGATTTTACACTATGGGTGGGACTCGCAACTTAATACCAGCGAGATGTTCTGGATAGATATCTCAAGGTGGATGATTAGTAGTAGATGCAGATGGATTTCGGTCTACTTGCCTTGGCGTACCGCCCATGCTTTGAACCTCTACCTTTCTTGCAACATAGTTAGCATTGGTTTGCGCACATAATCCTGTCAATTGCCCAGCTGTAATTCGTTTACCTCACATAGCTGTTTTATCGTCTTTTGGGAGAGAGACATCACTAGTGAACATCATGGGACCCTGGTCCATATTACCATCACTGATCACATCCGCTATTTACTTTCCGCTTTTACTTACTAGTTGCAGCAATACCTATCACTATTATCTCTTGTGTTTGATCCTTTGTAAACGACAAGGCCGGAGGGATTGACAACCTCTCTGTACTCATTGGGAGCAAAGTTATTTGTATCTGTGTGCAGGTCCAAGTTGATTGCTAAGTATCTGGCGCCGTTAGCAGTTGACACCTTCTTGTTGAACCTTGGAGTCTCAGGGGAAATCGATCCTTGGTATCTTTGCCAAGGGAAAACTTCCGCTACACTGCATCTCAAACCTTCCACTTGGGGTAACCAACGAGGGGCGAGAAGCCATCAGTGCTTCCACTGAGCCTTGGTAGCCTGCTACTGCTCCGGAACGCTTAGGCTGACCGGTATGTGTCCTTCTTCGTTCCTGTGTCTGTCCCTTAGGGGAAATGTCACGCGATGTTCCTTTAAGTCCTTGTAGCTTGCTACGACTTGGGTTCATAGGTTGATGACCGACACGTTCGTTGCTGGGTCATGAATGCCTGTCTCTGTAATTTAGTGCCACTTTTGGTTTATAACTGGTCATGTCGGCCCGGGTTCTCTGTCATATGGATGCTAGCGACACTATCATATACGTGAGCCAAAATGCGCAAACAGTCCCGGGCCAGGTAAGGTGGCACCCGTGGGATACCGTGCGTGAGGCTGCAAAGTGATATGGTGTGTTACATGCTAGACCGGTGTGACTTAGGATCGGGGTCCCGACACCCGGTCCACCGATCTTGCCAATGAAAACATGGATGTCGCCGAAGGGGACCCGGTACCCGTACTCAATTGAATCGGCCTCCGGGCCCCATCCTGCGTCGTTGCTATAGATCTTGCTGCGATGACTCTTAGTCATCCGGCCCACTGCATAGCCCTGGAGTCCTTTAAAGTTGCCCTCCAAGAACTCGAAACCATCGTGTGATAGCCCCACGGTGGGTGCCAACTGTCGTGGTTTTGTCACGGCAGATGTCCTAGCTTAAGGACTTAGTCGTGGAGCCATCGCTGTGGGTTAGCTTAAAGGGGTTAAAGCGGACAAAGGACGCAAGGGATTTTATACTAGTTCGGCCCCTTCGATGAAGGTAAAAGCCTACGTCTAGTTGTTGTGGTATTGCTAGGGTTTCGATGACCAGGGAGCGAATCCGCTTTGCCTATGTCTTGAGTTGTTGTTTCTTGTCCCCTGAACCGCCGCCGGGTCATCCCTTTATATACACAGGATACGCCCGGCCGGCTTACAAAACCCCGAGGCCGGCTCATAACGTGCCCGGCTCGGTCTCTGCCTTGCTTATCTTACAATACAAGTTACACGCCGTATGGCGGTTTACATCTACAGGTCTAACACCCTTTGGGCCCTAGGACTTTCAGTCTTCTATGGTAAAACGATGTATCCTTATGTCTTGACGGGCTTCATAGAGGTGATTTCATCATAGGAATAAACCGGCCCCTCCTAGGCGGTTTATACCTAATAGTTATGTCCCTGACACTTACCGTAGTCCAACTTTCTCCTTTTCCGGGCCATTGTTTCTAGTGATATGGAGGGCCGAGAGAGATGGAGAATAAAAGTTTCTGGTTCCACAGGAAGCTTCTGCGCAGCACACTTTGACAGGTGATCAACTATGTTGTTTTCCACATGGGTTACGTGCTCTGTTTGCAACCAGTCAAAGTGCTCCTCCAATCTCCTCACTTCCTCAACATATGCAGCCATCAATGGACTTTGGTAATCCTTGTTGACTTGTCTCACCACAAGTTGTGAATCTCCTCGAATGACCAGTTTCTTAATTCCCAATTCTGCTACAATTCTGAGCCCGGCAAGGAGCCCTTCATACTCTGTTATATTGTTGGTGGCTTCTTCTCAGGCAAAAATGCATTTGGACGACGTACTTCAAGTGCTCCCCAGAGGGGGGCAACAAGAAGCATGCCATCTCCTGTACCTTGTAGGGAAAAAGCACCATCAAAATACATAATCCATTCTTGGGGTGATTCCTTGCCGGGGATAGTTGTCTCTGTTATTTCCTCTTCAGGGGTTGGCGTCCATTCTGCAATAACCTCTGCCAATGCCCTGCTCTGGATAGTTGATGTGCTCTCATATTTCAATCCAAAGCTGGATAACTCCAAAGCCCACTCCACTACTCTACCAGTAGCATCAAGGTTTCGGAGTATCCTTTGCAACGGAAAATGAGTGACAATCGTGATCTCGTGGGCTTGGAAGTAGTGGTGCAGTTTCCTTGAGGCCATAATGAGACCAAATATCAACTTTTGCACACCAGAGTACCTCGATCTAGCCCCTGTAACAAGGAGCTAATGAAGTACACTGGGCGCTGCACCACTTTCTTCCTTGCCGCGTCCTTGGGGTTGCTCTCATTGCCGGGCTCATTGTTGTCCTGATCCTTGTCTGACTCTGCCATGTTCTGCTTGCTTTCTGCCTCATCTACTTCTCGTTGTGCTACCAAGGCTGCATGGACCACACTTTGTTGGTTGCTGCCAAGTATAACAACAATGGCTCATGGGGTTTGGGTGCAACCAAGGTGGGTACAGAGGAAAGGTAGGCCTTCAACTCTTGTAGGGTTGCATCTGCTTTCGGGGTCCACTTCACAGGCCCTGCCTTCTTCAAAATTTTAAAGAACGGCAGGGCACGCTCGGCAGACTTGGCGATGAATCTGCTCAGTGCGACAATGCATCATGTTAAGCGCCTCATATCCTTAACTGTCCTTAGTGCTTGGGTCTGCTCAATGGATCTGATCTTGTCGGGGTTGGCTTCGATCCCCCCGGTGGGATACAAAGAACCCAAGTAGCTTGCCGGAGGGACATCAAACACACACTTCTCTGGATTGAACTTCAAATTGATCTTGCGTAAATTGGAAAATGTCTCCTCCAAATCCTGGATAAGGGTGGCCTTATCCTTGGTTTTGACCATGATATCATCCATATAGGCTTCTATATTTTGGTGCAACTGTGGTTCAAAGCCAATATGGACTGCCCTTGCAAAAGTTGACCCTACACTCTTTAATCCAAACGGCATGCGCATAAAGCAGTACGTACCAAATGGAGTGATGAATGACTTCTTCTCTTCATCTTCTTTGTACATGAAGATCTGATGATATCCAGAGTATGCATCCAGAAAGGAGAGCAAATCACAACCTGGAGTGGAATCCACAATCTGATCAATGCGCGGCAAGGGAAATGGATCCTTTGGACAAGCCTTGTTGAGATCTATGAAATCGATGCAAAGCCTCCACTTCCTGTTAGCCTTCCGGACTACCACTGGATTTGCCAACCACGTAGGATGGACTACTCCTCTGACCAAACCAGTTGCCTCTAGTTTTTTGATCTCTTTGGCAATGAACTGCTGCTTCTCTAAGGCCTGCTTCCGGACTTTCTGCTTCACACGGCAGGCGTGTGGGCAGACATCAAGGTGGTGCTCGATTACCTCCCTGGGAACACCGGGAATATCAGATGGTTACCAGGCAAACACATCGATATTCGTCCGCAGGAAGGCAACGAGCGGGCTTTCCTATTTGTCATCGTGGGTGGCGCTGATAGTGAAAGTACCATCAACGCCATCCAGACCTGCCGAGACCTTTTTCACTTGGGGTGCAGCAACCTTGGATCTCTTGCTATTGCAACACTCCGGCATGTCGTCAACGGGTGTCGTGCACTCGGAGGGGGCATGCTTCCCGAAAACCTTATCGGAGGTCCTACCATTCTTCTCCTTTCCTTTGCTTTCCTTGGCGGGAGCTGCTGCTGCCACTGCCTCTACTGCGACCGCATCCTGGTATATCTTGTCCTCTGAAATTCCTGCTCACTGGTTTCCTCTTCATCCCCTCCATCACTCACATTATCATAGATTTGCTTCTCTCGGCCCCTGGCGGGTTTTCCTTGGTTTTGAAAGGGTTTTCCGGGGCAGTTTGCTTCACCGCCTCGGCCCTTACCACCAGAGGTATTCTGACCCTTTTCCTTGTCACGCTTATCATATTCTACTCCCTACTTCTTGACAAGCTACTCAACCTGGAAACACTCCAGAAGGTCATGGCCCTTGGTCTGATAGATCTTCCAGTACGGCCCATCGCCTTTCCCAGCTTTCTCGGCGGCAACGACTTCCCGGCAGGCGGCGCAAGCGACAGCTTCCTTGCCGGGGGGCCTCTGCCTTGGCCTTCTTGCCGGTACTAGGTGTGCCTGATCCTTCCACATTCATTACTGCTTTATCTCTTGGCTTCTTATTGCGCTTCTTGCCCTTTCTCTGGCTGGTTGATTCATCCTCATCCTCTGAATCAACATTGGCACAATCTTCCTCTCTGGGCAAGCTCCATACGAGCACACTTATCCACCAGTGTGTATAGCTCCTTCATAGTCTTGGGCAACCGCACGCTCATCTTGGAACGAACGCGGTGGCTGCGCACATTGGACTGGAAAGCTGCTATAGCAGCTGCCGGATGGATATCTGGAATATTTCTATGAACTTTACTGAATCTCTGTATATACCTACGGAGAGTTTCTCCTTCCTTCTGCTGAAGGAGTTGCAGGTCGCTGGGCCTGCCAGGCTCTTGGTGGTCACCGGTGAAAGCACCGATGAACTCGTGGCACAGGTCTGCCCATGACAAAATGGAACCTTCTGGTAGGTTCATCAGCCAAGACCTCACGTTGGACTTGAGGGCCAAAGGGAAGTAGTTGGCGAACACCTTCTCGTCTCTTTCCGTGGCAGCCTCAACAGCGATGGTGTAGATGCTCAGGAACTCTACCGTGTTCAGCCTCCCGTCGTACTTCTCAGGTATCTCTGGCTTGAATGTGCGGACGGACGACCAACGGACTTGCCGCGGTTCTTGTGTGAAGGCAGGGCAGCCGACCCCGAATGGTAGGCACCCACCAACACCGAGCGCAGGCTCGTCGACGTTGAGGCCGTCGCACCCGTTGGTCTCGCGGAGGTCGTCACGGCGTCGATCTGTGACGACGCACACGTCTCCTCGCCGCCTATCCTCCAGGGCTCTATTTTGGCCAGAACGTGCTCGAGGGCTAGAAGAGGCCATCGAGAAGTCCTTGGGTTCTTGATTCTGTTGCGCCCGCATAGGCTGTCGTGGCGGGGACTGCATTGTGGGGACACCCCCCCCCCCGCTCCCACGTTCGGCAAGCAGTACATGCGGTTGCTGTTGCTTAGGGAGGCTGTGGCAGGCCAGCTTGTCGAGAGCCCCCAGCTTCGGCAAAACCGAGCAGACTCTGGATGGTGGCACGCCATTCATCCATCTGCTCGGCTGCTGGCGGAAACCTCAGTAGCAGCTAAGCTCACGCCATAGCCTCCACGGCTGTGCTTGGTATAGGAGTTGATGATGTCGACTGCATCGTCGCCTGGCTCTTGACGGTGCCAGTAGTGGTCGCAGCCGCGGCGCCGCGCCCACACTGCTGTGGGACGACCGCCTAGACAGCGGGGTTACGCGGCGGTGGCGCTCGAGGAATAGTGGCTCCATTGAGCGCAGAGAGTCATCCAGGAGGAGGCACATGCGCCGCTTTCGCTCCCGTTGTGGGGACGGCCGGAGGGTGATGGCTTGTCCCGGACCGAGCGCCGTTGCTACGGTTGTGCTCATAGGTGGGAGGAGGGGGTGCGGGTGGAGTAACCCCCTCGCCCACACCTTGTGGAGCGTGGCTGCTGAGGCGCTGTTGATGCCATTCTCTCCCGACATCTCCTGCCCCCGTGTCTACCGCCAGGGATGTGGTGATGGTGCCACCTACTCCAACCATGTCCCCAGCAGCGTCCACATCTCTGCTCGCATCCGCGTCTCCCTCGACATTAGAGGCCGAGGGCGGTGGAGCCTTCGAGGTGGATGGATGGGCAGAAGCACCGGACTTCTTCTTGGGCGTCATAGATGATGGCACCGTCGAAGATGAAGATGGCGTTGAAGATGACGCGCTGCGCACGCTTTCACGTTCATGCAGGCGATCCCCCTACCTGGCACGCCAAAGATGTCGCGGGATATCCGCGGCCACCTATGGGACCGGGAGGCCCTTGCTGGTTCGACGGGGGAACGTCGCGTTGCACAAAGAGCAGACCAGTGCGCAGCAGCATGACAGAGAGCACACATGCAATTTACCCAGGTTCGGGCCACCGCGAGGCGTAAAACCCTACTCCTGCTTTGGTGGCTTGATGATGGAATGGAGGTGGTGGAGCATAGTACACTCTCTCGACAAGGGTTGCCTCAGGGCAACAGCGACTACGCGCGTACGGGAGTGTGGGTTCATCTACTTTCTAACCCTTTCTATGATTGCCATGGGCCTGCTTTTATAGATCAAGGGGCGACCACAGTGGCAAATTAGTCATTATGCACTAATATGAGAACAAATAGTGCTATCATACCTAACTCTGCAGGCTAACAGGGTGCATTAAATGCACTTCTTAGTGTCGCATCACTAGTTGCCCGGCAAGGCTAGCCGGGCTATCTTGCCAGCTCCGCGCGTGTCTCCTTGACACATCGCAGGAAGGGTGTCATCTGCGGGTTCTTCCTGTAGGAAATGGCTGCCATGTGGATAATGGTTGCCACTTAATCATCTTGTGGCTTGACACCGCATTTATTGACGATGTGGGTCGTGCTTGAGCGTTCGGTGAGGTGGTTTCGCCTCCGCGAGTCTCTGTTATCTGGTTTCAGAGGTGGCCTCGCCCCTTGCCGGGCTCGCCTGCCGGCAAGGGTGGTCCTTCTCTTGGTGAAGTCTTGCTTCTCCGGCTCGGCCTTGGTCTCTTTGATCTTAAGCTGGTACTCTGAATCTCTTGGTCTCTTATACTCTGACTTGGGCTGGTGCTTCAATCTTGTTCTTGCGCCTGTGCACAGTCTGGGCATCAGACCCAGGGTTTGTTGCACCAACAGTTGCAATGATCATGATTGAGGTGATGATTCTTATGATCTTGGAAATTTATTTAAGCCTCGTCATGATTATGATATTGATAGTAATGTTTGCAATAATATTTAAAGTGGGTTTGGAAGAGTTTTATTTTAGATCCAACTACTTTGGAGAATGATCAATCTTATGAATTTTTTGATAAAAGTGGGCTTGGAGAGGTCATGACTTTATTTGATGATAATCCCGCTATGTTGGAAGAGTGTCAACTTTTTGTGCATGTGGATCATGAAAGAAAATTTTATGTGATAGATATATTGTTGAATTTGAGTATGATCCTACATGTAATTATTATGAGAGAGGAAAATATGGTTGTAGAAATTTTCATCTTACTAAATTACCTCTCGTTATGTTGAGATTGTTATTGTTTCTTTGTTCTTCCTTGCATATGCTAGATGTTTCTTGTCTTGATAATTTGGTTACCTACAAAATGTCTATGCATAGGAAGTATGTTAGACTTAAATGTGTTTGTCATGTGCTTCATGATGCTCTTTTTGTGCTTCAACTCTTGTCTTTCATGTGAGCGTCATTGAAATCTCAAGCCTATCTTAATGGCTATAAAGAAAGAGCTTGTTAGGAGGCAACCCAACGAATAAAAGAATTTTTTTCTTTTTATTTTATGTTCCTGTGTGTATACCCATTAATACATCTGTTTAGATGCGTTTTTGTGGTTTGGATAAATGGTTGTTCCAAGCAAAGCCTTTAGGATCATGTTGGGTGTTAGTAGATTTGATCTTGTTGAAAAACAGAAACTTTTGCACTCACGAAAAAATTCTCATTTTTAATAGAAGAGTGTTTTTGAGTTGATTCTTTTTTCAGAAGATTAATATACAATTTTTTCATGTGGTCCTAATTTTTCAAAAAAAAAATAGAGTTACAGAAATTTTTGAAATTTCCAGATTGCTACAAACTATTCTGTTTTTGACAGATTATGCTTTCTTTGTGTTGTGTGCTTGTTTTGATGATTGGTTTTCTTTGATGAGTTTTTGCCATGGAAAAGTTGGAATACAGTAGATATAATGCAAGAATAAAATATGAATTGGTTTTCTACAGTACTTATAGTAGTGATTTATTTTCTTATACTAATGGATCTTACGAAGGTTTTTGTTGAGTTTTGTGTGATTGAAGTTTTCAAGTTTTGGGTGATGTTACGATGGATGAAGGAATAAGGAGTAAGAAGAGTCTAATCTTGGGGATGCCCTTGGCATCCCAAGCTATTATCCAAAGAAAAGCAAGCAACTAAGCTTCGGGATGCCCCGAGTGGCATCCCCTCTTTCTTATAACGACCATCGGTATCTTACTCGAAGCTATATTTTTATTTGTCACATATTATGTGTTTTGCTTGGAGCGTCTTGTATGATATGAGTCTTTGCTTGTTTTGTTTTGCTCTCTAAGTCTTGAATCCTTGCTGGACACACCTATTTGAGAGATCCATAATTATGCCATGACTTGTTAGAACAGCTCTCTTTGCTTCACTTAAATTTTTATCAGCTATGGATTTGCTCTAGTACTTCACTTATATCTTTTTGAGCATGGTGTGCCTTAATATTTTTTAATAAATACTCTCTTGCTTCACTTAGATTTATTTTGAGAGAAAGAAAAAACTTATGCTCATGATCTTCACTTATATTTGTTTGAGCTTATCAAAAGCAACACATGAAAATTAGTCCCAAAGTGATCGATATCCAAGAAGGATATAATAAAAACTTTTATGAAGATCATTGGACAAAATAAAATTGATTCCTTGTAATAGTTTTGAGATATGATGATGTGATATGTGAGTTATGTTGATGAGTAAATGTGCTTTAGTAATAATATTGGTGTTAAGGTTTGTGATTCCCTATGCAAGCACAAAAGTCAATAGTCATGCAATGAAATTATATCCTACTTGTGGTGCATTATTCGGTGTTAATTATGCTCAATGCTCGCTTATGAGATTAGTCGTTTCTTGGTTGGTCGCTTCCCAATATTTTGCTAGCCTTCATTTTGCACTAAGTATGATCACTACTTGTGCATCCAGAATCCTTTAAACCAGTTTTGCCACATGTGTCCACTATACCTACCTATATACGATATTCTCTTGCCGTTCTAAGCAAATTTGTATGTGCCATTTCTAATTTTTTAAATAAATTTCTCTTTTGTGTGCTCGTACCGCTCGAGAGGTAGTGAGGGGTGGCTAATATTTTCCATGCTAGATGTTTTATTCTCACGATGAGTGTTTATTCACTTGTAATTGCACGAGAGTAAGGCAAAGGTATTAGGGATGCCCAGTCCCGAAATGAAAAATGAATTTACTTTATGTTGTCAAATAGTAAATTCCTTGGAAAGTGTTGGTATGGAAGGCACCCGTGGTTACGGTTAGCCATGGCTTGTGAAAGTTTGGTGGAAAAGGGAATAAATATTATTTTTTGTTTGGGAACCGCCTTGATATATCTAGCATGGAAAGTGTTGGGAACTCTAAGTCGTTTTCATTGGTGGGAAAATTATGCCACCCAAAGTAATTGTATCTCTCAATTTAAGTTTTGAGCTCTGGCACCTCTACAAATCCCTACTTCCCTCTGTGAAGGGACTTTCTTTTACTTTATGCTATTTTTATTTTGAATTTGGGTCTCCATCTTCTCTTATAAAACACCAACTAGGAGGCACTGTGATTGTAAGTATTGGGTGTAGTTAATATGCGAGTGTATTTCATGAATGGATCAATGGTTAAGCATGATGGGCTAGGGATAACTTATTTTAGCATTGATATTTTCAAAGACATGATGGCTTGTTGATATGCTTGAGTATTTAAATTTCATGTCAAAACTAGACAATTGCTTTGAACCATATAAAAGTCCAAATGTCCATGCCATAAAGAAAAGAATATGATATGACATGATAGGCAACATTCCACATCAAAAATTATGTTTTTATCATTTACCTTCTCGAGGACGAGCAGGAATTAAGCTTGGGGATGCTGATACGTCTCCAATGTATCTATAATTTTTGATTGTTCCATGTTGTTACATTATCATTCTTGGATGTTTTATAATCATTTTATAGTCAATTTATATCATTTTTTGGTCCTAACATATTGACATAGTGTCAAGTGCCAGTTGATGTTTTCTGCATGTTTTTTAAATAGCAGGAAATCAATATCAAACGAAGTCCAAACGCAGCGAAACTTTTTGAGGATTTTTTTGGACCAGAAGACATCCATTGGGACGGACAAGCACCTGGGGTGCACCTGTTGGGGAACATAGTATTTCAAAAAATCCTACGATCACGCAAGATCTATCTAGGAGAAGCATAGCAACGAGCGAGGAGAGTGTGTCCGTACCCTCATAGACCGAAAGCGGAAGCTAGTGATGCGTTGATGTAGTCGAACGTCTTCGTGATCCAACCGACCCAAGCACCGAACGTACGACACCTCCGTGTTCAGCACACATTCATCTCGATGACGTCCCACGAGCTCTTGGTCCAGTTGAGTGTCATGGGAGAGTTTTGTCAGCACGATGGCGTGGTGACGGAGATGATGAAGCTATCGGCGCAGGGCTTCGCCTAAGCACTGCAATGATATGACCGAGGTGTGTAACTATGGGGAGGGGCGCTGCACATGGCTAAAATCAACTTGTGTCTCTATGGGGTGCCCCCTGACCACGTATATAAAGGATGGAGGGAAGAGGACGTCGGCCCTCATAGGGCGCGCCAAAGTGTGGAGTCCTACTAGGACTCCCTAGTCCTAGTAGGATTCCACCTCCCACATGGAATGGGAAAAGGGGAAGGGAGAAGGAGAAGGAAGGAAGGGGCGCCCCCTTTCCCTAGTCCAATTCGGACGAGTCCATGGGGAAGGGGCGTGGCCACCCTTGAGGCCTTTCTCTCCTTACTCGTATGGCCCATTAAGGCCCATTTCGAATTCCCGTAACTCTCCGGTACTCCGAAAAATACCTGAATCACTCGGAACCTTTCCGATGTTCGAATATAGCTTTCCAACATATCGATCTTTACGTCTCGACCATTTCAAGATTCATCGTCATGTCTGTGATCTCATCTGGGACTCCGAACGAGCGTCGGTCATCAAAACACATAACTCATAATACAAATCATTATCGAACGTTAAGCGTGTGGACCCTACGGGTTCGAGAACTATGTAGACATGACTGAGACACATCTCCGGTCAATAACCAATAGCAGAACCTGGATGCTCATATTGGATCCTACATATTCTACGAAGATCTTTATTAGGCAAACTGCATAACAACATATGTTGTTCCCTTTGTCATCGGTATGTTACTTGCCCGAGATTTGATCGTGGGTATCATTATACCTAGTTCAATCTCGTTACCGGCAAGTCTCTTTACTCGTTCCATAATGCATCATCCCTCAACTAAATCATTAGTCACATTGCTTGCAAGGCTTATAGTGATGTGCATTACCGAGAGGGCCCAGAGATACCTCTCCGACAATCGGAGTGACAAATCCTAATCTCGATCTATGCCAACTCAACAAACACCATCAGAGACACCTCTAGAGCATCTTTATAATCACCCAGTTACGTTGTGACGTTTGATAGCACACAAAGTGTTCCTCCGGTATTCGGGAGTTGCATTGTAATTCCCAGTATGCGGCTATGTCCCCCACATGTCGAGGCACGACTTAAGGACATAAACGCATACTAGAATGATCTCAAGTATGGTATCTTTGCACAACTCATGTAAAATTCGGGGATGAAAGTATAAAATGATAGTTGGCTTACACTCGCCACGTCACACAACGAAATACAATAACATACATCATCCTAATAACATCAGAGTCCGACTACGGATGAAATCCAAACGAAAAGATACCGTAAATAACACAAGCTCGGATCCTCCTAGTAAGAGCCACTACTGATCGTCGGGATAAGACACATAGTAACGTCCACACTCTTCGTCAAACTCCCAGTACAGCTCTGAACCTTCTCATGTATATATCTCAACGGTACCTGCATCTGGTGTGTGTTGAATCTGTGAGCCACAGAGGACTCAGCAATCCCGTTCCCGGGTATCAAAACTACCAAAGCCTTAGGTGTGGAAAGGCTATAAAAGTGTATGCAGCAAGCACTAGCACTATCTTACGAGTTTAGAGCGAGAAAAGAACAAGTGCCAACGATCACCAAGTTGATTAAGAAGTGATCTTAGTTACTCACGATCTAACATAACCCCACCGTGTTCACTTCCCGAAGCCCTTCGGAAAGAGACCATCACGGTTACTCACGCAGGTAGTGTATTCAAGAAAAAGGTGTCAAGTTGACTACAACCGGATATTAACAAATTCCCATCTGCCACATAACCGCGGGCACTGCTTTCGAAAGATCAAAACCCTGCAGGGGTGTCCAAACTTAGCCCATCACAAGCTCACTATCTGCGAAGTCGCAACTCCAAAATGGGAAGACCGGAGTATTCTCGGAATCCCGTGCTCAAGATAATTCGACAAAGGTAAAACTAATCCAACAAGACCTCTCGGTCTGCCAACACCCTGATAGTAGCCGCGCATATCTCGTCTCAGGCCACGACCGGATGGGACAAGCTAAGGGTGCATACCAGATACCTCGGGTTTCCCCAAGGCGGCCCCGCAGGTTGCCCAATTTGGACCAACACTCATGAGGAGCACTGGTCCGGGTTGTTAATTAAGAACTCGGGTTTGCAGTGCCCTATGCAAGTTTTAGTTATTAGGCAAATGTAAAACCAATGTTTGGCCTTGCTGGAAAAGCTTTAACATAGAGCGAATTATCAAGGGGGGCCCATAAACCCCAACCGTGTTAGGAACACAAAATCAAGGAACATAACACCGGTTTATCGATTCCTAGGGAGGCATGAGTGGAACAAAACACCAAGCAAGAGGCTTAGCCTTCCACCCATTACCAAAATATAGGTGAATTAGTTTAACAAGTATTATATATATTGTTATCCCAATGACAACTTCATCATGGAGCAACATCTTCAAAACTTCTCCTGCAGCTAACAACGCTATAAGAGGGGCTGAGCGATGCGTACTTAGCCATACAACGGTTTGCTAGGTAGGTGGTTAGAGTGTTTCATGGCAACAATAGGAGGGCTGACAAACAGGAATAGGCATCGAGGCAACATCTAAAAGAACGAGACATCTAGCATAGGCAAAGATAGAAGTGATATCGGGGAATCATCATCTTGCCTGTTGATTCCACGGAGGGATTGTAACCTTGCTCCTCAAACTCAGCCTCGTAAGGAACCTCGAACTCCGAATCGGCTCCCGGCTCTACCCAACACAAGAACACAACAACGGCACAATATCAAACACGATGCAATGCGCAATCAACATGATGCAAGACATAACATGGGATGCAAGTATGATGTGCGTATGCATGAGGATACTCTTGAGCCTAAGGAGAAGATGGTGGAAAAGGTCTTATCTTGGGAAACCAAGCAAGCCACTGGATAGATTGGAAGATTTCCGTTGAAATCGATATAAAGATCACCGGAAACGGATGCACGGTTTGCAAATGACAAGCAAAACAAGAATTCAAGCAAAACTGCAGTTTACAACAACATGGCATCTTTGGAGCAAGAAATAATTTTGCTACATCACTCAAACATGGAGACAAAGGGCATGGATGTGAAATAGACATGATACTTAACAAGCATGAATTAGAGCACACCCAAAACCTTGCTGGACCACAATTAAACAAGCATGGCAAGTTGCAATAAATTTACAAAATTCTCAGACTTAGTGAAAATTACAAGGCATGGCAGAAATTACAACGAGTAGGCATGTTTGCAAGCTTGTGCAACTCTACTCAAAGCATAGCATGGCAAGTTAAGGTAACCCACAGCAAGAAGACATATTAGAGAAGCTACTCATGGCAAGAACATGCTCATAGGATGCATAGAACACTAGCTACACTCGTGGAAAAACTGAACTTGTTGATAACATGCTGACAGATACATTTTATAGTCACTTGAGAGCATGAAAACAACAAGCTACAGCAAGCCAACATGCAAGCAAAAGGCATGGCAACAATATACATAACATGCTCTTCAAGAATAACCACATGGATACTTCTATAACATACTAGAACATGTCCCAAACACCATGGCAAAAGTGCAAAAGTTTATCCAGACTTAGCAAAATCTGGGCATGCTGACAGATAAATTTTATAGCAACTTGAGGGCCTCATAAAAACAAGCTACAGCATGGCATCATGATAAACAAGAGCATGGATAGCTAGAGCATAACATATACTTCAAGGAACACCCACTGGACAACTCTAAACATGCACATCAAAGACGGTGGCATCATGGATACATAGCATAAAAATTAACAGATTCACACTTAGCAGAAATTTAACAACAAGATGCCATGTTAACAAGCTTGTTGCACTCATTTCAAGACATAACATGGCATGAAAATGAATCTATCATGTAGAGCACATTCCCAAGAGCAAAACTCATGTTGACACCTAGCTCATATGACTCATGGATTAATATGCACAAGCAAGGCAAAACATGATCTCATAACAAGCTCAGGAACTTATTAGCCAAATGCACTTTTGCAACAGAGATAAACATGGCAATATGACACCTAACATGATTGCTACAACAACCATCATGTAGAGCATTTCACAATGAAGATCTGGACATATCATTCACTCCATTCGGACCAACATGCACAAAGTTAATAGCTCACGAACATGCTAACAAATTTACACAGACAACAAGTGCTGAAACAGTTTCATCACGATGCACTCTTTCCATGAATATTCAGTCAACAAGATGAACTCTAACATGCATGAAACTGATGCTAACATGTAGAGCACGATGAGACGAACATTTCGACATATCATACACGCAAAACGGAGCACCGAGCACAAAGTTATCACATGGTGAAGGAGGCAACAAATTTAGCAGATCTGGGGACTTAGTGGAATTTATACCTCACGAAAAGTCAACCCGGGATGGAGGGATCCCGGGACAAGGGGAACCGGGACGCGGGACGGTGTTTGGATGGACGGGTGGGTGGATCCGGAGCACGGGCGGCGGCTCGCCGGAGAACGGCCGGCGACGGCGGCAGGTGGTGGCGGGCGGCAAAGCCGCGGCGGCGGAGGAGGCCGGTGGCGCGCGCGGCGCTCGGGCCGGTGCCGATCTGGCGGTCGGCGCCAGCGGAGGCGGGCGGCGAGTCCGCGCCGAGGCGGCGGCCGGCAGCGACCGGGGCGGAGGGAGCCGCGGCGAGCGATGGGCGGCGGGGACGCGAGGCGAGCGCGGAGGCGGCTGGGCCGGGGGGGAGGCGCCCGGGCCTGGCGGGCCCGCGGCGGCGCGATGGACGGTGGGTAGCGGAGCGCCACGTGGCATGCGGGGATTCGCCCGGCACGTCCGGGCGGACGTGTCCGGTCCGTCCCGGACCTGTCCGGCGGCGCGAGGAGGGAGGAGCTAGGGTTTGCCCGTGAATCTCGGGGGTGGGGGCTAATTTATAGATTCTGGGAGCTAGGAAGGTCCAAATGGGGAGCGGTTTCGCCCACACGATCACGATCCGACGACCGAGAGGATGGGAGTGGTTGTGCTGGGTTAGTGGGCTGTTGTGGAGGGGGTCTTGGCCAAAAGGAAGAGGAGCTTCTAGTCCACTAGGTTAACCGTTGGAGTACCAAACGACCTCCAAACGCGATGAAACATGACAGGCGGCCTACACGTACTAAAACAACAATGTACGACAAGTCTCACCTCATTCCCGGAACGTTTTATGGCCACACATGAAAGAAGGACTCGGGGGTGCCACGGGCACGTGTGTGAGTGTCGGAATTCGAAACGGACAACGGGAAGAGACGAGCATGATCGGGTGCAAGTGACAACACGAATGCAATGCAATGCACATGATGACATGACATGGATGATATGCACACACGCACGTAGAAAAACGAAGAAACCTGAAATGAAAGAAGAGCCCAGAATGGAATTGATTAAGTCAACGAAGATTATATTGCCATAAATGGAAGGTATCACATATGGGGTGTTACATGCATAATCTCATATTCCTAGGAACATGTATAAGTCATGAAGAAAGCAATAGCAACATACTAAATGATCAAGTGCTAAGCTAACTGAATGGGTCAAGTCAATCACATCATTCTCTAATGATGTGATCCCGTTCATCAAATGAAAACTCATGTCTATGGCTACGAAACTTAACCATCTTTGATTAACGAGCTAGTCAAGTAGAGTCATACTAGTGACACTCTGTTTGTCTATGTATTCACACATGTACTAAGTTTCCAGTTAATACAGTTCTAGCATGAATAATAAACATTTATCATGATATAAGGAAATAAATAATAACCTTATTATTGCCTCTAGGGCATATTTCCTTCAGTCTGCCACTTGCACTAGAGTCAATAATCTAGTTCACATCACCATGTGATTTAACACCAATAGTTCACATCCTCATGTGATTTAACACTTTATAGTTCACATCGCCATGTGACCAACACCCAAAAGGTTTACTAGAGTCAATAATCTAGTTCACATCGCCATGTGGTTAACACCCAAAGAGTACTAAGGTGTGATAATGTTTTGCTTGTGAGAGAGGTTTAGTCAATGGGTCTGCCACATTCAGATCCGTATATATTTTGCAAATTTCTATGTCTACAATGCTCTGCACGGAGCTACTCTAGCTAAATGCTCCCACTCACTTTCTTGTAAATACATGCTTCACCGCAAGTATGTATAAAACTATATGATTTGATCAACTTATCAAAGCGTATATTCCAACTCCGAGATGCTTGCACCAGTCCATAGATGGATCGCTGGAGCTTGCACATTTTGTTAGCACCTTTAGGATTGACAAAACCTTCTGGTTGCATCATATACAACTCTTCTTTAATAAATCCATTAAAGAACGCAATTTTGTTATCCATTTGCCAGATTTCATAAAATGCGGCAATTGCTAACATGATTCGGACAGACTTAAGCATCGCTACGAGTGACAAAATCTCATCATAGTCAACAGCTTGAACTTGTCGAAAACCTTTCGCAACAAGTCGAGCTTTGTAGATAGTAACATTACCATCGGCGTCAGTCTTCCTCTTAAAAATCCATTTATTTTCAATGGCTTGCCGATCATCGGGCAAGTCAACCAAAGTCCACACTTTGTTCTCATACATGGATCCCATCTCAGATTTCATGGCCTCAAGCCATTTTGCGGAATCTGGACTCATCATCGCATCCTCATAGTTCGTAGGTTCATCATGATCTAGTAACATGACTGGGTTATAGTACCACTCAGGTGCGGGACGCACTCTGGTTGACCTACGAGGTTCAGTAGTAACTTGATCTGAAGTTTCATGATCATCATCATTAGCTTCCTCGCTGATTGGTGTAGGAATCACTAGAACTAGTTTTTGTGATGTACTACTTTCCAATTTGGGAGAAGGTACAATTGCCTCATTAAGTTACACTTTCCTCCCACTCACTTCTTTCGAGATAAACTCCTTCTCTAGAAAGGATCCATTCATAACAACGAATATCTTGCCTTAGGATTTGTGATAGAAGGTGTACCCAATAGTTTCCTTTGGGTATCTTATGAAGACACATTTCTCCATCTTGGGTTCGAGCTTATCAGGTTGAAGCTTTTTTACATAAGCATCGCTGCCCCAAACTTTAAGAAACAACAACTTTGGTTTCTTGCCAAACCACAGTTCATAAGGCGTCGTCTCAACGGATTTAGATGGTGCCCTTATTTAACGTGAATGAAGTTGTCTCTAATGCATAACCCAAAACTATAGTGGTAAATCAGTAAGAGACATCATAGATCACACCATATCTCATAAAGTACAATTTATGACATTCAGACACACCATTATGCTGTGGTGTTCCGGGTGGCGTGAGCTGTGAAACTATTCCACATTGTTTTAAATGAAGACCAAACTCGTAACTCAAATATTTTCCTCCGCTATCAGATCATAGAAGCTTTATTTTCTTGTTACGATGATTCTCTACTTCACTCTGAAATTTCTTTGAACTTTTCAAATGTTTCAGACTTGTGCTTCATCAAGTAGATATACCCATATCTGCTCAAATCATCTATGAAGGTCAGAAAATAATGATACCCGCCGCGAGCCTCAACACTCATTGGTCTGCATACATCAGTATGTATGATTTCCAACAAGTCAGTTGCTCGCTCCATTGTTCCGGAGAACTGAGTTTTAGTCATCTTGCCCATGAGGCATGGTTCGCAAGCACCAAGTGATTCATAATCAAGTCAATCCAAAAGCCCATCAGCATGGTGTTTCTTCATGCGCTTTTCACCAATATGACCTAAACGGCAGTGCCACAAATAAGTTGCACTATCATTATCAACTTTGCATCTTTTGGCTTCAATATTATGAATATGTGTATTACTACGATCGAGATCCAACAAACTATTTTCATTGGGTGTATGACCATCGAAGGTTTTATTCATTTAAACAGAACAACAATTAGTCTACGACTTTAAATGAATAACTGTATTGCAACAAACATGATCAAATCATATTCATGCTCAACGCAAATGCCAAATAACATTTATTCAGGTTCTACACTAATCCCGAAAGTATAGGGAGTGTGCGATGATGATCATATCAATCTTGGAACCACTTCCAACACACATCGTCATTTCACCTTTAACTAGTCTCTGTTCATTCTGCAACTCTCGTTTTGAGTTACTAATTTTAGCAACTGAACCGGTATCAAATACCCAGGGGTTGCTATCAACACTAGTAAAGTACACATCAACAATCTGTATATCAAATATACTTTTGTTCACTTTGCCATCCTTCTTATCCGCCAAGTATCTAGGGCAGTTTCCACTTCCAGTGATCATTTCCTTTGCAGTAGAAGCACTTAATTTTAGGCTTGAGTTTAGTTTTGGGTTTCTTCACGGGAGTGACAACTTGCTTCTCATTCGTCTTGAAGTTCCCCTTCTATCCCTTTGCCCTTTACTTGAAACAAGTGGTCTTGTTAACCATCAACACTTGATGCTCCTTCTTTATTTCTACCTTCGCCGTTTTCAGCATCGCAAAGAGCTCGGGAATTACTTTCATCATCCCTTGCATATTTTAGTTCATCACGAAGTTCTACTAACTTGGTGATAGTGACTAGAGAACTTCGTCAATTACTATCTTATCTGGAAGATTAACTCCCACTTAATTCA
The DNA here is from genome assembly GCA_902687465.1 of Secale cereale. Taxonomy (NCBI): domain Eukaryota; kingdom Viridiplantae; phylum Streptophyta; class Magnoliopsida; order Poales; family Poaceae; genus Secale; species Secale cereale. The sequence continues at coordinate 722,976,946 of LR738711.1, read as the reverse complement.
AGCAATTGTAGTACCCAGACAATCTGAGCACATGCTCACTGGTTGAGCTATTCTCCTCCATCTTGTAGGCAAAGTACCGTCAGAGGTCTCATACTTCTCGACACGGGCATGAGTATGAAATACTAATTTCAACTCTTGGAACATCTTATATGCTTCGTGGCGTTCAAAATGTTTTTGAAGTCCCGGTTCTAAGCTGTAAAGCATGGTGCACTAAACTATTAAGTAGACATCATATTGAGCTTTGCCAAACGTTCATAACGTTTGCATCTGCTCCTGCAATACATTTGTCACCTAGCGGTGCATCAAGGACATAATACTTCTGTGCAGCAATGAGGATAATCCTCAGATCACAGACCTAGTCCGCATCACTGCTACTAACATCTTTCAACTTAGTTTTCTCTAGGAACATATAAAAACATAGGGGGGCTACAACGCGAGCTATTGATCTACAACAACGTAGAAATGCAAAAACTATCAGGACTAAGTTCATGATAAATTAAAGTTCAATTAATCATATTACTAAAGAACTCCCACTTAGATAGACATCCCTCTAGTCATCTAAATGATCACGTGATCCAAATCAACTAAACCATGTCCGATCATCACGTGAGATGGAGTAGTTTTCAATGGTGAACATCTTATGTTGATCATATCTACTATATGATTCACGCTCGAACTTTCGGTCTCCAGTGTTCCTAGGCCATGTCTGTACATGCTAGGCTCGTCAAGTTTAACCCAAGTATTCTACATGTGCAAAACTGTCTTCCACCCGTTGTATTTGAACGTAGAGCTTATCACACCCGATCATCACTTGGTGTCTCGGCACGACGAACTTTCACAACGGTGTATACTCAGGGAGAACACTTGTACATTGAAATTTTTGTAAGGGATCATCTTATAATGCTACCGCCGTACTAAGCAAAATAAGAAGCATAATAAGATAAACATAACATGCAATCAAAATATGTGACATGATATGGCCATCATCATCTTGTGCTTTTGATCTCCATCTCCAAAGCATCATCATGATCTCCAACGTCACCGACTAGACACCATGATCTTCATCGTAGCATCGTTGTCGTCTCGCCAACTATTGCTACTACTACTACTATCGCTAACTCATAGTGATGAAGTAAAGCAATTAAGACAACCATAAGGCTCTTGTTGGTTGCCGATAATTTACAAAACATGATCATCTCATACAATAACGTATAACTCATCACGTCTTGACCATATCACATCACAACATGCCCTGCAAAAACAAGTTAGACGTCCTCTACTTTGTTGTTGCAAGTTTTATGTGGCTACTATGGACTTAGCAAGAACCGTTCTTACCTACGCATACAAAAAACCACAAAGATTTTTCGTCAAGTGTGTTGTTTTAACCTTCACAAGGACCGGACGTAGCCACACTCGATTCAACTAAAGTGAGAGAGACACACACCTGCCAGTCACCTTTAAGCAACGAGTGCTCATAACGGTGAAACCAGTCTCACGTAAGCGTACGTGTAATGTCAGTCCGGGCCGCTTCATCTCACAATACCGCCGAATCAAAGTATGACATGCTGGTAAGCAGTATGACTATTATCGCCCACAACTCATTGTGTTCTACTCGTGCATATCATCTTCGCATAGACATGTCTCATGATGCCACTGTTGGGGAATGTTGTATTTCAAAAAAAATCCTACGATCACGTAAGATCTATCTAGGAGAAGCATAGCAACGAGCGGGGAGAGTGTGTCTACGTACCCTCATAGACCGAAAGCGGAAGCGTCTAGTGACGCGGTTGATGTAGTCAAACATCTTCATGATCCAACCGACCCAAGCACCGAACGTACGGCACCTCCACGTTCAGCACACGTTCAGCTCGATGACGTCCCATGAGCTCTTGATCCAGTTGAGCGTCACGGGAGAGTTTCTCAGCACGACTGCGTGGTGACGGTGATGATGAAGCTACCGGCGCAGGGCTTTGCCTAAGCACTGCAACGATATGACCGAGGTGTGTAACTATGGGGACGGGCACCGCACATGGCTAAAATAAACTTGTGTCTCTATGGGGTGCCCCCTGGCCACGAATATAAAGGATGGAGGGAGGATGAGGCCGGCCCTCCTAGGGCGCACCAAAGTATGAAGTCCTACTAGGACTCCCTAGTCCTAGTAGGATTTCACCTCCCACATGGAATAGGAAAAGGGGAAGGGAGTGTTGGAAATATGCCCTAGAGGCAATAATAAATTGGTTATTATTATATTTCCTTGTTCACGATAATCGTTTATTATCCATGCTAGAATTGTATTGATAGGAAACTCAGATACATGTGTGGATACATAGACAAACACCATGTCCCTAGTAAGCCTCTAGATGACTAGCTCGTTGATCAATAGATGGTTACGGTTTCCTGACCATGGACATTGGATGTCGTTGATAACGGGATCACATCATTAGGAGAATGATGTGATGGACAAGACCCAATCCTAAGCCTAGCACAGATCGTGTAGTTCGTATGCTAAAGCTTTTCTATATGTCAAGTATCTTTTCCTTAGACCATGAGATTGTGCAACTCCCGGATACCGTAGGAATGCTTTGGGTGTACCAAACGTCACAACGTAACTGGGTGGCTATAAAGGTGCACTACAGGTATCTCCGAAAGTGTCTGTTGGGTTGGCACGAATCGAGACTGGGATTTGTCACTCCGTATGACGGAGAGGTATCTCTGGGCCCAATCGGTAGGACATCATCATAATGTGCACAATATGTGATCAAGGAGTTGATCACGGGATGATGTGTTACGGAACGAGTAAAGAGACTTGCCGGTAACGAGATTGAGCAAGGTATCGGTATACCGACGATCGAATCTCGGGCAAGTGCTATACCGATAGACAAAGGGAATCGTATACGGGATTGATTGAATCCTTGACATCGTGGTTCATCCGATGAGATCATCGTGGAACATGTGGGAGCCAACATGGGTATCCAGATCCCGCTGTTGGTTATTGGCCGGAGAGTTGTCTCGGTCATGACTACATGGTTCCCGAGCCCGTAGGGTCTGCACACTTAAGGTTCGATGACGCTAGGGTTATAGGGAAAGTATGTACGCGGTTACCGAATGTTGTTCGGAGTCCCGGATGAGATCCCGGACGTCACGAGGAGTTCCGGAATGATCCGGAGGTAAAGATTCATATATGGGAAGTCCTGTTTTGGTCACCGGAAAAGTTTCGGGCGATATCGGTAATGTACCGGGACCACCGGGAGGGTCCCGGGGGTCCACCAGGTGGGGCCACCAGCCCCAGAAGGCTGCATGGGCTAAGTGTGGGAGGGGACCAGCCCCAAGGGGGCTGGTGCGCCCCCCCACCAAGTCCCTAGGCGCATGGAGAGTGGAGGGGGGCAAACCCTAGGTCCAGATGGGCCTTAAGGCCCATCCTAGGGCGCCCCCTCTCTCTCCCCCCCCTTGGCCGCACCCTAGATGGGTTTTCTAGGGCTGGCCGCACCCCTAGGGGTGGGAAACCCTAAAGGGGGCGCAGCCCTTCCTTCCCCCTATATATATGTGAGGTTTTGGGGCTGCTAGACACACGAGAACGTCTCCCTCTTGGCGCAGCCCTACCCCTCTCCCTCCTCGTATCTTGCAGCGCTTGGCGAAGCCCTGCTGGAGTCCCGCGCTCCTCCACCACCACCACGCCGCCGTGCTGCTGTTGGTTGGAGTCTTCCCCAACCTCTCCCTCTCTCCTTGCTGGATCAAGGCGTGGGAGACGTCACCGGGCTGCACGTGTGTTGAACGCGGAGGCGCCGTCCGTTCGGCGCTAGATCGGATCTTCCGCGATTTGAATCGCCGCGAGTACGACTCCATCAACCGCGTTCTAGCAACGCTTCCGCTTAGCGATCTACAAGGGTATGTGGATCCGACTCTTCCCTCGTAGATGCATCTCCTAGATTGATCTTGGTGAGCGTAGGAAAATTTTTGTTTCCCATGCAACGTTCCCCAACAGTGGCATCATGAGCTAGGTCTTTCCGTAGATGCAATCACGAGTAGAACACAAAGGAGTTTGTGGGCGTTGATGTTTAGATTGCTTCCCTCCTTGGTCTTTTCTTGATTCAGCGGTATTATGGGATGAAGCGGCCCGGACCAACTTTACATGTCCACGTACATGAGACCGGTTCCATCGACAGACATGCGACTTTTGTTGCATAAGATGGCTGGCGGGTGTCTGTCTCTCCTATCTTAGTTGAATCGGATTCGACGAAGGCGGTCCTTGTAGAAGGTTAAATAGCAACTTAAATATCACCGTTGTGGCTTTGCGTAGGTAAGAAGCGTTCTTGCTAGATACCCATAGCAGCCACGTAAAACATGCAACAACAAATTAGTGGACGTCTAACTTGTTTTTGCAGGGTATGTATGTGATATGATATGGCCAAAGACATGATGAGATATATTTGATGTATGAGATGATCATGTTGTAATAGTTAATATCGACTTGCATGTCGATGTATGCGGCAACCGGCAGGAGCCATAGGGTTGTCTTTAATTTTTGTATGACCTGCGTGTCAATCATTAAGCGCTATGTAATGCTTTACTTTATCGCTAAACGGTAGCAATAGTAGTAAGAGCATGGTGGGCGCGCGACAACCCCGATGGCGACACGATGATGGAGATCATGATGATGGGGATCATGGTGTTACGCCGGTGACGATGGAGATCATGCCGGTGCTTTGGAGATGGAGATCAAAAGCACGAGTTGATGGCCATATCATGTCACTTATGATTTGCATGTGATGTTAATCCTTTTATGCATCTTATTTTGCTTAGGACGACGGTAGCATTATAAGATCATCCCTCACTAAAATTTCAAGATAAAATTGTGTTCCCCCCGAGTGTGCGCCGTTGCGAAGGTTCGTCGTTTCGAAGCACCACGTGATGATCGGGTGTGATAGACTCTACGTTCGCATACAACGGGTGCAAGCCAGTTTTGCACATGCAGAACACTCGGGTTAGACTTGACGGGCCTAGCATGTACAGACATGGCCTCGGAACACGGAAGACCGAAAGGTCGAGCATGAGTCATATAGTAGATATGATCAACATGAAGATGTTCACCATTGACACCACCTCATCTCACGTGATGATCGGACTTGGGTTGGTGGATTTGGATCATGTCACGCTCGAATAACCAGAGGGATGTCAATTTGAGTGGGAGTTATAAGTAATTTGATTAGTTAAAACTCACTTGTCATGAACAATAGTCTAAGTTGTCTTTGCATATTATGTAGTAGACCAATAACTGCGTTGTAGCTCCCTGTTTAATACGATCCTAGAGAAAGACTAAGTTGAAGGATATTGTAAGCAATGATGCGGACTGGGTCCGTAGTCCGAGGAGTGTCCTCACTGCTGCACAGAAAGCTTACGTCTTTGATGCACCGCTCGATGTGCAAACCCCTACAACGTTGTCTGTGGATGTTGTGAACACCTGACAGAGACGTCCTGATGACTACTTGATAGTTTAGTGCACCATACTTTACGGCTTAGAAGCGGGATTCCAATGACGTTTTGAACGCCATAGAACATATGAGATGTTCTAAGAGCTGAAATTGGGATTTCAGGCTCATGCCCGTGTTGAGAGGTATGAGACCTCTGACAAGTTCTTTTGCCAAAAAGATGGAGGAGAATGGCTCAACTAATGAGCATGTGCTCAGAATGTCTGGGTGCTGAAATCACTTGAACCAAGTGGGAGTTAATCTTCCAGGTGAGATAGTGGTTGACGGAATTCTCTAGACACTATCACCAAGCTACTAGAACTTCGTGATGAACTATGACATGCAAAGGATGGTGATAATCCCGGTCCTGTCAGCGGTTCTTAGTACCGCAAAAGTAGAGATCAAGAAGGAGCATCAAGTGTTGATGGTTTAACAAGACCACTGGTTTCAAAAGGGTAAGGGCTAGAAGGGAAACTTCATGAATGGCAAACCTGTTGTCGCTCTGATGAAGGAACCCATGGTTGAACCCAAACCTCGAGACTAAGTGCTTCTATTGTAAGGGGAACGGTCACATGGTAGCGGAACAACCCCAAATACATGGTAGATATGATAGCTGGCAACTTCAACAAAGTGTATTTGATATACGTGTTATTGATGTGTACCTTAGTAGTACTCCTTGTAGCACCTGGGTATTGGATACCGGTTCAGTTGCTATTATTAGTGACTTGAAGCAAAAGCTACGGACTGAACGGAGACTAGCTAAGGGCGAGGTGACGATGTGTGTTGGAAGTGTTTCCAAGGTTGATGAGATCACCATCGCACACTTCCTCTATTTTCGAGATTAGTGTTGAACCTAGATAAATGTTATCAGGTGTCTACGTTGAGCATGAAAATGATTAGATCATGTTCATCGCAATACGGTTATTCATTTAAGTTAGAGAATAATGGTTATTCTGCTTACATGAATAATACCTTTATGGTCATGCACCCAATGGTTCGTTGAATATCGATCATGGTAATACACATAATGATAATATTAATGCCAAAAGATGTAGAGTTAATAATGATAGTACCACTTTCTTGTGGCACTGCCGCTTAGGTCATTTTTGGCATAAAATGCATGAAGAAACTCCATGCTGATGGACGTTTGGAGTCACTTGATTTTGAATCGCTTGACACATGCGAGCCATGCCTCATGGGCAGGATGACTGAGATCTCGTTTTCAGGTACAATGAAACGGGTAAGTGACTTATTGGAAATCATACATGCTGATGTATGTGATCCAATGAGAATTAAGGCGTGTGGTGGATATCGTTATTTTCTCATCTTCACTGACGATTTGAGTGGATATGGTATATTTACTTAATGAAGCAAAAGTCTGAAACGTTTGAAAATTTCAGAGTGAAGATTAAGAATCATCATAACAAGAAGATCATGTTCCTACGATCTGATCAAGGGGATATTATCTGAATTATGAGTTTGGCAATCACTTAAGACATTGTGGAATTGTTTCGCAGTTGAAGTCCCCTGGAACACCACAGCGTAATGGTGTGTCCGGACATCGTAATCGAATCTTATGAGATATGGTGCGATCTATGATGTATCTTACCGATCTACCGCTGTTATTTTAAGGTTATGCATTAGAGACAGCTGCATTCACTTTAGATAGGGCACCATCTAAATCCGTTGAGACGACGTCGTATGGTTTGGCAAGAAACCAAAGTTGTCGTTTTCTTAATGTTTGGGGCTGCGATGCTTATGGCTTCAGCCAGGAAAAGCTCGAACCCAAAGCGGACAAATACATCTTCATAGGATACCCAAAGGTAACAGTTGGGTATACCTCCTATCTCAGATCCAAGGGCAAAAATGTTTGTCCCTAAGAATGGGTCCTTTCTCGAGAAGGAGTTTCTCTCGAAAGAATTGAGTGGGAGGAAGATAGAACTTGATGAGGTTGTCGAACCCTCACTTCAATCGGATAGTAGTGCAACACAGAAAGATGTTTCTGTGGAACCTACGACAGTTGAAGAGGAAACTAATGATAGTGATCATAAAGCTCCAGATCAAGTTGCTATCGAACCTCGTAGGTCGACAAGGATAAGTACTACTCCTGAGTGGTACGGTGATCCTGTCTTAGATGTCATGTTGTTGGACAACAATGAACCTACGAACTATGGAGAAGCGATGGTGGGCCCATATTCCGACAAATGGTTAGAAGCCGATAAATCCGAGATAGGATCCATGTATCAAAACAAAGTATGGACTTTGGTGGACTTGCCCTGTGATCGGCAAGCCATTGAGACAAATGGATCTTTAAGACTAAGACGGACGTAGACGGTAATGTCACCGTCTATGAAGCTCGACTTGTGGCGAAGAGTTTTCCACAAGTTCAAGGAGTTGACTACGATGAGATTTTCTCACCCGTAGCGATGCTTAAGTCCGTCGGAATCATGTTAGCATTAGCTGCATTTATGAAATCTGGCAGATGGATGACAAAACAAGTTTCCTTACCAGTTTTCGTAAGGAAAGGTTGTATGTGATACAATCAGAGAGGTTTTGTCGATCCTAAGGATGCTAAAAGATATGCTAGCTCCAGCGATCCTTCCATGGACTAGAGCAAGCATCTCGGAGTCGGAATATACACTTTGATGGAGTGATCAAAGTTTTTGGGTATACAAAGTTTGTTGGAAACTTGTATTTGCAATAAAGTGAGTGGGAGCACTACAACATTTCTGATAAGTATATGTGAATGACATATTGTTGATCCGAAATGATGTAGAATTTCTGGAAAGCATAAAGGGTTGTTTGAAATGAGTTTTTCAAAGGAAGACCTGGATAAAGCTGCTTACATATTGGGCATCAAGACCTATACAGATAGATCAAGACGCCTGATGATACTTTCAAAAGAACACACACCTTTGACATGATTTTGAAGGAGTTCAAAATAGATCAGTCAAAGAAGGAGTTCTTACCTGAGTTGTAAGGTGTGAAGTTGAGTAAGACTCAAAACTTGACCACGGCAAAAGGAAGAGGAAGGACGAAGGTCGTCCCCTATGGTTTTGTCATAGGCTCTATACGATATGCCATGCTAAGTACCGCACCTGATGTGTGCCTTGCCACATGTCTGGCAAGAGGGTACAAAGGTGATCCAGGAGTGGATTACTAGATAGTGGTCAAAATTATCCTTAGAGGAATAAGGAAATATTTCTCGGTTATGGAGGTGATAAAGAGTTCGACGTAAAGAGTTACGTCGATGCAAGCTTAACACCTATCCGGATAACTCTAAGTGGAGATACCGGATACGTATAATGGAGCAACAGTTTGGAATAGCTCCAAGTGGAACGTGGTAGCAGCATCTACGATATGACATAAAGTTTTGCGATGTACATAGGGATCTGAATGTTGCAGACCCGTTGACTACTAACCTCTCTCACAAGCATAACATGATCAAACACAGAACTCATTGAGTGTTAATCACATAATGATGTGAACTAGATTACTGACTCTAGTAAACTCTTTGGATGTTGGTCACATGGCGATGTGACCTGTGAGTGTTAATCACATGGCGATGTGAACTAGATTATTGACTCTAGTGCAAGTGGGAGACTGTTGGAAATATGCCCTAGAGGCAATAATAAATTGGTTATTATTATATTTCCTTGTTCACGATAATCGTTTATTATCCATGCTAGAATTGTATTGATAGGAAACTCAGATACATGTGTGGATACATAGACAAACACCATGTCCCTAGTAAGCCTCTAGATGACTAGCTCGTTGATCAATAGATGGTTACGGTTTCCTGACCATGGACATTGGATGTCGTTGATAACGAGATCACATCATTAGGAGAATGATGTGATGGACAAGACCCAATCCTAAGCCTAGCACAGATCGTGTAGTTCGTATGCTAAAGCTTTTCTATATGTCAAGTATCTTTTCCTTAGACCATGAGATTGTGCAACTCCCGGATACCGTAGGAATGCTTTGGGTGTACCAAACGTCACAACGTAACTGGGTGGCTATAAAGGTGCACTACAGGTATCTCCGAAAGTGTCTGTTGGGTTGGCACGAATCGAGACTGGGATTTGTCACTCCGTATGACGGAGAGGTATCTCTGGGCCCACTCGGTAGGACATCATCATAATGTGCACAATATGTGATCAAGGAGTTGATCACGGGATGATGTGTTACGGAACGAGTAAAGAGACTTGCCGGTAACGAGATTGAGCAAGGTATCGGTATACCGACGATCGAATCTCGGGCAAGTGCTATACCGATAGACAAAGGGAATCGTATACGGGATTGATTGAATCCTTGACATCGTGATTCATCCGATGAGATCATCGTGGAACATGTGGGAGCCAACATGGGTATCCATATCCCGCTGTTGGTTATTGGCCGGAGAGTTGTCTCGGTCATGACTACATGGTTCCCGAGCCCGTAGGGTCTGCACACTTAAGGTTCGATGACGCTAGGGTTATAGGGAAAGTATGTACGCGGTTACCGAATGTTGTTCGGAGTCCCGGATGAGATCCCGGACGTCACGAGGAGTTCCGGAATGATCCGGAGGTAAAGATTCATATATGGGAAGTCCTGTTTTGGTCACCGGAAAAGTTTCGGGCGATATCGGTAATGTACCGGGACCACCGGGAGGGTCCCGGGGGTCCACCAGGTGGGGCCACCAGCCCCAGAAGGCTGCGTGGGCTAAGTGTGGGAGGGGACCAGCCCCAAGGGGGCTGGTGCGCCCCCCCACCAAGTCCCTAGGCGCATGGAGAGTGGAGGGGGGCAAACCCTAGGTCCAGATGGGCCTTAAGGCCCATCCTAGGGCGCCCCCTCTCTCTCCCCCCCCCTTGGCCGCACCCTAGATGGGTTTTCTAGGGCTGGCCGCACCCCTAGGGGTGGGAAACCCTAAAGGGGGCGCAGCCCTTCCTTCCCCCTATATATATGTGAGGTTTTGGGGCTGCTAGACACACGAGAACGTCTCCCTCTTGGCGCAGCCCTACCCCTCTCCCTCCTCGTATCTTGCAGCGCTTGGCGAAGCCCTGCTGGAGTCCCGCGCTCCTCCACCACCACCACGCCGCCGTGCTGCTGTTGGTTGGAGTCTTCCCCAACCTCTCCCTCTCTCCTTGCTGGATCAAGGCGTGGGAGACGTCACCGGGCTGCACGTGTGTTGAACGCGGAGGCGCCGTCCGTTCGGCGCTAGATCGGATCTTCCGCGATTTGAATCGCCGCGAGTACGACTCCATCAACCGCGTTCTAGCAACGCTTCCGCTTAGCGATCTACAAGGGTATGTGGATCCGACTCTTCCCTCGTAGATGCATCTCCTAGATTGATCTTGGTGAGCGTAGGAAAATTTTTGTTTCCCATGCAACGTTCCCCAACAGGGAGAAGGAGAAGGAAGGAAGGGGCGCCCCCTTTCCCTAGTCCAATTTGGACGAGTCCATGGGGAAGGGGCGCGGCCACCCAAGAGGCCTTTCTCTCCTTTCCCGTATGGCCCATTAAGGCCCAATACGAATTCTCGTAAGTCTCCGGTACTCCGAAAAATACCTGAATTACTCGGAACCTTTCCGATGTCCGAATATAGCCTTTCAATATATTGATTTTTACATCTCGACTATTTCAAGATTGTTCGTCATGTCCATGATCTCATCCGGGACTCCGAACAAACGTCGGTCATCAAATCACATAACTCATAATACAAATCATTATCGAACGTTAAGCGTGTGGACCCTACGGGTTCGAGAACTATGTAGACATGACTGAGACACATCTCCGGTCAATAACCAATAGCAGAACCTGGATGCTCATATTGGCTCCTACATATTCTACGAAGATCTTTATCGGTCAAACCGCATAACAACATACGTTGTTCCCTTTGTCATCGGTATGTTACTTGCCCGAGATTCGATCGTCGGTATCATTATACCTAGTCCAATCTCGTTACCGGCAAGTCTCTTTACTCGTTCCGTAATGCATCATCCCGCAACTAACTCATTAGTCACATTCCTTGCAAGGCTTATAGTGATGTGCATTACCGAGAGGGCCCAGAGATACCTCTCCAACAATCGGAGTGACAAATCCTAATCTCGATCTATGCCAACTCAACAAACACCATCGGAGACACCTGTAGAGCATATTTATAATCACCCAGTTACTTGTGACGTTTGATAGCACACAAAGTGTTCCTCCGGTATTCGGGAGTTGCATAATCTCATAGTCAAAGGAACATGTACAAGTCATGAGGAAAACAATAGCAACATACTAAACGATCAAGTGCTAAGCTAACTGAATGGGTCAAGTCAATCACATCATTCTCTAATGATGTGATCCCGTTCATCAAATGACAACTCATGTGTATGGCTAGGAAACTTAACCATCTTTGATTAACGAGCTAGTCAAATAGAGGCATACTAGTGACACTCTGTTTGTCTATGTATTCACACATGTACTAAGTTTCTGGTTAATACAATTATAGCATGAATAATAAACATTTATCATGATATAAGGAAATAAATAATAACTTTATTATTGCCTCTATGGCATATTTCCTTCAGCTCCGAGGGGAGCACAACCCACCAGGGTGCGCTAGGAGGCCCATGCGCGCCCTGGTGGGTTGTGCCCACCTCCGGTGCCCCCAGCCGCCTCTTTGCTCTATAAATAACCCAATATTCCAGAAACCCTAGGGGAGTCGACGAAAATCAATTCTTGCCACCGCAAGTCCAGAACCACCAGATCCAATCTAGACACCATCACAGAGGGGTTCACCCTTCCATTGGTGCCTCTGATTATGTGTGAATAGTTCCTTGTGGACCTACGGGTCCGTAGTCAGTAGCTAGATGGCTTCCTCTCTCTCTTTCGATTATCAATACAATGGTCTCTTGGAGATCCATATGATGTAACTCTTTTTGCGGTGTGCTTGTTGGGATCCGATGAACTTTGAGTTTATGATCAGATCTATCTTTTTATATTCATGAAAGTTATTTGAGTCTTCTTTGATCTCTTATATGCATGATTTCTTATAGCCTCGTATTTCTTCTCCGATATTTGGGTTTTGTTTGGCCAACTTGATCTATTTATCTTGCAATGGGAAGAGGTGCTTTGTAGTGGGTTCGATCTTACGGTGCTTGATCCCAGTGACAGAAGGGGAACCGACACGTATGTATCTTTGCTACCGAGGATAAAATGATGGGGTCTATTTCTACATAAATAGATCTTGTCTACATCATGTAATCGTTCTTATTGCATTACTTTGTTTTTCCATGAACTTAATACACTAGATGCATGCTGGATAGTGGTCGATGTGTGGAGTAATAGTAGTAGATGCAGGCAGAGTCGATCTACTAATCTTGGACGTGATGCGTATATAATGATCATTGCCTGGATATCATCATGATTATTTGAAGTTCTATCAATTACCCAACAGTAATTGTTTTCCCACTATTTGCTATTTTCTCGAGAGAAGACACTAGTGAAATCTACGGCCCCCAGGTCTCTTTCTCATATTATTTGCTTTTGCGATCTATTTTCCTTTGCTTTTATTTTCAGATCTACTAAACCAAAAACCCAAAAATAACTTGCTGTAATTTATCTTATTTGGCGTTCGATCTATCAATATTTACAACTCTATCACGTCTGTAACCCGAAAGGGATTGACAACCTCTTTTACACGTCGGGTTGCGAGTATTTGTTATTTGTGTGCAGGTGCTATTTATGTTGTGTTGCTTGGTTCTCCTACTAGTTCGATAACCTTGGTTTCATCACTGAGGGAAATACCTACCACTGCTATACTGCATCATCCCTTCCTCTTTGGGGAAATACCGACGTAGTTCTAGCAAGTCATCAGCTGCGCATCGCCAAGTTCAGGAACTACCATCCTCCCTTAATGACGCGCCCGCTCTTATTCTACCACGACTGAAGAACCTCGAGCTCATCATCGTCTGCCTCTCAAATGGTGACATGGAGCGCCTGCTCCGTGGCTGTACTGCACTCGAGTACCTTCGTCTTCAGGCGATCAATGAGCTAAGTAGCTTCCACATCACCTCCATGACTCTCTGGACTATTATTTTTTTGTGTTGTTGGTGCTGCGAGAAGAAATCAAAAAATGTGAAACACGGTATGGTCATTGAGGACACACCTTCACTTGAGAGATTACTTGTTGTTGATCAAGAAGGTCCAACAAGAATCAGTATCATTAATGTTCCGAAATTGACAGTGGTGAGCTAATCGTGTGACAAATACTCCGAACTTGTTATTGAAGCCACACCCGTTTAGGTAAAACAACCGCCTTCTACCTCTCCTTCTACAAATTAACATTATTTCTAATTTTGAAGATGTATGTTCGTCTGTTATCCAGAAAATGATTCCGACAAGCTTGACCCTGAAACTGCGCACAGTGAAGGTCTTGGCACTAGAATCTATCAGCCAAACCTGGACCAAGTTGTTAGTTTCCTGAGATGCTTTCCGTGCCTAGAGAAGCAATATATCGAGGTGATGTTCCTTTCCCATTAAATGTTAACCATAAGGGAGTTCAATTTTTGACACCCTTTTCCAAGTTTACAATGAGAATGTACTACGGTTTCTCAAGGATTTTTGGAGGATTTCAGTACATACATGCCCCCCCCCCATATTGGTTGCTTGATCCATATGGTTACTGTCGTGGAATTGTCACGGCAGATGTCCTAGGGTAAGGACTTAGTCATGAGGCCAACCCATCTATGTGGTAGCTTGAGAGGGGTTGGGCGGAATCGAGAGACGCAACACAAGACAAGGATTTAGACAGCTTCGGGCCCCGGGAAACATCATCCGGTAATAGCCCTACATGTTGTTTGAGGCTAGATCTCATTATGACCCTCATGGAGTCGCCGGTAAACCGGCTCTCCTTTAGTTGTGTCTAGCCCTAAAGAATATGGCGCCTCCAACTTGTGAGAACTTGTCCCTCTTTGGGGAGCCTTGCCCCTCCTTATATATGTTGAAGGGGCGGGTTACATGACTAGTCCTAGTAGGATTAGGATTACTCTATTACAAGGAGTCCTAGTCTTGCTTCCTTTGTAGGAGAATATTCCTTATGCTTTCTTCATAAACTGGCCCACCATAACATGAGCTGGCCTTTCATGAACCGCCCGTTGGGCCACTGGGTCTTGTCGCTCCTCTGACCCACCTACCGGATTACCAATGAATCATAAACCGCCAGGTCAAAGCGGGTCACCTGTGAATCGCCAAACTCCAGCCGGGTCATACATCCGGCGGTTTATACAGCGGGGTATATCCTCGACATTAGCCCCCAGTTTAGCTTGGATTTATCCATGGTAAACTTATACTGCAAAATAAACACAAGAACAAATTGATAGGTTGTGTACCGGGTTATGAATTCTTGTAAACCGGCACCTGGCCATCCGTAAGTCCATATCCTTTCCTTCTTCTAGAAAATCCGGGTCAACGGACCAGCTTCATAATCAACTTGCTTGCATAAGAAATATTGTAAATCCAGAATCCATTTGACTCGGCCTTCAATGCTCTGACTTGACAAAAATATTGGTCTTTGAAATATTCAACTAATATCCAGCCGGCTTGAAGATGCCGGTTTATGATTACCACCATTGCCGGGTTATAAAAACTGATAATTCCGGGTCATGAATGTTGGTAGATGTCGGGTTATGATTGTTGCCAACGCCGGGTCACACAATTAATCTTCATGATTTGCCCAAAACTGAGAATTTGAAGATGTTCCTCCTTTATATGCATATTACCTATAGCCCCCAAGTCTTAAGAGGAGATAGTGATAGCTTAAGACTTGTTTCAATATAAATGTTGCAACCTTGAAGAAATCCAGATTGTTCATCCCAATCACTAGTAAAAACTGAATACTCCATATTATGTAGCCCCCAAGTGTCGGGTTGTCATGCTTGCATCAACCTGGGACTTGTAATTGCCTGATGCTCAAAAAACTTCAACCAATGTAGCCCCCAAGAGCCGGATTATAATGTAATAATGAACAGGGACTTTATAAATATGATCATCTAGACTTGAAGAGCAACGTGCAGCCCCCAAGGGCCGGCTCAGTAAGATAATATTGAGCCGGGACTTTATATATACTTCTTTGAAAAGAACATCATATGATGTAACCCCCATCACGGGGCTTGAACCCACGTCCACAAGGTTAAGAGCTTTGTGTTTTACCAACTGAGAAGTGGATCCTTCAATATAATGGATTAATACTTGTGTACCTTGAATTGTTGACAGGAGCAATTGGTAGCCCCCAAGGGCCGGCTCATTACAATGTGATGAGTCGGGTCTTGAATAAGGTGAGCAAAAAAATGACTTTGCATTAGCCCTCAAGTGTCATGGTGCATGCTTGCAGCGACATGAGACTTGTATATTTGATGCAATCTCAACTTGTATAATGTAGCCCCCAAGTGTCGGGTCGTAAGCCTGCAGCGACTCGGGACTATTCCTTTGTAGAATAAAGCATACCCATTGATAAAATAATATCCATTACGCTGAAGCGACTTTGAAAACCTCAATCATAATATTGGTTATTTATAACCATAATAAAAATCCAGCCATGTTGGCTATTTAAAGATTTGAATAATATAACCCGGTTTGAAAACCGGTTCCAGTGATATTTGATCACACTGTTGGTTTTACCAAGCCAGTGTAGAAAGGGTGATAACCCAAAATTTGAACATTGGTGATTATCACTGATTGCCGGTTTATAAACAAAACCAGTCTGGGTTAATAAACACCGGTCATTATGTTATCTCATACGGACGACTTATAGTCAAAAGCCAGGCCGGGTTAGTAAACACCGGTCATTATCTGTAAATAGCACATTTGTATGAGATTGCTTCAGTTGGCAACTTCATAATTATTCTTGCTTATAATGCCTTTGACGGTTTATTCCACCTGCTTCTGTGATTAAGTGTGTCACGATGAACCTTAATCTGGTAGGCAAAGATAATGATCCAAGGTGCAAGTGTTGATGACTCCCTTGATTATTTGCCGGTTCATTATGAAACCGAACTGGGTTATGATGAACTCCGGTTTAACTGTAGTTAGTACTGGTGTTTGTAACCCAGACTAAGGCTCTGTAAACGCAGATGTAGTGGCAACTTATAGTCATCCACTCCCTGAATCAATGAACTTGGATAAAACCCAATGACCTTGAAGATAAAGATTTGATAAAACATAAAAAATAAAAAATATTTTTTTGGGCAAATAAGACCATGTAGTCGAGGCTTTTTACGAGCTGCCAGGCTACAAATTCGAGGCTTTTTATGAGCTGCCAGGCTACTGTCATTAACCATTTTGCAAAGCCTGTTAAGATGGTCCTCAATCCTTAACCAAATCATCAATGTTCAATGCTACCAAGTTCAAAAATCTGTAAAGATTGACTTGTGTAATCACTTGATTATCGTCAATTTAACGTTACCAAGTTCAAGGTCTGTAAAGATTGACTTGTGTATACATTCGACGGGTCGTACCAGGTTTACCTGGACGGAGTGACTTACTTAATGCAGGCAGGCAAATCCGGGGTTTTAGGTGTATACACCAAGCTTCCAAGCCGTGTTTACTACAAGGGTTGTCAACTCGTTGATGCTTTGCATCTGGAGCCCCCAGGTAGCATTTGAGCTATGCTCGTCGGGGCCTATGTTTGAGTTGTGCAAGGCATCAAAACTCTCATTTGCCCCTCATCGTCATGTGGGAATTGCCAAAGCAACCAGAGCTGTGCTCTTATGATGGCCCTGATGTGGTCGCCGGTTTAAGAGGCCATAGGGACTCCTTTGCACACAGGAGCCCCTATGTGACAAACTTTTATGATGGTCTTGGTTTGGTCGCCGGATCAGGAGGGTGGTCAGAACTGCACTTTATAAACAGAATCCCCCATGTGACATATTTCTGAGCTGTGCTTTCCGGGTACCTATGTTTGAGTTGTGTTGTGCAACAAACTCTCTTTGGTCCCTTTAATTTTTCCTGAGAACTCGAACTTGCGAGAGATACTTCTTCTTTCAACCGGATATTCTTAAACCGGATTTGAGAGCTTCAGAGCTTTGTAAGGGACAGATTTACCTTGAACCGGATAGTAAACCAGATATTTGAGAGCTTCAGAGCTTTGTAAGGGACAAATTTTGCCTTGAACCGGATAGTGAACCGGATTTGAGAGCTTCCGTAAAACTGGTGTCCTTTGAGCCGGATTTTAAACCGGATTCCCTTCTGATGACCCGGAAACTTCTTCTGAGTCATGTCATTGTAGCCCCCGAGTCTTAAGATGACTCGAGGAGTTGTCTTGAGACTCTCCATATTTGACCATAGCATAAGGTGTCCATCATTGTTGTTGACAGTGCGATATGAATCCACAAAAAATTGAGGTGACTGCGGCGGGTTTATCAATGATCCCGTATGAGTCGTGTCAGCAACTCGGCCAATGGTACCTTCCAACTAGCGATTTAAAGTTAACCAAACTATAGTGGCGGCGACTTGTGCGCATGCCCCTTGAGCCAGCCAGTACAGACGGCGGTTGATAATATATGATAATTTGTCTCCATTTTGCTGAAAGAAAACAGGGCTACCCAAGCTGTGGCTTGCTCATACTCAATAAACAACTCGTGTAGACAGGTGCGGCCTGGTATGTTGATGTACACCAGACCGTAAGAGACCGCAGCATTATAAGTCGGCGCAGACGGGCGAGTCAATCATAGGCACGGTCCCGACAAATTTGACGTAAACCGGGCCGTAAGGGCGGTGTCTTGCACGCATCCATTCACCGTGTAATGTGGCACAGACGAACGCCGGGCAGGATGTTGCCAGCGCGTCCTTCGTACCCATGGTATAAACCATGTTTATAATAAATAATTGTCTTGCATATCAAAATATATGAATCAAAGTAACTGTTTTCTTGATAAAAATAATATATACCAAGAAAATAGATTTAGATGGATATCACCTGATGTATTTGGACCTTATTATCCTCATCGGTGTCCGTTAGCCAACCCGGCATGTTGAGTAGGCCGGACCGCAGGGCGGACAGTAAAACGACCGCAGCATTTAGAGGTAGCACGGATACATGAGTTGGCCGCAGTGTTGTAAGCCGGCGCAAACGAGCAGTTTATCCTCCGTGTTGTAAACCGGTGCGGTCGCGAAAGACGGCCACGACGTGGTAAACCGGCGCGATCGCGAGAGATGGCCATGGCGCTGTAAGCCGGTGCGGGAGTCCGTTGAGTAACGACAACCACTTGTGCCAAATGATGTTGGCGTGCCTCCATCTCCGCGGTATAATACCACTTTGTAATGAATAATTTTCCTGCGTATAAAATACAGCAGGGCGAGGTATTTTTGCTCGGATGAATTAATATGTATTAAAAATAAATAGGATATATATCACCTGATTCGCCTGGACAACAGATGAGTCAGTCGCGTATTGATGTAAACGCAGCAACTGGGGCGGCGACCCGCACGCGTATCCGTCGGGCGGTTTATGAGAACGAGTGCAGCACCGGCATGTTATTATAGACCAGACCGCAGAATCGGTGGCGTGCGCACGTCCATTGGCGAGCAAGCCTGCCGCGGTGTTGGAGACCAGCGCGCGTGGGTGCGGACTGATGAGTCGGCCGCAGCAGTGGTAGCCAGCGTATGCACGAGAGTTGGCCACGACATTTAAGCCTGGTTTATTTTCGTTGGGTCCGAGGCGGTTGCGACGACCATATAAATATAATGAACCCGCAACAATGGTGGGTTTAGTTGGTGTTGTGAACCGGGCATGGCGGCAAGTCGGTTGCAACTATATAGTTGATCAATTCCGTGCGCCGAGCATGCAGCAAATCCCGCTCACTTGATAGCTCTTTGCTTTTCATATTCCTATCTTCCTCAGTCCGGTTGTGAATCAAACTTTATTACGTACTAGTGAAAGTACTTTTGTAGCTGATCTGCCCTTCACGCCCAAACTAGCAGGAGCAACAATTGGCAAAGTAGTTGCTCGTGGTGGCACGGCCCGCAGGGCTCGCCGGCCGGCGGCTCAATGCAGCAACTACAGGAGGTGATTTGATGCGAGTCTAAATCCTTCTCCGGGTCATGTTTTTTGGTGTGACTCCTTTTTATCTTGATGTGAGGATGAACTAAGAGCGGCTCAATTGAAATACTGGATGACCTATAGTTGAAACAACCAGCAACTGGTGCCATTGGGTTTCCTACGAGCTGATGCTTTTCTGCTTCCCTTCTTCTTGTTCTTCTGCGACTCAGTGACTCTGCTGGGCGAGGCGAAGCCGGCCTGTGCGGACACTAAGTCGGCTCAGGTGAGGCCGTGGCAATGGCGAGGCAGGACGGAGACGGCACTCATGCGGGCGCGGCTCAGTGTTAGGTGCTGGACAGAGACGGCGCTCGAAGGCTCGGACAGGCGGCGGCCGGCCTGGGTCGCGAACGCTCCTGAGGCGGGAGGCGGCAGCTTGCGAGTGAATGCGCGGGCACGGTGACCCGGCAGAGGCGGCCCGAGATGGAGATGAGGCCACTCCGCGAGAAGAAAATGAGGCTGGCGGCTGTGGAGGGCGAGGCCGACTCGGAGGCGACGCCGGTGGCTCAATGCGAGGCCGACTCGTAGGTCTTCAGCAGCGGCGGTTCAATCCGTCGCAAAAGCATAATCGTTTTTGACAAGTCAATGGCTCAAGGCGAAGGCTAGACCGACAGAGGGCCGCGGCGGCCGGTGTCTCGAGGCCAACAGGAGACTCCGCAAGACGTCCGACTCCCATCCGAAAATTGCATAGAGAAAATCTTGCTATATCTGAGACATCATTGACTTTTGTCTGAAGCATATACGGCTCAGATGGCACAATATTGCAGTGACCTGATTGTGAGGCCGTGACGATGACTTTAAAGGCGAGGCAAGTAGGCCGGCTTGAAGGTGCATGCTGACGGGGTAAGCGAAAGGCCCGGCGACTCAAGGAGGCCAGCGGCGTTTTTGACAAGTCAATGGCTCAAGGCTCCCCGGCCAGACGAGGTTCAGCTCGGAGGCAGATCAAGGTAAGTCACAGGTCGTTTGACCCTTCCGCCTCCGGGTCTTTGGTCGTGTTCCTTAAAAAAATAGCAAATTGATCCTGCTGATGTACACGGCCAACCATGTTTGAATCTTTCCTTTGATGATCCTTCCAACAGAATCAATAAAAACGCCCATGGAAAACTTCTCCGGGTTGACACGGCAAATTACTGCGGTTGTTGATATAGATCTTTTTCAAAACAGGTTGCTCTTCATCTGGAAACCTGCGAACTTCTCGAAACCCTAGGAAAGATCCCTTCAAGAACTCAACACCACCGTGCGCAGGCCCCACGGTGGGCGCCAACTGTCGTGGTTTTGTCACGGCGGATGTCCTAGCAAAAGGACTTAGTCGTGAGGCCATCGCTACTGGTTAGCTTAAAGGGGTTAAAGCGGACAATGACACGGGGATTTTTATACTAGTTTGGCCCCTTCGATGAAGGTAAAAGCCTACATCTAGTTTGGTGTGGTATTGCTAGGGTTTCGATGACTAGGGAGTGAATCCGCTTTACCTGTGTCTCGAGCTATTGTTCTCTCCCTTGAACCATTGTCGGGTCATCCCTTTATATAAGAGGTGACGCCTGGTCCGGTTTATAGGATCCCGAGGCCGGGTCATAAACGTGTCCGGCTCGGTCTCTATCCTTCCTATCTTACATCACAAGTTACACATCATATGGCGGTTTACAAATCATGGGCCCTAATGCCTCTTGGGCCTTAAGCTTCTTGGACTAAAACGTCTTGCTCCACGTCTGGCTGGGCTTCAGTAGAAACAATCTCCACAGGCATAAATCGGCCCCTCCTGGGCGGTTAACCTAATAGTAATATCCCTGACAGTTACAATCCATAAGCATTTCTCATTTGGATTCATCTGTACTAGTGTTCTTAGGAAACCTTTCATCCACTCTAACCTCTTGTGAAAAAGGCTATGTTTTTCTAGATTGTAATCATTACAAATCCTGCAAACCAAATAGGCATGTAGTAGTGTTCAAAACTGCATGTAGGCACTAACACGTTTTCTTCTTTTGCAGATAAGATTAGGCTCGATGGTGGATTATGTGATACAATATATCAATCACATCGAATGCCCAAATATGCATATATCAGAAGATACTTTGAACTCCAACCTGTGACACCCCGAGACCGATGCGCCAGGTGTCAGCCAGTTATTCGTCGTCGTTGCCATGTCATCTGCTTGCGTGTTGCATCTTGCCATGTCATCATGTGTGTTGCATCATCATGTTTTCAAAACTTGCATCCGACCGAACCCCCTCATCCTCTCTGTTGTCCGTTATGAGCCCAGACACACCCGCACGCGCCCGCGGCACCTTCGAATATTTATTTTATGAGTGGCTAGAAAACGTTCGCGGAATGGGGTGAAACTTGGCGTGTAGTCTTATTATAGTGTTGTAATGCCCAGTATGAGATTATACCTCCCACGTGTCGAGGCACGACTTAAAGGTATAAGCTCATACTAGAATGATCTCAAGTATGGTATCTTTGCATGACTCATGTAAAAGAGGGATGAAATTGCAAAAGAGTAGTTGGTTTACACTCGCCACATCACACAATACATTACATAAGCAATCACCATCCAAATAACATCACAGTCCGCCTACGGACAAAGATCCAAATGAAAGATACCATAAATAAATAACACAAGGTCTGATTGCCCCTAGTAGAAGCCACTACTGATCGTCGGGATAGTACACGTAGTATCGCCCACGCTCTTCATCGAACTCCCAGTACAACTCTGTGCCATCACCTGTGTAGTTCACCATGGTACCTACATCTGGTGTTGTGTAGAATCTGTGAGCCACGGAGGACTCAGCAATCCCGTTCCCGGGTAGCAAAACTATTTAAGCCTTGGGTGTGGAACAAGGCTGAAGAACAAGGTTGCAGCTGCACTAGCACTAGCTTACGTGTTTAGAGCGAGAAGAGAAGTGCCAACGATTATTAAAGTGATCATGAATTGATCCTATCTAAGCACGTCAAACATAACCCCACCGTGTTCACTTCCTGAACCCCTTCGGAAAGCGACCGTCACGGTTACTCACGCTGGTAGTGTATTCTGAACACGGTGTCAAGTTTTCTACAACCAGATATTAACAAATTCCCATCTGCCACATAACCGCGGGCCTGGCTTTCGAAAGATCAAAACCCTGCAGGGGTGTCCCAACTTAGCCCATCACAAGCTCACGATATGCGGAGTCGCAACTCCAAGGTGGGAAGACCCGAGTGTTCTCGGAATCCCGTGCTCAAGATATTCCAACATAGGTAAAACTAATCCAGCAAGACCTCTCGGCGTGCCGACACCCTGATAGTAGCAGCGCGTATCTCGTCTTAGGCCAGGACCGGATGAGCAGTACGTACAGTAACCGAAGATCCCAGCGAACTGGGTGGCACCGCAAGTGGCTCTAGTTTGGACCAACACTCATGTGGAGCACTGGCCCGGGGGTTGTTAATTAAGTCCATGGGATAGCTAGTCCCTATGCAAGTTTTAGTTATTAGGCAAATGTAAAACCAATGTCGGGCCTTGCTGGAAAAGCTTTAGCGCTAAGCGGGTTATCGAGGGGGTCCCATAACCCCAACCGTGTTAGGAACACAAAATCAAGGAACATAACACTGGTTTAAACGGTTCCTAGGGTGGCATGAGTGGAACAAAACACCAAGCAAGCGGCTTAGCCTTCCACCCATTACCAATATATAGATGATTTAGTTTAACAGATTATATATTGTGATATCCCAACAATAACTTCAACATGAAGCAAGAATCTTCAAATCTTCTCCTGCAACTAACAATGCTATAAGAGGGGCTGAGCGATGCTTACGTAGCCAAACAATGGTTTGCTAGGTTGGGTGGTTAGAGAGGTTCATGGCAACAATAGGAGGCTGACAAACAGACATAGGCATCGAGGCAATAAGCTAAAGAGCAAGACATCTAGCATAGGCAAAGATAGTAGTGATATCTGGGTAAGGTCATCTTGTCTGTTGAGTCGTCGATGGGATCGTAACCTTGATCCTCACACTCAACCTCGGTAGGAACCTCGTACTCGGCCTCAGCTCTCAGCTCTACTCAACACAAGAACACAACATGGCACAATATCAAACACGATGCAATGCACAATCCACATGATGCAAGTATGATGTGCGTATGCATGTGGAAGCACTTGAACCTAAGGAGAAGATGATGAAGAAGGCCTCATCTTGGAAAACCAAGCAAGCCACTGGATAGAGGGGAAGATTTCGGTTGAAATCGATATAAAGATCACCGGAAACGGACACATGGTTTGCAAAAGGCAAGCAAAACAATATTCACACAAAGCTTCGGTTTACAGCCACATGACATGTTTGGAGCAATAAATAATTATGCTACAACACTCAAACATGGAGACAAAGGGCATGGATGTGAAGTAGACATGATACTTAACAAGCATGAACTTAGAACACACCCAAAAACATACTGGAACACAATTAACCAAGCGTGGCAAGTTGCAATAAATTTATCCAGACTTAGCCAAAATCTGGGAAGGCAAAACAACATCACGATGCTGCCACCGGAGGCACAAAACAACATGCATATCAAATCCACTAATTATATAAAGATCATGGACATGTAGTAGACATAGCATACATCAAGCAACTCCATTGGAGCAACTCCATAGGAGGCATGCATCAATAGCAACAAGCTACACCAAATTGATCATCCTGATAAAAACCTGACAGGTAAAATTTATAGCAACTTGAGAGCAAGAAATAAATAAGCTACAGCAGGCCATATGTGCAATTAAGGGCATGGATGGATAGAGCATAACATGGACAACAAGGAATGATCATTTGACATACTAAAACATGCATGGATTTGCGTGGGGCATCAAGCAAACATGGCATGAGGTTAAACAGATTCCAGATTTCGTGGTTTTTAACTAAGTATAAAACAGCAACATTGGCATGGCATGTTTACAAGCTTGTTTAAGTCACCTCAAGGCATCTTATGGAAAGTGGTTTGCACCACAGCAAAGACCATATTATTATGCTTCTAAAACATATTGACATTTCACATGAGGACAAACACATCAATAGCCATGAGCAAGTCAAAGCAGCATCTCATAACAAGTGTCAGCACTTAACAGCGACATGCACTTTTGCAATAGAGATTAACATGGCAATATGACACCTAACATGAATGCTACAGCAACCATCATGTAGAGCACTTCACAATGAACATTTTGACATATCATATGCTCCATTTGGATAAACATGCACAAAGTTATCACATCTCAAACATGGCAACAAAATTTACACATACAACTAGTTACAGCCACATGCACTCTTGCCACGAAGATTACGACATCTAGATGAACTCAAACAAGCATGCCAAAGTGGAACAAAATGAAGAGCACATCTGAACGAACATTTTGATATATTACACGCCCAAAACGGATCTACGAGCACGAAGTTATTGCATGATGAAGGAGGCAAGAAAATTACGGAATCTGGGGACTTAGCAGAATTTATACCTCACAAAAAGTCAACCCGGGACGGGAGTGTTTGGTTCGTGGGATTGGTGGATCTGGTCCACCTGACCAGATCCACTGGATCGGTGGCGGCGACGGTGGCCGGAGTGGCCAGCGACGAGGCGGCGGTCGGCCGGGGCGGCGGCGAGGCGGCGGCGGAGGCTGCGGTGGTGCCGGCGTGCGGGGCGGCGGAGGCGCCGGCGGCGGAGGCGGTTGGGCGCGGCCCGGCGGCGGTGAGGGTGTGGCCCGACGGCGGGGTCGCACCGGCGGGAGGCGGCGGCGAGCCCGCCGGAGCTGAGGGCGTCGGCGACCCGAGCGCGGCGGCGGGAGCCTCGGGCGCGGGGCGAAGGAGGCGGGCTGGCGGCGGCGCGCGCGGGATGGAGAGGCCGGCGGTGCCACGTGTCGCGACCCGGTTCGTCCGGGCGCTACGGCGGACACGTCCGGCGCACTGAGGAGCTGCGGGGCACGGGGAAAAAAGGAAAAAAAATATAGGAGGACTAGGGTTTCGCCCGAAAATGGAGGGGATGGGGCCTTTTTATAGGCATAGGGAGCTAGGAGACTCCAAATGGGGAGCGGTTTTCGGCCACGCGATCACGATCCGACGACCGAGAGGATGGGAGTGGTTATGCTGGGTTAGTGGGCTGTTGAGGAGGGGGTCTTGGGCCAAAAGTAAGAGGTGCTTTTAGCCCAGTAGGTTAACCGTTGGAGTACCAAACGAACTCCAAACGCGATGAAACTTGACAAGCGGCCTACACGTACGAAAACAACAACGCACGACAAGTCTCACCTCATTCCGGAAACGTTACACGGCCACACACGAAAGAAGGACGCGGGGGTGCCACGGGCACGTGTGTGAGTGTCGGAACTCGAAATGGACAACGGGAAGAGGCGAGTGGGACCGGGTGCAAGTGACAACACAAATGCAATGCAATGCACACGATAACATGACATGGATGAAATGCACACACGCACACGACAAAACGAAGAAACCCGAAATGAAAGAAGAGCCCAGAATGGAATTGATGAAGTCAACGTTTCATATATTGCCATACTTGGAAGGTGTTACATCTGGGGTGTTACAAACTCTCCTCTACTACAAAAAGATCTTGTCCCGAGATCTAGGACTGGAAGAAGGAAGGGTACTCGGAACGAAGGTGATCTTCTCGTTCCCACATAGCTTCTCGGTCGGTATGGTGTGACCACTTCACTTTCAAGAACTTGATGGACTTGTTGCGGGTCTTGCACTTAGTTTCTTCAAGAATAGCAACAGGGTGCTCACGATAAGACAAGTCTTGTTGAAGATCAATCTCCTCGAACGGATTGGTGCGTTTAGGTGTCTTGAAGCACTTGCGGAGTTGAGACACGTGAAACACATCATGAACATTTGCAAAGTTGGAGGGAAGCTCGAGTTGGTAGGCTAGATCGCCTCTTTTGCCAAGAATCTTGAAAGGGCCCACGTATCTCGGAGCAATCTTTCCTTTGATACCTAATCTTTGGGTTCCTTTCATAGGAGAAACACGGAGATAGACATGATCCCCAATGTCGAAAGCCAAATCCCGATGCTTGCCGTCATAGTAACTCTTTTGACGCGATTGAGCGGCTTTGAGATTCTCACGTATGACTTTGCACATTTCTTCAGCTTCTGAGATCAAGTCATTGCAAAGAAGTTGACGTTCACCAGTCTCGGACCAGTTGAGAGGGGTACGGCACTTTCTGCCATAGAGGATTTCAAACGGAGCTTTGTCGGCACTTGCTTGGAAACTGTTGTTGTAAGAGAACACGGCAAACGGGAGACAATCTTCCCACTTCATACAAAAAGAGATGACACAAGCTCTCAGCATGTCTTCGAGGATCTGGTTCACTCTTTCGACTTGACCACTAGTCTGAGGGTGAAACACAGTGCTGAAACGGATCTTAGTGCCCATGGCTGACTGAAAGGAGTCCCAGAACTTGGATGTGAACAAACTTCCACGGTCTGAGGAGATGACTTGAGGAATGCCATGCAACGAAACAATCCTGGAAATGTACAACTGTGCCAACTGAGCTGCGTTGATGGATTCTTTGATGGGAAGGAAGTGAGCTACTTTAGTTAGCTTGTCAATCACAACAAAGATAGCATCATTCCCCTTCTTGGACTTAGGAAACCCAGTGACGAAATCCATTTCAATGTGGTCGAATTTCCACTCGGGAATAGGTAGAGGTTGGAGGAGACCGGCTGGACGTTGATGCTCTACCTTCACTCTTCTGCAGACATCACATTCATTCATGAATTGGGCAATCTCCCTTTTCATGCGAGTCCACCAGTAAGATTGCTTGAGGTATTGGTACATCTTGGAACTTCCGGGATGAATCGAGAGGAGGGAGTCATGTGCTTCGTTCATTATGAGCTTCCTGAGATCACCCTTGGGAACCACAATTCTGTCCTCAAAGAACAAGGTGTCTTTCTCATCAACACGATAGCACTTGTACTTGGGAGTACCCTTAGCAATACCATGTTTCACTTTCTGCACCATAGCATCACTTAGTTGGGCCTGACGGATCTAATCTTCCAAGGTAGGAGCAACTTGAAGGTTTGCAAGAAAGCCTTACGGAACAACTTGGAGTTTGAGCTTCCTGAATGATTCACAAAGCTCAGGCTGGAACGGTTTGAGAATGAGACTGTTGCAATATGCCTTTTTGCTCAAGGCATCTGCAATGACATTGGCCTTGCCAGGTGTGTACTCAATGCTTGGATCATACTCTTGGATCATCTCAACCCAACGAGTCTAGCGAAGGTTCAGGTTTGGTTGTGTGAAGATGTACTTCAAGCTCTTGTGATCGATGAAGATGTCCACTTTTCTTCCCAACAGAAGGTGTCTCCACATGATCAAGGCATGTACGACTGCTGCTAGCTCGAGATCGTGTGTGGGGTAATTCTTCTCATTTGGTTTCAATTGACGAGAAGTGTATGCCACAATCTTCTTATCTTGCATGAGAACACCACCAAGTCCTTGTAAGGAAGCATCACAGAAGACTTCATATGGCTTGGACTCATCCGGAAGAGTAAGAACCGGAGCAGAAATGAGCTTCTCTTTGAGTGTTTTGAATGCCACAACACAATCAGGAGTCCAGTTGTACTTGACATTCTTCTGCAACAGTTTTGAGATAGGCTTGGCAATCTTGGAGAAGTTCTCAACGAACCTTCTGCAATAGCTAGCGAGACCAAGGAAGCTTCGGAGTTGCTTGACATTTTGTGGGGGTTCCCAGTTGACAATAGCTTCAACTTTCTCGGGGTTGACTGAAATACCCTCAACAGAGATGATATGGCCAAGATATAAGACCTTATCCAGCCAAAATTCACATTTGGAGAACTTCGCATAGAACTTGTGTTCACGGAGCCTGTCCAGGACCAAACGGAGGTGCTTGGCATGGTCTTCTTCATTCTTGGAGAATACCAAGATGTCATCCAGATAGACGAGAATAAATTCATTGGTGTAGGGGTTAAATATGAAGTGCATCATCCTTGAGAAGGTGGGTGGAGCATTTGCGAGGCCAAAAGACACGACTGTGTATTCATAGGAGCCATAGCTTGTTCTGAATGCGGTCTTGTGAATATCCTCTTCACGGATACGAATCTGATGGTAACCCATCCGGAGATCGAGCTTCGAGAACACCTTTGCTCCATTGAGCTGCTCGAACAATTCATTGATATTGGGGAGCGGATACTTGTTCTTTATTGTCTTCTTATTCAATGGCCAATAATCAACGCAAAGACGTTCCGTGCCATCCTTCTTCTTGACAAATAGAACACCACATCCCCAAGGAGAAGTACTAGGCCTGATTAGACCCATACGTTCTTGCTCATCGAGTTGTTTCTTCAGCTCTTTCAACTCATCAGGGGAAAACTTGTATGGACGCCGACATGCTGGCTCGGTATCGGGCTCGAGTTCAATGACGAATTCAACTTGACGATGTGGAGGCATGCCTGGAAGCTCTTCAGGGAAAACATCTTCATATTCATTGACCACCGGAATCTGAGAGATGGCATTAATCTCGCCCTTGTCATTGTGAGAGAATAGCCTGATTGTGTTATCTCGAGAGGCGAAGAGAATCACGTCTTCGTCAGGATGAGTAAGCTTAACTTCCTAATTTGCACAATCAATGTTTGCATCATGCTTTGAGAGCCAATCCATCCCAAGAATAAGATCAATGTCGGAGTTGCCGAGAACAACCGGAGAAACCAGAAAGCGGTAATCGCCCATCTGAATAGATATATCCGGAACATGCACCCGAGAGGACATTTGCAATCCAGGAGAAATAATGTACAAAGGCTTTGGCAACACTTGAGTGATGAATTCATGCTTGGCAACAAATGGTCTTGAAATGAAAGAAAGCATTGCACCCAAATCAAACAATACTTTTGCAGGAATAGAGTTAACTGGAAGATTACCAAGTATCACATCTGAAGAATTCTCTGCTTGAGCTGCATTCATTAGATTCACTCTTGCAACCTTGGGATTGTGCTTGACAATAGCAGTGCTAACAGGTGGAGGAGGCGGAAGGCGCCTTGGGTTGGGGCACTTGTTGGCATAGTGACCCTTCTGGCCACACTTGTTGCAAACCACTTCTGAGAGAGGACGGTGATAAGGGCCACTTGACTTCGAAGCTTGAAAGTGATTCTTTGACTGATTGCTTGGGTTGGGTGGGTGGGAGAAACCACGGCCACCAGAGTGATTGTTGTTGTTGTTGTTGTTGGGAGGGCAGAGCACTGGAGGAGGTGGAAGCCAAAACTTCAGCTGCTTTGCGACCACTTGGGAAGAAGAGGAGGAGTTGACAGCATCTATGATCATCTTTTTGGAAGCTTCAACCTTGAGCTGGGCTGCCTCTTGCTTAAGTGCCATGTTATAGAACTGATCAAATTCATCTGGCTTGAACAAGGTGAGAGCTAGTTGGAGTTCATCCTTCAGACCACCACGGAACTGATAAATCTTGCTCTTGGAATCTGGGATGTCTTGCTTGGCATAGCGTGCAAGATTCTGGAACTTGACATTGCATTGATAAACGGACATGGTGCCTTGCTTCAGGTTGTGGAATTGCTCACGCATGCCTTCAATGACACTAAATGGAATGTGGTGAGAGCGGAAATCCTTGCAGAAGTCAGTCCACGAGATTTCACGTCCCTCTCTGGAATCTATGTACTGTTGCCACCAATCAGCGGCTTGGTCCTTGAGTTGGAAGGCGGCAAACTTGACATAATCCTCAGGTCTCACGTTACTGCACTCGAAATGCTTCTTGATGTCTGTTATCCAGTCTTCAGCATCTAGCGGATCCACACAGTAACTGAACGCCTTCGGCTGGTTTGCCAGGAATTGGTTGAGAGTGGCAAAGTGAGGTTGGTTGAACAAATTGCCTTGGCCTTGGTTCCCATGACCACCTTGATTTTCTTGGTTAGCTTGAATGTTCTGCATCATTTGCATAAGCATATGGGTGTTCTGGTTTGTCGCTTGCATAATTGCTCTCCAGGCCTCAGACGGAGGAGGAGGGGACGGAGGACGATCAAGAACTTCTTCACCCTCTGGGTTAGCGTTGGGAACCCTTTTGGGAGCCATCTTGAATGAGATGACAACTATTAGCCATTGATTGAAAATATAAGCTGAATCAACGGCTAGAACTTGCAACATAAGTCTTCACAAGAACATTCGAACAAAATGAACGAATGTAATCCACAGTTTAATGGTACAACAATCTTCTCGAGAAGCCACTTGGGAGAACAAAAGTAAATAAAAAACAACAAGGAGCAGATAGAACAAATACAAGATAGAAGCTTCGTCCCACATGTTCGTGTTGAAAGCTCATGGAACGTGTTACAAAAGGGTTTTGCAATCCCCGGATCAGCATAGCCAAGGACCCTTTAAGATGCAACTCCCGATCGGAACAACGCCCATAAAACTACTTCACTCAACGTAGAACCCCGAACTCCATATCGTGCATTCGTTGGAAGAATGCCTACGAGCTACTAGATGAACCCACCTATTAATTTCCGAAAGTTTCCAGTTATGCAATCAGGTGTTGGGGTTACAGGGGAAGCACCGCGCACTCAACTCTAATCCTACATCCAGCTGTATCCATCCTTCAACACATAACCAGTTATTTCCGAAAACCGTTTACCTCAGACCTTCGAAACGCATCTGCTATACAAGCTATGGCAATACTCCCGAACTACCTCCCCAGTACTGGGTGATGTCGGGGTTATCTTGCCACTAACCGCATAGAAGAGTTTTGGATGTCAGCCATCTTAAGTATTCCAGAACTGTTGCGATAGATTTATGACGACAACACCTCGGAGCTCAACTCCCCGGGACACTGACACAACCCCTAAATGACAGGAGGCATCAAGAACAATGTTCTCGTCACAAAGACATCGGAACAATTCAAACAATACTCGTGTGATCCTAAAAAAAATTAGTGAATTTTTTAGAGTAGAAGAGATAGAGTAATCGTCAGGAGTCCTCACCAGAGTGATAAAGGGATGATGAGTAAAAAGAAATCCTACCCTCCGATATATATATATAGGACTCAAAACATTTTCAAGTGTGTACCTAGACTCAACCATCAACGATTCGATCGATCAGTGGGCGCTCCTAGGTCGGAGAAGGCTCTGATTACCAACTTGTAATGCCCAGTATGAGATTATACCTCCCACGTGTCGAGGCACAACTTAAAGGTATAAGCTCATACTGGAATGATCTCAAGTATGGTATCTTTGCATGAATCATGTAAAAGAGGGATGCAATTGCAAAACAGTAGTTGGCTTACACTCGCCACGTCACACAATACATTACATAAGCAATCACCATCCAAATAACATCACAGTCTGCCTACGGACGAAGATCCAAATGAAATATACCATAAATAAATAACACAAGGTCTGATCGCCCCTAGTAGAAGCCACTACTGATCGTCGGGATAGTACACGTAGTATCGCCCACACTCTTCATCGAACTCCCAGTACAACTCTGTGCCATCACCTGTGTAGTTCACCATGGTACCTACATCTGGTGCTGTGTAGAATCTGTGAGCCACGGAGGACTCAGCAATCCCGTTCCCGGGTAGCAAAACTATCTAAGCCTTGGGTGTGGAATAAGGCTGAAGAACAAGGTTACAGCTGCACTAGCACTAGCTTATGTGTTTAGAGCGAGAAGAGAAGTGCCAACGATCGTCAAAGTGATCACGAAGTGATCCTATCTAAGCACATCAAGCATAACCCCTCTGTATTCACTTCCCGAACCCCTTCGGAAAGCGACTGTCACGGTTACTCACGCTGGTAGTGTATTCTGAACATGGTGTCAAGTTCTCTACAACCGGATATTAACAAATTCCCATCTGCCACATAACCGCGGGCACAGCTTTCGAAAGATCAAAACCCTGCAGGGGTGTCCCAACTTAGCCCATCACAAGCTCACGATCTGCGGAGTCGCAACTCCAAGGTGGGAA
Organism: Secale cereale; assembly: GCA_902687465.1. Taxonomy (NCBI): domain Eukaryota; kingdom Viridiplantae; phylum Streptophyta; class Magnoliopsida; order Poales; family Poaceae; genus Secale; species Secale cereale. The sequence goes on along the minus strand of LR738711.1, from coordinate 722,944,477 downwards.
GACCCGAGTGTTCTCGGAATCCCGTGCTCAAGATATTCCGACATAGGTAAAACTAATCCAACAAGACCTCCCGGCGTGCCGACACCCTGATAGTAGCCGCGCGTATCTCGTCTCAGGCCACGACCGGATGAGCAGTACGTACAGTAACCAAAGATCCCAGCGAACTGGGTGGCACCGCAAGTGGCTCTAGTTTGGACCAACACTCATGTGGAGCACTGGACCGGGGGTTGTTAATTAAGTCCATGGGATAGCTAGTCCCTATGCAAGTTTTAGTTATTAGGCAAATGTAAAACCAATGTCGGGCCTTGCTGGAAAAGCTTTAGCGCTAAGCGGGTTATCGAGGGGGTCCCATAACCCCAACCGTGTTAGGAACGCAAAATCAAGGAACATAACACCGGTTTAAACGGTTCCTAGGGTGCCATGAGTGGAACAAAACACCAAGCAAGAGGCTTAGCCTTCCACCCATTACCAATATATAGATGATTTAGTTTAACAGATTATATATTGTGATATCCCAATAATAACTTCAACATGAAGCAAGAATCTTCAAATCTTCTCCTGCAACTAACAATGCTATAAGAGGGGCTGAGCGATGCTTACGTAGCCAAACAATGGTTTACTAGGTTGGGTGGTTAGAGAGGTTCATGGCAACAATAGGAGGCTGAAAAACAGACATAGGCATCGAGGCAATAAGCTAAAGAGCGAGACATCTAGCATAGGCAAAGATAGTAGTGATATATGGGTAAGGTCATCTTGCATGTTGAATCGTCGATGGGATCGTAACCTTGCTCCTCACACTCAACCTCGGTAGGAACCTCGTACTCGGTCTCAGCTCCCGGCTCTACTCAACACAAGAACACAACATGGCACAATATCAAACACGGTGCAATGCACAATCCACATGATGCAAGTATGATGTGCGTATGCATGTGGAAGCACTTGAACCTAAGGAGAATATGATGAAGAAGGCCTCATCTTGGAAAACTAAGCAAGCCACTGGATAGAGGGGAAGATTTCGGTTAAAATCGATATAAAGATCACCGGAAACGGACACACGGTTTGCAAAAGGCAAGCAAAACAATATTCACACAAAGCTGCACTTTACAGCCACATGGCATGTTTGGAGCAAGAAATAATTATGCAACAGCTCTCAAACATGGAGACAAAGCACATGGATGTGAAGTAGACATGATACTTAACAAGCATGAACTTAGAACACACCCAAAAACTTACTAGAACACAAATAACCAAGCATGGAAAGTTGCAATAAATTTATCCAGACTTAGCCAAAATCTGGGAAGGCAAAACAACATCACGATGCTGCCTTCGGAGGCACAAAACAACATGCATATCAACTCCACTAAGTATATAAAGATCATGGACATGTAGTAGACATAGCATACATCAAACAACTCCATTGGAGAAACTCCATAGGAGGCATGCATCAATAGCAACAAGCTACACCAAATTGATCATGCTGATAAAAACCTGACAGGTAAAATTTATAGCAACTTGAGAGCAAGAAATAAATAAGCTACAGCAGGCCATATGTGCAAGTAAGGGCATGGATGGATAGAGCATAACATGGACAACAAGGAATGATCATTTGACATACTAAAACATGCATGGATTTGCGTGGGGCATCAAGCAAACATGGCATCAGGTTAAACAGATTCCAGACTTAGCAGTTTTTTCACTAAGTATAAAACAGCAACATTGGCATGGCATGTTTACAAGCTTGTTTAAGTCACCTCAAGGCATATTATGGAAAGTGGTTTGCACCACAGCAAATACCATATTATTGTGCTTCTAAAACATATTGACATGTGACATGAGGACAAACACATCAATAACTATGAGCAAGTCAAAACTGCATCTCATAACAAGTTTCGGCACTTAACAGCCACATGCACTTTTGCAACAGAGATTAACATGGCAATATGACACCTAACATGAATGCTACAGCAACCATCATGTAGAGCACTTCACAATGAACATTTTGACATATCATATGCTCCATTTGGATAAACATGCACAAAGTTATCACATCTCAAACATGGCAACAAAATTTACACAGACAACTAGTTACAGCCACATGTACTCTTGCCACGAAGATTAGGGCATCTAGATGAACTCAAACAAGCATGCCACGGTGGAACAAAATGAAGAGCACATCTCAACGAACATTTTGATATATTACACGCCCAAAACGGATCTACGGGCACGAAGTTATTGCATGATGAAGGAGGCAAGAAAATTACGGAATCTGGGGACTTAGCAGAATTTATACCTCACAAAAAGTCAACCCGTGACGGGGATGTCCCGGGATGGAGAGATCCGGCGGGGATGGGAGTGTTTGGTTCGTGGGATTGGCGGATTTGGTCCACCTGACCAGATCCACCGGATCAGTGGCGGCGGCGACCGGCGGCGGTGGCCGGAGTGGCCGGCGACGAGGCGGCGGCCGGCCGGGGTGGCGGCGAGGCGGCGGAGGCGGAGACGGTTGGGCGCGGCCCAGCGGCGGTGAGGGTGCGGCCCGGCGGTGGGGTCGCACCGGCGGGAGGCGGCGGCGAGCCCGCCGGAGCTGAGGGCGTCGGCGACCCGAGCGCGGCGGCGGGAGCCTCGGGCGCGGGGCGAAGGAGGCAGGCTAGCGACGGCGCGCGCGGGATGGAGAGGCCGACGGTGCCATGTGTCGCGACCCGGTTCGTCCGGGCGCGGAAACGGACACGTCCGGCGCCGGCGGACACGTCCGGCGCGCTGAGGAGCTGCGGGGCACGAGGAAAATGGAAAAAAAAATAGGAGGACTAGGGTTTCGCCTGAAAATGGAGGGGATTGGGCCTTTTTATAGGCATAGGGAGCTAGGAGACTCCAAATGGGGAGCAGTTTTCGGCCACGCGATCGCGATCCAACGACCGAGAGGATGGTAGTGGTTGTGCTGGGTTAGTGGGCTGTTGAGGAGGGGGTCTTGGTGTGACGCCCGAGACCGACGTCCCAGAAGATTCCAGAAGCTTCCCGAAGATTCCAGATGTTCCGGGTTGCCCGTGGGTTTCTTTTGAGCTTGTGTTATTTATTTTTTGCATTGCATCATGTCATCATGCCATCATTTCATTTTTTTTTTGCATCTCAACCTAAATAATTCGTGTGGGCCTTCGGTCCATTTAAATCGAGGGAAGGTGACTTCTCTTTATAACATATAAAAGTCTCTCAATATTTAGGGAGCTATATTTAATAATATTCCATTGCTCCGGAATCACCATAACACACTTGCATAAATTCCCCATTGTCTTTTCACTTCGTGTTTCACCTTCAAAACCTTGCCGATAATTCTTTTCCGTTGTTTCGAGGTTCCTCCAAAAATTGCAACATTTTTGGACACTTCAATAATCACGTCCTAGTTCAAACCTATTTGAATTAAATTCAAATATGTTTGAATTATTTTTCCGATCTGGCCTTTTTTATTTTTCTCCGGTCGTGCTTATTTTCATGAGCCCGAGAAAAATATAATCCCATGTCCAAATTCTGCTCCTAACCCCCCCTCTTTATTTTTTCTTCTCTATTCTTTTCTTTCTTTCTTTTATTAGAAGAGGACCCAGTCTTTTTTTCCTCTTCTAGGCCATATGGGCATCAGGCCCATCCCTTCAGCCGCACTTGTCTTCCCTTTCGGCCCAGCCCAACTGCCCAGCTAACCCTAGCCGCACAGCCCGATCCCTCTCTCCCCATCGCTCCCCCTGTGCGCCGCCACCCCGTAGCGACCGATCCCGCATCCCCTCTCCTCGCCCTCTCGTCCCCTCTCGTCCCGTTCCCCTCGCCCCGAACCTCTCCATTCCCTCGATCTCCCTCTGTCACCCCGTCCTCCCTCCGTTCCAGCAGCCGCCGGCCGACCTTCCTCCGGCCAGGAAGGCCCCCGCCTCCCCTACCGCGCCAGAAGCCCGCACGGAGCCGCGCCATGGCCTCCATCGACAAGTCCCCAGGCCGGCGCCCCCTTCCTTCCAGAGCGCCCGCGCCGGCCAGGAAGCTGCCTCCCTGGCTGCCCTTCTCCCGCGAGTCCTCCGTCGCCAAGGCCAGGAACCCAGGGCCTCGACCAGTGCATCGTCGCCCCCCGCTTCTCCAAGCCGGCCCGGGGCCGCACCAGAGTCCTCCGTCGCCAAGGCGCCGCCGCGGCCTCATCCTCGCCTCCCGGCCGGATCCCGCGCCTCCCTCCAGTCTCCTTCGTCGCCATGGCCGCGCCATCTCGCGCGCGCCCGCCAGGCTCCGCCCTCCCTCGCGAGCTCACCTCTGCGCCCCGTCCCGGCCACGTTCGTCCAGGCAGCGCCGTGGCCAGGCCCGGGCCAGTGCCCAGCAACGTTCCTCGCGCGGCGCCCCGTCCAGCATCCGAGCCCCCGCAGCGCCCGTCCCCGAGTACTCCTCCCGCCGGCGTCCTTCTCCTCCAGCTCGCCGCGGCCAGCTCCGCAGCACCTCCGCGCCGGGCCGCAGCGGCCGGATCCCGCAGCGCCCGATGCGCCCCGACGCCCGTGCTGCTCCCTCCGCTCGCCGCCTCCGTCGCCGGTCTCCTCCAACCCCGAGGGCTTCTTCAGCGCCTCCTCTCAAGCCGCCTCTGCCTCGGGAGCATCCCGGCTCCCTCGTCCGTGCAGCCTTGTTTTGTGCTGTAGTTTGTTTTGTTTTTGTTCTGTTGCGTGCTGTAATTTTTGGACAGATGGCTACGTGTACAACTACGGCGACCCGAACAAGTACCTCTTCGAGACAAGTACCTCTACGTATACGACCCGAGTACATCTACAAAACGCCCCGTGTACGACTACCGACGCCCGGAAAACGACAAGTTCCACTACGTCCACGACGACTCGAACGACTACCGATGACCGTGAACAACTACCGCCGTCGTGGAACCGCCAAGACGAACGGAACAACTACTTCCCACTACGATCGTGTACCACTACCGTCGCCCCGTGTACCACTACTTCCTCTACTACGGCTACTTCCACTACGATCTCGAACCGCCCCGAAACGCACGCTTCGAAGGTATAACCCCGAGTCGTGAACCGTGAGATGCATGCTTGCTTGTGTTGTATGAAATGCTCCTCGTGTGTGCTTCGTGCCCGTTCCACCTTTTGTCATGTCCTCGGTTGCCTCGCCACCGACTCGTGGGAACCCGGCAACGGGATAACCCCATCATCTTGTTCAACTCGCTTCGTCACCTTTTGCACCGGTCTCTCAACGAGTTACCGGAACCGATATGTTGCGTGGCATCATTTTCGGATCGTTGCCGTGGCACCCTTTCTTCCACCATGGTGACAAATGCTTCATATCTTGTTAATTGTCAACCTTTTAATAAAACTTGCATAAACTTGATCATGTCATCCGCATCATTTTAACAACATTATATATGTTATTTATTGTTTGCTTATAATTATTAAACATGCTCATGGGGATTTTCCGGAATATGTTGTTGTTATTCTCCGGCCTCATTTAAAATGCCTAAATAGTGTAGTTTCTTTATGCTTCACCTCTTGCCATGTTAAAAACATTTAATCTTGTCTTGTAAATAACGAGAGTCAACTAAATAATAAATGTGGTGTTTCGTCAATATGCAACTCGTTGCATATTGATCTCCACTTAACTTGTAGTGTTGTTTGTGCATCTTGCCATGCCTTGCATATTTAAACCGGACATGCATCATACTTGTTTGTGCATCGTATGCCATGTTTATGCTTGTGTGTTTACCGTGTTGTTCTTTCTTTCTGGTTGCTCTCTTGTTAGCTTCGGTTCCGTTCCGGAGTTGTGAGGATCCGCTCGACTGTTGCTCCGTCTCCTTCTTGGATCCGTTCTTCTCCCTTGTGGAATCCCAGGCAAGATGACCGAACCCGGATACCATTACTATCTTTGCCTATTGCTAGTAGTTCCGCTCTATAGTTTTGCCTCGATGCCCATGTCCTTCTTGTCAGCCTCCTACTTGTAACCAATTGCCATGTGTAACCACCCTACCTACGCAAACCGTTGCTTGGCTAAGTACGCTTCGCTCAGCCCCTCTTATAGCATTGTTAGTTGCAGGTGAAGATCGAAGATGCTTGCTTCATGTTGAAGTTTGGTTGGGTTATATCACACTATATAAATGCTTAAAAATGAAATCATCTATATACCGGCAGGGTGGAAGGCTAAGCCTTTTGCTTGGTGTTTTGTTCCACTCATGCCGTTAGGAACCGTATAAACCGGTGTTATGTTCCTTGATTTTGCGTTCCTAACACGGTTGGGGTGTATGGGACCCCCTTGATAAACCGCTAAGTGCTAAGTCTTTTCCAGCAAGTCCCAACATTGGTACTATTTGCCTCATAATAACAACTTAATTAATTAATTAAACTTGCATAGAGGGTCGCTCCCTCGAGGATCCTTTATTCTACATAGCAGGGGGGGCCAGTGCTGATGGTGTTGGTCCCAAACTAGAGCCACTTGCGGATACCACCCAGTTCGTTGGGATCTTCGGTATCTGTATGTACTGCTCATCCGGACGTGGCCTGAGACGAGATACGCGCGGCTACTATCAGGGTGTCGGCACGCCGGGAGGATTTGCTGGATTAGCCTTACCTTAGTTCGGTTTAACTTGAGCACGGGATTCCGAGAATACTCGGGTCTTCCCAACTATGGAGTTGCGACTCCGCGGATCGTGGGCTTGTAATGGGTCAAGTTGGAACACCCCTGCAGGGTTTGAACTTTCGAAAGCCGTGCCCGCGGTTATGTGGCAGATGGGAGCTTGTTAATTCCGGTTGTAGATAACTTGACACAATGTTTCAATACACTACCAGCGTGTGTACCGTGACTGTCAATTTCCGAATAGGGATTCGGGAGTTGAACACGGTGGGGTTATGTTTGACCGGCTTTAGTTAGGATCACTTCGTGATCATCTTTCGACCGATGCTCTTCTCTTCTCGCTCTCTATTACGTAAGATAGTGCTAGTTGCTGCTGCAGACTCTTGTTTGTTCCTTCACCTCTTATTCTTTCTCCAGCCTTGTTCCTCACCCAAGGCTTAAATAGTCTTGTTACCCGGGAACGGGATTGCTGAGTCCTCTGTGGCTCACAGTTACTTCACCACACCAGATGCAGGTTCAGCCGAGTTCGTTGCAGGAGTTGGATCAGTTCTTCACCCAGGAGCTCGATGAAGAGTTTGGCTGTTTGCTTGTGACGTTTCGATGTTCAGTAGTGGTTTCTACTAGGATTCGATCTTGGCCTGTGGCTTTATGTTGTTTTGGTATCTTTCTTTTGGATCTTCACCCGTAGTCGGGTTGTGATGTTCTGAATGATGTATTGCTTATGTAATGTATTGTGTGAAGTGGCGAGTGTAAGCCAACTATCTCCTTTTGCCATTTAATCCCTCTTTTACATGAGTTGTGCAAAGATACCAAACTTGAGATCATTCTAGGATGGACTTATGCCTTTAAGTCGTGCCTCGACACGTAGGAGGTATAACTCCATCCTGGGCATTACAAGTTGGTATTCAGAGCCTTCTCCGACCTAGAAGCCCCCACTGATTGATCGAATCGTTGACGGTTGAGTCTAGGCACACACTGAAAACTTTTTGAGTCCTATATTATATCGGAGAGTAGGATTTCTGTTTGCTTCTCATCCCCTTTCTCTCTGGTGAGGACTCCTGACGATTACTCTTACCTCTTCTACTTTCAAAAAATTGCACCAAAATTTTTTTTAGGATCTCGCGAGTATTCTGGGATTGTTTCGATGTTCTTGTGACAAGGATATTGTTCTCGATGCCTCCTGTTACCGAGGAGTTGAGCTTCGGGGTATCATTGTAACAAGCATATCGCGGCAGTACTAAATACTTAAGACGGCCGACATCGAAAATCTCTCCTATGCGGCCAGTGGCAAGATAACCCCGACATCACCCAGTACTGGGGAGGTAGTTCGAGAGTATTGCCATAGCTTGTTATAGTGGATGCTTTTCGAAGGTCCGAGGTAAACAGTTTCCGAGAAAGACTGGTTATGTGTTGAAGGATGGATACACCTGGATGTAGGTTTAGAGTTGATTGCGCGGTGCTTCCCGTGTATCCCCAACACCTGATTGCATAACTGGAAACTTTCGGAAATCTATAGGTGGGTTCATCTAGTAGTTCTAGGCATTCTTCCAACGGATGCTCGATATGAAGTTTGGGGTTCTACATTGAGTGAAGTGGTTTTATGGACTTGTCCTGATCGGGAGTTGCATCTTAAAGGGTCCTTGGCTATGTTGATCCGGGGATTGCAAAACCCTTTTGTAACATGTTCCATGAGCTTTCAGCACGAAGATGTCGAACGAAGCTTCTATCTTGTATTTGTTCTATCTGATCCTTGTCCCTTTTTTATTTAGTTTTGTTCTCCAAGTGGCTTCTCGTCAAGTTGATGTACCTACAGAATTCATTCGCTCAATCCTCTGTTCGAATGATATTGTGAAGATCATGCTGCATATCTACCCCTTTGTTTTGTTTTGATTCTGGTATTCGAGTTGCTTCGATGATAAATGTTGATTCCATACCTTTCATAATCGGTGTTCTCATATTTCTATGGGAGTGCTAATTCTTCTTGATCATCAAGATGGTCATGTTAATCTTTTTCAACCGGTGTGCCTTCTCTTCAAGTTATTCCATACGGACGTCGTTGAGAAATCTGACGATTTGTCTGTTTCATTCATCCCAAGTTGTCTTTGTTTTTCCCCACCCTCCCACCCTTCTTCTTCTCGGAGCCAGAAATTCTCAAATGATATATCCATTTTATTCATGTGATATTTTCTTCATTCTTTCCTTCAATGTTCTTATCCGGTGATTTATCGTGAAGATGCTCAAGAGCTTCAAGTTCATTATTCTTTTGTTCTCAGATTCTGCCGGTGGATGTAATTCAAGATTTTGGTGTTGATCTTATCCTTTTCCTCATTTCACAATGCTTTCTTATTCCGGTGCACCAATTAATCATTCTCCTCTTGCTATTCTTATTCCGGAGTGATTCTCAAATTCTTTTCAAGTGTGACGTAAGAATGATTCCCATCAGTCACATGCCTTCCCCAAGACCGCTTTCAAATTCTTTTCATCTTTGTTTAAACCCTTTTAATTCTTCATTCCGGAGTGCTCAACAATTCTTCATGGCATTTCTCGTCTCCTTTCTCAACATCTGAAGACCGGAGAAGTGTTTCTCTTAATTCTTGGCCCTTCTCTTTAAGATTCGTGGTTCTAGCTTCATGCCATCCTCATTATTGTTTTGATTGTGAGGAATTCCTTTATACCCATCCGAAGCATTCATGAATTCTTTTCTTGTGATCCTCCGAAGGCCATCATTTCAGAAGATTTCTTCGTTCTCAGTTTTCAACTTCGTCCTCCAACTATTCTTCATTGATGTCTCTTCGTTCGTCTCCATATTCTTACGGTGGTTCTTTCAAGTTTATCCTTCCGTTGTTATCGTATCAATTCATTTGTTCTTTCATAATCCTACCGGTGGTTCGTTGAATACTTATCCAAGCTTGTGCTAGATCTCTCTTTAATTCTTTCCAACGAGAATAAGTAGTATGCCAAATCCTTGGTTGTCATCAATTAAATTGGTGAAGGAGATGCATGACATAATTCTTATTCTTGTTCCTTCCAAGTGTTTAATTCTTTTGTCTGGATCTTGTTCACCATATCATATCCTTGGTTCTAAATTCTTCATCTTGTTTTCCGGAGTTTCAAGTTATTTCAATTATATCATTTCAAGCTCAATCTATTCATCGCAGGCCTTGATTCATATTCTTTTCATCTTTCACTTCTCATGCTTTCATTATCGGAGTTCTTCATGGTGGTTCATCATCATTTAATTAATCCTTGAAGTTTTTTTCAAGATGTTGTTGGAGCTCAAGCATTCTTCATCATGCTTTCCAATTGCAATTCTTTCCACCTTATCTTTTCAGATGGTGTTATGTCATTCTTGACAATTTTCCCTTCATGTTTTATGATTCACAAGTTGTCAAGAATGAGATATTTAAACCCATCATTTTCTTTGTTCAAGAGATCTTTTCAACCCTTCAATTATTCGTTGGAGTTTTCTTGGGTTATAATTCACCTAAAAGCTTTCCCTGAGAATTGTTGCTATTATGGTGCTTATAATGACCCAAGTTCTTCATTTATCCTTCCGGTGTAATAAGTTTTTCATCTCCTTGTTGATATCAATCCAATCAAATTGTTTTCCATTAGTGGCTGGTTGTCACCTCATAATTTTGAGATGTTTTCCATAAGCCCACATGAAGCTTATTCTTTCGTTGTTGATTTTTTCCAACAACTCAGTTCAACCCTTCTTTGTAAGATGCTCTTTCAAATTAAATTTTGAGAGAGGTTGTCATATTTTCACCGTTCATTTCTTTCTTTGATCTATATTCTATTCTTTCATTCCGGAGGCTTTGTGATATTGCTCTCTCCAAACCATCATCTCGTTTTTATCGAGATCATGTTCTTTCCTTTGCTTATCTTTTAACCGGAGTGTTGTATTCTTCATTCTAGTTCTCTCATCTTATCAAGTTTTAACTCTCTTTTCAACCGGAGTGCTGTCTGAGTCTTTCTTACCTTTGTGCCATTCTTTTAATTGTTTCGGAGGCAATATGTTGTTGTTTCATCAAGTATCACTCCATCTCCTCAAGTTCTTGTTCAATTCCTTCCATTTTCAGACGGAGTGCTGTCCGAATTCTGTCATTTTTATTCTTTGGCCATACCATCGCAGTTTCATATTCTTTTGGTTCATGAGCTCTTGTTTTCATGTCTTTCAACCTTCAAGGTTCCCGTATGCTCCTTGTTCCTCCTGCTTACCAGAGTGCTCTTAACTTCGTTCATCTCCGTTGTATTCTTCTTTCAACTTGGTTTAACTCTCAAGGTTCTTTGGTTTCACTCGTTCGTCAAAGAAGCAACTTTGTTTTACCTCTTCCTCTTCCGTTTTTTTTACCCGGTGATATCTCTAGGATCTCGGGTCGAGATCCTCTGTTAGTGTGGGAGAGTTGTGACGCCCGAGACCGACGTCCCAGAAGATTCCAGAAGCTTCCCGAAGATTCCAGATGTTCCGGGTTGCCCGTGGGTTTCTTTTGAGCTTGTGTTATTTATTTTTTGCATTGCATCATGTCATCATGCCATCATTTCATTTTTTTTTGCATCTCAACCTAAATAATTCGTGTGGGCCTTCGGTCCATTTAAATCGAGGGAAGGTGACTTCTCTTTATAACATATAAAAGTCTCTCAATATTTAGGGAGCTATATTTAATAATATTCCATTGCTCCGGAATCACCATAACACACTTGCATAAATTCCCCATTGTCTTTTCACTTCGTGTTTCACCTTCAAAACCTTGCCGATAATTCTTTTCCGTTGTTTCGAGGTTCCTCCAAAAATTGGAACATTTTTGGACACTTCAATAATCACGTCCTAGTTCAAACCTATTTGAATTAAATTCAAATATGTTTGAATTATTTTTCCGATCTGGCCTTTTTTATTTTTCTCCGGTCGTGCTTATTTTCATGAGCCCGAGAAAAATATAATCCCATGTCCAAATTCTGCTCCTAACCCCCCCTCTTTATTTTTTCTTCTCTATTCTTTTCTTTCTTTCTTTTATTAGAAGAGGACCCAGTCTTTTTTTCCTCTTCTAGGCCATATGGGCATCAGGCCCATCCCTTCAGCCGCACTTGTCTTCCCTTTCGGCCCAGCCCAACTGCCCAGCTAACCCTAGCCGCACAGCCCGATCCCTCTCTCCCCATCGCTCCCCCTGTGCGCCGCCACCCCGTAGCGACCGATCCCGCATCCCCTCTCCTCGCCCTCTCGTCCCCTCTCGTCCCGTTCCCCTCGCCCCGAACCTCTCCATTCCCTCGATCTCCCTCTGTCACCCCGTCCTCCCTCCGTTCCAGCAGCCGCCGGCCGACCTTCCTCCGGCCAGGAAGGCCCCCGCCTCCCCTACCGCGCCAGAAGCCCGCACGAAGCCGCGCCATGGCCTCCATCGACAAGTCCCCAGGCCGGCGCCCCCTTCCTTCCAGAGCGCCCGCGCCGGCCAGGAAGCTGCCTCCCTGGCTGCCCTTCTCCCGCGAGTCCTCCGTCGCCAAGGCCAGGAACCCAGGGCCTCGACCAGTGCATCGTCGCCCCCCGCTTCTCCAAGCCGGCCCGGGGCCGCACCAGAGTCCTCCGTCGCCAAGGCGCCGCCGCGGCCTCATCCTCGCCTCCCGGCCGGATCCCGCGCCTCCCTCCAGTCTCCTTCGTCGCCATGGCCGCGCCATCTCGCGCGCGCCCGCCAGGCTCCGCCCTCCCTCGCGAGCTCACCTCTGCGCCCCGTCCCGGCCACGTTCGTCCAGGCAGCGCCGTGGCCAGGCCCGGGCCAGTGCCCAGCAACGTTCCTCGCGCGGCGCCCCGTCCAGCATCCGAGCCCCCGCAGCGCCCGTCCTCGAGTACTCCTCCCGCCGGCGTCCTTCTCCTCCAGCTCGCCGCGGCCAGCTCCGCAGCACCTCCGCGCCGGGCCGCAGCGGCCGGATCCCGCAGCGCCCGATGCGCCCCGACGCCCGTGCTGCTCCCTCCGCTCGCCGCCTCCGTCGCCGGTCTCCTCCAACCCCGAGGGCTTCTTCAGCGCCTCCTCTCAAGCCGCCTCTGCCTCGGGAGCATCCCGGCTCCCTCGTCCGTGCAGCCTTGTTTTGTGCTGTAGTTTGTTTTGTTTTTGTTCTGTTGCGTGCTGTAATTTTTGGACAGATGGCTACGTGTACAACTACGGCGACCCGAACAAGTACCTCTTCGAGACAAGTACCTCTACGTATACGACCCGAGTACATCTACAAAACGCCCCGTGTACGACTACCGACGCCCGGAAAACGACAAGTTCTACTACGTCCACGACGACTCGAACGACTACCGATGACCGTGAACAACTACCGCCGTCGTGGAACCGCCAAGACGAACGGAACAACTACTTCCCACTACGATCGTGTACCACTACCGTCGCCCCGTGTACCACTACTTCCTCTACTACGGCTACTTCCACTACGATCTCGAACCGCCCCGAAACGCACGCTTCGAAGGTATAACCCCGAGTCGTGAACCGTGAGATGCATGCTTGCTTGTGTTGTATGAAATGCTCCTCGTGTGTGCTTCGTGCCCGTTCCACCTTTTGTCATGTCCTCGGTTGCCTCGCCACCGACTCGTGGGAACCCGGCAACGGGATAACCCCATCATCTTGTTCAACTCGCTTCGTCACCTTTTGCACCGGTCTCTCAACGAGTTACCGGAACCGATATGTTGCGTGGCATCATTTTCGGATCGTTGCCGTGGCACCCTTTCTTCCACCATGGTGACAAATGCTTCATATCTTGTTAATTGTCAACCTTTTAATAAAACTTGCATAAACTTGATCATGTCATCCGCATCATTTTAACAACATTATATATGTTATTTATTGTTTGCTTATAATTATTAAACATGCTCATGGGGATTTTCCGGAATATGTTGTTGTTATTCTCCGGCCTCATTTAAAATGCCTAAATAGTGTAGTTTCTTTATGCTTCACCTCTTGCCATGTTAAAAACATTTAATCTTGTCTTGTAAATAACGAGAGTCAACTAAATAATAAATGTGGTGTTTCGTCAATATGCAACTCGTTGCATATTGATCTCCACTTAACTTGTAGTGTTGTTTGTGCATCTTGCCATGCCTTGCATATTTAAACCGGACATGCATCATACTTGTTTGTGCATCGTATGCCATGTTTATGCTTGTGTGTTTACCGTGTTGTTCTTTCTTTCCGGTTGCTCTCTTGTTAGCTTCGGTTCCGTTCCGGAGTTGTGAGGATCCGCTCGACTGTTGCTCCGTCTCCTTCTTGGATCCGTTCTTCTCCCTTGTGGAATCCCAGGCAAGATGACCGAACCCGGATACCATTACTATCTTTGCCTATTGCTAGTAGTTCCGCTCTATAGTTTTGCCTCGATGCCCATGTCCTTCTTGTCAGCCTCCTACTTGTAACCAATTGCCATGTGTAACCACCCTACCTACGCAAACCGTTGCTTGGCTAAGTACGCTTCGCTCAGCCCCTCTTATAGCATTGTTAGTTGCAGGTGAAGATCGAAGATGCTTGCTTCATGTTGAAGTTTGGTTGGGTTATATCACACTATATAAATGCTTAAAAATGAAATCATCTATATACCGGCAGGGTGGAAGGCTAAGCCTTTTGCTTGGTGTTTTGTTCCACTCATGCCGTTAGGAACCGTATAAACCGGTGTTATGTTCCTTGATTTTGCGTTCCTAACACGGTTGGGGTGTATGGGACCCCCTTGATAAACCGCTAAGTGCTAAGTCTTTTCCAGCAAGTCCCAACATTGGTACTATTTGCCTCATAATAACAACTTAATTAATTAATTAAACTTGCATAGAGGGTCGCTCCCTCGAGGATCCTTTATTCTACATAGCAGGGGGGGCCAGTGCTGATGGTGTTGGTCCCAAACTAGAGCCACTTGCGGATACCACCCAGTTCGCTGGGATCTTCGGTATCTGTACGTACTGCTCATCCGGACGTGGCCTGAGACGAGATACGCGCGGCTACTATCAGGGTGTCGGCACGCCGGGAGGATTTGCTAGATTAGCCTTACCTTAGTTCGGTTTAACTTGAGCACGGGATTCCGAGAATACTCGGGTCTTCCCAACTATGGAGTTGCGACTCCGCGGATCGTGGGCTTGTAATGGGTCAAGTTGGAACACCCCTGCAGGGTTTGAACTTTCGAAAGCCGTGCCCGCGGTTATGTGGCAGATGGGAGCTTGTTAATTCCGGTTGTAGATAACTTGACACAATGTTTCAATACACTACCAGCGTGTGTACCGTGACTGTCAATTTCCGAATAGGGATTCGGGAGTTGAACACGGTGGGGTTATGTTTGACCGGCTTTAGTTAGGATCACTTCGTGATCATCTTTCGACCGATGCTCTTCTCTTCTCGCTCTCTATTACGTAAGATAGTGCTAGTTGCTGCTGCAGACTCTTGTTTGTTCCTTCACCTCTTATTCTTTCTCCAGCCTTGTTCCTCACCCAAGGCTTAAATAGTCTTGTTACCCGGGAACGGGATTGCTGAGTCCTCTGTGGCTCACAGTTACTTCACCACACCAGATGCAGGTTCAGCCGAGTTCGTTGCAGGAGTTGGATCAGTTCTTCACCCAGGAGCTCGATGAAGAGTTTGGCTGTTTGCTTGTGACGTTTCGATGTTCAGTAGTGGTTTCTACTAGGATTCGATCTTGGCCTGTGGCTTTATGTTGTTTTGGTATCTTTCTTTTGGATCTTCACCCGTAGTCGGGTTGTGATGTTCTGAATGATGTATTGCTTATGTAATGTATTGTGTGAAGTGGCGAGTGTAAGCCAACTATCTCCTTTTGCCATTTAATCCCTCTTTTACATGAGTTGTGCAAAGATACCAAACTTGAGATCATTCTAGGATGGACTTATGCCTTTAAGTCGTGCCTCGACACGTAGGAGGTATAACTCCATCCTGGGCATTACACTTGGGCCAAAAGGAAGAGGTGCTTTTAGCCCACTAGGTTAACCGTTGGAGTACCAAACGAACTCCAAACGCGATGAAACTTTACAGGCGGCCTACACGTACTAAAACAACAACGCACGACAAGTCTCACCTCATTCCGGGAACGTTAGACGACCACACACGAAAGAAGGACTCGGGGGTGCCACGGGCACGTGTGTGAGTGTCGGATCTCAAAACGGACAACGGGAAGAGACGAGTGGGACCGGGTGCAAGTGACAACACGAATGCAATGCAATGCACACGATAACATGACATGGATGAAATGCACACACGCACACGACAAAACAAAGAAACCCGAAATGAAAGAAGAGCCCAGAATGGAATTGATGAAGTCAACGTTTCATATATTGCCATAATTGGAAGGCGTTACATCTGGGGTGTTACAAGTGTAGACAGGCCGCCTGCCAAATTTCATCGCATTCGGAGTCCGTTTGATAGCCCAACGGATATATATAGTGGCACTAGTCGCCGGCTATTTCGTCGGACGTTTTTCGGTCTTCGAGACCGTCGCCGGGCCTCCCTCTCTTTTCTCTCCCCGCAGTCCGAGGCCTTCTACACAGCCCACCAATCAGCCCACTAGGCCTTTCCTAGACCCACTCGTGTCTGGAGATATCGGATCGCGATCGGATGCTCCGAAAGCCCCCAATACCCCCCATAACCCTAGTCTTTTCCCTATATAAGCAGTCCCCATGCCATTTTGGGCATTTTTCTAGCCTAAACCTGGCCCCTACCTCCTCCCACCTTGCAGCCGCCGCCCCCCTCATCAATTTCCGCGCCAGGCCACCCCAGCGCCGCCACTTGGCCGTCCCAGCGCCGCCGCCACCTCACATCTTCCACTTGGCACCACCTGATTGGGCCACATCAGCAGGTCCCCGTCCTCCAGCCAACGGGAGGCCGCCATCTGGCCCCTCCACGTCCACCCCACGCCTCCCCGCAGTCGTGGCCCGCCGCAGCCCGTAGCTGGCCTGCCCCGGGCCGGATCTGGGCCTTAGGCCCGAGCACTGCGCCCGTCGTTCTCCGCCTCCGAGCGCCCGCTCCCCGCACGCCTCCAACCAGCACGTCGTCGCCTCGTCGCCCTCCTCCGCCGCCCCAGGGTCGCCGGACCCTCCCTCTGCGTCGCCCGGCCCCGCGCCCCCTCGTCGGATCTCGCCAAGATCCGCCGCCGCCCGAGCTCACAACTGCCATCGCCGGAGTCCTCCTCTGCCAGATCGTCATATTCGTCGCCGGGAACGGGGCGCCTCGACCGGATCCGGCCGCCCCGGCCTCCTCCTCACCGGATCCGGCGGGTCCCCGCCTAGCTACCTCGCCGGAGAACCCCCCTGCAGCTGCCGCGCCTCCATGTTCCCTGCTCAAGCGGGAGCAGTCGAGGAGGACGGTGACAGGCGATGTCGGCCTCGTGGGCTTCCTCCTCTGTCGGCCCAACTCCCGGCCCAGCCGCGGACCAGCTGCACCCCTCCTGCACCGGCTTGCCTCCTCAACCTCCTGGGCCGAGCCCATGGTGAGCCCGCTATTTTCTCGCCCGGTGCGCTTCATAGTTATTTGGCGCATGTCTGTTGTTTTTCTAAAAATGGCTTAGTCCTATAATCATTTAATTATGTATGCATATTTGTGATGTTGTATCTTTTTGTGTGATGATCCGTTTGGAGCATGTGATATGTCAAAATGATCGTTGTGATATGCTCTTCATTTTGTTCCATTGTGGCATGCTTGTTTGAGTTCATCTTGATGCCCTAATCATCATTGCAAGAGTGCTACATGTTTAAAACTGCTGATAACTGTAATTTTGTTAGCATGTTTGAGATGTGATAACTTTGTGCATATTTATCCAAATGAAGCATATGATATGTCAAAATGTTCATTGTGAAGTGCTCTACATGTTGGTTTCTGTAGCATTCATGTTAGGTGCCATCTTGCCATGTTAATCTCTGTTGCAAAAGTGTCTGTGGTTGTTAAGTGTTGAAACTTGTTATGAGATGTTGTATTGCCTTGCTCATTGCTATTGGTGTGATTGTCTTCATGCCACATGTCAATATGGTTTAGAAGAAAAATTGTATGTTCTTTGCTGTGGTGCAATCCACTTTTCATGTTATGCCTTGAGGTGACTTAAACAAGCTTGTAAACATGCCATGCAATGCTGCTGTTTTATACTTGAAAAACTGCTAAGTCTGAAACTGTTAAACCTGATGCCATGTTTGCTTGATGCCCTAGTCAAATCCATGCATGTTGTAGTATGTCAAATGATCATGTCTTGTTGTCCATGTTATGCTCTATTCATCCATGCCCTTGTTTGAATATATGGCCTGCTGTAGCTTATTTATTTCTTGCTCTCAAGTTGCTATAAATTTACCTGTCGGGCTTTTATCAGCATGTTCAATTTGGTGGAGCTTGTTGTTATTGATCCATGCCTCCTATGGAGTTGCTCCAATGGAGTTGTTCGATGTATGCTATGTCTAATACATGTCCATGATCTTTATATACTTGGTAGAGTTGATATGCTTGTTGTTTTTTGCCTCCAAAGGTAGCATCATGATGATGTTTTTGCCTTCCCAGATTTTTACTAAGTCTGGATAAATTTATTGCAACTTGCCATGCTCGGTTAATTGTGTTCCAGCAAGTTTTTGGGTGTGTTCTAAGTTCATGCTTGTTAAAAATCATGTCTATTTCACATACATGCCGCTTGTTATCATGTTTGAGTGATGTAGCATATATATACCTTGCTCCAAAGTTGCTATGTTGCTGTTTTTGGACAGCTTGTTGTTATATCTTGTTTCATGTGTATGTGTTGAACTGTTGTTCCGTTTTGGGTGTGTCCTATATGAAACTTGTGTGATTTTGCATGTAGAATCATAATATCATGTTGGTTAAATGTTTGGAGTGTATATGCTTGTTGTTTGGGTGCATCTTGCATCGTTGCCATGCTTGACTTGTTTTGCTCATATCTTCTAGGCCGTAGCTCCGAGTTAAACAAACTTTATATGAAACTTGACTAGAATTTCGAGTAGATCATCATGGTGCATGTTAACTTGCTGTTTAACAACTTTAACTTAAGGTTTGTTCAGATCTGGACCAAATTCAATATGTGCATATGAGGACTTACCGGAATTGCTATATGTTGATTCCGGCCTCATTTAATCTTGTTGGTTTGTGTTGTTCTTGTGTGCTTAATCCCTTGCCATGTTTTGCATCATATAGACTTTTCTTGCATCATACTTGGTTGGGCATCTTGTCATGTTCTTGAGTGGTGTGTTTACCTTGTCGTGTGCTTCTTCTCGCTAGTTCTTTATCCGTTGCGTTCGTGAGGATTCGTTCGACTACACATGGTTCGTCTTCGAGGCTTCTTCTTCGTCTACTTCATGGAACCGTTCTTCTTCCTTGCGGGATCTCAGGCAAGATGACCATCACTTGGATACCTTTACTATCATTGCCATTGCTAGTTGTCTCGATGCTATCGTTATATGTCGCGCTACCCATCATTATTGTCAGCCCCTCTCCTAGTTGCCATGAAACCTCTAACCTTTGACACCTTCCCAGCAAACCGTTGTTTGGCTATGTTACCCGCTTGCTCAGCCCCTCTTATAGCGTTGCTAGTTGCTGGTGAAGATGAAGATTGATCCATGACGGATCTTGTTGTTGGAATATCACAATATGTCTTATTTTTTATTAACACACCTATATACTTGGCAATGGGTGGAAGGCTTGGCCTTTTGCTCGATGTTTTGTTCCACTCATGCCACCTTAGGAGCCGATAAACCGGTGTTATGTTCCTTGATTTCGCGTTCCTTACACGGTTGGGTATATGGGGACCCCTTGACAGTTCGTCTTTGAATAAAACTCCTCCAGCAAGGCCCAACATTGGTTTTAATTTGCAACATAATAAAAACTTTAATTAATTAATTGCATAGGGAGTTAGCGCTACCCGAGGATTCTTTCTACATAGCAAGGGGGGCCAGTGCTGATGGTGTTGGTCCCAAACGGGGAGACTGCGGGGCCGCCACGGGGAAACTCGAGGTATCTGGCTCCCGTAGGCTCACCTATCCGGCCGTGGCCTGAGACGAGATACGCGCGGCTACTATCAGGGTGTCGGTACGCCGGGAGGTCTTGCTGGACTTGTTTTACCATTGTCAAAATGTCTTGTGCACCGGGAATTCCGAGTCTGATCGGGCCTTCCCTAAGATAAGGGGTAATATTATTATTATCTCTGTTGATCGTGAGAGCTTGTGATGGGCTAAGTTGGGACACCCCTGCAGGGTTATGATCTTTCGAAAGCCCTGCCCGCGGTTATGTGGCAGATTGGAATTTGTTAATGTCCGGTTGTACAAAACTTGATAGAGGATCCGAAGTAAAATACATAAATCGTGTGAGTAACCGTGACCGTCTCTTTTCACTTTGAGAAGAGAACACGATGGGGTTATGTTTGACTCGTAGGTAGTTCGGGATCTTTAGTGATCACTACTAGTTGCAACCGTTTGCGTAGATGCTCATCTTATTCTTGTACTCGTAAGTTAGCCACCATATATTTGCTTAGCCGCTGCTGCAACCTCACCACTTTACCTCTTCCTACCCATTAAGCTTTGCTAGTCTTGATACCCATGGTTATGGGATTGTTGAGTCCTCGTGGCTCATAGATACTCCAACACCAGTTGCAGGTACAGGTTACCGATGACTTGACGTGAGAGCGTTGATCTTGTGTTGGAGTCCTTTCTTCTTCTGCTTCGTCAGTCTTGGGTTAGGTTCCTGGTCGGCAGCCTGGGATAGCAGATGGATGTCGTTGTGCTTTTCATGTTTGCATCCGTAGGCGGATGTCTTGTATTGATGTTGATGTATTCATGTGACTTGTATGTATTGTTGTATCCCCATGTATTTATGTAATGGTACGATGTAATGATATCCATCTTGCTAAGCGCCTAAGATGCGGTTGTGCCCCAATCACGTATGAGTCACATGATCGGGATAGAATCGCATCTTGGGCCTGACACTATCGAGGGACCTTATCGGAGATTATATTCGACAGGTTGTTTGTTGTCAGAGCAAGGGTGCTGAAGGTAATCAGGTTTGCCCTACATTTATTTTGCAAAAATGAATGGTTTGTTGATCGGCGCCGGCGGCTGCGGCAGAATGGAATAGGCTCTGAAAAAGCTGAATTTCATTTTGGAACTTCAGATGACAGAGTAATCGGAAGTCATCGTGTCAACCCCATACATGACTTCTCAGTGGCTGACCCCTCTACAAAAATTATGATGTTTTGAAACCAGCCTTACAAGTGGTAATATTAGTTTGAACCTCTCTTATATCCATGTTCAGCGGATCAGCTCGGGCGTTTGCAGCTGATTGGCTGAATTTCATTTCTAATATCAGTTTGAACCTTGTAATCTTCGAATTTGAGCAATATAACTCTGGAATTTGAACCTTATAACATTTTGAGCTTTTGTGGTACAATCGTTGAAATGGCATCATATGAGACTCATATATTGGTAGCACTATTTTTTGACCTTAATATGCAATGGACTTAGATTTTATTAACCATTCTCAGATGTGTTTACTTTGTCGATCTCATAGCAGACGACATGCATAGCTAACTCGACTGCGATCTTCGACATTATTGCACACAGTTGGTTTCTTCAACCGTGTGCCCTCTAGAGTGCAGAATTAATTATCGCACTCGAGTGTCCATCATCACCCTTCTGTGTAACTTTGACCTCATCACCCACGTGTAAACTTATGACCGAAGTCATTCCACACACTTCGTTTTTACAAAGCTTTTTCGAAGCATATTCCATTCTGGAGAGGCTACATGGAGGAGAGGAAGAGTTCGAGAGAGGCTAGGATGAGTTACATTTAATTTAGACTAGGGAGAGATATTTCTAGTCATCGCCCTTACAAAGGGAGAGAAGACTAAATCCGACCATCAACCCACCGTCATGGATGCAGAACACTATTCGTATGTGGCCTCGCAAAATCGACCATGGTACCAGTGTTCTAAGGCATGGTGGTTAGGTGGTTAGCTGGATTGGAGTCGTAGAAAGTAGTCCAAGAGTCCATTAATCAGGTGCAAAGCTTGTCGGGCAATGCTAAGCTGATGGAGAAATGGTTGTAATTCATGCTGACCTAGACTTATGGGACAAATGAGTATTGAAAGGTCCTAGAAACAAAATTGACGAGGGAACTTGAAAATCTTCCGTGCGGTCCAGTGAGAGATCCTTCAATTTCTCGATAGAATGAGATTCTAATCAAGTTGGAGGGGATGTTCGAACAAGAGGAGGTGCACCATCTTCAGAGAGGACATGTGAACTGGTTACGGCTTGAAGGCATATTCGAACAAGAGGAGATACACCACCTTCAGAAAGGACGGGCGAACTGGTTACGGGAAGGGGACCATAATACGAGATTCTTTCAGAATTACGTGAAGGCTAGAAAGAAAAAGAATGCAATAAAATGCTTACTTGATGATATGGGTGCAAAACTAGGAGATGAAATTATGAATACTTTCACCGCTGGCTATTTTAATACCCTCTTTATAACTGATGGGAATGTGATGAGCGATGAGGTTTTAAATGACATTGAAACAATTATAATGCAACAAATGCATGGCATGCTTCTTGATCCTTTCTCCCCGAAAAAGGTTAAGAAGGCCCTGTTCTCTATTGGCGATTTGAAGACCCCGGGCCTGACGGACTTGATACGTCTCCGTCGTATATACTTTTCCTAACGCTTTTGCCCTTGTTTTGGACTCTAATTTGCATAATTTGAATGAAACTAACCCGGACTGACACTATATTCAGCAGAATTACCATGGTGTTGTTTTTGTGCAGAAATAAAAGTTCTCGAAATTGAACAAAACTTTTTGAAGAATTTTTCTGGAATAAAAAAATATTGGAGCAAATATCAACCTGAGGGGGGCAGCTTCCCACGAGGCACCAGGGTGCCACCCCTTCCTGGTGCACCCTGGTGGCTAGTGGGGCCAACGAGGCCCCGCTGACCCTAACTCCGACACTATAAATTCCTATTTTCGGAGAAAAAATAAGAGAGGAAGTTTCATCGCGTTTTGCGACATGGAGCCATCGCCACCTCATGTTCTTCATCGGGAGGCCAGATGTGGAGTCCATTTGGGGCTCCAGAGAGGGCATCTTCCGTCTTCGTCATCATCAACCATCCTTCATAACCAATGCCATGATACTCACCGCCGGGAGTGAGTAATTCCTTCGTAGGCTCGTTGGTCAGTGAGAGGTTGGATGAGATTCATCATGTAACCGAGTTAGTTTTGTTATGGCTTGATCCCTAGTATCCACTATATTCTGAGATTGATGTTGCTATGACTTTGCTATGCTTAATGCTTATCACTAGGGCCCGAGTGCCATGATTTCAGATCTGAACCGTTTATGTTATCATCATTATATCTATATTCTTGATTCGTCTTGCAAGTCATATGCACCTACTACGTGTTAGGATCTGCATACCCCAAGGTGACAACAATTGGGATTCTTTCCGTTGATTACCGTAGTATGAGAAGTTCATGCATTCACTATGTGTTAATGCTTTTATTTTTGTTCTCTATTGGAAGGAGGCCTTAATATCCCTTAATTTCCTTATGGACCCCGCTGCCACGGGAGGGTAGGACAAAAGATGGCATGCAAGTTCTTTTCCATAAGCACGTATGACTATTTACGGAATACATGCCTACATTATATCGATGAACTGGAGCTAGTTCTATGTCTCCCTAGATTATAATTGTTATATGATGAATATTATCCAACGATATCACCGATTCGGTGCCTATGAGTTTTTTCACATATTGATCTTGCAAAGTTACTATTGTTGCTGCTACTATTACAATTGTTACAAAACTATTACTGTTGTTATTGTTACTACTGCTACCGTTACCACTATTGTCAAAACTATCATAGTATTATGCTACTAATCACTTTGCTGCAGATATTAAATCTCTAGGTGTGACTGAATCGCCAACTCAGTTGCTAATACTTACAAACATTCTTTGGCTCCAATTGTGTCGAATCTATAAATTTGGGTTGAATACTCTACCCTCGAAAACTGTTGCGATCCCCTATACTTGTGAGTTATTAGGACTTCATGCAATATTTTATAAGCGCCTTTGGGATTTGCTGGGTGATGATCTGCTAAAGTAAGTTTTGGAGACTGCAAATTCAGGGGTTATCCTGGAGGGTTGGAGTGAAACTATAGTGCTACCTATACCCAAAGTAGATAACCCGGAAAAGGTAACTCAATTTCTTCCGGTTAGCTTTTGCAGTGTTGTTTATAGGGTGATATAAGACGCTAGCAGATAGGTTAAAGAATTTTCTCCCTGAGAATATCGGTCAGCATCAAAGTGAATTTTTCACAGGGAGGTTAATTACCGACAATATTCTTCTAGCATATGAATGTTTTCATACCATCAAGGATAAACCGGGGAGGAAAGGTTTGTGTGCAGTCAAACTAGACATGCACAAGGCGTATGGTCGTGTGGAGTGGGAATTTATGGAGAGAATGATAGTGGTGTAGGGGTTCATGACAAGATGGTTTCAACTCATGATGGCATGTATTACATCAGTAAATACTGTATACGATCTAATGTCGCAGAGACATATTCTATTACCCCTTCTAGGGGGCTCAGCTAGGGTGATTCATTATCATTGTATCTCTTTATCCTATGTGCAGAGGGTTTGTGAAGGATGTTATCAAGGGCAAAACAGAGGGGAGACTTGGAAGGGGTGAAGCTGTGCTGGGATAGGACACTAGTTTCCCATCATATTTTTGCTGATGATGCACTGATACTAATGTCAGAAAATCAGAAGAATGCTTTGATTTTGAAGCATATTCTTGACACCTAATGTAGTGATCCAGGTCAGCTGGTCAGTGCCTCAAAATGCATCATTAATTTTGGACCCAATGCAGTGGTTGATGAGAGAGTAGTGGTTTGCTAGATTTTTAATATTATGACTAAATCACTAAATGATAAAATATTTGGGCATACCATCTATGGTGGGGGTGGATATGTCAGATGCTTCAAACATTTACTGGACAGAGTTTATACATCTTGTGTATGATGGAAGGAGAAATATTTATCGTACGAAGGGAAGGAGACTCTTATTAAATAAACAACACAAGTTGTCCTAGTATTTTCTACGACTGTTTTCAAGATATGAAAGCAATTTCTAAAAGGTATATTCATGATGCTACAACTAGATATTGGTGGGATGATGATCAAGATAAGAAACATATGTTGGATGGCGTGGTGGAAGTTGTGCATACCTAAATTAAGTGGAGTTATGGGATTTCGTGACATACATTGTTTTAATCTAGCCATGCTCGCAAAGCAATGATGGAGGTTGTTAGAGAATCTGGATTGCTTATGTTCATTCATCCTAAGGACAAAATATCTTCTTGATGCGAATCTTTTGAAAGCTAAACCGAAAAGTAGATTGTCATTTACATGGCAAATATTATGCTGGGTTTTGAAGAATTCAAGAGGGGGATATATGGAGGGTTGGTAATGGAACACAAATTAATATTTGGATTGATAATTGCCTACCAACAAATCCTGATCTATGAGTTTTTACCCCTAAAGGTGGGAACTTAGTGCCAACAGTATGTTATAATCAATCCAGTCTTGGGTCAGTGGGATGGGGGCTTGTTAGGGATAGTTTATTGCCAATTGATGTCGAATCCATACTGTCAATTCCGCTAGTATATGATAGTGAGGATTTTGTTGCATGGTACAATTCAAAAATGACATATTTTCAGTAAAATTGGCCTACTATGGTGAGTGCAATCATAAGTTCATAAGAGAAAGTTATGCCAATGATCATGACACTAGACATGTAGGAGATGGGAGTTTGGAGAAATTTATGGACATCTATAGTGGCACCAAAATAAGTGTGAGCACTGAAAGAAGCGATCTCGTGTGTACATTAGCACATGACACGTCGCTAATTTAGGTCAATACCTTTGTGTCCACTAGGATATAAAGATTTGAAACACATGTTATTTTGTTATACATAAGAAAGGCAAATTGGGAAGGAGTTGGGAGTAAAAGAAGAGGTAGAAGTGGCTCTATGTGCCGATAGATTTGGAGTCGTTGTGTCAAAGGAGCTTTTAAAAAATGACCGTCCAACGCCCTTATGCCAAGAAGTTCGCATAAGATAGCTAGTTCTAAATACCACCTAGTATGTTTGGTGGGAGAGAAGATAAGCAACATATGGAGAGGAGGTCTAGCCAATCAGTAGTTGCAACAAAATTATTACAAGGCTTTTCTTAAAATTACCAACAACATACCATCTCATAGGAACTCAACATAACTAGGAAGCATAGGATAAAACCAACACTACCAACTAGCAGAGCGTCCTATCAAAAGAACTATACAAGCTATCCTAAGTAGCTCCCCGCTATGATGATGGAGAAGTCGCAAGCATCTGAGCAGCTGTGAAGCTTGAGCATCGACGTAAAGAACCTTCCATGGACGCACAAAAGACCCTACCAGATCCAAGATACACTTCAGGCTTCGCCATGTCCGCCCCTGAAAACAAATTCATTTCAAACAACCATAAGCTCCACAAGGTAGCAGATGTAATCATATTGATAACAGTAAAAATTTTCCTTCTCTTCCAATAAACAAGATCACAAAAATCATGTGGTATAGGTATGTCAAGGATTCCAACAATGGCTCCCCGTGTGTTTCTAGCAACAATTCAGACAAAAAAGGGATGTTGTCTGTTTTCCTTCTCACATCAAAAGACGCAAGATCAGCCACATGGCACCTCTTGGTCATATTATCCCTAGTTAAACTTTTATTGTTGTAAATAAGCCACAAAAAGACATGAATGTTAGGATGGGTTTTAATTTTCCAAGTACGGTCTTTTAGATCATGATCACCCCTAGTTGATCATCTTGTAGAAGGATTTAACTAAATATACCCCACATAATTCAAGTGGCCAAATAAGGACATCCTTCCCAAAAGAAAATGCAACAATTTTAATGCAAGGAATCAAAACAGGCCACCTAGAAAATAATTTATCATTTACACATCTTCTAAAAATAAGCTTCGGTTCAATCCCATTCCACACTTGGCTAACGGTTGCATCTTTTTTTGATAGAATGAAAATAAATCCTAGATAATAGTCTTCTTAAGTGAACAATCACCACATCAGGTATCTTGCGAGAAGGCAATCTTTTGACCATCCCTGAGTTTCCATCTATAAAGCACATTAGTAGCATATGATGCCCAGGTAACCCCTTTCATGTAAGGAGATCCAACGCCCACTTTAGACCACAGTAGGTTTGGGTTATCAGTGTTATATTTAAAGTTAATCATGGTTTTCTTGTCATTTGGTCGATCATTAAAAAAATATCTTACTCCAAGAAGCTAGCGTAGCCATAATAAAGTCCCTAAGATTAAGAACACCGATACACCAAAATATTTTTTTCCTGGACACAAGCCCCCAGTTAGAAAGATGATAATTGTGCTCATCCCCAATATTACCCTAGAAAAAATGAGCTATTTGAGAGGTAATGACTTCAATTACCCACTTGGGAAATTTAATCATAGACATGAGTTAAGTTGGGATGCTAGCAATGCAGGTGGTAAGTAAAATAATTTTCCCTCTCGAAGATAGGTTTCTACCACCACCCAACAATGTTCTTGGTAATTCTATCAGTTATGGGTTGAAGATCCTCTCTTACAATTTTTTGTAATGTAAAGGAACGCCTAAATATTTAAAGGGGAATTCCCCAATCTAATGGCAAAAAATGTGAGCAAAAGCTTTAGCAACATCCTCCTCCACATGAAGGATATAAAGATAACTTTTATGGAAGTTAATTTTCATACCATGAAGTTTTTCAAAAAAAAGCCATAATCCATTTTAAATTCCTAACATGTTCAGTAGAAGCTTGTAAGAACAAGATAGTGTCATCAACATACTACAAGTTGATCAACCCCTCCAATGACATGTGGTAGTAGACCAATAATCAATTTATGCTTAGCATCTTTAAACAACATATTAGAAAACACAACAACCACCAAATTGAAAAGGAGGGAAAGAGAGTCTCCTTTCTTGAGACCTTCTCCACCCACAAAATAAGAACCATTAGTGTCATTAATTCTCACACAAAAGGAACCTTGGAAGAGAGCTATAGATCCACCCAACCCATTTACTACCAAAACCGCTAGCAGTGAGCATTTCCACAAGGCAATCCCATCTCACTGTGTCATAGGCTTTCTCATGGTCCAGCTTTAAAACCAAACCACTACTACCCATTTTATGAACCTCATGGATAACTTCATGGGTCGTAACCACACTCTCAAAAACGAATCTCCCCTTGATGAAAGAAGTTTGGTTTGGGGATATAAGTCCATCACAAACAAGGAAGCCCTGGTGGTCATTGCCTTAGTAAAAATATTAACAACACAATTACTGAGACTAATAGGACTTTTTATCATTTTCTTATCATCGGGTTCTTATAAGTATAAAAGTGATAATGGAAAAACTAAGACAATAAATGTCCAATGAGCCATTTTCAAAATCTCTCACAAGAGCCACAAAATTATCTTTAATTAAATCTCGGAAAGTTTGGTAAAATAAAAAATAAACCTCGTCTCTGTTGGGAGAACCAAGGGCATACAAACTCATAATAGATTCTTTAATCTCATCTTCAGATTTAAATAAAAAATCTTTCTACTCCACGGTAACAAGGTCTCACTCATCCCAAAAATGTATCCCTAAATGGATGGCTAGTTTGAGCCCAAAAGTAAATAGACTCTTATAAAAAGAAGTGACAACATCCAACATATCAAGACTAGAAGAAATATGGCCAATTTCATCCACAAGGGTGGGTATATGGTTTTTGATGTGCCTAAAGTTAGCCAGAGAATGAAAATAAGAGTTATTACGATCCCCCTCGAGAAGCTTCCTATCTCTAGATCTCTACCACAAGGCAGTTTCCTCAATCTTCCAAATCTCATCCAATTCTTTTTAATCTGGCCACCTCTTCAAAAATTAACATGTTTTTTCTAGAGAAAACATCAAGAATGTCAAACTCCATAAGGAGGGCATTCTTTTTTACTCTTAATGTCAGCTTCAGTATTAACAATCTAGCCCTTGATTTTTTTCCCTAAGGAACTTAACTTTAAGTTGCCAATTCTCAATAGCAGAAGCACCATTTGGTTTCAGTATTCCAAACAGCATGCACCAACTCACTAAAACCATGTCATGATAACCACAATTTCTCAAACCTAAACATCTTAGGGGAGGAGATTTTCCTAGCCCCCAGTATCAAGAACCAGTGGAGTATGATCACTTCCAACCCCAGACACGGCTACTAAAGAAGCAAGGGGATAATGAGCATCCCAGGTCACATAAGTGAGCACTCTATTCAAAACAAAAAAATGGGTTCATCTTGGTTATTAGACCAAGTAAAACTCCGGTTAGAAATAGAAATCTCTAAAAGCCCCATCTATTAATCCAATCATTAAAAAGGAAAGTCTAGTGTGGAGTAATATAGCCATTACTCTTATCCTTATCACCTCTAACTAGATTAAAATCACCACATAATAAGATAGGGTATGTAGTTTGTTCCATAGCATCATGAAGTTACAAAAAAACGTAATTTAAGTTCAAGACAAGCAGCACCATAAACAACAAACAATTTCCACACAAAACCATCACATTTGTTTGCAGAAACAACACTTTAAAACCAACCAAAATCCCTCCAACAGAACGGATGTGCTTTTGACTGAAGCATCTGTAGCTCGAGATGGTGTATGGTTTGCTCAGATTATGGGGCATTACAAGATTATTCTTCGGTCTAATAATGAGCAGGTGTTGTCGACTCCTAAGTAGGTCTTTTTTCCTGTGACTACAAGTTCAACAATTTTCTATGACTGCATGCTGCATGCAATTGCCTTTGATGATGTTTCTTATGAGTTGTGCCCTCGGGAAGCAAATGTTGCGACGCATGAGATAGCTTGATCTTTTCTTGTTTTGCTCAGATTTTTGTACTAGGGTTGATGAACCACCTTGCTTTCTCCTGCATTTGCTTATAAACAAAGTAAAAAGCCATGAGGTTTGTTAAGAAAAGAAAACTACAAGGATGGTAGAAAAAGATGTATTGTGGTAGCCATATACTATACTTCCTAATTTTGGAGCTCTCTCATTCAATTGATATTTTCAGTTTCAGATTTGGTTCACAATTTTGACTGGGCCAATGATGTTGACTGAGATTATTTTGAATTTGGTTCATAAATTTTATCCAATCGAGGTGTTCAGTTTTGGATCTGATTAATTGATTAAGGTATCCAATTTTGAGTTTGATTCATGATTTTGACCGGGTCTATGATTCCTCAAATCAATCAGCAACAACTAGACTATAAAAACACATAAACTCCGTGCACCCTCTTATCACTTGCCAAAAAAAGGCTTGGCCAAAGAATCGTCAGCATACAACAATGTAGCACCAATATAATACATGCAATCACCAGCACAAGAAACTCTCCCACATAATCCGTCCGGTCCCTTTTACTCTGCACATGAGTTTTGTCCGACGTCAAACTTATCTCTACTTTGACCAAACTTGTACAAAGAAGTATCAACATTCACAATGCCAAATCGATATTGTTAGATTCCTTATGAAATGTAGTTTCATAGTATATATATTTGATATCATAGATGTTGATGTTTTTTAATATAAATTTGGTCAAACATTGTAGAATTTGACTTTGACACAAATCTAATACACGGAGTAAAAATGATCGGAGGGGGTACATGTGGGTTGATATAGCAGATAACACAAAATCACACCTCTATAAAAGTCCCACCAAAACGTCGCATTAGAAGAAAAAAACATCCGCCCTCATCTCCCTCACGCCCCAAACCAAATTAAAATATTATGAAATCCCAACAACACAAATGACAGCAAGGAGTACATGTGGGTTGATATAGCATATACTCCCTCCGTTCCATATTACTCGTCGCTGATTTAATACAACTTTGTACTAAATCAGCAGCGACGAGTAATATGGAACGGAGGGAGTAACACAGAATCACACCTTCAGACAACACAAATGATGCAGCATAGCGCGCACAACCCTTCCAGTAACGAAGCATAGGTCAAGACGGGATAAGATTCACAATTTGCATGTACCGTGGCGTTAGCACAAATAAAGTCAGGGACTCGAGACCAGAGTTCTTCGTAGGAAGGTGGAGTAACGCATCTGTAAATTTCTGCAAGCTTCCTGTCTACTCACAGCCTCACTGTGCATGTGGGAAGGGCAGCGACCGGCGAGGCAGGGCCCAGTTTTCAGCCAAGCCATAGCAACAGGAGTAGGCAAATGATCCTTCTAATTTTGTTATTATACGTGATCAGGGCGAGGCAACGGCGGTTTTGCTGAAGCCTCAAGGAAAAGCAGCCAAGGGGCATCTTAATGCACAAAAGGCGCCATTGGTGGCGATGACACCACGCAAAAAAAAAGAACAATAAGGGACATAATATCAGCAAGAAATAACAAGGGTTTCATGTTCCACAAACAAGGAAATACTTACCATGGTTCAAATAGCAGGCAACATGGCAACATGCACAAGAATAAAAAATAAAAACCGTCCAACAGGCAAGAGCTTTAAACTGCAACACGCACTTGTCACAAAAGACTCACAAATCTGAGAAATATCACAAGTCGTGGACAATGGTATCTGAACGTTTAGCTAACAAAGTAGGAGTATGAAAGTATATCAAGGTAGTATAGCACATAGTCTGCAACAATCTAAGCACACGTAATTCTGATACACTGCAAAGTAAATGTTAGCAGGCATATCTCACTGGGAGGTGCCATGGTCCTAATGTTTCTGTACTGGTCATTTTTCAGCTACAAGAAATGAGAAATACATACTCAGGTTTTCTCAGCTGAGGTGAGATGCCCCAGTTTTTTTGTCATCTGTTCGACGCTGCTCTTGTCCAACCAAAAACTTCCGCGGTCTCCTGCTGTTATTTGATTTGCTTCTCGATCTCGCCGTTCTGATTGGGCCTCCTGGTGTGCAAGGGCCGACCCCGGTTGCTCGGTAAGAAACTGCTGCCAAAATCCATCATTTGCGTCAGCAGGAGGGTCTTGGGTGGGTTGTTGATCTCTCGATGGACCATTTTCTGTAACAGCAGGTTCTAAATTGACATCTATCTCGGAGACCTTAGCCCGTGAATCTGCACGAGAATGAGCTTCGGGAAGCGGAGGACTCTCTGGACAGCTAGCGGACTCTGCAATATCTCGAGAAGAGTGTGAATCTCCTACACCAGCTGAACAGGTACGCATCATGGAAGGAGGTGATTGCGCGTGGGGGTCACTCTCGCCAGATGAATGGAGCTCTGTAAGAACAACAGCTGAAGAGTGACCTGGGACATCACCATCATATGAAATATCATTACCAAATGCCTCACTCGCTTCTTTGAAGAAACTCTCCAAGGAATTTAAGGATGATTCCATTTTGTCAAACGATGCCCTAAAAACTTCATGAGCTGGTGAGTTGACCAAGTCACAAAGCATAATCTGGTTCCCCTGAGTACTTGCATCCTCATGGAATGAAATTGGTTTAGGCAGTCTCCTCTTCTTTCCGTGATGATCAGATTGTTCTACGAAGCTAGAAAGAAATCCAGGTGCATTCACAATTTCTCTGACATAAGATATAAGATTTTTCTGGTGGCCCTCGATAGCAAATAGTTTGTCTTCCAAAGCCTTCATTTTACTCTCCACATCAGTTTTCTTCCTTTCAAGCTGTAATTTTAGTGATGCATTATCACACTTGAGCCTCTCAATTTCCTCCTCATAGTCCCTCCTTTCACTATCAGCTAATGGTCCGGCACCCTGAGTGTGTGATGAATGGCTGAATATTGGCTTGCGTCTATGGATATTTTTCAACCGATGCCGCTGATCCCGTATGAATTCTTCATTTGCGAATTCCCATTGTTCCGGATCTACCTTCCTAAAGCCCTACATAAGAACGAGTAGGTGACACATATTAGAATAGCCTCACATACGCACAAGAGGTATCATGCATTACCATTACCAAGGCTAAAATAAATCATGTACTGCAACAGAAGGGAAACAAATTATACTGGAAGTGGGTGTGGAAGTAGATTTTATTTGTCAAACAGCCCCAAGATTCCAAAGGATCAAGAAGAGATAGTACTGAACGAAGCTAGTTGAATTTCACATATAGAACAAATCAAGAGTTGACCTTTGTTGTTTAAAAGTATGCCAAGAAAAATGATAAATTACATAATCCGGCACACTAAACAGCTACCTATAATGTGTATTTTGGATCACAAGAACAATAAATCACAAGCATTTGTTCTAAATCGCAGATTATTTGCCCAACTGAACCGAATTCCACGATAACCCACACAACCTCCTTGGCTCATAGCCTCACATGTCAGCACAAGAAACCGCCACGCATTTCGGCCAGGCCCCAATTCCAGGCGGCGGAACAGAGATTGGGCGGAGGAGAGAGTGGGAGGGTGGGTGTGAAGTTGTTCTCCTTACATAGGTGTTGAGCTGGCGCACGAAGCTGGAGAAGTTGTTGTGCTTGAAGTACTTGGGGAGAAGATCCCGGCAGAAGTCGGCCTGGCTGAAGACGACGAAGCTGGTGCCGGACGGCGTCCACGCCACCACCGCGTCCGTGGCCGGCTCGTCCACCATCTCGTACGTCTTGGTGAGGAACGGCGGCAGCGACGCGGACCCGCCACTCCCCTCCATCCCCTCCACCTCCTTCTCCTCCTCGGCTGCGGCGATTCGACCTCAGCGCATGGCGGCTGATCGGCGGGGTGGGGTTCGGCTCGACTTCCTCGGTTGGGTTTGGTTGGTTGGTTGGGGGTTGGGTTGGGGGGCGAGAATTTCTTGGATTAGCGGAATTTTCCAGAAGGTTAGCGTTGGAGGCGGAGGAAGACGGGGTGGGGTGGGGTCGGGTCGGGATGGATCCAGTCCCAAGCGCGCGGCTTCGTTAGCTGCTCCGGTTAGGTAAGCAGTGACGCGGATGGGGGGACTGCTCAATGAATACGCGCTGCGGCAAAGCCGCCTAGCACCGTATCCACGCACATCTCTACTTTTTTTTTCCGAACGCACATCTCTACTAGGATAGATTTTTCGTTGGCACCCCTAGGACTAGGAGGCATATTTTTCGCCGCCTGGGGCTGCCGACGAAATTTTTGACCTAGGACAAATGGAGGCCACTCGTTGTGCCCCCCACTAGCAGCAGCAGAGCAGCGCGCGTTGCACGCTTCGAAGGCGATCGTTCGCCGCCGCCAGCATACGGCTACAGATGGAGGCCACGACTCTTCTCTCCGCCGACGGTGATGCGGGCATCCGCGCGTATGTGTATGCGTCAGCGGCCACCCCACACGCTGCATCTTCATGAAGCCGACGCAGCCGTCGCCGTCGAGCTCGCGCTCACCGCGTCCGCGGCCCTGCGCGTGGCCTTCCTACGGCACCAGCACACGCTCCACGGAGGTGGACGCCAGGGCGGCGGTGGCCCCGCGCCCGCGCGGTCCCCAAGTGCCTCGGCGGGGCGGGCGCTGGGAGAAGGCGAGGCATGGTGGGTGCTGGGAGGAGGCGGGGCGTGGCGGAGGAGGAGGCGGGGCGGCCAGCGAGCGCGAGGAGGAGGCGGGGCGGCCAGCGAGCGCGAGGAGGAGGCAGGGCGGCCAGCGAGCTCGAGGAGAGGAGGCGGGGCGTGGTGGAGGAGGAGACGAGGCGGTCAGCGAGCTCGAGGAGGAGGCGGGACGGCAAGCTCGGCGGGGCGGAGGAGGCGGGGCGACGAGGAGGCGGGCGGGGCGGGAGGAGAAAGCGACGGGGGGGAAAGAATGTGGGGAGGAGATGTGGCTGCAGGTGGGCCATATAAGGCAAAAAGATAGCACTGTTGTTCCTAGCTGCCCCCCGGGGGGCTGGGTTTGGGGTGGGATCGCCGGCCTCAGTTTAACCAAATCCAACGAAAAACATGCCTCTAGGGGCGTAAGTGGAGAGTCTTTTTTGTCGCCGGGGGTGCTCCTGGGGGGCTTCTTGGGGGGGGCTAGTGGAGATGCTCTAAGGCCTCGTTTGGCGCGAGTGGATCGGAGGGGTTTCGAGAGGATTTTTCCTCGCGTGGGCCAGAAACCTCAAAAGACCCTGTCAGCCCATTTGGTACAGGGGGTTTCCATGGGCCGATCCGCTCTAATCCCGTCCGATCCTCTCGAACCCATGCGCCTCGCAACCCTCGTCGAGGGACTCGGGGAAGCTCATGCCGCCAGCCTCCTCCACGCCACCAAGAGGAGTCCCGCCGCCGGATCTTCAACGCCATGCTGCCGCGACGGAGAGGAGGAGTCCCACCGCTGGATCTTCAACGCCTCGCCTCCACGACGGAGAGGAGGAGCCCCGCCGCCGCGATGAGGCGAGAAGCCCCGCCGCCGCCACCGAGGGGAGGAACAACGTTGCTGGTTCTTCAACGCCCCACCGCCGCGAGAGCGTTGACGTCCTCCTCCGCCGCTTCTTCCCGAGGTGATTCATCCCCTCTTCTCCACTTCTCCATCCCCTCCACTGCAAACCCTAGGGCCATGGCCGGCGGCGGACTTCTTGCTCCTCAGTCCGACATGTCTTCTTCCTCTAGAGTGAAGAATGTCCAGCACATGGTCTGTTGTTCTTGTACTAGATTAGGCTACATTGTTGGCACCGGTTAGAATAATATCATGCCCGGTGTTCTTGAGGCCAAGGTAGCCTAATGTTGTTCTTGAGCATGGTGTGATTCTTCTAATATTGCTGGCACTGATTAGAATAAGGATGCTTTTATTCCTCCGAAACATTCTCGTGACATTCTTGCTGTTGACGTATATGTTTTCTTTCCTGACCAAGAAATTTTGTAAACTGGGTTTGGTTATATGGCTATCTGATTATCATCTACTTTACCATGCGATTGCTCCAAACGGATGCGGGCTTGGAGTGACATCTTCCCTTATTTCAGTGTTCCTAGCTGAAATCCACTTACAAAATTCCCCTAAAATCATAGGAAAACTATATCAAAATGCAGATCAAGCATTTGTGTCTACTGCTGCAGTTAGAACAAAATATATGTAATATGTAAGATCACATGTACTAGCTTAGATATGATACATGTTTCTTCCACAGCCCAAAGGGAATTATTCTCATGTCCTTCCATAGTCCATAGTATTCAGATATTGTTAATTGTTATGACTCACACATATGTGATGTCCATTTACAAGGGTTTAAATGGCTAATTCTGAAATATGTGTTCCGTGGACCGTGTGACAGACACCTCGTAACTTGAGCCAAAGTCAAATATTACAATAACGTTCATTTTTTGCACATTAGGTGTCGTAAAAGTTTCTACTCGTACTCCAGTTTTGTTTCTTCTCAACCATTATTTAAGCTATAGCTTCTTCTCAGCCGTTGGAGCAATAGACAGTGGGTGTATTTAGAAAAAATTGGTCTTTTCCTTGGCATGGATCGGTACTAACTAAATGTGTTGCCTCCAATTTCACATGTTTTTGTAATGTACATTTTTTTAGGATCATTCACAATAGAACTGACCTGGAACCTTTTTACGTTCAATGCTAGTTCATTTGAGTTTGTCTTTTGTATTTTAGAGTCGTGGTGAGAAACTAACTCTGAATTATGTGCCTTCAAATTTTAAGCAATACTAGAAAAATTAACCTTGTTTTCTGAAATAGAAGAGGTTGTTGTTCACTGAGGTGCCCACGGCAAGCTGTTCACCGAGGTGCCCAAATAGATCACCCTCTCCGTCCTCTCCAAGGTAACAATCTTCTTCATCCCCTTCTTCTTTGTGCTGCCTGTCAAGATTTAGAGCATGTTGCTGTTATGGGGGAATCAAGAGCAGTTTGTACAAGAACACACCCGTGAGCTCTAAGCTTCTGCATATGTGAGAACACCAATAATTGGCTAATGAATTAATTGTGTGCACTGGTGGGTGCCAGTTTTGCCTACAGCGGATGTGTCGGTTTGTACAAGTTCAATTTGGTGCATTAGAATGGCACTCTCAGATTTTGCTTTATGTGCTAACTGCTGGCCAGTTCATGTAGATTTATCATAGAAGTGATCCTATTAGGCATCTCTAGATTTTTAGTTGTTGTTTTCTACCTAGTCCATATGGTACCTGAATGCCACGTTCAAATTCAGCTATTCATCTGTTCAAAACTTGTATAGTATGTTAGCTCAGGTTGGAGTGCTGGAGTTCTTAAATTTTCTCTGGGAGGGTACCAAAATTGTACCGGTACTAATAGGAGTAAATTAATTAACTGATATAGTCGTTAAGCTGGTGAATCATCCATTATTATCAACTGTACAAGGAAATTAACCATTGGGATTAGGGATCTCACCATATCTCTATTTGTGTTCATGAGTGCGTAAGGTCACCATGAGCTTGTGTAAGGGCATATTTATCCCTTAGTAGTTTTTGTGATTGATGACAATGCTTTTGCGGACTAATCGTGTGCAGTGAGCATTTCAGATATATCATGTCTAAGCACAAGACGATTTGGTGCCCCTCGAAGCTTATAGAAGACGGTGTTTTTCTACGTTTCTTTTTGGTGGATTTGAGTCGTGGGAAAGCCGTACTATTAAGAGAGGGTTCGTGTTGGAAAGGTTTGGGTGGAATCCTCACGTACACGTATGTTCCCTTCTGCACCACCTTTCCTTTGGCTTCCTGGAGCATCCTCCATTTCTCCGTGTCTATGCAAAATAATGGACTTCCAGTGTTGCTGAACTAGGGCATGCGGTAGTACTGCTCTTCGGAGCCGTAGTACCGCAGAGCCTTGCGGTAGTACCGGCCATGGGCACGGTAGTACCGCAGGTGCTCACGGTAGTACCGCTCCGTTGGCGCGGTAGTACCGTGGCCTCAGGCCTGGCTCTGTTGCTCTAGCGGAAGTAGGGGCAGATGTAATTTTTTACATCCGCGCCCTACACGGTAGTACCGCTTTAGGCTTGCGGTGTTGGGGAACGTAGCAGAATTCAAAAAATTTCTACGCTTTCACCAAGATCCAACTAAGGAGACATCTAGCAACGAGAAAATAAGAGTGCATCTACATACCGTTATGTAGATCGCGTGCGGAAGCTTTCGAAGAAGCGTGGATGAAGTAGTCGTACTCTTCGCGTTCTTCGTCACCGATGATCTAGCGCCGAACGGACGGCACCTCCGCGTTCAACACACGTCCGGTACAGCAACGTCACCTCCTTCTTGATCCAACAAGGGAGGAGGAGAGGTCGTCGGAGATCCAGCAGCACAACGGCGTGGTGGTGGATGCAGTGGAGATTCCTGCAGGGCTTCGCCGGGCGCCCTGCGTTAAGGAGACGGAGGTGTGACGGGAGGGGGAGAGGCGCCAGGGTAAGGGTGCGGCTGCCCTCTCCCTTCCCACATATATGTAGGGGGCCAGGGGGTGCGCCATGCCCTGCAGATGGCATCTGCAGGGGGGGCGGCGGCCTGGGGGGAGTCTTGCCCCCCAAGTCAAGGGGGCGCCCCCTCCCCCTAGGTTTTCAACCCTAGGCGCATGAGGAGGGGGGCCCATGTGGTGCGCCCCCTCCCCCTAGGGTTTCAACCCTAGGCGCATGAGGAGGGGGGCCCATGTGGTGCGTCAGCCCACCAGGGGCTGGCCACTTCCCCCACGCAGCCTAGGGGCCCCACCGGGATGGGTGGCCCCACCCGGTGGACCCCCGGGGCCCCTCCGGTGGTCCCGGGACACTCCCGGTGACCCCCGGAGATCACCCGATGGCCGAAACTGGACTTCCTATATATCATTCTTTACCTCCGGACCGTTCCGGAACTCCTCGTGACGTCCGGGATCTCATCCGGGACTTCGAACAACTTTCGGGTTTCCACGTGCATGTATCTCTATGACCCTAGCGTTACCGAACCTTAAGTGTGTAGACCCTACGGGTTCAGGAGACACGTAGACATGACTGAGACCACTCTCCGGTCAATAACCAACAGCGGGATCTGGATACCCATGTTGGTTCCCACGTGTTCCTCGATGATCTTCATCGGATGAACCACCGTGTCAAGGATTCACTCAATCCCGTATGTTATTCCCTTTGTCCATCGCTACGGTACTTGCCCGAGATTCGATCGTCGGTATTCCCGATACCTTGTTCAATCTCGTCATGGCAAGTCTCTTTACTCGATCCGTAATCCATCATCCCGTGACTAACTACTTAGTCACATTGAGCTCATTATGATGATGTATTACCGAGTGGGCCCAGAGGTACCTCTCCGTCATACGGAGTGACAACATCCCAGTCTCGGTTCATACCAACTCAACAGACACTTTCGGTGATACCCGATGCGTACCTTTATAGCCACCCAGTTACGTTGTGACGTTTGGCACACCCAAAGTATTCCTACGGTATCCGGGAGTTGTACAACCTCATGGTCTAAGGAATAAATACTTGACACCGAAAAGCTTATGCATTACGAACTATACGATCTCGTGCTATGCTCAGAATTGGGTCTTGTCCATCACATCATTCTCCTAATGATGTGATCCCGTTATCACTGACATCCTATGTCCATGGTCAGGAAACCGTGACCATCTGTTGATCAACGAGCTGGCAACTAGAGGTTTACCAGGGACTCATTGTGGTCTATATATTCACACATGTATCGCTGTTTCTGTACAATACAATTCAAGCATGAATAACAGACAATTATCATGAACAAGGAAATATAATAATAATACTTTTATTATTGCCTCTAGGGCATATTTCCAGCAGTCTCCCACTTGCACTAGAGTCAATAATCTAGTTACATTGTGATGAATCGAACACCCATAGAGTTCTGGTGTTGATCATGTTTTGCCCGTGGAAGAGGTTTAGTCAACGGGTCTGCGACATTCAGATCCGTATGCACTTTACAAAAATATATATCTCGATCTTGAACATAATTCCGGATGGAGTTGAAACGGCGCTTGATGTGCTTGGTCTTCTTGTGAAACCTGGGCTCCTTGGTAATAGCAATAGCACCAGTGTTGTCACAGAAGAGAGTCATCGGGCTTAACGCGCTTGGAATGACTCCTAGGTCGGTGATGAACTCCTTCATCCAGACTCCTTCTTGTGCTGCTTCGGAAGCAGCTATGTACTCCGCTTCACATGTAGATGCTGCCACGACGCTTTGCTTGCAACTGCACCAGCTGACTGCCCCTCCATTCAAAATATACACGTATCCGGTTTGAGACTTAGAGTCATCCAGATCTGTGTCGAAGCTAGCATCGACGTAACCCTTTACGACGAGCTCTTCGTCACCTCCATAAACGAGAAACATATCCTTAGTCCTTTTCAGGTACTTCAGGATGTTCTTGACCGTTGTCCAGTGTTCCACACCGGGATCACTTTGGTACCTCCCTACCAAACTTATGGCAAGGTTCACATCAGGTCTGGTACACAGCATGGCATACATGATAGAACCTATGGCCGAGGCATAGGGAATGACACTCATCTTTTCTCTATCTTCTGCCGTGGTCGGCGACTGAGTCTTGCTCAATCTCATACCTTGCAAAACAGGCAAGAATTCCTTCTTTGACTGATACATATTGAACTTTTTCAATATCTTGTCAAGGTATGTACTTTGTGAAAGACCAATGAGGCGTCTTGATCTATCTCTATAGATTTTGATGCCTAATATGTAAGCAGCTTCTCCAAGGTCCTTCATTGAAAAACTTTTATTCAAGTAGGCCTTTACATTTTCCAAGAATTCTATATCATTTCCCATCAACAATATGTCATCCACATATAATATGAGAAATGCCACAGAGCTCCCACTCACTTTCTTGTAGATACAGGCTTCTCCATAAGTCTGTATAAAGCCAAACGCTTTGATCACATCATTAAAGCGAATATTCCAACTCCGAGATGCTTGC
The DNA here is from genome assembly GCA_902687465.1 of Secale cereale. NCBI lineage: Eukaryota > Viridiplantae > Streptophyta > Magnoliopsida > Poales > Poaceae > Secale > Secale cereale. The sequence continues at coordinate 722,904,050 of LR738711.1, read as the reverse complement.
ACCAGCCCGTAAATCGAGCGTTGGAGCTTGCATACCTTGTTAGCGTTCTCTGGATCAACAAAACCTTCCGGTTGCATCATATACAACTCTTCCTTGAGGAAGCCGTTAAGGAATGCTGTTTTGACGTCCATTTGCCATATCTCATAATCATAGAATGCGGCAATAGCTAACATGATTCTGACTGACTTCAGCATCGCTACGGGAGAGAAAGTCTCGTCGTAGTCAATCCCTTGAACTTGTCGATAACCCTTAGCGACAAGCCGAGCCTTATAGATGGTCACATTACCATCCGCGTCTGTCTTCTTCTTAAATATCCATTTGTTTTCTATGGCATGCCTATCATCAGGCAAGTCCACCAAAGTCCATACTTTGTTTTCATACATGGATTCTATCTCGGATTTCATGGCTCCAAGCCATTTATTGGAATCCGGGCCCGCCATCGCTTCTTCATAATTCGAAGGTTCACCGTTGTCTAACAACATGATTTCCAGGACAGGGTTGCCGTACCACTCTGGTGCGGAACGTGCCCTTGTGGACCTTCGAAGTTCAGTAGTAACTTGATCTGTTTCTTCATAATCATCATCATTAACTTCCTCCCTTGTCGGTGCAGGCACCTCAGGAACAATTTCCTGCGCTGCGCTACTTTCCGGTCCAGGAGGTGTGACTGTCACCTCATCAAGTTCTACTTTCCTCCCACTCACTTCTTTCGAGAGAAACTCTTTCTCCAGAAAGCATCCATTCTTGGCAACAAAGACTTTGCCTTCGGATCTGTGGTAGAAGGTGTACCCAATCGTTTCCTTTGGGTATCCTATGAAGACGCATTTTTCCGATTTGGGTTCGAGCTTTTCGGGTTGAAGTTTCTTGACATAAGCATCGCAACCCCAAACTTTTAGAAACGACAACTTTGGTTTCTTGCCAAACCAAAGTTCATACGGAGTCGTCTCAACGGATTTCGACGGAGCCCTATTTAAAGTGAATGCGGCAGTCTCTAATGCATAACCCCAAAAAGATAGCGGTAAATCGGTGAGGGACATCATAGATCGCACCATGTCCAACAGAGTACGATTTAGACGTTCGGACACACCGTTACGTTGAGGTGTTCCGGGCGGTGTCAATTGTGAAACAATTCCACAGTTCCTTAGGTGTGTGCCAAATTCATGACTTAAATATTCACCCCCACGATCCGATCGCAAGAACTTTATTTTTCTGTCACGTTGATTCTCAACCTCATTCTGAAATTCCTTGAACTTTTCAAAGGTCTCAGACTTGTGTTTCATCAAATAGATATACCCATATCTACTCAAGTCATCTGTGAGGGTGAGAACATAACGATAGCCTTCGCGAGCCTCAACACTCATTGGACCGCACACATCGGTATGTATGATTTCCAACAAGTTGGTTGCTCGCTCCATTGTTCCGGAGAACGGAGTCTTGGTCATCTTGCCCAAGAGGCATGGTTCGCACGTGTCAAATGATTCATAATCAAGAGACTCTAGAAGTCCATCTGAATGGAGCTTCTTCATACGTTTGACACCAATATGACCAAGGCGGCAATGCCACAAGTATGTGGGACTATCATTCTCAACTTTACATCTTTTGGCATCTACACTATGAATATGTGTATCATCACGTTCGAGATTCATCAAAAATAAACCATTGACCAGCGGGGCATGACCATAAAACATATCTCTCAAATAAATAGAACAACCATTATTCTCCGATTTGAAAGAGTAGCCATCTCGCATAAGACGAGATCCAGATACAATGTTCATGCTCAAAGCTGGTACTAAATAACAATTATTGAGGTTTAAAACTAATCCCGAGGGTAGATGTAGAGGCAGCGTGCCGACGGTGATCACATCGACCTTGGAACCATTCCCGACGCGCATCGTCACCTCATCCTTCACCAGTCTCCGCTTATTCCGCAACTCCTATTTTGAGTTACAAATGTGAGCAACTGCACCGGTATCAAATACCCAGGAGCTACTACGAGTGCTGGTAAGGTACACATCAATAACATGTATATCATATATACCTTTGACGTTGCCGGCCTTCTTGTCTGCTAAATATTTGGGGCAGTTCCGCTTCCAGTGACCCGTTCCCTTGCAATAAAAACACTCTGTCTCAGGCTTGGGTCCATACTTTGGCTTCTTCCCGGCAACAGGCTTGCCGGGCGCGGCAACTCCCTTGCCGTCCTTCTTGAAGTTCTTCTTACCCTTGCCTTTCTTGAACTTAGTGGTTTTATTGACCATCAACACTTGATGTTCTTTCTTGATGTCCACCTCCGCTGATTTCAACATCGAATACACCTCGGGAATGGACTTCTCCATCCCCTGCATATTGAAGTTCAACACGAAGCTCTTGAAGCTTGGTGGGAGCGACTGGAGGATTCTGTCAATGACCGCTTCATCTGGGAGATTCATTCCCAGCTGAGACAAGCGGTTGTGCAATCCAGAAATCTTGAGGATGTGCTCACTGACAAAACTGTTTTCCTCCATCTTACAGCTGTAGAATGCGTCGGAGACATCATATCTCTCGACTCGGGCATGAGCTTGGAAAACCATTTTCAGCTCTTCGAACATCTCATATGCGCCGTGGTGCTCAAAACGTTTTTGGAGCCCCGATTCTAAACTGTAAAGCATGCCGCACTGAACCAGGGAGTAATCATCACAACGCGTCTGCTAGGCGTTCATAACGTCTTGGGTCGCCGGGAAAACGGGTGCATCACCTAGCGGTGCTTCTAGGACATATGATCTCTTGGCAGCTATGAGGATAATCCTCAGGTTACGGACCCAATCCGTATAGTTGCTACCATCGTCTTTCAGCTTGGTTTTCTCTAGGAACGCATTGAAGTTGAGGGAAACTAGAGCGTGGGCCATTTGATCTACAAGAGATATTGTAAAGAATTTAGACTAAGTTCATGATAATCAAGTTCATCTTAATCAAATTTTAATGAACTCCCACTCAGAATGACATCTCTCTAGTCATGTAAGTGTTACACGATCCGAATCAACTAGCCCGTGTCTGATCATCACGTGAGACGGACTAGTCATCAACGGTGAACATCTTCATGTTGATCGTATCTTCTATACGACTCGTGTTCGACCTTTCGGTCTTCCGTGTTCCGAGGCCATGTCTGTACATGCTAGGCTCGTCAAGTGAACCCTAAGTGTATCGCGTGTGTAAATCTGGCTTACACCCGTTGTATGCGAACGTTAGAACCTATCACACCCGATCATCACATGGTGCTTCGGAGCAACAAACTTTAGCAACGGTGCACAGTTAGGGGGAACACTATTCTTGAAATTTTTAGTGAGAGATCATCTTATTTACTACCGTCGTTCTAAGTAAACAAGATGCATAAACATGATAAACATCACATGCAATCAATTAAAGTGACATGATATGGCCAATATCATCTTGCTCCTTGGATCTCCATCTTCGGGGCACCATGATCATCTTGTCACCGGCTCGACACCATGATCTTCATCATCATGATCTCCATCATCGTGTCTTGAAGAAGTCGTCACGCCAACTATTACTTCTACTACTATAGCTAATGTTTAGCAATAAAGTAAAGTAATTACATGGCGTTATTCAGTGACACGCAGGTCATACAATAATTAAGACAACTCCTATGGCTCCTGCCGGTTGTCAAGTTCATCGACATGCAAGTCGTGATTCCCTATTACAAGAACATGATCAATCTCATACATCACATATATCATTCATTACATCTTCGTTTTGGCCATACCACGTCACATAGCACATGCTGCAAAAACAAGTTAGACGTCCTCTAATTGTTGTTGCAAATTTTTACGTGGCTTCTATAGGTGTTCTAGCAAGAACGTTTCTTACCTACGCCAAAACCACAATGTGATTTGTCAATTTCTATTTACCCTTCATAAGGACCCTTTTCATCGAATCCGATCCGACTAAAGTAGAAGAGACAGACACCCGCCAGCCACCTTATGCATCTAGTGCATGTCTGTCGGTGGAACCAGTCTCACGTAAGCGTACGTGTAAAGTCGGTCCGGGCCGCTTCATCCCACAATACCGCCGAATCAAGATTGACTAGTAACGGCAAGAAAGTTGAACAAACTCAAACGCCCACAACTACTTTGTGTTCTACTCGTGCAAGATGCTACGCATTAAACCTAGCTCAGATGCCACTGTTGGGGAACGTAGCAGAATTCAAAAAATTTCTACGCTTTCACCAAGATCCAACTAAGGAGACATCTAGCAACGAGCAAATAAGAGTGCATCTACATACCGTTATGTAGATCGCGTGCGGAAGCTTTCGAAGAAGCGTGGATGAAGTAGTCGTACTCTTCGCGTTCTTCGTCACCGATGATCTAGCGCCGAACGGACGGCACCTCCGCGTTCAACACACGTCCGGTACAGCAACGTCACCTCCTTCTTGATCCAGCAAGGGGGGAGGAGAGGTCGTCGGAGATCCAGCAGCACAACGGCGTGGTGGTGGATGCAGTGGAGATTCCTGCAGGGCTTCGCCGGGCGCACTGCGTTAAGGAGACGGAGGTGTGACGGGAGGGGGAGAGGCGCCAGGGCAAGGGTGCGGCTGCCCTCTCCCTCCCCACATATATATAGGGGGCCAGGGGGTGTGCCATGCCCTGTAGATGGCATCTGCAGGGGGGCGGCGGCCTGCGGGGAGTCTTGCCCCCCAAGGCAAGGGGGGGCGCCCCCTCCCCCTAGGGTTTCAACCCTAGGCGCATGGGGAGGGGGGCCCATGTGGTGCGCCAGCCCACCAGGGGATGGCCACTTCCCCCACGCAGCCTAGGGGCCCCACCGGGATGGGTGGCCCCACCCGGTGGACCCCCGGGGCCCCTCCGGTGGTCCCGGGACACTCCCGGTGACCCCCGGAGATCACCCGATGGCCGAAACTGGACTTCCTATATATCATTCTTTACCTCCGGACCATTCCGGAACTCCTCGTGACGTCCGGGATCTCATCTGGGACTCCAAACAACTTTCGGGTTTCCACGTGCATGTATCTCTACGACCCTAGCGTTACCGAACCTTAAGTGTGTAGACCCTACGGGTTCGGGAGACACGTAGACATGACCGAGACCACTCTCCGGTCAATAACCAACAGCGGGATCTGGATACCCATGTTGGTTCCCACGTGTTCCTCGATGATCTTCATCGGATGAACCACCGTGTCAAGGATTCACTCAATCCCGTATGTTATTCCCTTTGTCCATCGGTACGGTACTTGCCCGAGATTCGATCGTCGGTATTCCCGATACCTTGTTCAATCTCGTCATGGCAAGTCTCTTTACTCGATCCGTAATCCATCATCCCGTGACTAACTACTTAGTCACATTGAGCTCATTATGATGATGTATTACCAAGTGGGCCCAGAGGCACCTCTCCATCATACGGAGTGACAACATCCCAGTCTCGGTTCGTACCAACTCAACAGACACTTTCGGTGATACCCGATGCGTACCTTTATAGCCACCCAGTTACGTTGTGATGTTTGGCACACCCAAAGTATTCCTACGGTATCCGGGAGTTGTACAACCTCATGGTCTAAGGAATAAATACTTGACACCGAAAAGCTTATGCATTACGAACTATACGATCTCGTGCTATGCTCAGAATTGGGTCTTGTCCATCACATCATTCTCCTAATGATGTGATCCCATTATCACTGACATCCTATGTCCATGGTCAGGAAACCGTGACCATATGTTGATCAACGAGCTGGCAACTAGAGGTTTACCAGGGACTCATTGTGGTCTATATATTCACACATGTATCGTTGTTTCCGTACAATACAATTCAAGCATGAATAACAGACAATTATCATGAACAAGGAAATATAATAATAATACTTTTATTATTACCTCTAGGGCATATTTCCAACATGCGGTAGTACCGTGACCTCGGGCCAGACACAGCAGCATGAGCGGAAGTAGGGTGGATGTAATTTTGTACATCGGCACCCTACGTGGTAGTACCGTGCCAGGCTTGCGGTAGTACCGTGTCGGATTTTTGCTCAGATCGAAACTCAGCAGAAGTAGCCACGGATGTATTTTTATATGTCCGTGCCTTCCCAGCCTAGACTGTCCCTTCCTTGCGGTAGTATCGCAAGGGGGAGCGGTAGTACCGCGCCAACGGTTCTACCGCTCTCTGCTTCTTCGCTACAGGTCTGGTCTAGGTCCTGCCTCGCCAGCGGTAGTACCGCAGGTCCATGCGATAGTACCGCAGGGCTTTGCGGTAGTACCGCTTGTCTCGTGCGGTAGTACCGCTCTTCGCGGGCTGAGTAAGTGGATAACGGTTGGATTTGTTCTTTCACTATATAAGGGGAGTCTTCTTCTCCGAGTAGACTACCTCTTCTCCCCCAAGCTCCATTGTTGCTCCAAAAGCTTATTTTCGTCCGATCTATCTCCCTAGCCAATCAAACTTGTTGATTTTCTAGGGATTGGTTGAGAAGGCCCAGATCTACACTTCCACCAAGAGAAATTTGATCCCCCCACTAATCCCTTGCGGATCTTGTTACTCTTGGGTGTTTGAGCACCCTAGATGGTTGAGGTCACCTCGAAGCCATATTTCATTGTGGTGAAGCTTCGTGGTTTCGTTGGGAGCCTCCAATTAAGTTGTGGAGATAGCCCCAACCTTGTTTGTAAAGGTTCGGTCGCCGTCTTCAAGGGCACCAATAGTGGAATCACGAGATCTCGCATTGTGTGAGGGCGTGAGGAAAATACGGTGGCCCTGGTGGCTTCTTGGGGAGCATTGTGCCTCCACACCGCTCCAACGGAGACGTACTTCCCTTCGAAGGGAAGGAACTTTGGTAACACATCCTCGACTCCACAGGTTCCACTCTTGGTTATCTCTTACCTTTACTTGTGCAAGCTTTATTGTGTTAATCCCTTGTGCTTGCTTGTGTACTTATATTTGTTGCATCATATAGGTTGCCAACGTAGTTGCACATCTAGACAACCTATTTTGTTGCAAAGTTTAATTTGGTCAAGAAAAACTAAAAAATGTTAGTTGCCTATTCACCCCCACCCCTCTAGTCAACCATATTGATCCTTTCAGCTTGCCTTTGTAATGTCCAATGTCGTTGTGAGGCAACTAGTTGTGAATCAGATGAACACACGGATTTTGTGTTCTCTGTTCGATAATGTGATGGAGGCGCTGTCATGTTTAGGTCGATGACCCATCGACAACATATTATGCTTCTGCATTAAGTGCAGAACAAAGTACATTGTTGAATGATCCCGCTTAATTGCATGTTGTCACTAAGCATTAACATGGTTGCTGATGCTTTGTTGGCTTGTTTGTGGTGATTGAATTTCTGCTGCTTCTGGCAAACTGAGATTTCGAAAAGCAGTGATGCATTTTGCTGATTTTCTGCTGTAGTTTGATGGTTAGGAATAGGAACAATCAGGTTTGATGGCATTACGAAAAAAAATGTGAAGTTTGGCTTTCTTTTTAGGAATAGGAACAATCAGGTTTTTATAAGGTTGCTTTATTTAGTTGGGGCTGTGTTTAGAATATACTCCCAAAACAAGTACATTCTTTGTTTTCCTTGCATTGTCTGTTTATTGTGCCATAGTATCCCTTTTGTTCGGCTATTTGATGTAATGGGTTTTTCTAAAGGCACTCGAATGTTCATCTCTTTTTGTTTCATCAGGTTCTCATGCACCAAAAGAGGCAACAATAAACAAGTTGGATAAATTTCTATCAGGTTCTCAATGCTAGATGACCATGAAACCAAAAGATGGATACATTTTCTGCATTATCTTCGTAGCAAAATGATGTTGTGGCGGTGATGAACTGTTTGCTGCAAAATATTATGTTGTTATGATAAATTATGAATGCTGGGATTTGGGATTCAAAGTCATGTTGTTGTTGTGATGAGATATTGATTTCAAGTCATTTTTATCAGGTGACCTTTACAATTCTGTAGCAAGGATATAAGGGCAGTTAGTTACATTGTAAAGATTGGATTTTAAAATGTTCTACACCATGTTATGTCAACATGACAAACCCTTTCTACCAAATAGAAATTTTAAACAAAGAGAATTGTGAAAGGAAGGGTTTTGAGGATTCAAGGGATTTTGAGGGGATTGGGTGGAAGAGGGGGATTCACCAAATCCCCTGAAATCCCCCCTCCCAAAACCTCTACAATCCCTTCCTATCAAACGAGGCCGGAGCAATTGGAGAAGCCTCCCCCAAGCTTGTGGGAGACTCTCTTCTTCAATTTGCATAAAGTTAAATATTTCCTATAAGGCGGCTTGTTTCTTGCGGGCATGAAAATATTTTTCAGAGAAGTAGTAAATCATATCTTGAGGACTACGCACACAAGCAGGGGTAAGCGTATTGTACCATGTCTTAGCATCACCCTTTAATGAGAACGGAAATAATTTTAGGATATAATAGTAATGAGTTTTCTCATCGTAAGCAAACAGGGTGGCTATATCATTTAACTTAGTAAGATGTGCCACTACAGTTTCAGTTTTATAGCCATGGAAAGAATCAGATTCTACTAGAGTAATTAACTATGGGTCGACAGATAATTCATAATCCTTATCAGTAACATAGATAGGTGAAGTAGGAAACTTAGAGTCACATTGCATCCTAGCATTCAAAGATTTTCTTTCAGTTTGCATAATAATTTCTTAAGATCTTCTCTATCATTGCAAGCAAGAAAGTCTCTAGCTACCTCCCCATCCATAAATATGACATTCGGGTATCTTAGGTAATTCATATCTAGGATGGCTAGATCTAATAGGTGTTTCAAGATTTTCAGTTTCAAGTGTTTCTTCAGTTTCAACATTCTCAATATCTTTAGCTTTAGCAAGTTGTTCATCAAGAAATTCACCCGATGACACGGTCTTATCAAGCAAGGTACTAGCATCATCATAAGCATCATTCATAGCAGAAGTAGCATCATCAATGACTTGCGACTTATCAGGATTAATAGCAGATTATGGTGTTGCAAGCTTACTTATAATTGAAGGAGAATCAAGTGCAGAGCTAGATGGAAATTTCGCACCTCCCCTCGTTGTTGAGGGAAAGATCTTAGTTCTATCATCCTTCAAATTCCTCATAGTTTTGAATAGATAATAATCCCAAGTGACTCAACAAATATAGCTACGCTCCTCGTCAACGGCGCCAGAGAAAGGTCTTGATAACCCACAAGTATAGGGGATCGCAACAGTTTTCGAGGGTAGAGTATTCAACCCAAATTTATAGATTCAACACAAGGGGAGCCAAAGAATATTTGCAAATATTAGCAAGTGAGTTGTCAATTCAGCCACACCTGGAGATTAAATATCTGCTGCGGGGTGATCAGTAGCATAGTAGTATGATAGTTTTGATAGTAATAGTAGCAGCAATAGTAACGGTAACAGTGATAGCAATGATTGTGTAGGAGTTGTAACAGTAATAGCAGCAATAGTAACTTAGCAAGAACAATATATAGGAAATTCATAGGCATTGGATCGGTGAACTCGTTGGACGATATTCATCATATAACATTCATAACCTAGGCGATACAAAACTAGCTCCAGTTCATACAAAACTAACTTAAGGAAAGAACGTGTATGACATCTTTTGTCCTACCGTCCCATGGGAGAGGGGTCCATAAGGAAACTAAGGGATATTAAGGCCTCCTTTTATGTGACGCCCGAAGACCGACGTCCCGGAAGATTCCAGAAGATTCCAGATGTTCCGGGTTGCCCGTGTGTTTCATTTGTGCTTGTGTTATTATTTTTTTGCATTGCATCATGTCATCATGCCATCATGTCTTTAATCTTTGCATCTCAACCTAAATAAATCGTGTGGGCCTTCGGTCCATTTAAATCGAGGGAAGGATGTCTTCTCTTTAAAACATATCATCCCAATATTTAGGGAGCTATATAATAAATATTCCATTGTTTGGAATTACCCGCAACACACGTGCATAATTTCCCCATGCTTTCCTACTTCGAGTTTCTCCTTCAAAAACCTTGCCAATAATTCTTTTCCGTTGTTTCGAGGTTCCTCCGAAAATTCGAACATTTTTGGACACTTCAATAATCAAGTCTTAGTTCAAACCCGTTTGAATTAAATTCAAATATGTTTGAATTATTTTTCGTTCATGCCTTTTCTATTTTTCTCGGACCTTGCTCATTTTATGATGCCCGAGAAAATTAGTCCCATGTGCTATATTTTTTCCCTAAGCCTCTCTTTTCTTTTCCCTCTTTCTTCTTTTCTGTTAAAGCTATTTTAAAAGAAGAGCAGAGGCCATCAGGCCATCTTCCCCGCAGCCTATCGGGCCCAATAGGCCGGCCCATTCCAGCGGCCCAGGCCTCCCTTTCCCTCCTGGCCCGATCTCCCGCTAACCCTAGCCCCGAGCTAGGCTCCTCTCGCTCCCTCCCTCTCCCGCAAAGCCGCCGTCGCTCACCCCGATTCCCATCTCCCTCGTCGCCCGATCCTCTCCCATCTCCCTCGGTCTCCCTCTCGCCCCCTCCTCTACAGCCCGTTCCCCAGCGGTCCAGCGCGGAGCCGCGCCATGGCTCCCTCCCCGAGCCCCATCGCTCCTCTGGCTCTTCGATCTCCCGCGCCCGACGCGCCCGGCCTCCCTCACCGTAGCCCGCACGTCGTCCCTCTCCATCAGCACTCAGCGCCAGCGCCGCCCCGAGCCGGAGCCTCCTCGCCTCCCCCGTCCTCCTTTGCGCCAGGGGCTCGCAGGCCGCCGCCCTGTGCGCCTCGAGCAGCCGGCCCCTTCCCTCCGGCCAGGAGCCGCAGGCACTGGCTCGTCCCGCAGCGCCCAGGTAGCCGCCACCTCGCCTGTGACCCGCCCCAGCGCGGCGCCCCGTTCCTCTGCTTCATCACAGCCCGCGGCCGACCAGGGGATGCCGCGTCCCAAGCCTCCCCTACCGCGCGCCTGGTGCCGTGAGGGCCCGGACCGCGCCAGTCCGCACCCTCCATCGCCAAGACTCTGTTCCTTCCTCGCCGGCTCGACCTGCTGCTGCCATGGCCTCGACGTCGTCGGCGTGCTGCCTCTCCTCCTCGCCGTGACCGCGACCGTAACCGTGCTGCGTTTTTGTTGTTGCTGTTTGTTTATCTCAAGTACCCGGGAACGACTACACGACGACCTCACGTCAAGTACCTCTCCGATGCTCAAGTCCGACTACTACATGTACGAGTACCACGACGACCCCTCAAGTGCATCTACGAACTTGACGCCCGAACGAGTACAACTACCGTCGCCGAGACCAAGTACCACTACATAACGTGTGCCACGACGACCGACTCGGCAAGTACCCCGAACGTGAACGACTACCGTCGCCAAGTTCCACTACCGTCGCCCCGAAGGCGCCCGATGCCGCGACAAGTACCACGACACGATAACGGAACGTCTACTTCCGCTACCGTCGCCCCATGCACCACTACTTCCCTCTACGGAACGACTACTTCGTTGACGACCTCGTGAACCACTAACGAACACTTCGAAGGTATAACCCCGAGACGACCCCGTCGATGACCCGTGAATGCTTGTGTTGTTTGAGTTGTTACCCTTGTGTGCACCGTGTCCGTTTCGACCTTTTGTCATGCTCCTCGGTTGCCGCGTCGCCGACTCGTGGGAACCCGGTGACGGGATCACCCCACCTTTCTTCTTGCATGACTTGCTCTCGCCATCTTTCTTTTGCTCCGGACTCTCAACGAGTTACCGGAACCGAGTTGTTGCCTTTGCATCATTTCGGATCGTTGCCGTGGCACCCTTTCTTCCACCACGGTGACAATGGCTTCATATCTTCTTCATGTCAACTTTTAATAAAATTGCATAAACTTAATCATGTCATCCGCATCATGATAACAACATGAGAATGTTTAATTGTTGTTGCTTAATAATTACTAAACATGCTCATGGGGATTTTCCGGATATGTTGTTGTTATTTCCGGCCCCATTTAAAATGTCTCAATAGTGTAGTTTTATTATGCTTCACCTCTTGCCATGTTAAAAACATTTAATCTTGTCTTGTAAATAAACGAGATTCAACTAAATAATTAAAATGTGGTGTTTCGTCAATATGCAACTTGTTGCATATTGAGCTCCACTTAACTTGTAGTTTTGTTTGTGCACCTTGCCATGCCATGCATATTTAAACCGGACATGCATCATACTTGTTTGTGCATCGTATGCCATGTTTATGCTTGTGTGTTTACCGTGTTGTTTGCTTCTTTCCGGTTGCTTCTCTTGTTAGCTTCGGTTTCGTTCCGGAGTTGTGAGGATTCTCTCGTCTGTGTTGCTCCGTCTACTTCATGGATCCGTTCTTCTCCCTTGTGGAATCCCAGGCAAGATGATCATACCCTTGGATACCTTTACTACCATTGCCATGCTTAGTTGTCTCGATGCTATCGTTACATGTCGCGCTACCCATCTTTATGTCAGCCCTCTCCTTGTTGCCATGAACCTCTAACCTTTGACACCTTCCTAGCAAAACCACTGTTTGGCTATGTTACCCGCTTGCTCAGCCCCTCTTATAGCGTTGTTAGTTGCAGGTGAAGATGAAGTTTGTTCCAGGAGGGAACTTGTTGTTGGATATATCACAATATCTATAATTATTATTAACACACCTATATACTGGGCATGGGTGGAAGGCGTGGCCTTTTGCTCGGTGTTTTGTTCCACTCATGCCACCTTAGGTGCCGATAAACCGGCATTATGTTCCTTGATTTTGCGTTCCTTACACGATGGGTGAAATGGGGACCCCTTGACAGTTCGACTTTGAATAAAACTCCTCCAGCAAGGCCCAACATTGGTTTTAATTTGCTCATAATAACAACTTAATTAATTAATTAAATTTGCATAGGGGGTCGCGTCCCTGAGGATTCTTAATTCTACATAGCAGGGGGGGCCAGTGTTGATGGTGTTGGTCCCAAACGGGGGTCCTGCGGGGCCACCGCGGGGAAACTCGAGGATTGGTTTTACCTGTAGCATCGCCCATCCGGTTGTGGCCTGAGACGAGATACGCGCGGCTACTATCAGGGTGTCGGCACGCCGGGAGGTCTTGCTGGACTTGTTTTACCATTGTCGAAATGACTTGTGCTACCGGGATGCCGAGCCTGATCGGATTTTCCCTAAGATAAGGGGTGATGATATTATATTTATCACTTCAGCTAATCGTGAGAGCTTGTGATGGGCTAAGTTGGGACACCCCTGCAGGGTTATGATCTTTTGAAAGCCGTGCCCGCGGTTATGTGGCAGATTGGAATTTGTTAATGTCCGGTTGTAGAAAACTTGACAGATGATCCGAAGTAAAACACACAACTGTGTGAGTAACCGTGACTGTCTCTTTTCACTTTGAGAAGAGAACACGGTGGGGTTATGTTTGACCGTATGTAGTTCAGGATCTTTAGCGATCACCTTTTGCGACCGTTTGCGTAGATGCTCATCTTATTCTGGTACTCGTAAGTTAGCCACCATATTATGCTTAGCCGCTGCTGCAACCTCACCACCTTACCTATTCCTACCCATAAGCCTTGCTAGTCTTGATACCCATGGTTATGGGATTGCTGAGTCCTCGTGGCTCACAATTACTTCACCACACCAGATGCAGGTTCAGCCGAGTTTGACGCAGGAGATGGTTCAAGTACTTCACTTGGAGTTCGTTGAAGATCGTGGCCGTTTGCTTGTGACGTTTCGACGATCAGTAGTGGTTTCTACTAGGATTCGATCCTGACCTGTGGCTTTATGTTGTTTTGGTATCTTTCTTTTGGATCTTCGCCCGTAGTCGGGTTGTGATGTTTTGAATGATGTATTGCTTATGTAATGTATTGTGTGAAGTGGCGAGTGTAAGCCAACTATCTCCTTTTGCTATTTAATCCCTCTTTTACCTGAGTCGTGCAAAGATACCAAACTTGAGATCATTCTAGGATGGGCTTATACCTTTAAGTCGTGCCTCGACACGTAGGAGGTATAGTCCCATCCTGGGCATTACATTTTAACAGAGAACCGGAACAAAGCATTAACACATAGTGAATACATGAACTCCTCAAACTACGGGCATCACCGGTAAGTATCCCAATTACTGCCACACTGGGGTTTACGGATCAAAACACGTAATAGGTGAATATGACTTGCAAGATTAGATCTAGAACATCGATATAATGGTGATAACATAACGGTTCAGATCTGAAATCATGGCACCTGGTCAAAGTGTCAAGCATTAAGCATGGCAAAGTCATAACAACATCAATCTGAGAACATTATGGATACTAGGGATCAAGCCCTAACAAAACTAACTCGATTACATGATGAATCTCATCCAACTCCTCACCAACCAACGATCCTACGAAGAAATTACTCACTCCTAGTGGGGAGCATCATGGAATTGATGATGAAGGAGGGTTGGTGATGATGAAGATCGAAGACCCCCCTCTCCGAAGCCCCAAACGGACTCCAGATCTGGCCTCCCCACAAAGAACAGGAGGTGGCAGCGGCTCCGTATCGTGAAACTCGATAATTCTTCCTACTTGATTTTTTTCTAGAAATATAGGTATTTAAGGAGTCGAAGGTAGGGTCAGCGGGGCCACTAGGTGGGCGCGACCCACCTAGGGGCGCCTGGAGGGGGTGGCGCACCATGGTGGGTCGTGCTCAACCAGTGGCCCCCTCCGGTGGTTCTTGGCTCCAGTATTTTTCTTTTATTCTAAAATAATTCTCCAAAAAGTTTCGTTCCATTTCGAGAACTTTCATTTCTGCACACAAAACAACACCATGGTAGTTCTGCTAAAAACAACGTCAGTCCATGTTATTTCATTCAAACCATGCAAATTAGAGTCCGAAAAAGAGGAAAAAACATTAGGAAAAGTAGATACGACGGAGACGTATCACCGCATAAGCGGTACTACCGCTAGGGAGCAACAAAAAGGCCTAAGCAAAATAGATGGATGCAGGAAAGCCTGAACCGCCATTACTTCTTCAAATGGGCTCTGAATTGAGCAAACCCAAACTTGTTGGATAGATGACGACAAGTACTATCCAAACATCGAACACTCCAACATCGAAAACATCATAGAAGATGCATGTGAACTCCGTTTTCGATGAACTTGAGCTTGTCATGAAGATGACCATAAGCTCCAAATCTCACAAGGAGAAACAGCAAACAAGAACCAATAAAGATGATGCAACAATCTAATGGTTTGATCTCTCTACAAATGATACGATCAAGCTACTCACTTGAGAGCCCCCCTTGATATTACGGCAATCGATGATATTACCCGGTCTCCCAACTATCATCACGAGACTGGTAAAATATAAAACCTACCAAGGGCGAACCTTTGCCTTGCACATAGTCCACTTGAGCTAGGTGATGACGATCTTGACTTCCTAAAGTTGTACCACCTTTCTTGATTGCGTTGGCTCGATGAAGACAAGTAGATTGCTCCCACATACTCCACTATGGGTGATCCACTCTTCGACACATCTTCACATGTCCATTGTCACCACAATGGACGGCAAGCTTCAAGCATGATCTCTTTGTGATGCTCCACTTGAACTTGCACACTGCAATCATGATGGCCGTCACCACTTGATGTCATCCTCCATGGGTTGTACGATATTTTCCTATTGACGCCAACCCATGGAAACATACCTAACCCCACATAAAACTCTCATGTAGACCATGGGTTAGTACACAAAGCATAATGGACAATGCTTACTATACCATTGATCACTTGATACCTCTCGGTACATCTTGTACACTTTGTGTGTTGATTAACTTGATTCACTCTTGACTTAGTCTTGATTAACCATGTATCATGAGCAATCTTTCTATAATTTCTTGAATAGCACCTTGTTCAACACATAAACTCCTTGAAACCTAGTGGCAAACACCTCTCACACTAAATATAAATCAATCTAACTGGCCAAAAGAGATAGATTGATCGGAGAGAAATACAAGGCTATGGTGTTTACGGATTAGAGTCTACGGTTTATCAGTTAGGCTATTTACATAGCTTTATTGTTTATGAATAGCACAAACATACTCGTGTGTTGGAACGGGAAAAATACACAATGTGTTCAAATGTAAACAACCACAAAGGTAACGGAAAACTAATCTTGGCAAGCTAGGCGACCGCCCCTCCTAAGCTACGACCTACATCTAGTCCATCACCTTCCCTCATAAGTGATACGTCCAAAACGTATCTATAATTTCTGCTTGCTCCATGCCTCTTTTGGGTGATATTGCTATGATATTTATACACTTCCATACACTTTTGATCATATTTGGACTAACCTATTAACTCAGTGCACCCCAGTGCCAGTTTCTGTTTTCTGCTGTTTTTTGTATTTCAGGTTTTCCCATTACGAGAACTGCCAAAAAAATCCCGGAAAAATTATATAAAAATCAGCGTTCCAGAAGCTTCCCGGTAGCCAAAGTACAACCGGAGGGGGGCCACCAGGGCCCCAGGCGCCCTGGTGGCGCGGCCCCCTCCTGGCCACGCCGGGGGGGCGCCTGGGCCCCCCAGGCCTCCGCTGATGCCCCCCTTTGGCATATATTTATATCGTGTCCCGAAACCCTCGAGACGGAAACCCTTTTTCGCGATCTCATCTCTGTTCCGCCGCCGCTGCGCTTCCAAGATCGGGAGCGCCAGGAGAACTCTTCCCGGCACCCTGCCGGAGGGGAGGATTACCACCAGGAGCTTCTCCACCACCATGGACGCCTCCCGGATGAGTTGTGAGTAGTCTCCCTTGGACCATGGGTCCATGACCAGTAGCTATGTGATGTTCTCCTTCCCTTCTTGTGCTTCACTAATTAGTCCTCGTGAGCTGCCCTACATGATCGAGGCACATATGTAATCCTTATGCTGTTGCTATGTTGAGTTTGCTGGGATCCGATGGATTGTGAGATTATGTTCAAATTGTGTTTGTGTAATATATTTGATCTACCTCTTTTATATTTATGTTCGTAAGTAATTCTTGCATGTTCTCCGTTGTTATTTATTGCTTTGGCCAAGTAGTAGGTAGTGACTCCAAGAGCGAACGTCATGCTTGATTGTGGGTTCATGCCCCTCGATGACTAGCTTGAGTGACAGAAACATGAGTCTAGGGGATGTGCTGTTGCCACAAGGGGGAAAACAACGGTGCTTGTGCCCGCGGGTGCAAGGATTGTTTACTTTACGCAAAGTTCTTTTAATGCAGTTGTCTGTTGCTTTGAGTTTACACTATGGGTGGGACTCGCAACTTATACCAGCGAGATGTTCTGGATAGATATCTCAAGGTGGATGATTAGTAGTAGATGCAGATGGATTTCGGTCTACTTGCCTTAGCGTACGGCCCATGCTTTGAACCTCTACCTTTCTTGCAACATAGTTAGCATTGGTTTGCGCACATAATTCTGTCAATTGCCCAGTTGTAATTCGTTTACCTCACATAGCTGTTTTATCGTCTTTTGGGAGAGAGACATCACTAGTGAACATCATGGGACCCCGGTCCATATTACCATCATTGATCACATCCGCTATTTACTTTCCGCTTTTTACTTACTATTGCAGCAAAACCTATCACTATTATCACTTGCGTTTGATCCTTTGTAAACGACAAGGCCAGAGGGATTGACAACCTCTCTGTACTCGTTGGGAGCAAAGTTATTTGTATTTGTGTGCAGGTCCACGTTGATTGCTAATATCTGGCGCCGTTAGCAGTTGGCACCTTCTTGTTAAAACTGGGAGTCTCAGGGAAATCGATCCTTGGTATCTTTGCCAAGGGAAAACTTCCGCTACACTGCATCTCAAACCTTCCACTTGGGGTAACCAACGAGGGACGAGAAGCCATCAAGCAATAAGCGCACTCACTTTTAGGTTGTATATTTGTTTAGAAAATGCATCAACATTGTTTTAAAACATACACACTTTTTAAATCACATGGACTTTTTTAAAGAGCATATCTTTGAAATTATGAAAAAAAATGTGAACACTAAGAATTACATGCATTTTTTAGGAAAAGGTTGAGGAATTTAAATATGCTGAGACTTTTCTTAAAACTAGATAAATATTTTAAAATGCACATACAGTTTTAAAAATACATAATTAAACACATTCAGCTACGCACGAAGGACGCTCGCTCGCGACGTCCACGTGGGCAGGATGGACTGGCGAGGTATGTCTGACGAGATTTCCCGGGCGCGTCTTTTTTCTTCCTCCACGTCGTCCGAGGGATTGAGTACCCACGAAGGCAAACCATAGTTTGTTTCCCCAGTCCCGCCCGCCCCTCTCTCTCTCTCTCTTCCACTTCTCTTGCCTTCCCCACGAAGGCTCCTCGATTTTGGCGAGATGCGGCTCGAGATCCGGCCGGGGAAGAGAGAGAGAGCTGCCGCGGGCGTCCTCACCGCAGCACAAAGGAAACACAGATCTTCTTGGTTGTGACACTGGAGATCTAGGCGAATAGTTCACCTGCGGCTGCTGTGGCGGTGGGGCCAATGGCCGTGGACGATGGGGAGGACGACCAGCTTCCCCCTGTCCATGGAGGACGTCGTCCGGGCCTCCTCGAAACTCCTTGCAGCGGGCCAGGGGAGCAGCGTCGGTTGGATTCAGGAGGAGCATTGGTGTGGGATCCGCCGCGGCCAGGTACACCCATCTGTCTCGCCTTCTTCTGGATCCACTGCCCCTCTTTGTTTTTTATTATTGTTCGTTCTCATATGCTCGCAGCCTGCGCTCAAGGGCCTCCGCTTCCTCGACAAGACGACCGCCGGCATGGACAACTAGAAGTCTGTCGAGAAGCTCTTCAACGAGATGAGCGCTGATGGCCGCCTCCACCAGAACTTCGCACACCCTTCCAGCCACAGCTCCAGCCCCGGAGCTTCCCCAGGGGTCGACGAGCGAGGCCCTGATGGCCGGCAGCACCGCAACCTCAGCATTGGACAGTGTGGCACATCACAAGAGCCACAAGTGCTGCTCGGCCTAGTAGCAGTCGCCATGCTTGGCTCTCCTCCTTCGATTCTCCATTACTCCATGTTCAGCTAGCTTTCATTTGTCTGAATCGTGAGTTTGTTGCATTTTCAGTTGGCTGCAGCGCAAGTTGACGCTCTTAATTACAAAATTTAGTCAACGATCACATCCTCTTAGTTATTATCAAATCTTGGCAAGCCTAGATATTACTCCGGCTTGTGGCTCATGAATCTACGCGGACAGGAGTAGTACAAAATTTTACTATATGTACTCCGGCTTGTGGCAAGCCTAGGTACTTTCAAGTAAGTTTTTTTCTTCATTATTTTTTTTCTATTACTCTGAATCCGCAGTGTACTCTTAGTTTCTCAGTAGTATGTGCTTAGTTTGAGACAAACAATTACCTCGGACTACAAGGAATGATGTAATATAATTAGATATGTGCTACTATGTAAATTGTAATTGGACGGATAGCCCATCTGCAGATGGGTCAATCTTTCCTTTGAAATTCATGTCCTTAAGTTTTAAAGAATTTTGATTTGAAGCACGAGTCTCGTTGTTATATGTCTTTGTGAGAAAATAGTTTTATAATAAATAAAACTTCAGTTTGGGTCTGCACCACAATTCCTAACAATTCAATGAAGGTCTGACTTTGTTTTATCCTTTTCTATTGCTTCATCTGCAGTGGGTTCCAAGATATATTTCATAACTATTAATAGCGGCTAGGAGGGGGTAGTCGATGGGGTTCTGCAACCGGACGAGGGCAAGGGCGTCGATCTCCCTCCTCCTGCTCCCAATCGTCGGCACGGCCTCCATCAACTAGATCTTCACCACCTCCGGTACGCTCACTCTTTCCCTCTGTGCAGCACTTGGATTCCTACACTCAGGCCCACTATATGCTTGTTGAAATATTCCTGCATCTGGTCCTGTGCAATGTGGAGTTGTAAGCTTTACCTTGAAGATGTTGATGTTGTATTAAGTCGTTCAAATGTAATTCGATCCATATTATTTTCCTGATTGCTGTTGAATTACATAGTATCCTTGGAAGTATTATGTTTGAAGGCACTGTTAGATGTATTATATTTCATGGTAGATGTGTGATTCAGCGTTAGATCGATGTTTTTTTACTGACAGATTAATTCACTTAATTATTTTTCTAGCTTAGGCTTATGATGTAGCTGCAATTTCTTCTCTCTGCGATTCACCTGATCATATCCTATTTTACTGGGTTAGTGTCCTAGTTTTCCTTGTAATTTTTTTGTCCTTCCTCTTAGCCTTTGGGCATTGCAGGCTACATATATGTAGAATTAGTTGTCTCTAGTAGTAGCATTTAATTTATTATGGTCTGGAGCAAGTGATGAAGGCCATGATGTGCAAGATCTTGAACTTTATATGTTAGCAGGCAAATTTTAACATGCTCCTCTAACCCCCTCTCTTTACATGTGAGGTAAGAAGGTAAGAGTTGATCTGACCACTAATTAATGAGATCAATGGCTTAGATCTATTATATACTCTTACCTCTCATGTGAAAAGGGGAGGTAAGAGGGAGCATGTTAAAACTGCTCTGGCTGGCAGCAGTGTTAGGTTTAATCTTGATTGTATCTGCATTTTTTAGTTCCCTTTCATTCTGCAGATAGTTCAGGTTAGTGCACTCGTGGTACAAGGCTTACCAGAATATATGTGCAGACAATTACCATAGTTTTTTGGTGGTTTGTGCACATGCTCAAACCAGGGGGGTGTCTGAAGTCCAACAAAGACCCTTGGAGTGACCCTTAAATTATGAAGGCAGTTTTTTTTCTTTCTGAATCTGCTGCTGCTCTCTTACTCTATTATATTCCTTATGGTACAACGGGATATTTGACTTGCCTGCTACAACTGCTTATGAACTTAATTCTTATTGCAGGTCATACATAGCATGGAATCATCTGCATTAAGTGATATTGTACAAGTATCTAATATAGAAGAAAGTATTACCGGCTCTCTAAGATTGCATGCGCTTAAGGCAAGATTATCAAATGTCTGACATGTGAGCTCTCGTTTGTTCAATGAGTCAATCTCTTTTCAGTTTTAACGTTTTATGTAATGTCCCTACTTCTTTCAACTGCCAAAAAGAATTAGTGATACGTCAAATGCTGAATCAGGTTCAGATGTTCATGATCTTGGATCCCCTATAGCCCCTGAAGATGTTAAATTCATAGTTTGGCTAACGTTTTATGCGATGTTCCTACTTCTTTCAGTTACCAAAAAGAATTAGTGATACATCAAATACTGAACCAGGTCCAGATGTTGATGATCTTGGATCCCCCATAGCCCCTGAAGATGTTCAATATCATAGTTTGGCTCCACTCTGTGAGGAAGTAGATCTCTGTTCCCTTAATTCTGGCATTATATTAATAGGTTCCATTCATGATTGATACGTCCAAAACGCTATAATTTCTGCTTGCTCCATGCCTCTTTTGGGTGATATTGCTATGATATTTATACACTTCCATACACTTTTGATCATATTTGGACTAACCTATTAACTCAGTGCACCCCAGTGCCAGTTTCTGTTTTCTGCTGTTTTTGTATTTCAGGTTTTCCCGTTACGAGAACTGCCAGAAAAATCCCGGAAAAATTATATAAAAAATCAGCGTTCCAGAAGCTTCCCGGCAGCCAAAGTACAGCCGGAGGGGGGCCACCAGGGCTCCAGGTGCCCTGGTGGTGCGGCCCCCCTCCTGGCCGCGCCGGGGGGGCGCCCGGGCCCCCCAGGCCTCCGCCGATGCCCCCCTTTGGCATATATTTATATCGTGTCCCGAAACCCTCGAGAAGGGAACCCTTTTTCGCGATCTCATCTTTGTTCCGCCGCCGCCGCGCTTCCAAGATCAGGAGCACCAGGAGAACTCTTCCCGGCACCCTTCCGGAGGGGAGGATCACCACCGGGAGCCTCTCCACCACCATGGACGCCTCCCGGATGAGTTGTGAGTAGTCTCCCTTGGACCATGGGTCCATGACCAGTAGCTATGTGATGTTCTCCTCCCCTTCTTGTGCTTCACTAATTAGTCCTCGTGAGCTGCCCTACATGATCGAGGCACATATGTAATCCTTATGTTGTTGCTATGTTGAGTTTGCTGGGATCCGATGGATTGTGAGATTATGTTCAGATTATGTTTGAGTAATATATTTGATCTACCTCTTTTATATTTATGTTCGTAAGTAATTCTTGCATGTTCTCCGTTGTTATTTATTGCTTTGGCCAAGTAGTAGGTAGTGACTCCAAGAGGGAACGTTATGCTTGATTGTGGGTTCATGCCCCTCGATGACTAGCTTGAGTGACAGAAACATGAGTCTAGGGGATGTGCTGTTGCCACAAGGGGGAAAACAACGGTGCTTGTGCCCGCGGGTGCAAGGATTGTTTACTTTACGCAAAGTTCTTTTAATGCAGTTGTCTGTTGCTTTGAGTTTACACTATGGGTGGGACTCGCAACTTAATACCAGCGAGATGTTCTGGATAGATATCTCAAGGTGGATGATTAGTAGTAGATGCAGATGGATTTCGGTCTACTTGCCTTGGCGTACCGCCCATGCTTTGAACCTCTACCTTTCTTGGAACATAGTTAGCATTGGTTTGCGCACATAATTCTGTCAATTGCCCAGCTGTAATTCGTTTACCTCACATAGCTGTTTTATCGTCTTTTGGGAGAGAGACATCACTAGTGAACATCATGGGACCCCGGTCCATATTACCATCATTGATCACATCCGCTATTTACTTTCCGCTTTTTACTTACTATTGCAGCAAAACCTATCACTATTACCACTTGCGTTTGATCCTTTGTAAACGACAAGGCCGGAGGGATTGACAACCTCTCTGTACTAGTTGGGAGGAAAGTTATTTGTATCTGTGTGCAGGTCCACGTTGATTGCTAATATCTGGCGCCGTTAGCAGTTGACACCTTCTTGTTGAAACTGGGAGTCTCAGGGAAATCGATCCTTGGTATCTTTGCCAAGGGAAAACTTCCGCTACACTGCATCTCAAACCTTCCACTTGGGGTAAACAACGAGGGGCGAGAAGCCATCAAGCAATGATTCACTTGCCAACTATACTAGGTCCTATATTCCTATGAACATAAGGAAATAACATATATTTCTTTTTCGTCTTGGCATGCCTAAATGTTTGGAGTTGTTGCATGGCAAAAATATAATGTATGCAACTCCGTCGGTATTCAGGATGTATCCTTCATGGTTATGATGATCTGTGATTCCTTGTAGTTGCTTCATTGGTAGTCAAAGTTGCTTCTGCAAGACCATTTGGGGAATTTGAGTACCTTTACAACTCTAGGGCACAAATTTAAAAATCAAATGCAAGTAGAACAATTAATTTTTCATCTCCAAGCAGCTGTGTGGCATTATGACATTCTTATTTTCTGTAAGCGTTTAATTTGTATAGAATTGAAATCACCTGGTTTGCACTAGCATTTCAGAGAGGCAAAAATAGCATACCACTCGTGTGGGAAAAATGTTGGTATCTTGGTGTTAGCTTCATATGTGATCACTAATGCTAGCAATCATCATATATTGGCCAAGTTGAATTTGTGTTGGGTACATCAAGATAAAGATTAAGAGAATTCCGATGAAAGGCATCATGTTGATTCTGATGTGGAAATGGATGATGCCAAGTCTCAAAACTCTGAAATGTGTTCTGTTTATTTGGTTCTTAGTCGTGGCTTCATCAGGTCCCTTTCTTCAGCCAAACTAAAGCACTTAATGTTAGCTTATCTTCGCTTTTGGATTAAATGTAGTGCATCGTATCACCCGTTTATGCTTCATGGGCGAGTCGTACATATCCTAATTAGATGTACCATTGCATATGATGGTTATATTATATGTATGTTTGATCGATATGGTACCAATAGAGTATCGTACATATCCTAATTACATGAGTGAGATTCAGGACCAAACATGACAACTGAATGTGCGTAAGACAAGATAAATGCTCATAATGTGGGTGAGACAAGATAAGTACGCATAGGCCCGCTCAAGTGGCGCCACCAGGTGGCGCCCCATCCTCTAGTATTTTTTAAAAGGCACGAAGCCATTTTACATAACATTTTTTTTCCTTGAAAACACATATTAATAGGATTGAGTGTGTCGCAACTGATGAGGTGCTAAAAATATTATTCCTAAGTTATTTTCTAGGCATTAATTCATTATTTCAATTGGCATAATGGAGTTTATCATTTGTTTATGGGGGCTGCTAGGCGTCAGCAGGCTGATCTTTAAGATCAGCCGCCTGGCCAGCCGTTGATTTGCGTTGATTTGATTTGCTTGATCACGCCGTCACTTTCATCCAGCACCGGTGAGTACGCACACATCTCTTCAGCAGCCACTCCAGCCAGCCATTGGGTACCGTCACAGCCAGCCATTAGGTGCGTACACAGCGTCCTCGCTTCCCGCACGACGACGAGCGCCGCAGTTGGCCGACATGCAACGACCGCAGCTCAGGTTCAGGTTGCAGCAGCCGCGTCACCGGTCATCTCACAACAAAACACTGACGAGCTCGCCATGCATGACCACTGCTGCAGTGCAGGGTTGCAGCAATGACCATACCTTGAAGCATCATCGATACTCCATTGAAGCACCGACGATGCTCCGGCGGCCAGCAACGCTCCAACACAACACCGGTGATGCTTCATTGCAGCACTGGTGGTGCTTCGGTGGCCCGGCGATGATCCATTGCAGCACCCGTGAGGTTTCGACGTCCGACGATGCTCCATTGCAGCACTGGTGATGCTCCGGATGGCCGATGATGCTCCTTCACAACACCGGTGATGCTCCATTGTAACACCGGCGATGCTCCGGGGGCGTGCACGATGCTCCATTGCAACACCCGTGAGTGTTCCGGAGGCCTGAGGATGCTCCATCGCAGCACCGGTGATGTTCTGGTGGCCATTGTAGCACTGGCGATGCTCCATTGTACCACCGACGATGCTCTGGGGGCCTGC
>LR738711.1:722671531-722878885 GCA_902687465.1 Secale cereale | reverse complement strand
GTGAGGGTTTCGGAGGCCCAACGATGCTCCAACGCAGCACCGGTGATGCTCCGGTGGCCATTGTAGCATCGGTGATGCTCCATTGTAACACCGGCGATGCTCCGACGGCCCGCATGATGCTCCATTGCAACACCAGTGAGGGTTCCGGAGGCTCAACGAAGCTCCATCACAGGACCGATGATGCTCCGGTGGCCATTGTAGCACTAGTGATGCTCCGGCGGGCCGACGATGCTCCATCGCAGCACCGATGATGCTCCGTTGTAGCACCGGAGATGCTCCGGCGGCCCGTGTGATGCTCCATTGCAGCACCCGCGAGGGTTCCCGGTCCGACAATGCTCCATCGCATCACTGGTGATGCTCCGGTGGCCATCGTTGCACCGGTGATGCTCCATCATGGCAAGGGAGAGACGGCGATGCTCCATGGCAGTACGACTCCTCGAAGCAAAGGTGATGTTGCGAAACCTAGCAATCCCCTGGTTGCAGCATCCTTTGCCGTGGCAATCTCACCTCTGGCCATCCTGCTCCCGCTAGCACCACCGACCGTTGGTTCCAGTGGTGTCACCGCGCTCGCAATGATTTTCCTCCCCCTTCAAAAAAGCAGTGATGGCCTCGTGTGGTGCGGTGCATGCACCATCTTGAGCGAGGGAGTGGTGGAGGAGGGAGGCACGAACAGATTTAGGTGGAGCGCCTAGGAGGGAGCTATTGGACTGGATAGAAGATCATTGAGCATATCAATGATGTTGTATATTGTGAGCAGATCATTGACACTGTCAATTTGTGAGCTTTGAGCATATCACTGATGGTGTAAATTTCATAACAGATTTGAGTATGACAATAGAGATTAAGATCAGATGAAAGTGACAAAAGGGAACTGAAATAAACTTTTGCATAAATGCTATAACTGAAACTAAATACAGCATGAATGCTATAACTGAATAAGCTAAATTTTGGATACTTTGGTCACGAAATTAAACATCACTAAAATATGAAAGTGGCAAAAAGGGAACTGAATTAAACTGCAACATAAATGAACATAACATAATGGCAAAATCAACATTACAAAATTACTTTGGTCACGAAATTGAACATCACTGTAGGATGAAAGTGGCAAAAGGAAACTGAATTGAACTGCAGTATAAATAAACATTACAGAATGCAAAATCAACATTACAGAATTGGATATCTTGCACAAGAGCAGTTCATCCTACGGACGCCCGACGAGCATCCTTCAATCATAGTTGCCACCCTCGGAGCCACCGCTAGAAGCATTGGTGGCTGCTCCCACAGCAGCACAAGTGTTGCCACTCTCGTAGACCTCCGTCGCTCCGAGCACCACATCGTCCGCGTCGCCGCCGTTATAGCACCGCTGCTGCTCACAGGGCCGCCGCTCGCGGCACACCTAACGGCCGCTCGCAGCAACGAAGGAATGGTGCCCAGATGGCGCTGCAGCACCGACAGTTGAGCTTTAAGAACCGATGGCCGCGCGACGGCCTTGCAACTCTCGCAACAACCACTGTCAACCATCGTACTAGTAGCACGGGCAAGCCCCTATTCACTGGTCCTCGTCGAGGGATGGGCAGAGGCGGAGCTGGGAGAGGGGCATGGAGAGGAGGATGACGCTCCCAAGGACTGCAACTCCTTGTGCTGGGTGCCGGCGGAGCTCGACAGTTGGGGAGAGAAGGGAGTGGTCGCTGCAGCCATGGGGAATTTGGGATGGAGGAAAACGCAGCCATGGCGCTTCTGTGTGGATAAGGATACACTGGTTGTTCGGGATACATCGAGAGGGAGGTGAGACCGCGGGCGCCGCTTGCTGCACCGTGCGATATAGGTCGATCCAACGGCAGCGCGCGCGGCTGATGTTGTTGGCGGATCAGCCAGCTGAGGGAGAACGTTTTCCTTTGTTTATTTGATTCTAGAGGCGACTAATTAATCTGAAATCATAGATGTTGGTGTAAGAAAGCGAGGTGGGACTATTTAAAAAAACTGAGGGTTGAGACTATTTAATCATTGAACGTCAGACGGAAAAATATGCGTGGTAATGAGTTGGCCCATCAGTTGAGGCGGTGCGAAGGTGGAAGGCAATCTGCTGGTAGGTTTTGGCGCCCGCGCGCCAGAAACTGGCTGGCCCAGGTCGCCTCGTTCATTTCTCCTGTCATTACGTTAGCGGTTTCCTTGTTAGCTCGACCTCGGTTGACCGGTCGACAATTGACCAGTCAACCATGGAAAAATCCGAAAAAAGTCAAAGAAAAAAAATCATGAATTAAAAAAATGTTCATGGAAATTGAAAGAAAGTCCACAAACATAAAAAATGTTCACAAAAATGGTTTATCGATTTTGAAAAGAGTTCATTAAAATTTAAAAGAGTTCATCAATTCTGAAAAGCAAGTTCATCAAATTTGAAAAAAAATGATAAAATTTGAGAAAAAAAGTTCACAAAATTTAAAAAGTTTGTCCATTTTGAAAAAAATTCATCAAATTTGAAAACAAGTTCATCGAATATGAAAACAATTCATCAAATTTAAAAGAAGTTCATCGTGTTTGCAAAAAGTCATCGAATTTGAAAAAAGTTCATCAGATGTTAAAAAATCATTGATTTAAAGAAAAGTTCATCAAAATTTGGAAAAAAGGTACGCACATTTACAAACAAAAGAGAAAAATGAAAAAGGAACATAAAATAAAAGAAGAAGAAAAACCGTCCAAAAACTGACCAGCGAACCGGGGAAAACTAGGTTGGGAAGCTTCCAGAAGCTTCCCGAAACCGGTGGCTCTCGGGACCTAGGGAAAAAGAAATGAAGGTAAAGAAGTTTGCACACACAAGTGATTCGTTTCCCTAGTGGTTAATGCCTTGCCCTCTCAAACGAGACATCCCGAGTACAAACCCTCGCGTACACACTTATTTGATTTGATGCAGTTTTAACAGAAAAATAATATATTAAATGGGCCGGCCCAGCATGTCACGGGGGTATGCGCCTGTTTACGCGAAGTGAAGAAACAGGCGCAATGGGCGCCGTTTAGGATTTGTCCTGACTGTGTGACTCCTAGCTGACGCTCGCATGCGTCAAAACGCTGCTGAAGGATTCACGCAAAATGGGCCAGCCCATTCGCATGAGCGAACCTAAAAGAGAAAATGCCACGAAAGTATGCAGCATTCATGAGTCGAACCCGCGAGACATCGGTACATAGCAGCCTTGCTCGCCACTGCGCTGAAAAGTACTCCCTCCGTTCGGAATTACTTGTCTCGAAAATGGATGTATCTAGAACTAAAATACATCTAGATACATCTATTTCTGCGACAAGTAATTCCGAACGGAGGGAGTAGGTATTATGTACAGCGGTAGATTCGTCTTTTAATCATTCCTTCAAGAAATGAATAACATTTTCTCGAACAAAATTTTAAAACGTGATTTTTACAAAAA
Organism: Secale cereale; assembly: GCA_902687465.1. Lineage (NCBI taxonomy): Eukaryota > Viridiplantae > Streptophyta > Magnoliopsida > Poales > Poaceae > Secale > Secale cereale. Next base: position 722,875,469 of record LR738711.1, on the reverse strand, counting down.
AAAACATGAATAATTATTGACCACGGACAAATTAGAAAATCCAACTTTTATATGTATCAAATATACATTGAACTTTTTGAGAAAATACGCAGCACAATTTTTAACTACATAGGGTAAATTTTTGTGATATATGATGTACAAAGTTGAAATATACATTGCACATTTTTTTATTACACATTGAACTATTTTTAACTACACATTGAACAATTTTGTTATATACATTGAACAAATATTAAGTATATATTGAATATTTTGTGATATACACTGAACAATTTTAGAATTGTGAACAATTTATTTTAGAAGTGAACAAAATTTGGAATTCAAACAATTTTCTTAAAAAGAAAGTTTATAAGTATAACGAAAAAGGATAAAATGAAAGAAAAGAAACAGAAAGGGTAAACAGAAAAAAAAAAGGAAAGACTACAAAAATAATAATCAGGTTCTGGGAACCTACTAGAAGGTTCGCAAAACAAGGTCTCGCTTAAGATGGGCCAGCCCGTGCGCCTCGTTCGCTCGCTTCGCTTCAGGCCTTCAGCCTAGCAGCGACGAACGGACGCACACCGGCGTGGCATTTCCTATTTGGTGGCGCCAGTTAACGTGCATTTTTGTTAACTAGCGCCCGTGACGTCCGTAAATGGGTGGCCCATCTAAGCGCAGGTTGACGATTTCTTTTTTGAATATTTTATGAACTTTTTTGTATATCGATGCTTTTTTTAACGAAATTTGTATTTCCCAAACGTTCTGGATTTGTTAATAGATCCAAACGATCTGGATCTCCTCCATTCTGGATCGCACGTCCTGGACGCATTGCGCGAGTAATCAGCGTCCAGCTGATAGTTAGTTAGGCGAGCAACATACGCGGCGAGTTGTGGGTGAGTGGGGCTGAAGATTTGGTGAGCGGGCAGAAAGAGAAAAATAAAATGCTAGGCGGGGATCGATACCTCGACCGATCACTGTAAAGCGAACCCAACCAACTTGCCACTGGAAACTGATGGTTATTGTACTTTAAGCTTGTATTTGACCTTGCTTCACGTCACCCAAATCAAATTCCTGGTTTCTTTTCTCAACTTTGCCTCACGCAACACACTAACCAACTTCCCTAGATATTACACGTCTTGTAAAATTCAAACTACAGATCTGGCTTGTGTGTTCAACATTGAGAACACTTTCTTATAAGAAGATTTTCTTTTTTTGCGGGTATATAAGAAGATTTTCTACCTAGGCATAATTTTTTTATTGAAACATAACCCATCACGGGCCATATAATTTGCGCACCGTGATAACTTTTATACGAAGAAAAAAAATTGTTGAAACAACCCCCGATAATTTTGGCGTAAATATGCTGGTAATATACACAACGCAGACCTGATAACATCTATACCAAACACCGCTGTAAATTTCACCCAGAGATAATAGTTGTTCAAAACAAACCCCCAATAACTTCAGTGAAAATAGCATGATAATATACACTTCCGAACTTGATAACTTAGGTATAAATACCACGATAACTTTGATCCCGTGAAAAAAAGTTGTTAAAATATACTCCGGTAACATTTTTGTAAATAACGTTGTAATATAGGTTCCCGGACATGATAACTTAGGTACAAACACCACGATAACTTTGACACATGAAAAAAAGTTGTTGAAAATATAGTCTGATAACTTTTTGTGTAAATAGCATGATAATATAGGCTCCCGGTCCTGATAACTTGTGTACAAACACCATCATAACTTTGACGCATGAATTTTTGTTGTTGGAGAACATACCACTGATAACTTCTTGTGTAAATAACATGATAGTATACGCTCCCGGACATGATAACTGAAGTACAAACATCACGATAACTTTGACAGTGTATAAAAGTTGTTTTGCAAACATACTCCGGTAACATCTGTATAAATAACATTGTAATATAAGCCCCCCGGACCTGATAACTTAGGTACAAACACCACGGTAACGTTTACCCGTGAAAAATAGTTGTTGAAAAACATACTCTGATTTTCTTTTTTGGTAGTAGCATGGTAATATAGGATCCTTGTCATGATAACTTGGGTACAAAAACCACGATAACTTTAACCCATGATTTTTTTTTTGAAAACATACTCCGGTAGGATGTGTATAAATAACATGGTAATATACACATAGCAGAACTAATAACTTATTTAGCCCAGGCATGATAACTTTTGACCCGAAAAAAAAGTATTCGAAACACATAAACATGGTATCTAGTTTCGAATGTCTAGTCGTGGCCGATTTTTTTGTGAAAACAGATTTTGGATCGAACAGGTGGCTTGAGCTACAAAATATTTTAAAATTTCAAAATAAAGAGAATCTGCAATGACAATAGTTTTTCTGCACTTTTAGTGCATTGGCACATGGAAGAAAGTTGGAATAAATCATTTTTATGCCCGAAATTTTCCTATGTAAACATTGTGGTAACTTATATAGCACACACGTGATAACTTGCATACCCTAGGCGTGGTAACTTTTGAAAAAAAAAGTTGTTAAAACACATCAACATGGAATCTAGTTTCGTAGGTCTCGTCGAGACGATCTTTTTGTGTGAAAACAGTTTTTCAATCCGAACGATGGTTTGAGCTACAAAACTTTTTGAATTTTGAATCTCGATTGAATCTTTTGCTAATATCATCAATTTTGTTGTTATATGCATGCATGTTTAAAAATTGAGCCGGTATGGCTTGCAAAGTCGCTGCGGCTCTCTCGCATGCATGCTTGTTTGATTAAGTAGCGATGGTGGGAAAGATCTTTCGGGTCTATGTTTATAAACCAAACATTTGTACATTGTCACATTCTTTTTAATAAAAAATCAACAGTTTATTTCAGAATGATGAACTTTTTTGAATATCAATGAACTTTTTTAAAAATTTGATGAACATCGTTTTGAAAATGGATGAACTTTTTTTAGATTTATGAACTTGTTCTAAAAATATGTGAACTTTGTTTGTATTTGTACGAACTTTTTCAGATTTAACCAACTTTTAATAAAAATTAATGAACTTTTGCCACATTGGATGAACCTTTTTTTCAATTTGAATGGACTTTTTTCTAATTGATGAACCTTTTTTTACAGATATGGATTTTTTTAAATGGATGAACTTTTTGTTTTAATCTATAAACCTTTTTTGATTTCACATTTTTTTTCGTAACAGAAATATAGGGGCAGCACGCTAGTGGGCTGGCCCATGCTAGCAGCGCTGCAGACACAGGATCGTCAACGGGCGCCATATAGGATCTGCGGCACGGGGATGAAGCGAGCGAACGTGTGATGGGCAGGCCCTTTTGCATAACGCGAACGTAGCATACGGGATACTGTTTCTGAAACCAACCAGAGTCTCCTGACTAGTTTCTGGAAGCTTCTAGAACGTTCCGGAATCAGGTTTATGCTTTCTTCTACAGTTTTTTTTTCGTTTTTCTTTTTATTGAAAACTTCACAGATTAAAAAAATGTTCCCATTTTTTGAAAAAATATCAGTAATATTCGGAAAATAATCTGTCCTATAATTTATTTTTCAACAAATGGTTCTGTTCGAAAATTAAAAAATGTTGGTATTATTGTATATATTTTTAGGTTTTTAAGTTTTTCCCATACTTTTCAAAAATTGTTCAAAATTTTAAAAACAAATCTCGTTTGCAATGAGTGTTCACAAATTAAAAAATGTTCATGTTTACCAAAAATGTCCAGAAAATCAAATCAAAGTTCCTGTTTTTCAAATTTCCGTCACAAATTGGAGAAATGTCTCCTTTAAAAATGTGTTCACATATTTATAAAAATGATATATTAAAAAAACATATTTGCCAAAACTTATTATGAAAAAAAACGGAATTTGAAGAAATGTTTGAGAAAATTGAAAAAATATTTCAGATCTACCATTGCACTTGGTTCTTAAATATTGGTGTTACAGTTTAGACACAAACTTTCACGGGCTAACTACTTTTTTTAAGAGAGGGTCGATTCTTGGCTTTCAAGTCGGTTGTTTGATGTATTTTTACTTCGCTGTCGGCCCAGACGGGACTCCCCTAATGGGGACATGAAAAAAAAATGGAAAGCTCAGTATGGGTGTTCGCACATGAACACGCCACCGTGTACCCTCGACACCGGGGGTGATGCACCGCAGCTTACGTCGAAGGAGACACGTCCGGAAGCGCGGTACGCAAGCAATCCGGCGGGCGCTTTTGTAGACCCGAAACCACCACACGCCCGGGAGGGACCCCGTCTGGACGTGCGGCAGCTATGGGCTGCCTTAGGTCGGCCTGACCGCCCCTAGGGCCTCGAGGTTCATCGCCCTGCAACAAGAAAAACAAACGAAGAATGAGGAAGAAGAAGAACTAGGGTTAAGGAGAAAAGATAAAAGATAAAAAGTGATAGATGATTTGCTCGATTGTGTGTTGTTCAATCGGCTACAAATTATTGCCTTTCATGTTTACCATTTTCAATTTGTATGATCTAACATTTTGTAACCAGTTGTATGACTTGCTATAATGTATATTGACTTTGGAAATAGTATAGTTACCATCATAAAGTAATAATTAACTTGTCAGAATTGTGTTGTGATGAATCAACGACTAATAGATCGATATTAAAATAAGATGACATGTAAATATAGTACAATATGTATACCATTACAATACTACAAATTTTCATTTAATATAAGTTTGTCAATATTTCAAATGATACAATTAAAATATAAAGTTTATAGACAATACCATTAAATATATACTATTCATACATTGAATCAAAATGATTCCAACATATTTTAATGATCAACAATATAATAAGCACCAAATTTTGCAAAACAAAAGTATGATAAGACAAGTATCACATGAAGTTTAAGTTTCATTTCAGAGAATTTGTCCTTACATCTTCATAGTGTTAAGTTTCAAGGGCCATAGTTTATTTCAACAAATTTTACACAAATATATTAGTACAAGTGCTTTCAGCTTCGTATGATTCCAGTTCAAATAATTCAATATTACAAAGACTGGATATGCCGGACAGAAAAATTGCTCGGGGATAACTAGTAAGCACAAGAAACAAAAAGAACCAACACAAATGTGAAACATGACCTCGCCAACTATACGACAGATTGAAAGCATGTACTTGAAGAAACACGATCGTTACCAAATGCATAAGAAAATGAACCCTTTTGGTCGAATTTGCACCTTCGTGCACCAAATATACTAGTGCATGTGTTCGTATCTTCGAAGGCCTTCAACCTATGCGAAGATATTATGATCCCACTCCCTCCCCAGCTGAAATGAGGCCTGAAGGTGGATGTTCGTTTCCGAGCGACAAGAAAATAAGAACAAAGAGGAACTAAGAAGAACATCAAAACAATGGCATGTTGAATCATTTTTGCTCACACCTTTTTTAAATATATGTCCGTTCCTTTCTGTTTTCCAATGTGAAGAAACCCCACGGAATAGTTATCGGGCCCCAGACCAATAGGTATATCAGCATGATATAACGAATGCATTATACACAAAAGGGGAAATCAAAATCTGTCTGTAGTTAATGCAGTGTCACCAATCTTGGCACATATTGGCGGTCCACAATTTGCGTGCCCCCACACGTGCGTGCTGCAAATCCCCTTCCCCATAATCGTGCCAAGCCAGCAAGTCTTGTGGATGTCTTCTCAGGTGGTTCTACGTCGAGCCATTGAGAGTCAGCTACATGCAACAAGGATAGAGCCACATTGTATAATGCATGTTGAAGTGCATACATACTCTCCCTCTCTTCAGTTGTTGGGCCTATGTTATTATCTTTGTTTTTTCATTTGTTACTCCTACTTTCAGTTCTCTTCATCACGACTTTAAATTCATAAACACATTAAACTTCCGCTTGTAAGGAATAAAAGAAAACTGACAGTGCTCAGGCAGCGGCTACAGTCTGTGAATAGACCCAGTTTCAACAGCACAAGGTTGGCACGGGAAACAAAGCATGGACAATAGAGCTTAGGCGCACGATGTTGGTAGGCAACTAGTTACGTCGCATGTTGAGGGGATGAAGCAGCAGCTACCGTCTACGAAGACGCACGGCATTGGCAACACAAAGGCTGACAATGCAGCGACGAGCCTAAGTGGTTTCGGCGACTACGCGAACTGAACGAGAGAAGAGAGGAAACCATATTTCCATGTGATTTTGCAGTTAATCCATAACATTTCTGCTATTGACGGAAATAATAAGTTCCTACAATTTGGGGTTGAGTCCTCATTCTCTATGGATTTTTATTCAAGCCGTCGGGCTAAGCATGGGTATGGACTACAGGGCCAGACAACCATGGTCGGGTCGAGCTGGGCTACGCATTTGGACCAAACTTGGGCTTCTGATTTTCATGACTTTGGGTCGGTCTTGCCCATGGAAATGACAAAAAATGTGTGGGTTGTGCTTGGATACGTCCATTTCACATCATGTTTTACTATTGCTATTTATTATTTTTGGGTCATTAATTTATTTTATGATACTATTCTTATGCCTTTTCTCACTTATTTTGCAAGTTTCACATGAAGAGGGAGATTGTCAGCAGCTGCAATTCTGGACCAAAAAGGCTACAACAGATATAGTTATTCTGCACAACTCCAAGTGACCTGAAAGTTTACAGAGAATTGTTTTGGAATACATAAAACATATTGGCGGAGAAATACCACGAGGGGGCCACCAGAGAGCGACAAACTCAGCGGGCGTGCCCTACCCTCTTGGCACGCCTATGAACTTGTGGGGCCCCTGGTAGGCCCCCGATTCCCATCTTCTACTATACGAAGCTTTACCTAGAAAAGATGGAAGACTTTCAGGATGAAGCACTGCCATCTCAAGGCAGAATCTGGGCAGGAGCACTTTTGAGCTTCGGCGGAGCGGACCTGCCATGGAAAACTTCCCTCCGGGAGGGGGAAATCGCAGTCATCGACATTACCAACGATCCTCTCATCATGAGAGGACTAATCTTCATCAACATGTTCACTAGAACCATCTCATCTCAAACACTTGTTCATCTCTTGTATTTAATCATTGTCCCAAAACCTCAGATTGGTACATGTAAGTTACTAGTAGTGTTGATTACATCTTATAGTGGATGCTAGTTTGTTTATTTGGTGGAAGATTATATGTCCAGATCCTTAATGATATTCAATACCCCTCTTATCTTGAACATGAATATGATTTGTGAGTAGTTACTTTTTTTCTTGAGGACATGGGAGAAGTCTGGTTATAAGTATTCATGTGAATGTGGTATTCGTTCGATGTTTTGATGATATGTATATTGTTGCTTCCTTTAGTGGTGTCCTGTGAACGTCGACTACATGACACTTCACAATACTTGGGCCTAAGGGGAGGCATTGTTGAGTAATAATTAGATGATGGGTTACTAAAGTGACATAAGCTTAAACCCTAGTTTATCTGTTATTCCATAAGGGACTGATTTGGATCCATATGTTTCATGCTATGGTTACATTTATCTTAATTCTTCTTTCATAGTTGTGGATGCTCGCGAGAGGGGGTTATCATAAGTGGGATGCTTGTTCAGGTAGGAAAAAATACCCAAGCACCAGTCCACCCACATATCAAATTATCAAAGTAGCGAACGTGAATCAAATAAACATGATGAAAGTGACTAGATGACAAATCCCATGTGTCCTCGAGAACGCTTTGCTTATTATAAGAGAACGTTTCGGCTTGTCCTTTGCTATAAAAAGAATTGGGCCACCTTGTTGCACCTTGTTACATTGTTACTTGTTACTTGCTAGGAATTATTCTACTACAAAACTATCTGTTACCGTTACTTTCAGTGCTTGTAGAAAATACCTTGCTGAAAACCACTTGTCATTTCATAATGCTCCTTGTTGGGTTCGACACTCTTACTTATTGAAAGGAATGTGATTGATCCCCTATACTTGTGGGTCATCAAGACTATTTTCTAGTGCCATTGTCGGGAAGTGAAGCGCCTTTGTTAAGGAAGCATTTATATTACCTGTTGAAATTTATTGTGAATTGTCACTATGGAAAAATAATCCTTTGAGGGGTTTCTTTGGGGTATCTTCACCTCGAACGGAAGCAGTAAAAGTTGCTCATCGACCTACTAAAAATATTTATTAGGAGATTCCTTCGGGTATGTTAGAGAAACTGCTAGCTAATCCTTATGCAGGAGATGGAACAGTACATCCTAATATGCACTTAATCTATGTGGATGCAATTTTTGGATTGTTTAAGCTTGCAGGTTTATCTCGGGATGGATTTATGAAGAATGTATTCCCTTTACCTCTGGAGGGAAAGGCATTGTCATGGTATATGCTGTTGGATGATACTGGCACATGGTACTATAACCGGTTAAAGCTGGAATTTCAGCACAAGTTCTATCCTATGCATTTGGTTCATCGTGGTCGAAATTATATGTATAATTTTTGGCCTCGTGAAGGATAAAGAATCGCTCAACCTTGGGGGAGGCTCAAGTACTTGATGAATACATGCCCCAATCATGAGCTCTCAAGGGAAATAATCGTACAAAACTTTTATGCTTGACTTTCTCATAATGATCGGTCCATGCTCGATACCTCTTCTACTGGTTCCTTAATGAAGAAAACTATTAAATTCAAATGGGGTCTTCTGAAAAGAATTAAACGAAACTCCGAAGATAAGGAATTCGACAAAGGTAAAGAGTCGGGTATAAAACTTGAGTTTGATTGCATTAAATCTTTTATGGAAACTGATTATTTTCATAACTTTAATGGTAAATATGGACTTGGCTCTGAGATAGTAGATTCCTTTTGTGAATCATTTGCTATTCGTGTTAAATCTCCCGAAGGAGAAGTGGTTTAAGTTTCATCCTCCTATTGAAAAAATTTGTGAAGAACCTATTATAGCTAAAGATGAAACAATCATTTATAATGTTGATTCAGTTGTGCCTACTGCTTACATCGAGAAACGTCCATTCACTGTTTGGATTAGGGAACATGCTAAAGCTACAACTATGGTTAATAAAAGTAATATGAGAACACCTAGACCCTGTGAAAAATTAGAGTGAATCCTTATATTGCAATGGTTAAAGATCTTTTGGTTGATAATATTGATGGGCATGTCATTTAGTTTTGGGATAATTATTTCTGTGCCCTTAGTTGAGTCCCACTCGGCAGTTTTACCCCTAGTTTTCGAAAACCCTCGATTTTGCCCAAGCCACTTAGCTCCTCTTATTGTTTTGCCCTTCCGTCACGGTACCGTCCAGTTAGTGTCGTTTGACTGTGTGTTGACAGTTTATGGATTTTGTATTGGACCATTTTCCCCCTGCTTCTTCACTCTCTAGTGAGAGACTGCAAGTGGGACCCATCACTCAGAAAACAATCCCATGTTCCCTTTTATTTCTCCCCCCTCTCTCTCAAACCCTAGTCCCAGATCCCCTCCCCCCCTCTCTCAAATCATGTCGGCGCTGGAGCCATAGCTCCCGTCAATGGCCATCGAAGGGAGGGCCAGCGGAGCTCCCGCTGGTGGTGGAGCCACAGATCCCGTCTCGACCTGCCTCGTCTCCATGGCCGACCGTCAGGGCTGGGCGCGAGCGCCGCCCTGCCCGTGCTCCTTCCTCTCCTCCTTATCTCTACCTTTCTCTATCGAGTATCTCTGTCTCTCTCACCCTCCTCTTTTCTCTTCCCCCACAGGAGCAGGGAGCAGCACCAAAGCCACCATGTCGCCGCCCATGGAGATCTATCTCTCGATCCATTCACCGCCGACGTCCATGTGGATCCGATGACGAGGTGCGCCGCCGCGAGCCCTGTTCGATCCGGCGCTGCGATGTGCGAGGCACGAACTGCAACGACCGCGTACCCATTGACCCTCGTCCACGCTAACATGGGCCAGCCTCCACCGACGCCTCCCGCTGGCCCAGATCCACAGTGCCACGAGGAAGGCCAGCGAGGTTCCGGCTAGTGGTGGGGCCATAGATCTCGTCGGTGGCCAGTTTAGGCGGCGGCTGGGTACCACGGGGGCGAGAGATGGTGGAGGAGTGTGGCGCGCGCCTCCCCCGGGCCTCCCTCCACGCTGCAGCGGCGGTGGCCAAGCGTCAGGCGACCTCCGGTGCCGATTCTGTTGGCTTCGGCGAGCTCATCCTTGTCTTACAGAGGGCGGCGGCCTTTAAATTGTTGACCCGAAGTTTTTTAACACTTGACGCAATGTAATTAGCTAGTGTAGCTGGCAACTATGGACTGATGATTAATTATATTTGAGATGAGACCGACCTTAAGTGGGAGTACTGATTTGTGTTAATTACTGGTGTTTTAATTAGTTTTTGAGGTGTTAATTACTGCATAAAAAGTAATGCAAAATTTATATTATGTTTACAACATGGCAGTGTCCATTAGAGATATTTGGTCCATTGTGGGTCCCACATGATAGTGAGAAGAGAGGAGAGAGGAATGTTTTCTGAGCGATGGGTCCCACCTAGAAGTGTTCAGTGAGAGTGAGGAAGCAGGGGCAAAAATGTCCAATGAAAAGTCCATAGACGGTCAACACACGGTCGAACGGCGCTAACTGGATGGAAATGTGACGGAAGGGTAAAACCATAAGAGGAGCAAGCGGGCTTGGGAAAAACCGAGGGTTTTCGAAAACTAGGGGTAAACCTGCCGACGGTGACCCAACTAGGGGTATAAAATCAATTATCCCTTTAGTTTTGCGATGAGGCTGCTAGAATTGCTAAACCTGCTAGAAATTAACAAGATATGTTAGATAAGGATAAGCATGTAGTTGGCATGCATGTTGTTTCTGTTAAAATTGGAGATCACTGCTATCATGGTTTATTTCACATGGGTGCTAGTGTGAGTGCTATTCCATTTACTTTATATCTAGATATTATGATTGATATTGCACCTGCTGAGATTGAGGACATTGTGTTGGGGAACGTAGTATTTTCAAAATTTTCCTACGATCACGCAAGATATATCTACTAGATGCATAGCAACGAGGGGGAGAGTGTGTCTACGTACCCTCGTAGACCGGGAGCGGAAGCGTCAAGTGACGCGGTTGATGTAGTCGAACTTCTTCGCGATCCAACCGATCAAGCACCGAACGTACGGCACCTCCGCGTTCAGCACACGTTCAACTTGATGACGTCCCACGAGCTCTTGATCCAGTTGAGCTTCACGGGAGAGTTTCGTCAGCACGACGGCGTGGTGACGGATATGATGTATCTACCGGCGCAGGGCTTCGCCTAAGCACTGCAACGATATGACCGAGGTGTGTTTCTGTGGTGGGGGCACCGCACACGGCTAGAACAATTCAACTTGTGTGTCTTTGGGTGCCCCCCTGCCCTCGTATATAAAGGAGCAAGGGGGGAGGCCGACCGGCCCTCCTATGGTGCGGCTAGGGAGCAATCCTACTAGGAATAGGATTGCAATTCTATTCCTAGTAGGAGTCCACCAATGAAGGAAAGGGGGGGGGGAAAGAGAGGGAGAGGGAGAGGGAAAGAGGGGCCGCGCCCCCTCCCCTATTCCTATTCGGACTCCTCCTAGGGAGGGGGATGCTGCCCTCTCTCTCCCCTATGGCCCACCAGGGCCCATCATTCCCCCGGGGGGTTCCGGTAACCCCCCCGGCACTCCGGTAAATTCCAAAACTTTCCAGAACACTTCCGGTGTCCGAATATAGTCGTCCAATATATCAATCTTTATGTCTCGGACATTCCGAGACTCCTCGTCATGTCCGTGATCTCATCCGGGACTCCGAACTACCTTAGGTACATCAAAACTCATAAACTCATAATACCGATCGTCATCAAACGTTAAGCGTGCGGACCCTACGGGTTCGAGAACTATGTAGACATGACCGAGACTCATCTCCGGTCAATAACCAATAGCGGAACCTGGATGCTCATACTGGCTCCTACATATTCTACGAAGATCTTTATCGGTCAAACCGCATAACAACATACGTTGTTCCTTTTGTCATCGGTATGTTACTTGCCCGAGATTCGATCGTCGGTATCTCTATACCTAGTTCAATCTCGTTACCGGCAAGTCTCTTTACTCGTTCCGTAATACATCATCTCGTGACTAACTCATTAGTCATTTGCTTGCAAGGCTTATTATGATGTGCATTACCGAGAGGGCCCAGAGATACCTCTCCGACACTCGGAGTGACAAATCCTAATCTTGATCTATGCCAACACCACGAATACTTTCGGAGACACCTGTAGAGCATCTTTATGATCACCCAGTTACGTTGTGACGTTTGATAGCACACAAGGTGTTCCTACGGTATTCGGGAGTTGCATAATCTCATAGTCATAGGAACATGTATAAGTCATGAAGAAAGCAATAGCAGTAAAACTAAACGATCATAGTGCTATGCTAATGGATGGGTCTAGTCCATCACATCATTCTCCTAATGATGTGATCCCGTTGATCAAATGACAACTCATGTCTATGGCTTGGAAACATAGCCATCTTTTGATCAATGAGCTAGTCTAGTAGAGGCATACTAGGGACATACTATTTTGTCTATGTATTCACACATGTATCAAGTTTCCGGTTAATACAATTCTAGCATGAATAAAAGACATTTATCATGATATAAGGAAATACAAATAACATCTTTATTATTGCCTCTAGGGCATATTTCCTTCACATTGATGTTACTATTAAGCTTGAAAATAGAGATACTATTTCACCACTTGGGATTGTTCGAGATATTGAAGTCTTGTGTGGTAAGATCAAATACCCTACTGATTTCTTAGTACTTGGTTCACAACAAGATAATTTTCCCATTATATTTGGTAGGCCTTTCTTGAATACCATTAATGCTGAAATCGATTGTGTTGAAGAAAAGGTTAGAGTTAAGTAACATGATGTATCTCATGAGTTTAATTTCTCAAAGTTTCGTAGACAACCACATGAGAAAGAATTGTCTAGTAAAGATGAAATTATTGGTCTTGCTTCTATTGTTGTTCCTCCTATTGATCCCCTAGAACAATATTTGTTTGATAATGAAAATGATATGCATATGAATGAAAGAAATGAAATAGATGAGATATTATTTAAACAAGCACCTATCCTTAAACATAATTTACATGTTGAAACTCTTGGTGTTCCTGTTCCACCTAAGAGAGTGATCATGTGTTTGAATTAAAGAAATTACCTGATACACTGAAATATACTTACCTAGATGAAAAGAAGATATATCTTGTTATTATCAATGCTAACCTTTCAGAGCATGAAGAAAAAAGATTACTTAAAACTCTAAGGAAGCACGGAGCTGCTATTAGATATACTCTTGAATACCTTAAGGTCACTAGTTCCACTTTATGTTAGCAGAAGATTAATATGGAGCCTGATGCTAAACTAGTCGTTGATCATCAACGTCGTCTGAATCCTAGAATGAAGGATGTGGTAAGAACTGAAATATTAAAGCTTCTGGAAGCAGGTATAATTTATCTTATAACTGATAGTAGACGGGTAAGTTGTGTTCATTGTGTCCCTAAGAAAGGAGGCATTACCGTTGTTCCTAATGATAAAAATGAACTTATCCCACAAAAAAATGTAACTGGATATAGGATGGTAATTGGTTTCACGAAATTAAAAAAGCTACTAGAAAAGATCATTACCCCTTGCCGTTTATTGATCAAATGTTAGAAATATTGTCTAAGCATACACACTTCTGCTTCCTTGATGGATATTCTATTTTTTTCTCAAATACATGTGTCAAAAGAAGATCAAGAGAAAACCACTTTACTTGTACTTATAGAACTTATGCATATAGACATGACTTCCAGGACAACATGACTTCTTCATAGTTACCTTTCAAAGGTTCATCGTAGCTTCTTCATAGTTCTAGGACAAGAAGTTCAAGCCATTTGTCGGAATCTGGGCTCATCATAGCTTCTTCATAGTTCGGAGGTTCATCCTTGTCTAACAACATGACTTCCAGGACAATACCATACCACTTTAGTGCGATACGTGTTCTGGTCGACCTTCGAGGTTCAGTAGCAACTTGATCCAAAGTTTCATGGTCATCATCATTAGCTTCTTCTCTAGTTGATGTAGGCATCATGGGAACGGTTTTCTCTGATGTGCTAATTTTCAATTCAAGAGAAGGTATAACTACCTCATCAAGTTCCACTTTCCTCCCACTCACTTCCTTCGAGAGAAAATCCTTCTCTAGAAAGGACCCATTCTTAGCAACAAAGATTTTTCCTTCGGATATGTGATAGAAGGTATACCCAATAGTTTCTTTTAGGTATCCTATGAAGACACACTTCTCCACTTTGGGTTCGAGATTATCAGGCTGAAGCCTTTTAACATAAGCGTCGCGTCCCCAAACTTTAAGAAACGACTGCTTAGGTTTCTTGCCAAATCACAATACATACGATGCCATCTCAATAGATTTAGACGGTGCCCTATTTAAGATGAATGCGGCTGTCTCTAATGCATAACCACAAAATGATAAACGCAAATCGGTAAGAGACATCATAGAACGCACCATATCTAATAAAGTACGGTTACAACGTTCAGACATATTGATGTCTACTACACAACCTTCTTCTTGTAGACGTTGTTGGGCCTCCAAGTGCGTAGGTTTGTAGGACAGTAGCAAATTTCCCTCAAGTGGATGACCTAAGGTTTATCAATCCGTGGGAGGCGTAGGATGAAGATGGTCTCTCTCAAACAACCCTGCAACCAAATAACAAAGAGTCTCTTGTGTCCCCAACACACCCAATACAATGGTAAATTGTATAGGTGCACTATTTCGACGAAGAGATGGTGATACAAGTGGAATATGGATGTTAGATATAGGTTTTTGTAATCTAAAAATAAAAAAACGGGCAAGGTAACTAATGATAAAAGTGAGCACAAACGGTATTGCAATGCTTCAAAACAAGGCCTAGGGTTCATACTTTCACTAGTGCAAGTTCTCTCAACAATAATAAGATAATTAGATCATATAACAATCCCTCAACATGCAACAAAGAGTCACTCCAAAGTCACTAATAGCGGAGAACAAACAAAGAGATTATTGTAGGGTACAAAACCACCTCAAAGTTATTCTTTCTGATCGATCTATTCAAGAGTCCTTAGTAAAACAACACGAAGCTATTCTTTCCGTTCGATCTATCCTAGAGTTCGTACTAGAATAACACCTTAAGACACACATCAACCAAAATCCTAATGTCACCTAGATACTCCATTGTCACCTCAAGTATCCGTGGGCATGATTATACGATATGCATCACACAATCTCAGATTCATCTATTCAACCAACACAAAGAACTTAAAAGAGTGCCCCAAAGTTTCTACCGGAGAGTCAAGACGAAAACATGTGCCAACCCCTATGCATAAGTTCACAAGGTTACTGAACCCGCAAGTTGATCACCAAAACATACATCAAGTAGATCACGTGAATATCCCATTGTCACCACAGATAAGCACATGCAAGACATGCATCAAGTGTTCTCAAATCCTTAGAGACTCAATTCGATAAGATAACTTCAAAGGGAAAACTCAAACCATTACAAGAGAGCAGCGGGGGAGAAACATCATAATAGCAAAGCTCGTGGTACATCAAGATTGTGTCATATCAAGCACACGAGAGAGAGAGAGATATCAAACACATAGCTACTGGTACATACCCTTAGCCTCGAGGGTGAACTACCCCTCCTCGTCATGGAGAGCGCTGGGATGATGAAGATGGCCACCGGTGATGGACCCCCCCTCCGGCAGTGTTCTGGAACAGGGTCCCGGTTGGTTTTTGGTGGCTACAGAGGCTTGCGACGGCGAACTCCCGATCTAGGTTTCTTTTCGGGTGTTTCTATATTTCTAGGAATTTTTGGCATCGAGAACAAGTCAGGGGGGTCTCCGAGTCGTCCACGAGGCAGGGGGGCGCACCCAGGGGGTAGGGCGTGCCCTCCACCCTCGTGGACGGCCCGGGACTCTTCTGGCCCAACTCTTTTACTCCGAGGGCTTCTTTTGGTCCATAAAAAATCATCAAAAATTGGCACGTCAATTGGACTCCGTTTGGTATTCCTTTTCTGTAAAACTCAAAAACCAGGAAAAACAAAAACTGACACTGGGCTCTAGGTTAATAGGTTAGTCCCAAAAATCATATAAAATAGCATATAAATGCATATAAAACATCCAAGATGGATAGTATAATAGCATGGAACAATAAAAAATTATAGATACGTTGGAGACGTATCAAGCATCCCCAAGCGTAATTCCTGCTCGTCCTCGAGTAGGTAAATTATAAAAACATATCTTTTATGTGCTTCTCTATTGTGGCAAGAATATTCAGATCCATAAGATTCAAAATAGAAGTTTAATATTGACATGAAAACAATAATACTTCAAGCATACTAACAAAGCAATCATGTTTTCTCAAAATAACATGGCCAAAGAAAGATATCCCTACAAAATCATATAGTCTGGCTATGCTCTATCTTCATCACACAAAATATTTAAATCATGCACAACCCCGATTTCAACCAAGCAATTGTTTCATACTTTAGAATTCTCAAACTTTTTCAACTTTCACGCAATACATGAGCGTGAGCCGTGGACATAGCACTATAGGTGGAATAGAATATGGTGGTTGTGGAGAAGACAAAAAGGAGAAAGATAGTCTCACATCAACTAGGCGTATCAACGGGCTATGGAGATGCCCATCAATAGATATCAATGTGAGTGAGTAGGGATTGCCATGCAACGGATGCACTAGAGCTATAAGTGTATGAAAGCTCAAAAAGAAACTAAGTGGGTGTGCATCCAACTTGCTTGCTCATGAAGACCTAGGGCATTTTGAGGAAGCCCATTGTTGGAATATACAAGACAAGTTCTATAATGAAAAATTCCCACTAGTATATGAAAGTGACAACATAGGAGACTCTCTATCATGAAGATCATGGTGCTACTTTGAAGCACAAGTGTGGTAAAAGGATAGTAGCATTGCCCCTTCTATATTTTTCTCTCATTTTTTGGGCCTTCTCTTTTTTTTGCCTTTTTTCGTTTGGAGTCTCATCCCGACTTGTGGGGGAATCATAGTCTCCATCATCCTTTCCTCACTGGGACAATGCTCTAATAATGAAGACCATCACACTTTTATTTACTTACAACTCAAGAATTACAACTCGATACTTAGAACACAATATGACTCTATGTGAATGCCTCTGGCGGTGTACCGGGATTTGCAATAAATCAAGAGTGACATGTATGAAAGAACTATGAATGGTGGCTTTGCCACAAATACAATGTCAACTACATGATCATGCAAGGCAATATGACAATGATGGAGTGTGTCATAATAAACGGAACGGTGTAAAGTTGCATGGCAATATATCTCGGAATGGCTATGGAAATGCCATAATAGGTAGGTACGGTGGCTGTTTTGAGGAAGGTATGGTGGGTGTATGTGAGGGAGTCCTGGATCGAGGGGTCCTTGGGTGACCAGATAACTCTTGGTGGGCTGGACTGGTGGGCCGTGAAGATCATAGTCTCTCGTATCCGGATAGGACTCTTGTATTCGTATAATGGCAAGTTTTAGGTTCAGGTGTAATCTTTCCTTCCTCTGCAAGATGGTCATGTACAAACCCTAGGCCCTTCCGGTGTGTATATAAACTGGAGTGTTTAGTCCGTAGAGGCTAATAGAGAAACACAAATCCTCATAGGCTAGACTTTAGGGTTTAACCGATACGATCTCAAGGTAGATCAACTCTTGTATTAATATTCATCCATATTAATATAGTAGGAAGTAGGGTATTACCTCGATCGAGAGGACCTGAACCTGGGTAAACATCATACCCAGCCTCCTGTTACTATCAATCCTCAAACGCATAGTTCGGGACCCCCTACCTGAGATCCGCCGGTTTTGACACCGACATTGGTGCTTTCACTGAGAGTTCCACTATGTCGTCGACCTAAGGACTGATGGATCACGTCATCAACCACGACGGCAACACCGATGGAATCTTCCCTCCCGGACAACTCTTCGTGTTTGGCGGCTTCACGCTCCGTGCCAACACTGAAGGCCACCTTGAGCAGACTGAGAGCTACGCCCCTCGCCATCAAGTCAGATTCGGAAGCTTAAACTACGTTGCTGATATCCGCGGAGACTTGATCTTCGATGGATTCGAGCCCGCGACGACCTCTCTCTGCCACCACGATGAACACGACCTAACTGTGTCAACGGATCAGGAAATAGCACCTGCAACAGTTCTGGCCCTAGATCCAGAACAGATCACGCCGCCCGAGGACGGGAAGCTCAACCCCGCCGCGGAAGCTGCAGACTCACCGGTGTTGGGGCCACACACGGACCCAACTATGAGCGGGGGCTGCATTACTAGAACCCCGGACTCGACTCCGGCCTCAGATTCCGAATCATTCGCGCCCTTCAAGCTCGATCAGGCGTCTATCGCCGAATTCAGTGATGTAGATATCTTCCAGCACTCACCCTTTGGCGACATGTTGAAATCATCAAGATCCCTCTCCTTAGATGGGAACACATAGCCGAATTATACCCGGTTTGAACTGGAGGCTGATGGAGAATTTTACTCCCCACCCACCACCCACTTGGTAGCCACGGTTGAAGATCTAACCGATCTACTTGACTACGCTTCCGAATACTTCGAAGGGATGGACCTCGAAGCCGAAGCAGGTCCAGATCAAAGCCAGCCCATAACTGGGCGGTGGACAGCTACGTCTTCATACGACGTGTACATGGTGGATACTCCTAAGGAGAAGGAGGGCGACGGCGAAAACGATCCCTTAGAGGACAAGCCTGTCGAAGAACCTCCCAAACGTCGGCGCCCAAAGCACCGAACCAAATCTCGTAAAGGAAAGGATAGAACCACTGTCACTAATGACGGTGACATTTCGGAACAAGCCGAAGACCCCGCAGACCCAAGGATGGAGCAGGAGGAGCGAGAGGACGGCGAACATAGTCCGAAATCGCTGTCCGATGACAGCGATGCCGAAGACAGTAATTACGAACCTGACTCCGAAGAAGAACTTAGCCTGGCGACGACGAATACACCGTCCGAGAAGAACACTCAGAACAAAAGCGCTTCCATCGGAGTCTTATCGCCACCGTAAGAAACCTGAAAAAGCAGAAGAGACGACTTCGAGCCGCACAGGACACACTCAATGATAGATGGAACGAAGTACTAGATGCTGAGCAAAAACATGGCTACAACCGCCAAACCAAAGGCTACCCTAAGCGTAAACTGCTGCCCGAATTCGACGACGAGGCCAATGCGCCTTTACCGCCGAAGAAAAACACTACCGATAAGCCAGACTGACCACCTCGCGGACGGGACAGAGTGTCTAGCAATGGCGTGCACAAGCCCACACCCCCACCCCGTAAAGGAAAGGAGGATGCGGCTCAAGTCTGGAAACACGATCTGCGTGAGGACCTGAACAAAAAAGCTAGCAAGACAAGGTCTATCTACGGACCTAGGGACCGGGCTCCCGCACGGGACGACAGCTATCAAGCCAATCGCGCCGGTCATATACCAGTTCGGGGGCAATACCGAACATCACAACCATTAGACATACGCCATGATATAGAAAAATACAGAGGCGCCGCACACCCTCTATGCTTCACCGATGAGGTACTGGATCATGATTTTCTAGAAGGGTTTAAACCCGTGAACATCGAAGCGTACGATGGAACGACGGATCCTGCCGTCTGGATAGAAGACTTTATTCTTCACATCCACATGGCTCGAGGAGATGATCTCCACGCCATTAAATAACCTACCCCTCAAGCTGAAAGGACCAGCTCGGCACTGGCTAAATAGCCTCCCAGAGAACTCCATTGGGATTTGGGAAGAACTTGAGGACGCTTTTCGGGCCAATTTTCAAGGGACCTATGCCCGGCCCCCGGACGCTAACAACCTAAGTCACATCATCCAACAACCCAGGGAGTCAGTCCGTAAGCTTTGGAACCAATTTCTCACTAAGAAGAACCAAATCGTCGACTCTCCGGACGTCGAAGCCTTAGCGGCCTTCAAGCATAGTGTCCGGGACGAATGTCTAGCGAGACACCTCGGACAGGAAAAGCCGAGGACAATGGCAGCCCTAACTACACTCATGACCCGCTTTTGCGTCGGTGAGGATAGCTGGTTAGTTCGTAGCAGCACCAGCGACCATGGAACATCTAAAGTCAGGGACGGCAATGGAAAGCCATGACGTAACAAAAACAAACGTCGAAACAATGCTGGAAGCCCAGATGATACAACGGTAAAAGCCAGATTCAGCGCCTCCAGATCCGGTCAACAGAAGAAGCCATTTAAAGGCAACAAAGATGGTCCATCTAGCCTGGACAAAATATTAGATAGGCCCTACCAAATCCATGGCACCCTAGAGAAACATGCAAACCACCATAATTGTTGGGTCTTCAAGCAGGCCGGCAAGCTCAACGCCGAACACAAGGGGAAGGAGCCTCAGAGCGAAGACGAGGATGAACCTCGGCAGCCGAATACAGGGGGACAGAAGAAATTTCCACCGAAGGTTAAAACAGTGAACATGATATATGCCACTCATATCCCGAAGAGGGAACACAAGCATGCACTCCGAGATGTCTACGTCGTCGAGCCTGTTGCCCCCAACTTCAACCCATGGTCGGCCTATCCGATCACTTTTGATCGCAGGGATCATCCGACTAGTATCCGTCATGGGGGTTCAGATGCCCTAATGCCCGACCCAATAATTGATGGATACCATCTCACCCGAGTCCTTATGGACGGCGACGACAGTCTTAATCTGATATATCATGATACTGTCCACAAGATGGGGATCGACCCATCAAGAATAAAGCCAAGCAGCACGACCTTTAAAGGAGTGATACCGGGCATAGAAGCCCGCTGCACGGACTCTTTAACATTGGAGGTCGTATTCGGCTCTCCTAGCAACTTTCGAAGCGAACAGTTAATCTTCGACATAGCTCCATTCCGAAGTGGCTATCATGCACTACTCGGAAGAACGGCCTTCTCCCGCTTTAATGCAGTCCCGCATTATGCTTATCTAAAGCTCAAAATACCCGGACCATGTGGCGTCATCACGGTCAATGGAAATATGGAGCGCTCTCTCCGCACGGAGGAGGAAACCGCCGCCTTAGCAGCCGAAGTCCAAAATGGCCTATTCAAGCCAGATAACCTATCGGTCGCGAACATATCTAAACATGTCCAGCACAGGCCTCAGTGCGGCAGCTCAGATGAACCTGAGCTAGATTAGCAGCTACGCCCCCACCGACTGCCCCATAAGTTGATAGCATATGTGCCTCGGGTACATAACTATGCATTAAAAATCCCTTGGCCGACGCTGGGGGCACACTGCATATAGTCCATAGTTCGGATTGACCCTATTTGGACTCTAAATAATATCTTTTAAGGTTCACTGAACGAACCAGTCTTGATTATGGCCACACTGGATCTCTTTTTCTTTTCCAAGTTTCTTTTTCTTTTTTTTTGCAGATGGCCATCATACTCCCCCCTTCAAGGACACATTACAGAGGAGGAAACGGCGCAGACGTGCAACAGGGACCCGTGCTAAGGTTGATTAAGACCCTATGTAAACCTTTTTTGTCTTTCTCGTTATATACTTTTCCGGCATGTAAAATGTCCAAGAAAGTTATTGGCATTATCTGTAAGCTCACGGCTCGCCGTACTATAAAGGGATATTAATAGAGCAGCTTGATTTGCATTATGTTCGGAGTTTTATTCACTCACCATAAATGTTCTCTCCCCACATCAGATTGCCACATGTGCCTTGTTAATAGGGTCTATTACCAGGGGCTGCATTCAGCCCGGTGTATGTCGTAAAGACCGAACACCCATAGGGAGTGTTCGGCGTCCTGGTTGTTTGCCTTATATGCATCAGTTCTGAATCATGTCTTGGGTCAATAGTTGGGTTGCCCGGCTCCTGTGTTTACCCCTACGTCCCCGATCGTTCGGCTAGGGTGTAAAGGGAGAACTACTGCAATTGTACTTCTGGCTTGTCCGGTCAAGTGCCTCAGTTGAGAAAGCCGAAAACTGACCGTCATGATAGGCGAGAACCTGGTCCGCAATCCGGTGACTTAGTTTTATACTATGATCGATAGAGATCTACCCCGTGTTATACGAAGGGTTGGTTTTTCGCCCAGCCAGGTGCAATCTGATACCTTAGTTAAGGAATATCATATCCACACTAGGGGCTAGTACCTAGCCCCACATGTCAAACTCCTACGACTAAGTGAAAGCAATAATGCCGAATAGTCTGATTGCCTGGTTCGCTCCGCATACACCTCCTACACGGACCAAGACGTTGGATAGAGAGTGCATATGCATATGATCGAACACCCCAGTACTATGTACATGGGGGCTGAAGCCGACGACCGGAAACTTTCAGATTTACATAAACAGTCACATAGGAGGTAAAAGCCGCTCATATTATAATAGCGCAAAAGTTATATACATCGGTCCATAAGCTTAAGACTTTACAACCAGATACAATTACTCGACGATAATATCCTTCGAGCACTGGCCTCCTACAAGGCGGGCGCCTTCTACGACGTCCTCGAAGTATTTCTCCGGCTTGCGGAGCTCCTTGCCTGTGGGTGGGCCAGCAGTAGCTATGTCATGCGCCCTCATCTTCGCCCAGTGCACCTTCACACGAGCGAAGGCCATCCGAGCACCTTCTATGCAGGACGAACGCGTCAATGCGTCGACCCACGGACTCGCTTCGACGAGTCGCTTCACCAATCCAAAGTAACTACTTGGGATTGGATCGGCGGGCCATAGCCGGACTATTAAGTCCTTCATGGCCGAACCCGCCATGTTGTGCAGCTCGACCAGCTGCTTCATCTGGTCGTTGAGGGGCATATGATGTTTCGGCGCATAGAACTGCGACCAAAACAACTTCTCCGCGTCGTTCCCCTCTTGGGCTCGGAAGTATTGGGCGGCGTCTGCACTGCTCCTCGGGAGATCAGCAAACACGCCTGGAGAACACCATAACCGTGTCAGCCCAAGATACTTCTGCCCTCCGAAGATGCTCTATAAGAGAAAAGTCTTACCAGATGCTATCTGTCGTGCCTGTTTGATTTCTTCACACGCACTGCGCGACTCGCTCTGCGCATCGTGGGCAGCCTTGATTGCCTCTGCAAGCTTGGAAGCCTATTCCGAGGCCTCCTCCTCCAATGCCTCGCATTTGAGAATGGCATCTTCGATCTCAACCTCGACTTCGGACACCCGAGCCTGGTGCTTCTCGCACTCAGCCTTTTCGGCCTCCAGTTCGGCAACCGCCTTATCAGCGATTGCCTTGCTCGCCTCGGCCTCCTCCTTGGCCTTCACGAGCTCGCCCTTAAGGGCCTCGAGCTCAGTGGCGCCAACTGTGTAATATAGAATATCATAAAAGAGTTCATACTCATACTCAATTTATGATTTTAGTCTTCTTGACATCTCAATTTTTTAATCCACATACCTTGCGTTTCATCTAAACGCTGGTTGATGTGGTCGAGGTCTGCATTGGCCAATAAGAGCTTCCGGTTTAGCTCGGCAACCTCTGCATCTCGTGCAATTTCCGTAACTAGTGAAGCCTGCTCAAATATAAAAAACTTACAGTTCAGCTATAGAATATGCTATACTATGGATACTTCGTCCGATTCTGTTCAGAATCACACAAAAGCATCAGGGGCTACTGGCTATATATGTGTATTTAAAACAAATAAAGTTCCTAAAGAACATTACATTGCTTACCTCAAAGCCCGTTAACAGGCTGTTGAAGGCTTCATTTAGTCTGCCCTTGACGGACTGAATCTTCTTCATCACCGCACTCATCATGGTGCGGTGCCCCTCCACGACGGAAGCACTTTACAGTGCTCCCTCCATAGGGTCCGGCGCCTCCGGATTGACTCCGGGCGCCGTCGTATCCACCCACGCTTGAGGGGTCTGGTTTTTGGACCCCGGAGCTGCACTAGGCTCGGGGTCAATGTTTGGGAGGGCCCCGGATTGTTTGGGCCCCCCATCTTCGGTCTCCATGGGGGTTGTTTCCCCATGGTCAGCAGCGGCTGAGGTATTACCCCCGGTCGCCCCGTCACCTGCCCCACCCTCATCTCCTTGAGCGGATGACACCCACTGGGAGGACACTTCGGTGTCCTCGCCGATCATGGGCGATGGAACTCGGATCGGCGGGTCACTCTCCGTCTCTCCGGGTGCTAGAGAGTTCCCCTCCGATAAGGAGGCGTCGGGGTATCCTCCGGGAGGGCTGTAGGTCAGCAGGTGAGAAATACTAAGTAAGCATAAAAAATACTAAACAAACAAAGGTGCAACAATTAATCCGGACAAACTTACGTTTCGGGCAGGGGTTTCTCCCCGGGCTTCACCATGAAGCTATATTCGAATGTTGAATCCGAACTAGCAGCGAGGTTCCGCTTCCTCCGGGGTGCGGCGGTGCCCACGTCAGCAGCGGTCCCCCTCTTCGTCCTCCTACCTTGCGCGGGGAGCTCTTCTTCCTCCTCTTCTTCCCCGTCCTCCTCCTCCTCTTCGGAGGAGATGATGTTGATCTTCTCGGACTTCTCGTCCACAGGGCGAGGGCTGTCTCCGGCCCCCTTGCCCTTATTCTTCTTGGGCTTCTTGACCGGGGCCTTGTACGGCGTCGGGACCAGCATCGCCATTAGTCGAGGCAATTCTGGGTCTTCGGGCAAAGGCGCCGTACACATGATCCGGGTTGCCTTCTTCGTCCAGCCCTGTATATCATGCAAAAACTCCAATTCCTGTTATCATTGAATATGAAAAGGGATATATGTTCGGCGAAATTTTCTATTACCTCTGGGGCGGAGACCGCAGTGCTATAGCCCGCGTGCTCGGTTTCTTCCGGCCACTCCTTCTGGCTCTTGAAGAGATGCTTCCAGATCTCTTTGTACGTAAAGCCAAAGAGATGCTTCAGAGGCTTATCTCCGACTGGATCGAACTCCCATAGGGAGGAGGCCCGACTTTGGCACGGAAGGATGAGTTGGGCCAGCATTACCTGGACCACGGACGAGAGTTGGTGGCCCTTGGAAATCACGCCGGACACACGACTCTGGAGTGTCGTGACCTCAACTTGAGACCCCCGGTCTAGACCCTTTTTGGTCCAGGAGGTCAACCTCTGTGGGGGTCCAGATCTGAAAGAAGGTTTCGCCGCCCATTTGGCGTCACGGGGTTCGGTGATATAAAACCACTCCTGCTGCCAGACCTTGTTCGTCTCTACGAATGACCCTTTTGGCCAAGTCGCATTCGGGAGCTTTGCTAATCATAGCGTCCCCGCACTCCGCGTGCTGCCCATCCACCACCTTCGGCTTCACGTTGAAGGTTTTAAGCCATAGGCCGAAGTGTGGAGGGATGCGGAGGAAAGCTTCACACACCACTATGAAAGCGGAGATGTGAAGGATTGAGTTCGGAGCTAGATCGTGGAAATCTAGTCAGTAGAAGAATAGCAAACACCGAACAAAGGGGCAGAGCGAAAACCCTAGCCCCCTAACAAAGTGCGAAGTGAACACTACTCTCTCGCCCGCCTCTGGGACGGGGATCACCTGGCCCTTAGCGGGGACTCGGTGCATGATATCAGTGGCAAGATAGCCTGTGCTCCGAAGATCCTCCATGGTTTTCTCAGTGACCGTGCATGCCTCCCACTTGCCTTTGGCACCGGATCCAGCCATTGGTGGGGAAGGAAGTAGTGGCAGTGGAACGGAAAGCGGTGGGCGTAGGAGATGAGGATGCTGGGGCTGGGGGAGTAGGAGAGCTCGAGCTTGAGGAAAGCGTGGGGCTGATGAAAGGGATTGGTATCCTTTTATAACGCCGTGAATACAGAATGTCCCCCCACTTTAGCCGTAAACCTCGTCGGTTCCCAAAGCAGTCGTGCGTAATGCGCGTTGTGGATGTCACATTGATAAGGATCCCACAATAAGCGGGCACGATCTCTTTTCTGATAAGACGTGCCAATGAGGATATACCTCGAAACGCGAAACTAGGACCAAATAAAATGGTTCGATATGTTAGTGGGATGGACGCGACGCTTCACCAAAAAGTTATCAGTAAAGACACACTATTCATTTTCTTTTAAGAGCCTTGCCTTCGAGGCTAAGGGTTGTACTAACCTTGCAGAGCCGAACACAATACACCCTTTTTGCAGAAGATATATTTGGAAGAAGGAACCCGCCTTGCAATGCCGAAGACAATACGGAAGCCGAATTCATCGTCATCGAAGACAGGTTCAGGGGCTACTGAGGGAGTCCTGGATCGAGGGGTCCTCGAGTGACCAGATAACTCTTGGTGGGACGGACTGGTGGGCCGTGAAGATCATAGTCGAAGACCGTCTCTCGTATCCGGATAGGACTCCTGTATTCGTATAATGGCAAGTTTTAGCTTCGGGTGTAATCTTTCCTTCCTCTTCAAGATGGTCATGTACAAACCCTAGGCCATTCCGGTGTGTATATAAACTAGAGGGTTTAGACCGTAGAGGCTAATAGAGAAACACAAATCCTCATAGGCTAGACTTTAGGGTTTAGCCGATATGATCTCGAGGTAGATCAACTATTCATATTCATCCATATTAATATAGCAGGAAGTAGGGTATTACCTCGATCGAGAGGGCCTGAACCTGGGTAAACATCGTGTCCCCAGCCTCCTGTTACCATCAATCCTCAGACGCATAGTTCGGGACACCCTACCCGAGATCTGCCGGTTTTGACACCGACAGTATGGTACCGACGAAAGTTGTGCGATACTAGAGACGCTAGGAATGGTGGAAGGGTGAGAGTGCATATAATCCATGTACTCAACATTAGTCATAAAGAACTCATATACTTACTGCAAAAATCTATTAGTCGTCAAAACCAAGAACTACGCGCATGCTCCTAGGGGAAGGGTTGGTAGGAGTTAACCATCGCGCGATCCCGACCTCCACTCATAAGGAAGACAATCAATAAATCAATCATGCTCCAACTTCATCACATAATGGTTCACCATATGTGCATGCTACGAGAATCACAACCTTTAACACAAGTATTTCTCAAATTCACAATTAATCCACTAGCATAACTCTAAATCACCATCTTCATATCTCAAAACAATCATAAGGAATCAAACTTCTCTTAGTATTCAATGCACTTTATATGAAAGTTTTTATTATATACCTCTTGGATGCCCATCATATTAGGACTAAATTCATAACCAAAGCAAATTACCATGCTGTTCTAAAAGAATCGCAAAATAATATAAGTGAAGCGTGAGAGTTCATCAATTTCTTCAAAATAAAACCACTGTCATGCTCTAAAAGATATAAGTGAAGCACTAGAGCAAATGACAAACTACTCCAAAAGATATAAGTGAAGATCAATGAGTAGTTGAATAATTATGTAACTATGTGAAGACTATCTAACATTTAAGAATTTAATATCTTGGGATATTATTCAAACAGAAAGCAAAACAAAATAAAATAAATTGACGCTCCAAGCAAAACACATATCATGTGGTGAATAAAAATATAGCTCCAAGTAAAGTTACCGATGGACGAAGACGAAAGAGGGGATGCCTTCCGGGGCATCCCCAAGCTTAGGCTTTTGGTTGTCCTTGAATATTACCTTGGGGTCCCTTGGGAATCCCCAAGCTTAGGCTCTTGCCACTCTTTATTCCATAGTCCATCAAATCCTTACCCAAAAACTTGAAAACTTCACAACACAAAACTTAATAGAAAATCTCGTGAGCTCCGTTAGTATAAGAAAAAAACCACCACTTTAAGGTACTGTATTGAACTCATTATTTATTTATATTGGTGTTAAACCTACTGTATTCCAACTTCTCTATGGTTCATACCCCCCGATACCACTCATAGATTCATCAAATAAGCAAACAACACACGAAAAACAGAATCTGTCAAAAACAGAACGGTTTGTAGCAATCTGTAACTTTCGAATACTCATGTAACTCTAAAAATTCTGAAATAAATTGGTGGACGTGAGCAATTTGTCTATTAATCATATGCAAAAATAATCAACCTAAAATCACTCTCTAGTAAAAAAAATGGCAGCTAATCTCGTGAGCGCAGAAGTTTCTGTTTTTTACAGCAAGATCGCAAAGACTTCACCCAAGTCTTCCCAAAGGTTCTACTTGACACTTTATTGAAACCATAGCTATAAAACATGATTACTATAGTATATTAATCATGTGGACACACAAAAACAGTAGGGGTAAATATTGGGTTGTCTCCCAACAAGCGCTTTTCTTTAATGCCTTTTTAGTTAGGCATGATGATTTCAGTGATGCTCGCATAAAAGATAAGAATTGAAACATAAAGAGAGCATCATGAAGAATATAAGTAGCACATTTAAGTCTAACCCACTTCCTATGCATAGGGATTTTGTGAGCAAACAACTTATGGGAACGATAATTAACTAGCATAGGAAGGCAAAGCAAGCATAACTTCAAGATTTTAAGCACATAGAGAGGAAACTTGATATTATTGCAACTCCTACAAGCATATATTCCTCCCTCATAATAATTTTCAGTAGCATCATGAATGAATTAAACAATATAACCATCACATAAATCATTCTTTTCATGATACCCAAGCATATAAATTTTATTACTCTCCACATAAGCGAATTTCTTCTCATGAATAATAGTGGGAGCAAACTCAACAAAATAATTATCATGTGAGGCATAATCCAATTGAAAACTAAAATCATGAGGACAAGTTTCATGGTTATCATTATTATTAATAGCATACAAGTCTTCACAATAATCATCATAGATAGCAACTTTGTTCTCATAATCAATTGGAACCTCTTCCGAAATAGTGGATTCATCACTAAATAAAGTCATGACCTCTCCAAATCCACTTTCATCAATATAATCATCATAAATAGGAGGCATGCTATCATCAAAATAAATTTGCTCATCAAAACTTGGGGGACTAAAAATATCATCTTCATCAAACATAGCTTCGCCAAGCTTGTGGCTTTGCATATCATTAGCATCATTCAAAGAATTCACACTAACAACATTGCAATAATGCTCATCGTTCAAGTATTTAGTGCCAAACATTTTAATGCATTCTTTTTCTAGAACTTTGGCACAATTTTCCTTTCCATCATTTTCACGGAAGACATTAAAAAGATGAAGCATATGAGGCAGCCTCAATTCCATTTTTTTGTAGTTTTCTTTTATAAACTAAACTAGTGATAAAACAAGAAACTAAAAGATTCGATTGCAAGATCTAAAGATATACCTTCAAGCACTCACCTCCCCGGCAACGGCGCCAAAAAATAGCTTCGTTGATGGGATGTGAGTGCCGCTTACCTAGCCTCCTCGGCAATGGCACCAGAAAAGAGCTTGATGTCTACTACACAACCTTCTTCTTGTAGACGTTGTTGGGCCTCCAAGTGCACAGGTTTGTAGGACAGTAGCAAATTTCCATCAAGTGGATGGCCTAAGGTTTATCAATCCATGAGAGGCGTAGGATGAAGACGGTCTCTCTCAAACAACCCTGCAACCAAATAACAAAGAGTCTCTTGTGTCCCCAACACACCTAATACAATGGTAAATTGTATAGGTGCACTATTTCGACGAAGATATGGTGATACAAGTGCAATATAGATGGCAGATATAGGTTTTTGTAATCTGAAAATATAAAAACAGCAAGGCAACTAAAGATAAAAGTGAGCACAAACGATATTGCAATGCTTCGAAACAAGGCCTAGGGTTCATACTTTCACTAGTGCAAGTTCTCTCAACAATAATAACATAAATAGATCGTATAACAATCCCTTAACATGCAACAAAGAGTCACTCCAAAGTCACTAATAGCGGAGAACAAACGAAGAGATTATTGTAGGGTACGAAACCACCTCAAAGTTATTCTTTCTGATTGATCTATTCAAGAGTCCGTAGTAAAATAACATGAAGCTATTCTTTCCGTTCGATCTATCCTAGAGTTTGTACTAGAATAACACCTTAAGACACACATCAAACAAAACCCTAATGTCACCTAGATACTCCATTGTCACCTCAAGTATCCGTGGGCATGATTATATGATATGCATCACACAATCTCAGATTCATCTATTCAACCAACACAAGGAACTTCAAAGAGTGCCCCAAAGTTGGTCAAGACGAAAACGTGTGCCAACCCCTATGCATAAGTTCACAAGGTCACTGAACCCGCAAGTTGATCACCAAAACATACATCAAGTAGATCATGTGAATATCCCATTCTCACCACAGATAAGCACATGCAAGACATACATCAAGTGTTCTCAAATCCTTAGAGACCCAATCCGATAAGATAACTTGAAAGGGAAAACTCAATCCATTACAAGAGAGCAGAGGGGGAGAAACATCATAAGATCCAACTATAATAGCAAAGCTCGCGGTACATCTAGACTGTGCCATATCAAGAACACGAGAGAGAGAGAGAGAGAGAGAGAGAGAGAGAGAGAGAGAGAGAGAGAGAGAGAGAGAGAGAGATCAAACACATAGCTACTGGTACATACCCTCAGCCTCGAGGGTAAACTACCCCTCCTCGTCATGGAGAACGCCGGGATGATGAAGATGGCCACTGGTGATGGATCCCCCCTCCGGCAAGGTGCTGGAACAGGGTCCCAATTGGTTTTTGGTGGATACAGAGGCTTGCGGCGGTAGAACTCCTTATCTAGGTTTCTTTTCAGGGGTTTCTGTATTTATAGGAATTTTTGGTGTCGGAAACAAGTCAGGGGGTTCTCCGAGTCATCGACGAGGCAGGGGGCGCGCACAGGGGGGTAGGGCGCGCCCTCCACCCTCGTGGACGGCCCGGGACTCTTCTGGCCAACTCTTTTACTCCGGGGGCTTGTTTTGGTCCATAAAAAATCATCAAAAATTGGCACGACAATTGGACTCCGTTTGTTATTCCTTTTCTGTAAAACTCGAAAACAAGGAAAAAACAGAAACTGGCACTGGGCTCTAGGTTAATAGGTTAGTCCCAAAAATCATATAAAATAACATATAAATGCATATAAAACATCCAAGATGGATAATATAATAGCATGGAACAATAAAAAATTATAGATACGTTGGAGACGTATCACACACCATTACGCTGTGGTGTTCCAGGTGGCGTGAGTTGTGAAACAATTCCACATTGTT
The DNA here is from genome assembly GCA_902687465.1 of Secale cereale. NCBI lineage: Eukaryota > Viridiplantae > Streptophyta > Magnoliopsida > Poales > Poaceae > Secale > Secale cereale. The sequence continues at coordinate 722,844,363 of LR738711.1, read as the reverse complement.
TTAAATGAAGGCCAAACTCGTAACTCAAATATTCGCCTCCGCGATCAAATCATAGAAACTTTATTTTCTTGTTATGATGATTCTCCACTTCACTCTGAAATTCTTTGAACTTTTCAAATGTTTCAGACTTGTGTTTCATCAAGTAGATATATCCATACCTACTTAAATCATATGTGAAGGTTAGAAAATAACGATACCCGCTGCGTGCTTCAACACTCATCGGACCACATACATCGGTATGTATTATTTCCAGTAAGTCATTAGCTCACTTCATTGTTCCGTAGAACGGAGTTTTAGTCATCTTACTCATGAGGCATGGTTTGCAAGTATGAAATGATTCATAATCAAGTGATTCCAAAAGTCCACTCGCATGGAGTTTCTTCTTGCACTTTACACCAATATGACCTAAATGGCAGTGCCGCAAGTATGTTGCACTATAATTATCAACTTTGCATCTTTTGGCATCAATATTACGAATATATGTATCACTACGATTGAGATTCAATAAACCGGTGTATGACCATAGAAGGTTTTATTCATGTAAATAGAGCAACAATTATTCTCTGACTTAAGTGAATAACCATATTGCAATAAACATGATCTAATCATGTTCATGCTCAACGCAAACACCAAATAACATTTATTTAGGCTCAACACTAATCCCGAAGGTAGAGGGAGTGTGCGATGGTGATCATATCAATCTTAGAAACACTTCCAACACACATCGTCACCTCACCCTTAACTAGTATCCATTTATTTTGCAACTCCTGTTTTGAGTTACTAATCTTAGCAACCAAACTGGTATCAAATACCCAGGGGTTACTATGATCACTAGTAAGGTACATATTAATAACATGTCTATCAAATATACCTTTGTTTACTTTGCCATCCTTCTTATTTGTCAAGTATTTGGCGCAGTTTCGCTTCTAGTGACCATTTCCTTTGCAGTAGAAGCACTCGGTTTTAGGCTTGGGTTCAACTTTGGGCTTCTTCACCGGAGCAGCAACTTCCTTGCCATTCTTCTTGAAGTTCCGTTTCTTTCCCTTGCCTTTTTTCTTGAAACTGGCGGTCTTGTTAACCATCAACACTTGATGCTCTTTCTTGATTTCTACCTCCGCCAATTTCAGCATCGCGAAGAGCTTTGGGAATCATTTTCGTCATCCCTTGCATATTTATAGTTCATCACGAAGCTCTAGTAGCTTGGTGATAGTGACTGGAAAAATCTGTCAATCACTATCTTATCTGGAAGATTAACTCCTACTTGATTCAAGCGACTGTAGTACCCAGACATTCTGAGCACATGCTCACTGGCTGGGCCATTCTCCTCCATCTTGTAGGCAAAGTACTTGTCAGAGGTCTCATACCTCTCAACACTGGCATGAGCCTGAAATACCATTTTCAGCTCTGGGAACATCTCATATGTTCCATGGCGTTCAAAACGTCTTTGGAGCCCCGATTCTAAACCGTAAAGCATGGCGCACTAAACTATCAAGTAGTCATCAGATCGAGCTTGCCAAACATTCATAATGTCTACATTAACTCCTGCAATAGGTCTGTCACCTAGCGGTGCATCAAGGATATAATTCTTCTGTGCAGCACTGAGGATAATCTTCAGATCACGGACCCAGTCCGCATAATTGCTACCAACATCTTTCAACTTAGTTTTCTCTAGGAACGTATGAAAAACAGGGGAGCTACATCGCGAGCTATTGATCTACAACATAATATGCAAAGACATTTTGACTATGTTCATGATAAATTTTAGTTCAATTAATCAAATTACTAAAGAATTCCCACTAAATCAACATCCCTCAAGTTGTCTAAGTGATACATGATCCAAATCAACTAAACCAAATCCGATCATCATGTGAGATGGAGTAGTCTTCAATGGTGAACATCTACATGTTGATCATATCTACTATATGACTCATGTTTGACCTTTTCGCTCTCCGGTGTTCCGATACCATGTCTGTACATGCTAGGCTTGCCAAGTTTAACCCAAGTATTATGCGTGTGTAAAACTGGCTTACACCCGTTGTATGTGAACATATAGTCTATCACACCCGATCATCACGAGGTGTCTCAAAACGACAAACTGTAGCAACAATGCATACTTTGGGAGAACACTTTTATCTTGAAATTAAGTGAAGGCATCATCTTATAATGCTACCACCGATCTAAGCAAAATAAGATGCATAATGGATAAACATCACATGCAATCAAAATATGTGACATGATATGGCCATCATCATCTTGTGCTTTTGATCTCCACCTCCAAAGCAACGTCATGATCTCCATCTTCACCGACTCGACACCTTGCGTTGGGGTCGTCTCACCAACTATTGCTTCTACAATTATTGCTAACGCATAGCGATGAAGTAAAGCAATTACATGGTGCTTAATGATTGACACGCAGGTCATGCAAAAATTAAAAAGACAACCCTAAGGCTCCTGCCGTTTGTCGATATTACAAAACATGATCATCTCATACAACAACGTATATCACATCACGTCTTGACTATATGACATCACAACATGCCCTGCAAAAACAAGTTAGACGTCCTGGATACGTCTCCAACGTATCTATAATTTTTTATTGTTCCATGCTACTATATTATCTGTTTTAGATGTTTAATGGGCTTTAATATGCAGTTTTATATTATTTCTGGGACTAACCTACTAACCAAAGGCCCAGTGCAAATTGCTGTTTTTTCCTATTACAGTGTTTCACAGAAAAGGAATATCAAACGGAGTCCAAACGGAATGAAACCTTCACAAGGATCGTTTTTGGAACAAGCGCAATCCAGGAGACTTGGAGTACAAGTCTGGAATGCCACGAGGCGGCCACGAGGCAGGAGGGCGCGCCCAGGGGGGTAGGCGCGCCCCCACCCTCGTGGGCCCCTCGTAGCTCCACCGACGTACTTCTTCAGCCTATATATACTCATATACCGTAAAAACATCTAGGAGCACCACGAAACCATATTTCCACCGCCGCAGCCTTCTATACCCGTGATATCCAACCTTGGGGCCTTTTCCGGTGCTCCGCCGGAGGGGGAATCGATCATGGAGGGTTTCTACATCAACCCCATAGCCTCTCCGATGATGTGTGAGTAGTTTACCACAAACCTTCGGGTCCATAGTTATTAGCTACTCCCCCCGTTCCAATTTACTCGTCGTGGTTTTAGTTCAAATTTAAACTAAAACCATGACAAGTAAATCGGAACGGAGGGACTAGATGACTTTTTCTCTCTCTTTGGATCTCAATACAAAGTTCTCCTCGATCTTCTTGGTGATCTATTCGATGTAATACTTTTTGCGGTGTGTTTGTCGAGATCCGATGAATTGTGGGTTTATGATCAAGATTATCTATGAACAATATTTGATTCTTCTCTAAATTCTTATATGCATGATTTAATATCTTTGCAAGTCTCTTCGAATTATCAGTTTGGTTTGGCCTACTAGATTGATCTTTCTTGCAATGGGAGAAGTGCTTAGCCTTGGGTTCAATCTTGCGGTGTCCTTTCCCAGTGACAGCAGGGGCAGCAAGGCACGTATTGTATTGTTGCCATCGAGGATAAAAATATGGGGTTTATATCATATTGCTTGAGTTTATCCCTCTACATCATGTCATCCTGCTTAATGCATTACTCTGTTCTTATGAACTTAATACTCTAGATGCATGCTGGATATCGGTCGATGTGTGGAGTAATAGTAGTAGATGCAAAATCATTTCGGTCTACTTGTCACGGACGTGATGCCTATATACATGATCATGCCTAGATATTCTCATAACTATGCACTTTTCTATCAATTGCTCGACAGTAATTTGTTCACCCACCGTAAAATATGCTATCTTGAGAGAAGCCATTAGTGAAACCTGTCGGGGGAAACTGTCCACCACGAACACCTATGGGACCGGAGCCCCTTGTCTGTGCGGTACGAGGGCGGAGGGAGCACGAAGAGCAGATCGTAGCGAGCACGCGGGCAGTTTTACCCAGGTTCGGGCCGCGGTGGTCGCGTAAAACCCTACTCCTGCTTAGTTGTGTATTGCGTTGGAGAGCTCGGGAGCTTGAAGAAGCAGCTACACCGAGCGTATGAGCGATCTAGGTTCCGAACCCCCTCCACGTTGTGCATGGGCCTCCTTTTATAGTGCAAGGGGTCACCGACAGGTGTCAACGTAGGAGAAAGGGGTAAAAACGTAAAAGAGGTGGTAGTTGTAACAGTGCGGGAATAGTGGAGCTACAGTGCGCGAACAGTGGTCGCCACCTACTTTGACAGTGGGGGACAAGGGCATTTAATGCCCGTCGCCGTCGACCCCAAAAGCTCCCGCCCTTGCGTCTCCGTTTGCCACGGCGATGGCTTCACCACCGTGGAGTGCCACCGTGTCCCCCAGGCTGCACAGCCATCCGCCACGCGTCCCTAGAAAGGCCCCAGGGCGACGCGTGGGCCGATGAGCTGGAGCGTGGGCACACAGCGCAACTCTCCCGGCAAGCACCTTGCCGGGGTCTTGATCTTGCCGGGCCCGGGAGCTTGCCGGGCTCTGTAGCTTGTCGCTCCCCGGGCCCCGCCGGGGCGCGTATAGCGCCGAGGCATGTTTTCTGAAATATAATCTTCTAGTCTCCCTGGCAAGCTCCTCTTGCCAGGGCCTTGCGTGAGTGAGGTAATCTTGAGCCTGGAACGGCCTTCCCGGCAAGCTTCACTTGCCGGGGTCTCGATCTTCTGTCTTGTATACTTTGTTTTTGAATGGTTTGATATGGAGCAGGAAGGTCTCTGGCGAGCACGCGGTAAACCCTGCCGCGGGAAGCTGCAACTGCCCGTGCACAAGTTGGGGTACTGAGGTACCCCTACCTTAGTACACCGACAGGAGCCCCCGGGCCTGGGCCACACACGGTGCCAAGCGCTGTTGGGCCAGGCCCAAAACAGTGCACGGGTACACGCGGCCCACGGCGCGCCGAATCCACTTCCGAATCCGCCGCGTCCCCCCGTAACGGCACGCGTCGATTGCGGCGTCGTGGGATGGGACGTGCCCACGTTCCTTCAATGGAAAGGGCGAAACGCCCCCCACTTCCCCATAAAAGCAGAGGAAGAAGGAGCGGTTCCCCTCCTTACGCTTTCATTGCATCCTCTTCTTCCTCCAGAGATCCCCTTTGCGCTCCGCCTCTACACCTCCGCCGCCGCCGGGCTCTTCGTCCCTCTTCCTCCGCCGCCTCCGCCATGGCCCCGAAGACCGAGAAGGCGAAGGCGGAGAAAGCCAAGAAGGAGAAGTCGGAGCAAGCGGCGAAGCTCGCCGCGTATCGGAAGCGGAACCTCGTCTTCCCGCCGAAGCTCAGCGCGCGGGAACTCTGGAACAAGTATTGCTTGTTCTGGTCCAAGGGAACCAAGGCGCACCCCCGCACTCGAGCTTATCCGGCCGCCGCCAAGGACAACTACCCCGGCGGGTACTATTTCTTCGCAGCCTTCTTCCACTGCGGTCTTTGCCCTCCTTTTTCCGATTTCTTCTGTGACATAATGCACACCTATGGCCTCCATCTTCTTGACTTCACCCCCAACGCCATCCTCACAATGGCGGTTTTCGCACACATGTGTGAAAACTATATAGGAATACACCCAAACGTAGCGCTGTTTAGGCATTTCTTCACCCCTAGAGCAGAGGCCGGCGCCCCCCTCTCCGGAGGAATTTCTTGGGTTTTTCGTCTGAACAAGAAGGAGTCCTACTTGCCGGGGGAGCTCCGCGGCAAGTGGGAGGAGTGGCGTGCGGAATGGTGCTGGATTGTCGAGGACCAGCCGCAATCCTTCACCGCGCCGCGCACAACACCCATCGTGCGCGGCAGGGACTGGAGCGAGCTGGATTCGGACGACGGCAAGCTCAACGTCGCCCTCATCAGGATTCTGCGTCTCCGGACCGCTAGGCTGTCTGTCGCAGAAGTAGGCACAGACTTCCTCCGCCGCCGCATCGCCCCTCTCCAAGACAGGAAAAGGCCGGCCTGGGAGTACGGCAACTCGGCGGATATCATGAGGTTGCGGCCCGGGCTCAACTACAACTTCACGTCGCTGGAGCTGAAGGGGATGGTCCGGGAGCTGTTTAAGCACGACCCAGCCCACCCGGAATGGTTCAGGGGGCCCCGGGGAGTGGTGCCCCTTTGCAACAGTACGGCTTGTGATCCTCTTCGCGCGATGATGCCCGCGTGTGATTCGCACGGCGTGGACCGCACGTGGATTCCGCCCCAGCCATCAGACATTCTCAGCTTCTTCGACAACCTTGTGGAGGTGGCGAAGAACAAGAACGAGACCCGGGAGCTGACGCGGGACACCACCGACCAGGAGATAGCGTACATCGCTTCTCGGGTTGAAGAGGCCGCCGTAGCCACAGCGGCAGGAGAGTTCGGCTACACGCCCGACGAGTCAGATGCTGCGGAGGCGTCCTGCCAAGCGGAGGAGGCGGAGATCCGCAGGCTACTGAAGCTGCCTCCCGACGAGCTCGCCGGGGTCCCATCCTTGAGGTACTACGGGATCATCGGGATCCAGACGGAGGCCGCGGCGAGAGGCCACGCTGCTGGAGGGAACAGGGGCGCCGCAGGGAGCGGAGGCGCCGGAGGGAAGGAGGGCGCAGCGCAGGGCGCCGGGCCCAGCAAGCCAGCCGGGGAGGAGGAGGAGGAGGACGCCGAGGCCGCCGAGGACTCCGGCGGGTCCACGGAGCTCTAGCCGACGACCTCTCCTCGTCGGAGACCTCCCCGCCCTGGGCAAGCCCTAGGCGGTCTCCACTGAAGCGTCTCCGCAAGACGGCGACGGGGGAGGGGGCGCAGGCGCCCCGGCAACAACCAGCTCGCCGGGCAGCGCGAGCTCCCCGGGGGAGCCAAGCTGCGCCGGGGGCGACCGGCGCACAAGCCACAACGGAGGCGGCCTGCGCGCAGGCCACGACGGAGGCGCCCCGCAAGCAGGTCACAACAGAGGCGCCTCGCAGGCCGGCGTCGAGCCGACAGGAGTCTTCACGGGGTGGAGCGGCGGCTCCGCCCGCTCCCCGGGCCTCGGCTACCACGGGGGCTGGGTCTTCGCAGCCCCCAGCCCCAGGGACCGCCAAGCGCCCGAGGGAATCTTCGCCTCCCGCTCCTCGCGCAGACGCGCCCCAGGTGGAGTTCGACTTCTCCGCCTTGAGCGACGACGACGAGGAGGAACAGGAGTAAGCATTCGAGATCCCACATCTTCTGAAATTTTTGTCTTGATTATTGTTGATGCTAATCTTGTTTCTTGCATTGATTTCAGGACCTTGGCTCAGTGCGTGGCGAAGAAAGCCAAGGTGCCCGTGGTCGAGGTCGCGGACGACTCGCCCGCCGCGGCAACTGGGGACGTGCCGGAGCCAAGCTTGCCGGACCCGAGCGCTGCTCCGAGGAGCAGCCCCCAGCGCAGCCCCCAGCGTAAGTCTGGATTCTGTATTTCCATTTGTCGGGTGCGCTTGAGCATCTGTCCTTGTGCTAATATCCTGATTATTTTGTCTTGACTTGTGCAGAGGTGGAGCCACAGCCGCAGGAGCGTCCAGAGGTCGCCCCCGAGGAGCCGCAGGCCCCGCCGTCCCCGCCAAGGCCGGCCTCCCCGGCAAGGGAGAGCGCTCCGCCAAGGGCGGGTACTCCGCCAAGGGCGAGTACCCCGCCAAGGGCGAGCAGCCCGGCGAGGGTGGCTACTCCGCCAAGGCAGAGCTCCCCGGCGAGGGAGCCCGCCGCTGACGACGTCCGCCAAGGTAGGTCTTGTAATTTTGTCTTCTTGGCATTGTCTCTTTTTGGATATTTGCCTGAGCTTCTTTTGCTTCTTCTTCTTCTTCTAGATCCTCCTCCCCCCGAGCAGATGGAGACGGAAGTCATCATCATTGAAGAGGAGGGCGCGCAGGGCGGCGGCGGCGACGTCCCTGTCGCCGAGCACACGGCGGGAGCCGCCGAGCCAGCCGCGCCAGAGACCGCTCCGGCTGCGGACGCAGCGGCCGGGGAGGGGGACGGCGACCGCACCACCGGCCCGGAGGCGGCGGGAGCATCAAGTGCTGTGCCGGCCGCCGACCCCTCCGCCGGAACGGAGCAGGCCGACTATTATCTCGAAGCCCCCAACGGCGTCTTCATCCAGGTGCCGTGGGGTTCTTCGTCGCGAGCTCCCGCGGAGGGCGAGGCCTTTGACGGAGAGGTCCTCGCCTCCGCGGGCTTGAAGATCGTCGAGGCGCCCGGCGGAAGCGACGGGCCCGAGGAGGAGAAGCTGCTTCACCAGCTCCTGGCCCTTTACCGGGACAGGCAGGCGAAGCTTGCTTGTCGGGAGGCCCTCGCCGCCAAGGCCGCCGCGGAGATGGAGAAGCGCGCGGCGGAGCTCAGCGCCGCCAACCAGGCGGCCCTCCGCGAGGTGGCGGAGGAGCGCGAGCGACTCGCCGGAGAATACCAAGAGTGGGTGCTGGAGAAGGCCGAGGCCGAAGAGCAGCAGCGGCTCGCCGGGGTGGAGCTGTCCCGGCGAGAAGGAGAGCTCGCCCAGCGGAAGGTCAACCTCGACTCCCACGAGGAAGACCTTGCCGCTCGGGAGCAGGCCCTTGGCGGGGAGCTGAAGGAGGCGAAAGCCGCCGCGGCCGCCGCGAGACCGCCAAGGAGGAGCTTGCCGCCAAGGTCGCGCAGCTGGAGGAGTCGCTGAAGGCGAGCGTGGAGAAGGTCGCCGCGCTCAATATAGAGCGCGAGAAGGACGCCCACACTAACTCAGAACTCCAGGTGCGCCTTTCTGAGAGGGGCGACGAGTTGAAGGCCGCCAAGGACTCCATCGAGGATCTGGAGCTGAAGGTTTCTACACTGAAGAACTCGCTCGACGCCGTCCGGGATCGGGAGACCAAGTTGAAGGAGGAGCTCCGCAAGGAGCGAACCTTGGTGGACAGCGCCAACAAAGCGGCCGAGAACTTCCGCCGTACCGTTGAGGTATGGACCGAAGACCTGGTATCTTCTGCGTCCAATATCGACCAGGAGCTGCTGGCGCTGAAAGTCGAGCATCTCATCTACTCCCCGGATCCGAACCTCCCTCACAGCGCCAAGCTCAGCCTCTTCTTCAGGGGAATCGCGCCGGCTCTTGCGAATCTTCGGAAGAAGATTCCCGCGCAGCTGGCCGAGGAGTCGCGCCTGCTCTGCACGGGAACCTTGGAGCGTGTGCTGACGAAGATTGTATACCGCAACCCCGGTATAAATCTCACCAACGTCCTCCGCAGCCTGCCGGCCGACGCGAACATGGAGGCGCTGAAGGAGCAGGTCGCCCACATCATCGCCAAGGTGAACAAGATCTCCAGGATCGAGGGCGACCGCGTAGATTAGGCCTCCTTTATCTTTATCTCTTTTTTTGTTGCTGCGTAGGGTGTTATGAACTCATTAAACATTGCGACAAGTTATCCTTTGTAAGATATTTATCTCATTTTGATCAATCAGTGCAATGTTATCTTCCTTGTCTTGGTCATCTACTTTGTATGGTTTTCACCCTACGCTCCCGGGGAGCTTGCCGGCAAGGGGCCTTTGCCGCGAGCGCCGAGTGCTGGACTCTGAGCAGCCTGCTTGCCAAGGTCTCACCGGCAAGCAACCTTGCCGCAGCTAGTCGCAACGCACTTAGCTTGCTGAGCGAACTCGAAAACGAAGTAAGGGCGTGACACTTGTCGCAGCTCACTTAGATCGTTGAGCGTACTCGGAAACAAGATAAGGGTGCGGCTAGCTACGGGTAGGTTCCTCCGCGCACAGGTTTTCCATACAAAGTGTGATTGTTCAAGGAAGACAACTAAAAATTAAAAAAATTTGAACTGGCCAAATTCTAATAACTTAGCTTTCATATATTGCTTCCTTCTCGGTAAGGCTTTTCTTTCTTGAACAGTACTTGGTTCCTCCTCCATCTCCTTCCCCCCCGGCAAACTTGTGCGCGGGGAACGTTCCTTCTGCTTAAGAGGCAAAGGAAAAGAAGTGGGAAACAAGACATGGCCTTTCGGCATGCTAATGCTTACCGGGTGCATATGTTGCACAAGATGCCAAATAACACATGCAAATAGCAAAGAAAAGCATGCAAAAGGCAAATAGCGCGAAACACAAAATCTTTACTGATGCACGGGGTCTGCGCCCGGCTTTGTACAAAGGGTTACATGCAACAGCGGCAAGGCTTGTACAAAGGTGGTTGCCGGAGCGGATCACGGCAACCGCGCCTTATGGGTGAAACTTGCGAAGATGCTCTATGTTCCAGGAGTTGCTCACCGGTAAGCCTTCTTCGGTCTCGAGGCGGACAACGCCGGGCCTCGTGACTTGTCTCACCCGATAAGGGCCTTCCCACTTCGGCGTCAACTTGTTGGAATTCTTGGCGGACTGAACACGCCGAAGAACAAGGTCGCCTTCCTCGAGACTCCTGGCCTTGACCTTGCGGCTATGGTAGCGACGCAAGGCTTGCTGGTATCGAGCAGCTCGTACAGCAGCCTGGAGACGTCCCTCCTCGAGGAGCAATGCATCATCTTGTCGTAGTTGCTCTTGCTCGAGCTCATCGTAAGCAAGCACTCGAGGAGATCCGTATACGAGTTCCGTGGGGAGAACTGCCTTTGCTCCATAGACTAGAGCAATGGGTGTCTGTCCGGTGGCTCGACTTGGTGTCGTTCTGATTGACCAAAGAGCCGCCGGTAGCTCCTCTATCCAATTTCTTCCGCACTTGTGCAGCCTGTCAAAGGTCCTTGTCTTGAGTCCGCGCAGCACTTCAGCATTGGCCCTCTCCGCTTGACCGTTGCTCCTCGGGTGAGCAACAGAAGCGAAACAGACCTTGGCGCCAAGGTCTTGGACGTACTGCATGAAGGTGCGACTAGTGAATTGTGTACCGTTGTCGGTGATGATCCTGTTAGGGATCCCGAAACGGCAAACAATCGACCTGAAGAACCTGACTGCTGACTGTGCTGTCACCTTCCTCACTGGTTCCACTTCTGGCCACTTTGTGAACTTGTCGATTGCAACGTACAAGTACTCAAAGCCCCCGACGGCTCGGGGGAAGGGGCCGAGGATATCGAGTCCCCAGACCGAGAAGGGCCAGGACAAAGGGATTGTTTGGAGAGCTTGAGCTGGTTGATGAATCTGCTTTGCATGGAACTGGCACGCTTCACACTTGGTTACTAGTGCAGTTGCGTCTTGGAGGGCTTCTTGCCAAAAGAACCCTTGCCGGAAAGCTTTCCCGGCAAGCGCCCTTGCGCCAATGTGGTGGCCGCATATGCCTCCGTGTATTTCTGCCAACAGCTTCTGTCCATCTTCCCTGGAGATGCACTTCAGTCTGACACCATTGAGCCTTCTTCTGTACAGCTCGTTATCCACGAACTGGTACATACTTGACTGCCTGGTTATCTTCTCTATTTCCTCTGGGTCGTCGGGAAGTTCTCCAGTTTGCAGAAAACGGACGATCTGCTGTGCCCATGCCGGAGCTTGGGGCTCAACGACAAGGACTAAAGGCATGAGGGCCGCTGCGGGGACCTCAGCTTCTGCGGCAAGAACCTCTGGCTCTGCCGGAGCTGAAGGTCCCCCGGCAAGCTCGCCGGGGCGAGGCTTGTCGGGAACACTTGCTTCAACTGTACAGACCCGAGGATCTGCAGGAGCAAACTGTTCCTCAGCGTTGTGGTTGTCGATCTTGGGGACCTTGGCGGCGGTTTCAGGAAGATCCGCCGGCAAGTAGTCGCCGGAGACCAACTTTCTCTTCTTGGACTGCCCAATTGATGGTGTAACGGATGGTTGAGTCAGCTTGAGCAAGAAGGTCCCTGGTTCCACAGGTAACTTCATCGAAGCACACTTTGAAAGGCCATCTGCTATTTCATTCTGAGCTCTCGGGACGTGCTCCATCTGCAGACCTTCAAAGTGCTCCTCAAGCTTCCTCACTTCATCTACATAAGCTTCCATCAAAGGGCTCTGATAACTCTTGTTGACTTGCCGGACCACCAACTGAAAATCTCCCCGCACAATCAGCTTCCTGATCCCAAGTTCGGCCGCAATCCTGAGGCCGGCAAGCAAGCCTTCATATTCTGCAGTGTTGTTTGTCGCTTGCTCCCTGGGAAAGTGCATCTGGATAACATATTTGAGGTGCTCTCTGGTGGGTGCGATGAGTACCACGCCAGCACCGGCGCCTTGGAGCGAGAAGGCACCATCAGAATACATTACCAATTCACTTGTCGCTTCCTGTACGGGTGCACTTGTTTCTTGGACTTCTTCATCGGGCGTTGGGGTCCACTCAGCTATGAATTCTGCCAAAGCTCGGCTCTGTATGGTTGAAGTACTTTCAAACTTGAGTCCAAAGCTCGACAGCTCCAGTGCCCACTCAACGATCCTGCCTGTTGCTTCTGGGTTGTGCAATATCCTCTTCAGCGGAAAGCGAGTGACCACTGTTATCTCATGTGCCTGGAAGTAGTGGCGCAGCTTTCTCGAGGCCATGAGGAGGCCGAAAAGCAACTTTTGCACACCAGAGTATCTTGATCTAGCCCCTTGGAGAAGGGAACTTACGAAATACACTGGGCGCTGCACCATCTTCTTCCGCACCTCTTCCTGTTCCTGCGCAGAGTTGTCCTTGTCGGGGCCAGAGCTTGTCGGAGCAGCCCCCTGCTTGTCGCTGGATTCGCTTGCCGGTGGTGTAGCCTCCTCGTCGGACTCCCTCTCCGCTACTAACGCAGCACTAACCACCTGGTTGGTTGCCGCTAGATATAGCAACAACTTTTCCTATGGTCTAGGTGTTCGTGGTGGACAGCCAAAGATGTCGGGGGAAACTGTCCACCACGAACACCTATGGGACCGGAGCCCCTTGTCTGTGCGGTACGAGGGCGGAGGGAGCACGAAGAGCAGATCGTAGCGAGCACGCAGGCAGTTTTACCCAGGTTCGGGCCGCGGTGGTCGCGTAAAACCCTACTCCTGCTTAGTTGTGTATTGCGTTGGAGAGCTCGGGAGCTTGAAGAAGCAGCTACACCGAGCGTATGAGCGATCTAGGTTCCGAACCCCCTCCACGTTGTGCATGGGCCTCCTTTTATAGTGCAAGGGGTCACCGACAGGTGTCAACGTAGGAGAAAGGGGTAAAAACGTAAAAGAGGTGGTAGTTGTAACAGTGCGGGAATAGTGGAGCTACAGTGCGCGAACAGTGGTCGCCACCTACTTTGACAGTGGGGGACAAGGGCATTTAATGCCCGTCGCCGTCGACCCCAAAAGCTCCCGCCCTTGCGTCTCCGTTTGCCACGGCGATGGCTTCACCACCGTGGAGTGCCACCGTGTCCCCCAGGCTGCACAGTCATCGGCCCACGCGTCCCTGGAAAGACGGAGATGGAGGAGGAACCAAGTACTGTTCAAGAAAGAAAAGCCTTACCGAGAAGGAAGCAATATATGAAAGCTAAGTTATTAGAATTTGGCCAGTTCAAATTTTTTAATTTTTAGTTGTCTTCCTTGAACAATCACACTTTGTATGGAAAACCTGTGCGCGGAGGAACCTACCCGTAGCTAGCCGCAGCCTTATCTTGTTTCCGAGTACGCTCAACGATCTAAGTGAGCTGCGACAAGTGTCGCGCCCTTACTTCGTTTTCGAGTTCGCTCAGCAAGCTAAGTGCGTTGCGACTAGCTGCGGCAAGGTTGCTTGCCGGTGAGACCTTGGCCAGCAGGCTGCTCAGAGTCCAGCACTCGGCGCTCGCGGCAAAGGCCCCTTGCCGGCAAGCTCCCCGGGAGCGTAGGGTGAAAAGCATACAAAGTAGATGACCAAGACAAGGAAGATAACGTTGCACTGATTGATCAAAATGAGATAAATATCTTACAAAGGATAACTTATCGCAATGATTAATGAGTTCATAACACCCTATGCAGCAACAAAAAAAGAGATAAAGATAAAGGAGGCCTAATCTACGCGGCCGCCCTCGATCCTGGAGATCTTGTTCACCTTGGCGATGATGTGGGCGACCTGCTCCTTCAGCGCCTCCATGTTCGCGTCGGCCGGCAGGCTGCGGAGGACGTTGGTGAGATTTATACCGGGGTTGCGGTATACAATCTTCGTCAGCACACGCTCCAAGGTTCCCGTGCAGAGCAGGCGCGACTCCTCGGCCAGCTGCGCGGGAATCTTCTTCCGAAGATTCGCAAGAGCCGGCGCGATTCCCCTGAAGAAGAGGCTGAGCTTGGCGCTGTGAGGGAGGTTCGGATCCGGGGAGTAGATGAGATGCTCGACTTTCAGCGCCAGCAGCTCCTGGTCGATATTGGACGCAGAAGATACCAGGTCTTCGGTCCATACCTCAACGATACGGCGGAAGTTCTCGGCCGCTTTGTTGGCGCTGTCCACCAAGGTTCGCTCCTTGCGGAGCTCCTCCTTCAACTTGGTCTCCCGATCCCGGACGGCGTCGAGCGAGTTCTTCAGTGTAGAAACCTTCAGCTCCAGATCCTCGATGGAGTCCTTGGCGTCCTTCAACTCGTCGCCCCTCTCAGAAAGGCGCACCTGGAGTTCTGAGTTAGTGTGGGCGTCCTTCTCGCGCTCTATATTGAGCGCGGCGACCTTCTCCACGCTCGCCTTCAGCGACTCCTCCAGCTGCGCGACCTTGGCGGCAAGCTCCTCCTTGGCGGTCTCCGCGGCGGCCGCGGCGGCTTTCGCCTCCTTCAGCTCCCCGCCAAGGGCCTGCTCCCGAGCGGCAAGGTCTTCCTCGTGGGAGTCGAGGTTGACCTTCCGCTGGGCGAGCTCTCCTTCTCGCCGGGACAGCTCCACCCCGGCGAGCCGCTGCTGCTCTTCGGCCTCGGCCTTCTCCAGCATCCACTCTTGGTATTCTCCGGCGAGTCGCTCGCGCTCCTCCGCCACCTCGCGGAGGGCCGCCTGGTTGGCGGCGCTGAGCTCCGCCGCGCGCTTCTCCATCTCCGCGGCGGCCTTGGCGGCGAGGGCCTCCCGACAAGCAAGCTTCGCCTGTCTGGCCCGGTAAAGGGCCAGGAGCTGGTGAAGCAGCTTCTCCTCCTCGGGCCCGTCGCTTCCGCCGGGCGCCTCGAAGATCTTCAAGCCCGCGGAGGCGAGGACCTCTCCGTCAAAGGCGTCGCCCTTCGTGGGAGCTCGCGACGAAGAACCCCACGGCACCTGGATGAAGACGCCGTTGGGGGCTTCGAGATAATAGCCGGCCTGCTCCGTTCCGGCGGAGGGGTCGGCGGCCGGCGCAGCACTTGATGCTCCCGCCGCCTCCGGGCCGGCGGTGCGGTCGCCGTCCCCCTCCCCGGCCGCTGCGTCCGCAGCCGGAGCGGTCTCTGGCGCGGCTGGCTCGGCGGCTCCCGCCGTGTCCTCGGCGACAGGGACGTCGCCGCCGCCGCCCTGCGCGCCCTTCTCCTCAATGATGATGACTTCCGTCTCCATCTGCTCGGGGGGAGGAGGATCTAGAAGAAGAAGAAGAAGCAAAAGAAGCTCAGGCAAATATCCAAAAAGAGACAATGCCAAGAAGACAAAATTACAAGACCTACCTTGGCGGACGTCGTCAGCGGCGGGCTCCCTCGCCGGGGAGCTCTGCCTTGGCGGAGTAGCCACCCTCGCCGGGCTGCTCACCCTTGGCGGGGTACTCGCCCTTGGCGGAGTACCCGCCCTTGGCGGAGCGCTCTCCCTTGCCGGGGAGGCCGGCCTTGGCGGGGACGGCGGGGCCTGCGGCTCCTCGAGGGCGACCTCTGGACGCTCCTGCGGCTGTGGCTCCACCTCTGCACAAGTCAAGACAAAATAATCAGGATATTAGCACAAGGACAGATGCTCAAGTGCACCCGACAAATGGAAATACAGAATCCAGACTTACGCTGGGTGCTGCGCTGGGGGCTGCTCCTCGGAGCAGCGCTCGGGTCCGGCAAACTTGGCTCCGGCACGTACCCAGTTGCCGCGGCGGGCGAGTCGTCCGCGACCTCGACCATGGGCACCTTGGCTTTCTTCGCCACGCGCTGAGCCAAGGTCCTGAAATCAACGCAAGAAACAAGATTAGCATCAACAATAATCAAGACAAAAATTTCAGAAGATGTGGGATCTCGAATGCTTACTCCTGTTCCTCCTCGTCGTCGTCGCTCAAGGCGGAGAAGTCGAACTCCACCTGGGGCGCGTCTGCGCGAGGAGCGGGAGGCGAAGATTCCCTCTGGCGCTTGGCGGTCCCTGGGGCTGGGGGCTGCGAAGACCCAGCCCCCGTGGTAGCCGAGGCCCGGGGAGCGGGCGGAGCCGCCGCTCCACCCCGTGAAGACTCCTGTCGGCTCGACGCCGGCCTGCGAGGCGCCTCTGTTGTGGCCTGCTTGCGGGGCGCCTCCGTCGTGGCCTGCGCGCGGGCCGCCTCCGCTGTGGCTGGTGCGCCGGTCGCCCCCGGCGCAGCTTGGCTCCCCCGGGGAGCTCGCGCTGCCCGGCGAGCTGGTTGTTGCCGGGGCGCCTGCGCCCCCTCCCCCGTCGCCGTCTTGCGGAGACGCTTCAGTGGAGACCGCCTAGGGCTTGCCCGGGGCGGGGAGGTCTCCGACGAGGAGAGGTCGTCGGCGTAGAGCTCCGTGGACCCGCCGGAGTCCTCGGCGGCCTCGGCGTCCTCCTCCTCCTCCTCCCCGGCTGGCTTAATGGGCCCGGCGCCCTGCGCTGCGGCCTCCTTCCCTCCGGCGCCTCCGCTCCCTGCGGCTCCTCCGCTCCCTGCGGCGCCCCTGTTCCCTCCGGCGGCGTGGCCTCTCGCCGCGGCCTCCGTCTGGATCCCGATGATCCCGGAGTGCCTCAAGGATGGGACCCCGGCGAGCTCGTCGGGAGGCAGCTTCAGTAGCCTGCGGATCTCCGCCTCCTCCGCTTGGCAGGACGCCTCCGCAGCATCTGCCTCGTCGGGCGTGTAGCCGAACTCTCCTGCCGCTGCGGCTACGGCGGCCTCTTCAACCCGAGAAGCGATGTACGCTATCTCCTGGTCGGTGGTGTCCCGCGTCAGCTCCCGGGTCTCGTTCTTGTTCTTCGCCACCTCCACAAGGTTGTCGAAGAAGCTGAGAATGTCTGATGGCTGGGGCGGAATCCACGTGCGGTCCACGCCGTGCGAATCACACGCGGGCATCATCGCGCGAAGAGGATCACAAGCCGTACTGTTGCAAAGGGGCACCACTCCCCGGGGCCCCCTGAACCATTCCGGGTGGGCCGGGTCGTGCTTAAACAGCTCCCGGACCATGCCCTTCAGCTCCAGCGACGTGAAGTTGTAGTTGAGCCCGGGCCGCAACCTCATGATATCCGCCGAGTTGCCGTACTCCCAGGCCGGCCTTTTCCTGTCTTGGAGAGGGGCGATGCGGCGGCGGAGGAAGTCTGTGCCTACTTCTGCGACAGACAGCCTAGCGGTCCGGAGACGCAGAATCCTGATGAGGGCGACGTTGAGCTTGCCGTCGTCCGAATCCAGCTCGCTCCAGTCCCTGCCGCGCACGATGGGTGTTGTGCGCGGCGCGGTGAAGGATTGCGGCTGGTCCTCGACAATCCAGCACCATTCCGCACGCCACTCCTCCCACTTGCCGCGGAGCTCCCCCGGCAAGTAGGACTCCTTCTTGTTCAGACGAAAAACCCAAGAAATTCCTCCGGAGAGGGGGGCGCCGGCCTCTGCTCTAGGGGTGAAGAAATGCCTAAACAGCGCTACGTTTGGGTGTATTCCTATATAGTTTTCACACATGTGTGCGAAAACCGCCATTGTGAGGATGGCGTTGGGGGTGAAGTCAAGAAGATGGAGGCCATAGGTGTGCATTATGTCACAGAAGAAATCGGAAAAAGGAGGGCAAAGACCGCAGTGGAAGAAGGCCGCGAAGAAATAGTACCCGCCGGGGTAGTTGTCCTTGGCGGCGGCCGGATAAGCTCGAGTGCGGGGGTGCGCCTTGGTTCCCTTGGACCAGAACAAGCAATACTTGTTCCAGAGTTCCCGCGCGCTGAGCTTCGGCGGGAAGACGAGGTTCCGCTTCCGATACGCGGCGAGCTTCGCCGCTTGCTCCGACTTCTCCTTCTTGGCTTTCTCCGCCTTCGCCTTCTCGGTCTTCGGGGCCATGGCGGAGGCGGCGGAGGAAGAGGGACGAAGAGCCCGGCGGCGGCGGAGGTGTAGAGGCAGAGCGCAAAGGGGATCTCTGGAGGAAGAAGAGGATGCAATGAAAGCGTAAGGAGGGGAACCGCTCCTGCTTCCTCTGCTTTTATGGGGAAGTGGGGGGCGTTTCGCCCTTTCCATTGAAGGAACGTGGGCACGTCCCATCCCACGACGCCGCAATCGACGCGTGCCGTTACGGGGGGACGCGGCGGATGCGGAAGTGGATTCGGCGCGCCGTGGGCCGCGTGTACCCGTGCACTGTTTTGGGCCTGGCCCAACAGCGCTCGGCACCGTGTGTGGCCCAGGCCCGGGGGCTCCTGTCGGTGTACTAAGGTAGGGGTACCTCAGTACCCCAACTTGTGCACGGGCAGTTGTAGCTTCCCGCGGCAGGGTTTACCGCGTGCTCGCCGGAGACCTTCCTGCTCCATATCAAACCATTCAAAAACAAAGTATACAAGACAGAAGATCGAGACCCCGGCAAGTGAAGCTTGCCGGGAAGGCCGTTCCAGGCTCAAGATTACCTCACTCACGCAAGGCCCTGGCAAGAGGAGCTTGCCAGGGAGACTAGAAGATTATATTTCCGAAAACATGCCTCGGCGCTATACGCGCCCCGGCGGGGCCCGGGGAGCGACAAGCTACAGAGCCCGGCAAGCTCCCGGGCCCGGCAAGATCAAGACCCCGACAAGGTGCTTGCCGGGAGAGTTGCGCTGTGTGCCCACGCTCCAGCTCATCGGCCCACGCGTCGCCCTGGGGCCTTTCCAGGGACGCGTGGCGGATGGCTGTGCAGCCTGGGGGACACGGTGGCACTCCACGGTGGTGAAGCCATCGCCGTGGCAAACGGAGACGCAAGGGCGGGAGCTTTTGGGGTCGACGGCGACGGGCATTAAATGCCCTTGTCCCCCACCGTCAAAGTAGGTGGCGACCACTGTTCGCGCACTGTAGCTCCACTACTCCCGCACTGTTACAACTACCACCTCTTTTACGTTTTTACCCCTTTCTCCTACGTTGACACCTGTCGGTGACCCCTTGCACTATAAAAGGAGGCCCATGCACAACGTGGAGGGGGTTCGGAACCTAGATCGCTCATACGCTCGGTGTAGCTGCTTCTTCAAGCTCCCGAGCTCTCCAACGCAATACACAACTAAGCAGGAGTAGGGTTTTACGCGACCACCGCGGCCCGAACCTGGGTAAAACTGCCCGCGTGCTCGCTACGATCTACTCTTCGTGCTCCCTCCGCCCTCGTACCGCACAGACAAGGGGCTCCGGTCCCATAGGTGTTCGTGGTGGACAGTTTCCCCCGACATGTCGGTGTACTAAGGTAGGGGTACCTCAGTACCCCAACTTGTGCACGGGCAGTTGCAGCTTCCCGCGGCAGGGTTTACCGCGTGCTCGCCGGAGACCTTCCTGCTCCATATCAAACCACTCAAAAACAAAGTATACAAGACAGAAGATCGAGACCCCGGCAAGTGAAGCTTGCCGGGAAGGCCGTTCCAGGCTCAAGATTACCTCACTCACGCAAGGCCCTGGCAAGAGGAGCTTGCCAGGGAGACTAGAAGATTATATTTCAGAAAACATGCCTCGGCGCTATACGCGCCCCGGCGGGGCCCGGGGAGCGACAAGCTACAGAGCCCGGCAAGCTCCCGGGCCCGGCAAGATCAAGACCCCGGCAAGGTGCTTGCCGGGAGAGTTGCGCTGTGTGCCCACGCTCCAGCTCATCGGCCCACGCGTCGCCCTGGGGCCTTTCCAGGGACGCGTGGCGGATGGCTGTGCAGCCTGGGGGACACGGTGGCACTCCACGGTGGTGAAGCCATTGCCGTGGCAAACGGAGACGCAAGGGCGGGAGCTTTTGGGGTCGACGGCGACGGGCATTAAATGCCCTTGTCCCCCACTGTCAAAGTAGGTGGCGACCACTGTTCGCGCACTGTAGCTCCACTATTCCCGCACTGTTACAACTACCACCTCTTTTACGTTTTTACCCCTTTCTCCTACGTTGACACCTGTCGGTGACCCCTTGCACTATAAAAGGAGGCCCATGCACAACGTGGAGGGGGTTCGGAACCTAGATCGCTCATACGCTCGGTGTAGCTGCTTCTTCAAGCTCCCGAGCTCTCCAACGCAATACACAACTAAGCAGGAGTAGGGTTTTACGCGACCACCGCGGCCCGAACCTGGGTAAAACTGCCCGCGTGCTCGCTACGATCTGCTCTTCGTGCTCCCTCCGCCCTCGTACCGCACAGACAAGGGGCTCCGGTCCCATAGGTGTTCGTGGTGGACAGTTTCCCCCGACATCTTTGGCGCGCCAGGTAGGGGGCGTCGAGGTTGTGCGAATCTGATCCGGCGTTCGCGCGGGCGCATTCTTTACCAACCTCTCCAGTTTCGTCAGCAACTTCATCAGCAACAGCACCATGGCCCCGAAGAAGAAGGCTTCGGAGGTCGGAGGCCCGTCTGCGTCTCATCCGCCGCCACCAGAGCCAACGGTGGGCGGGGGAGACGCCGTCGGAAGGGTGGTCGCCGGCGAGGACACTCGCGGCGCCACCAAATCCAAGGACAGGACGGACGACCGAGCCTCGGTCTCCGTGGACGCGCCGCGTCCATCTCAGCACACGACAACCCAGCAGCGCCATACCACAGGAGGTGGAATCCGCTTGCTGGGGCAAGGACAAACCGGAGGCTCGCGGGACGCCCCGGACCACCATCCGGGCACAAGCAAAGCGAAGGCGCCGGCGCGGGACCCTGCTCCTTCTAACGTTGTTAGGAGTCCGAGCATATCCCGCTCCTCGCACCATTCGCCCCCGTTCCCCTCCACTCCAGCAGAAGCGCTCGCAAGGGCACAACTGCTCCTTGACTTTCCTCCAGCGGCAGACAAGGCCGAAGACTGGAGGGCCACCATCCAGAGCCTGATCGCCTTCGCCAACAACGATTCCCCACAGCAGCCGGTGGCCTCGCGGCCGCGGCAAGCTGAGAAGACGAAGGCCGACGGCGACAAGACCGCCGGGGGTGCGACAAGCGTGCACTCCCCGCCGTGGAAGCAGAAGACGCCGCCCCGCCGGAACAACGCCGACGACGGCTCCACGGCATCGTCGGATCCGCGGGCCCGTCGGGACCAGCGCCAGGTCCTCGACGACCGGCGACAAGAAGACGCTCGAACAACAATCGAGCGCCGCCGAGAAGCTCGGCGACAATCGGACCAGAGGGCTGGGGACGCTGTCGACGCACGCGCGCCCGGTGAGCCAGGCGACTTGCCGTACGCAGCAGGCTGCCTTGCGTTCACCCGCGAGCTGCGGGGCGTCCAGTGGCCCAGCATGAAGAATTTCAAGCCCGACGTACCGGAGAAGTACGACGGCAAGACGCACCCCTCAGAATTCCTCAACGTTTACACCATCGCGGTGCAGGCTGCCGGGGGGCGCGACGAGAAGATTTTGGCAAACTACTTCCCGCTCGTGCTTAAGCCGAACGTCCGTTCGTGGCTTATGCACTTGCCGGAAGGTTCCATCTCTTCTTGGGCCGACCTTTGCCACCAGTTTGTTGGCGCCTTCACCGGCGGCCACAAACCCCACGGCCAGGAGAGCGATCTCCACATTCTGGCCCAGAAGGAAGGAGAGTCCCTGCGCAAGTACATCCAACGCTTCAGCCGTGTACAGCACAACATCCCTGATGTCCACCCTGCCGCGGTTATCAGTGCGTTCCACCAGAACGTGCGTAACCGCCGCATGCGTGAAGAAATGGCGATGACCAAGATTCGGGATGTCAGCGAGCTCTATGCTCTGGCTGACAAGTGCGCACGCGCAGAAGAGGGGAGGAGACTCCCCGGGGAGGATGCTGGCGCAGGAGGAAGCGATAGCGACGATGCCGCCCCGGCAAAGAAGGGCCGGCGGCGGAACAACAGAAGGAAGAACAAGAAGGAGGTGCTTGCCGTCGAGAAGTCCGGCAAGGAGGCTCCCGCCAAGCAAACACAGGCTGGCGGCTCCGGCAAGGAGCCTGCCCCTGTAGCGGCGGCCGACAAGCAGGACGGCTCCGACAAGCAATACTGTAAAATCCACCGCACCAAGGGCCACGACCTCTCCAACTGCAAGCGCGTCGAGTACCTCGTCGAACAGCAGAAGGCTGAGTACGAGAGGCGCGACAAGGAGAAGGCCCAAGGTGGCGGCGGAGAGCCAAGCAAGAAGCGGCCATTCAATGGCCGGGGAGGACGCCGCGGCAAGGCCAAGCAGCGGCAAGGTGACCGACCTCCCCGGGGCCGCGACAAGGATGAAGAAGACGACGACGAA
Organism: Secale cereale; assembly: GCA_902687465.1. NCBI lineage: Eukaryota > Viridiplantae > Streptophyta > Magnoliopsida > Poales > Poaceae > Secale > Secale cereale. Next base: position 722,822,085 of record LR738711.1, on the reverse strand, counting down.
GACATGGAGGACGAGGATAACAGCGAGCAGGAGTTCCAAAAGGCCACGGAGGTCCTGTGCGTCGACGGTGGCGCCTCTCTACACACCTCCCACCGCCAGCTAAAGCAGTGGGTGCGTGAGGTGAATGCAGCAGAGCCGCCCGTGGAGTCGCGCAGGCTCCTCAAATGGTTCAGCACGCCCATCATTTTTGATCTTGAGGATCACCCTGACCGCACCACCGCGGTCGGGTGCTTGCCGATGCTGGTCTCACCCACCATCCGCAACCTCAAGGTCACCAAAATGTTGGTTGACGGCGGGGCCGGGCTGAACTTGATCTCCTCTGCTGTGATCAAGAAACTCCAAATCCCAGATGGCGAGCTCGAAGAGACCGGTTCTTTCCAAGGAATCAACCCGGGAAGGAGCAAGCCCAAGGGGAAGATCACCCTGCCGGTGACCTTTGGCGGGGCGCTCAACTTCAGAACTGAGCGCATCACTTTCGACGTCGCCGATATTCCATTGCCATACAATGGAATACTTGGCCGTCCTGCCCTCGCCAAGTTCATGGCAGCTTCCCATTATGCCTACAACGTACTCAAGATGCCGGGGCCGATAAGCGTCATCACTGTCCACGGCGACAAGAAAGATGCGCTTGTTTGCGCCGACAAGATCTACCGGGATGCGGCAGCTGCGGCAGAGAAGGACACACTTGCCGCTGAAGCTCCCGGGGGGAAGAACACGAAGACCAAGTCCGGCAAGTGCTCTGGGGCCCACTCCGGCAACCGCACCTCCTCGGAGTGCTGCGCTGCCGTCGAGGACGTCCCATCGAGCTCCACCGGCAAGTGTAAGAAGGGCATGGCCGCTCCTCCGGCAACCAAGAAGGTGTCCGCCAGGGAGGACGGCACTGGTGGTACCTTCACCATCAGTGCTACGCTTGACAGCAAATAGGAAAGCGCGCTCGTTGCCTTCCTGCGGGCGAATGTCGATGTGTTTGCCTGGCAACCATCTGACATCCCCGGTGTTCCCAGGAAGGTAATTGAGCACAAGCTTGCTGTCTGTCCTCATGCGCGGCCCATCAAGCAGAAGGTGAGGAAGAAAGCCGTGGAGCGCCAAGAATTTATCAATGAAGAAATCAAGAAGCTAGAGGCAGCAGGCCTAGTTAGAGGTGTGATCCATCCGACGTGGTTAGCAAATCCAGTCGTCGTGCACAAGGCCAACGGGAAGTGGAGACTGTGTATAGACTTCACCGATGTGAATAAAGAATGTCCCAAGGATCCATTCCCTTTGCCGCGCATTGACTAGATCGTTGACTCCACTGCCGGATGTGAGCTACTCTGTTTTCTTGATGCATATTCAGGCTACCACCAGATCTTTATGGCCAAAGAGGATGAAGAGAAGACCACATTTATCACTCCATGTGGCACTTATTGCTTCATACGCATGCCATTTGGACTGAAGAATGCAGGATCGACGTTTGCAAGGGTAGTGTACACTGCTTTCGAGCCACAGATCCACAGAAATGTAGAGGCTTACATGGATGACATTGTGGTGAAAAGTAAGAGCAAAGAAACCCTGATCCAAGATTTGGAAGAGACATTTCAGAACCTGCGCAGAATACAGCTCAAGTTGAACCCCGAGAAGTGCGTCTTTGGAGTTCCCTCCGGCAAGCTTCTCGGATTCTTTGTGTCACAGAGGGGTATTGAAGCCAACCCCGACAAGATTAAAGCCATTGAGCAGATTGAGGCCCCGAAGCGCGTCAAGGATGTCAGAAGGCTTGCAGGTTGTGTGGCTGCCCTCAGTAGGTTCATTTCGAAGTCTGCAGAACGCGCCCTACCTTTCTTCAAAATCTTGAAAAAGGCAGGTCCCATGAAATGGACTCCGGAAGCGGAGGCAGCGCTGCAAGATTTGAAACGGTACCTGTCCTCCACTCCAATACTTGTCGCACCTAGACCACAGGAAAAGTTGTTGCTATATCTAGCGGCAACCAACCAGGTGGTTAGTGCTGCGTTAGTAGCGGAGAGGGAGTCCGACGAGGAGGCTACACCACCGGCAAGCGAATCCAGCGACAAGCAGGGGGCTGCTCCGACAAGCTCTGGCCCCGACAAGGACAACTCTGCGCAGGAACAGGAAGAGGTGCGGAAGAAGATGGTGCAGCGCCCAGTGTATTTCATAAGTTCCCTTCTCCAAGGGGCTAGATCAAGATACTCTGGTGTGCAAAAGTTGCTTTTCGGCCTCCTCATGGCCTCGAGAAAGCTGCGCCACTACTTCCAGGCACATGAGATAACAGTGGTCACTCGCTTTCCGCTGAAGAGGATATTGCACAACCCAGAAGCAACAGGCAGGATCGTTGAGTGGGCACTGGAGCTGTTGAGCTTTGGACTCAAGTTTGAAAGTACTTCAACCATACAGAGCCGAGCTTTGGCAGAATTCATAGCTGAGTGGACCCCAACGCCCGATGAAGAAGTCCAAGAAACAAGTGCACCCGTACAGGAAGCGACAAGTGAATGGGTAATGTATTTTGATGGTGCCTTCTCGCTCCAAGGCGCCGGTGCTGGCGTGGTACTCATCGCACCCACCGGAGAGCACCTCAAATATGTTATCCAGATGCACTTTCCCAGGGAGCAAGCGACAAACAACACTGCAGAATATGAAGGCTTGCTTGCCGGCCTCAGGATTGCGGCCGAACTTGGGATCAGGAAGCTGATTGTGCGGGGAGATTCTCAGTTGGTGGTCCGGCAAGTCAACAAGAGTTATCAGAGCCCTTTGATGGAAGCTTATGTAGATGAAGTGAGGAAGCTTGAGGAGCACTTTGAAGGTCTGCAGATGGAGCACGTCCCGAGAGCTCAGAATGAAATAGCAGATGGCCTTTCAAAGTGTGCTTCGATGAAGTTACCTGTGGAACCAGGGACCTTCTTGCTCAAGCTGACTCAACCATCCGTTACACCATCAATTGGGCAGTCCAAGAAGAGAAAGTTGGTCTCCGGCGACTACTTGCCGGCGGATCTTCCTGAAACCGCCGCCAAGGTCCCCAAGATCGACAACCACAACGCTGAGGAACAGTTTGCTCCTGCAGATCCTCGGGTCTGTACAGTTGAAGCAAGTGTTCCCGACAAGCCTCGCCCCGGCGAGCTTGCCGGGGGACCTTCAGCTCCGGCAGAGCCAGAGGTTCTTGCCGCAGAAGCTGAGGTCCCCGCAGTGGCCCTCATGGCTTTAGTCCTTGTCGTTGAGCCCCAAGCTCCGGCATGGGCACAGCAGATCGTCCGTTTTCTGCAAACTGGAGAACTTCCCGACGACCCAGAGGAAATAGAGAAGATAACCAGGCAGTCAAGTATGTACCAGTTCGTGGATAACGAGCTGTACAGAAGAAGGCTCAATGGTGTCAGACTGAAGTGCATCTCCAGGGAAGATGGACAGAAGCTGTTGGCAGAAATACACGGAGGCATATGCGGCCACCACATTGGCGCAAGGGCGCTTGCCGGGAAAGCTTTCCGGCAAGGGTTCTTTTGGCAAGAAGCCCTCCAAGACGCAACTGCACTAGTAACCAAGTGTGAAGCGTGCCAGTTCCATGCAAAGCAGATTCATCAACCAGCTCAAGCTCTCCAAACAATCCCTTTGTCCTGGCCCTTCTCGGTCTGGGGACTCGATATTCTCGGCCCCTTCCCCCGAGCCGTCGGGGGCTTTGAGTACTTGTACGTTGCAATCGACAAGTTCACAAAGTGGCCAGAAGTGGAACCAGTGAGGAAGGTGACAGCACAGTCAGCAGTCAGGTTCTTCAGGTCGATTGTTTGCCGTTTCGGGATCCCTAACAGGATCATCACCGACAACGGTACACAATTCACTAGTCGCACCTTCATGCAGTACGTCCAAGACCTTGGCGCCAAGGTCTGTTTCGCTTCTGTTGCTCACCCGAGGAGCAACGGTCAAGCGGAGAGGGCCAATGCTGAAGTGCTGCGCGGACTCAAGACAAGGACCTTTGACAGGCTGCACAAGTGCGGAAGAAATTGGATAGAGGAGCTACCGGCGGCTCTTTGGTCAATCAGAACGACACCAAGTCGAGCCACCGGACAGACACCCTTTGCTCTAGTCTATGGAGCAGAGGCAGTTCTCCCCACGGAACTCGTATACGGATCTCCTCGAGTGCTCGCTTACGATGAGCTCGAGCAAGAGCAACTGCGACAAGATGATGCATTGCTCCTCGAGGAGGGACGTCTCCAGGCTGCTGTACGAGCTGCTCGATACCAGCAAGCCTTGCGTCGCTACCATAGCCGCAAGGTCAAGGCCAGGAGTCTTGAGGAAGGCGACCTTGTTCTTCGGCGTGTTCAGTCCGCCAAGAATTCCAACAAGTTGACGCCGAAGTGGGAAGGCCCTTATCGGGTGAGACAAGTCACGAGGCCCGGCGCTGTCCGCCTCGAGACCGAAGAAGGCTTACCGGTGAGCAACTCCTGGAACATAGAGCATCTTCGCAAGTTTCACCCATAAGGCGCGGTTGCCGTGATCCGCTCCGGCAACCACCTTTTGTACAAGCCTTGCCGCTGTTGCATGTAACCCTTTGTACAAAGCCGGGCGCAGACCCCGTGCATCAGTAAAGATTTTGTGTTTCGCGCTATTTGCCTTTTGCATGCTTTTCTTTGCTATTTGCATGTGTTATTTGGCATCTTGTGCAACATACGCACCCGGTAAGCATTAGCATGCCGAAAGGCCATGTCTTGTTTCCCTCTTCTTTTCCTTTGCCTCTTAAGCAGAAGGAACGTTCCCCGCGCACAAGTTTGCCGGGGGGGAAGGAGATGGAGGAGGAACCAAGTACTGTTCAAGAAAGAAAAGCCTTACCGAGAAGGAAGCAATATATGAAAGCTAAGTTATTAGAATTTGGCCAGTTCAAATTTTTTAATTTTTAGTTGTCTTCCTTGAACAATCACACTTTGTATGGAAAACCTGTGCGCGGAGGAACCTACCCGTAGCTAGCCGCACCCTTATCTTGTTTCCGAGTACGCTCAACGATCTAAGTGAGCTGCGACAAGTGTCGCGCCCTTACTTCGTTTTCGAGTTCGCTCAGCAAGCTAAGTGCGTTGCGACTAGCTGCGGCAAGGTTGCTTGCCGGTGAGACCTTGGCCAGCAGGCTGCTCAGAGTCCAGCACTCGGCGCTCGCGGCAAAGGCCCCTTGCCGGCAAGCTCCCCGGGAGCGTAGGGTGAAAAGCATACAAAGTAGATGACCAAGACAAGGAAGATAACATTGCACTGATTGATCAAAATGAGATAAATATCTTACAAAGGATAACTTGTCGCAATGATTAATGAGTTCATAACACCCTATGCAGCAACAAAAAAGAGATAAAGATAAAGGAGGCCTAATCTACGCGGTCGCCCTCGATCCTGGAGATCTTGTTCACCTTGGCGATGATGTGGGCGACCTGCTCCTTCAGCGCCTCCATGTTCGCGTCGGCCGGCATGCTGCGGAGGACGTTGGTGAGATTTATACCGGGGTTGCGGTATACAATCTTCGTCAGCACACGCTCCAAGGTTCCCGTGCAGAGCAGGCGCGACTCCTCGGCCAGCTGCGCGGGAATCTTCTTCCGAAGATTCGCAAGAGCCGGTGCGATTCCCCTGAAGAAGAGGCTGAGCTTGGCGCTGTGAGGGAGGTTCGGATCCGGGGAGTAGATGAGATGCTCGACTTTCAGCGCCAGCAGCTCCTGGTCGATATTGGACGCAGAAGATACCAGGTCTTCGGTCCATACCTCAACGGTACGGCGGAAGTTCTCGGCCGCTTTGTTGGCGCTGTCCACCAAGGTTCGCTCCTTGCGGAGCTCCTCCTTCAACTTGGTCTCCCGATCCCGGACGGCGTCGAGCGAGTTCTTCAGTGTAGAAACCTTCAGCTCCAGATACTCGATGGAGTCCTTGGCGGCCTTCAACTCGTCGCCCCTCTCAGAAAGGCGCACCTGGAGTTCTGAGTTAGTGTGGGCGTCCTTCTCGCGCTCTATATTGAGCGCGGCGACCTTCTCCACGCTCGCCTTCAGCGACTCCTCCAGCTGCGCGACCTTGGCGGCAAGCTCCTCCTTGGCGGTCTCCGCGGCGGCCGCGGCGGCTTTCGCCTCCTTTAGCTCCCCGCCAAGGGCCTGCTCCCGAGCGGCAAGGTCTTCCTCGTGGGAGTCGAGGTTGACCTTCCGCTGGGCGAGCTCTCCTTCTCGCCGGGACAGCTCCACCCCGGCGAGCCGCTGCTGTTCTTCGGCCTCGGCCTTCTCCAGCACCCACTCTTGGTATTCTCCGGCGAGTCGCTCGCGCTCCTCCGCCACCTCGCGGAGGGCCGCCTGGTTGGCGGCGCTGAGCTCCGCCGCGCGCTTCTCCATCTCCGCGGCGGCCTTGGCGGCGAGGGCCTCCCGACAAGCAAGCTTCGCCTGCCTGGCCCGGTAAAGGGCCAGGAGCTGGTGAAGCAGCTTCTCCTCCTCGGGCCCCTCGCTTCCGCCAGGCGCCTCAACGATCTTCAAGCCCGCGGAGGCGAGGACCTCTCCGTCAAAGGCCTCGCCCTCCGCGGGAGCTCGCGACGAAGAACCCCACGGCACCTGGATGAAGACGCCGTTGGGGGCTTCGAGATAATAGCCGGCCTGCTCCGTTCCGGCGGAGGGGTCGGCGGCCGGCGCAGCACTTGATGCTCCCGCCGCCTCCGGGCCGGCGGAGCGGTCGCCGTCCCCCTCCCCGGCCGCTGCGTCCGCAGCCGGAGCGGTCTGTGGCGCGGCTGGCTCGGCGGCTCCCGCCGTGTCCTCGGCGACAGGGACGTCGCCGCCGCTGCCCTGCGCGCCCTCCTCCTCAATGATGATGACTTCCGTCTCCATCTGCTCGGGGGGAGGAGGATCTAGAAGAAGAAGAAGAAGCAAAAGAAGCTCAGGCAAATATCCAAAAAGAGACAATGCCAAGAAGACAAAATTACAAGACCAACCTTGGCGGACGTCGTCAGCGGCGGGCTCCCTCGCCGGGGAGCTCTGCCTTGGCGGAGTAGCCACCCTCGCCGGGCTGCTCGCCCTTGGCGGGGTACTCGCCCTTGGCGGAGTACCCGCCCTTGGCGGAGCGCTCTCCCTTGCCGGGGAGGCCGGCCTTGGTGGGGACGGCGGGGCCTGCGGCTCCTCGGGGGCGACCTCTGGACGCTCCTGCGGCTGTGGCTCCACCTCTGCACAAGTCAAGACAAAATAATCAGGATATTAGCACAAGGACAGATGCTCAAGCGCACCCGACAAATGGAAATACAGAATCCAGACTTACGCTGGGGGCTGCGCTGGGGGCTGCTCCTCGGAGCAGCGCTCGGGTCCGGCAAGCTTGGCTCCGGCACGTCCCCAGTTGCCGCGGCGGGCGAGTCGTCCGCGACCTCGACCACGGGCACCTTGGCTTTCTTCGCCACGCGCTGAGCCAAGGTCCTGAAATCAACGCAAGAAACAAGATTAGTATCAACAATAATCAAGACAAAAATTTCAGAAGATGTGGGATCTCGAATGCTTACTCCTGTTCCTCCTCGTCGTCGTCGCTCAAGGCGGAGAAGTCGAACTCCACCTGGGGCGCGTCTGCGCGAGGAGCGGGAGGCGAAGATTCCCTCGGGCGCTTGGCGGTCCCTGGGGCTGGGGGCTGCGAAGACCCAGCCCCCGTGGTAGCCGAGGCCCGGGGAGCGGGCGGAGCCGCCGCTCCACCCCGTGAAGACTCCTGTCGGCTCGACGCCGGCCTACGAGGCGCCTCTGTTGTGGCCTGCTTGCGGGGCGCCTCCGTCGTGGCCTGCGCGCGGGCCGCCTCCGCTGTGGCTGGTGCGCCGGTCGCCCCCGGCGCAGCTTGGCTCCCCCGGGGAGCTCGCGCTGCCCGGCGAGCTGGTTGTTGCCGGGGCGCCTGCGCCCCCTCCCCCGTCGCCGTCTTGCGGAGACGCTTCAGTGGAGACCGCCTAGGGCTTGCCCGGGGCGGGGAGGTCTCCGACGAGGAGAGGTCGTCGGCGTAGAGCTCCGTGGACCCGCCGGAGTCCTCGGCGGCCTCGGCGTCCTCCTCCTCCTCCTCCCCGGCTGGCTTGCTGGGCCCGGCGCCCTGCGCTGCGGCCTCCTTCCCTCCGGCGCCTCCGCTCCCTCCGGCGCCTCCGCTCCCTGCGGCGCCCCTGTTCCCTCCGGCGGCGTGGCCTCTCGCCGCGGCCTCCGTCTGGATCCCGATGATCCCGGAGTGCCTCAAGGATGGGACCCCGGCGAGCTCGTCGGGAGGCAGCTTCAGTAGCCTGCGGATCTCCGCCTCCTCCGCTTGGCAGGACGCCTCCGCAGCATCTGCCTCGTCGGGCGTGTAGCCGAACTCTCCTGCCGCTGCGGCTACGGCGGCCTCTTCAACCCGAGAAGCGATGTACGCTATCTCCTGGTCGGTGGTGTCCCGCGTCAGCTCCCGGGTCTCGTTCTTGTTCTTCGCCACCTCCACAAGGTTGTCGAAGAAGCTGAGAATGTCTGATGGCTGGGGCGGAATCCACGTGCGGTCCACGCCGTGCGAATCACACGCGGGCATCATCGCGCGAAGAGGATCACAAGCCGTACTGTTGCAAAGGGGCACCACTCCCCGGGGCCCCCTGAACCATTCCGGGTGGGCCGGGTCGTGCTTAAACAGCTCCCGGACCATCCCCTTCAACTCCAGCGACGTGAAGTTGTAGTTGAGCCCGGGCCGCAACCTCATGATATCCGCCGAGTTGCCGTACTCCCAGGCCGGCCTTTTCCTGTCTTGGAGAGGGGCGATGCGGCGGCGGAGGAAGTCTGTGCCTACTTCTGCGACAGACAGCCTAGCGGTCCGGAGACGCAGAATCCTGATGAGGGCGACGTTGAGCTTGCCGTCGTCCGAATCCAGCTCGCTCCAGTCCCTGCCGCGCACGATGGGTGTTGTGCGCGGCGCGGTGAAGGATTGCGGCTGGTCCTCGACAATCCAGCACCATTCCGCACGCCACTCCTCCCACTTGCCGCGGAGCTCCCCCGGCAAGTAGGACTCCTTCTTGTTCAGACGGAAAACCCAAGAAATTCCTTCGGAGAGGGGGGCGCCGGCCTCTGCTCTAGGGGTGAAGAAATGCCTAAACAACGCTACGTTTGGGTGTATTCCTATATAGTTTTCACACATGTGTGCGAAAACCGCCATTGTGAGGATGGCGTTGGGGGTGAAGTCAAGAAGATGGAGGCCATAGGTGTGCATTATGTCACAGAAGAAATCGGAAAAAGGAGGGCAAAGACCGCAGTGGAAGAAGGCTGCGAAGAAATAGTACCCGCCGGGGTAGTTGTCCTTGGCGGCGGCCGGATAAGCTCGAGTGCGGGGGTGCGCCTTGGTTCCCTTGGGCCAGAACAAGCAATACTTGTTCCAGAGTTCCCGCGCGCTGAGCTTCGGCGGGAAGACGAGGTTCCGCTTCCGATACGCGGCGAGCTTCGCCGCTTGCTCTGACTTCTCCTTCTTGGCTTTCTCCGCCTTCGCCTTCTCGGTCTTCGGGGCCATGGCGGAGGCGGCGGAGGAAGAGGGACGAAGAGCCCGGCGGCGGCGGAGGTGTAGAGGCGGAGCGCAAAGGGGATCTCTGGAGGAAGAAGAGGATGCAATGAAAGCGTAAGGAGGGGAACCGCTCCTGCTTCCTCTGCTTTTATGGGGAAGTGGGGGGCGTTTCGCCCTTTCCATTGAAGGAACGTGGGCACGTCCCATCCCACGACGCCGCAATCGACGCGTGCCGTTACGGGGGGACGCGGCGGATGCGGAAGTGGATTCGGCGCGCCGTGGGCCGCGTGTACCCGTGCACTGTTTTGGGCCTGGCCCAACAGCGCTCGGCACCGTGTGTGGCCCAGGCCCGGGGGCTCCTGTCGGTGTACTAAGGTAGGGGTACCTCAGTACCCCAACTTGTGCATGGGCAGTTGCAGCTTCCTGCGGCAGGGTTTACCGCTTGCTCGTCGGAGACCTTCCTGCTCCATATCAAACCATTCAAAAACAAAGTATACAAGACAGAAGATCGAGACCCCGGCAAGTGAAGCTTGCCGGGAAGGCCGTTCCAGGCTCAAGATTACCTCACTCACGCAAGGCCCTGGCAAGAGGAGCTTGCCAGGGAGACTAGAAGATTATATTTCAGAAAACATGCCTCGGCGCTATACGTGCCCCGGCGGGGCCCGGGGAGCGACAAGCTACAGAGCCCGGCAAGCTCCCGGGCCCGGCAAGATCAAGACCCCGGCAAGGTGCTTGCCGGGAGAGTTGCGTTGTGTGCCCACGCTCCAGCTCATCGGCCCACGCGTCGCCCTGGGGCCTTTCCAGGGACGCGTGGCGGATGGCTGTGCAGCCTGGGGGACACGGTGGCACTCCACGGTGGTGAAGCCATCGCCGTGGCAAACGGAGACGCAAGGGCGGGTGCTTTTGGGGTCGACGGCGACGGGCATTAAATGCCCTTGTCCCCCACTGTCAAAGTAGGTGGCGACCACTGTTCGCGCACTGTAGCTCCACTATTCCCGCACTGTTACAACTACCACCTCTTTTACGTTTTTACCCCTTTCTCCTACGTTGACACCTGTCGGTGACCCCTTGCACTATAAAAGGAGGCCCATGCACAACGTGGAGGGGGTTCGGAACCTAGATCGCTCATACGCTCGGTGTAGCTGCTTCTTCAAGCTCCCGAGCTCTCCAACGCAATACACAACTAAGCAGGAGTAGGGTTTTACGCGACCACCGCGGCCCGAACCTGGGTAAAACTGCCCGCGTGCTCGCTACGATCTGCTCTTCATGCTCCCTCCGCCCTCGTACCGCACAGACAAGGGGCTCCGGTCTTGTCGGTGTACTAAGGTAGGGGTACCTCAGTACCCAACTTGTGCACGGGCAGTTGCAGCTTCCCGCGACAGGGTTTACCGCGTGCTCGCCGGAGACCTTCCTGCTCCATATCAAACCATTCAAAAACAAAGTATACAAGACAGAAGATCGAGACCCCGGCAAGTGAAGCTTGCCGGGAAGGCCGTTCCAGGCTCAAGATTACCTCACTCACGCAAGGCCCTGGCAAGAGGAGCTTGCCAGGGAGACTAGAAGATTATATTTCAGAAAACATGCCTCGGCGCTATACGCGCCCCGGCGGGGCCCGGGGAGCGACAAGCTACAGAGCCCGGCAAGCTCCCGGGCCCGGCAAGATCAAGACCCCGGCAAGGTGCTTGCCGGGAGAGTTGCGCTGTGTGCCCACGCTCCAGCTCATCGGCCCACGCGTCGCCCTGGGGCCTTTCCAGGGACGCGTGGCGGATGGCTGTGCAGCCTGGGGGACACGGTGGCACTCCACGGTGGTGAAGCCATCGCCGTGGCAAACGGAGACGCAAGGGCGGGAGCTTTTGGGGTCGACGGCGACGGGCATTAAATGCCCTTGTCCCCCACTGTCAAAGTAGGTGGCGACCACTGTTCGCGCACTGTAGCTCCACTATTCCCACATTGTTACAACTACCACCTCTTTTACGTTTTTACCCCTTTCTCCTATGTTGACACCTGTCGGTGACCCCTTGCACTATAAAAGGAGGCCCATGCACAACGTGGAGGGGGTTCGGAACCTAGATCGCTCATACGCTCGGTGTAGCTGCTTCTTCAAGCTCCCGAGCTCTCCAACGCAATACACAACTAAGCAGGAGTAGGGTTTTACGCGACCACCGCGGCCCGAACCTGGGTAAAACTGCCCGCGTGCTCGCTACGATCTGCTCTTCGTGCTCCCTCCGCCCTCGTACCGCACAGACAAGGGGCTTCGGTCCCATATTTGTTTGTGGTGGACAGTTTCCCCCGACATCTTTGGCGCGCCAGGTAGGGGGCGTCGAGGTTGTGCGAATCTGATCCGGCGTTCGCGCGGGCGCATTCTTTACCAACCTCTCCAGTTTCGTCAGCAACTTCATCAGCAACAGCACCATGGCCCCGAAGAAGAAGGCTTCGGAGGTCGGAGGCCCGTCTGCGTCTCATCCGCCGCCACCAGAGCCAACGGTGGGCGGGGGAGACGCCGTCGGAAGGGTGGTCGCCGGCGAGGACACTCGCGGCGCCACCAATTCCAAGGACAGGACGGACGACCGAGCCTCGGTCTCCGTGGACGCGCCGCGTCCATCTCAGCACACGACAACCCAGCAGCGCCATACCACAGGAGGTGGAATCCGCTTGCTGGGGCAAGGACAAACCGGAGGCTCGCGGGACGCCCCGGACCACCGTCCGGGCACAAGCAAAGCGAAGGCGCCGGCGCGGGACCCTGCTCCTTCTAACGTTGTTAGGAGTCCGAGCATATCCCGCTCCTCGCACCGTTCGCCCCCGTTCCCCTCCACTCCAGCAGAAGCGCTCGCAAGGGCACAACTGCTCCTTGACTTTCCTCCAGCGGCAGACAAGGCCGAAGACTGGAGGGCCACCATCCAGAGCCTGATCGCCTTCGCCAACAACGATTCCCCACAGCAGCCGGTGGCCTCGCGGCCGCGGCAAGCTGAGAAGACGAAGGCCGACGGCGACAAGACCGCCGGGGGTGCGACAAGCGTGCACTCCCCGCCGCGGAAGCAGAAGACGCCGCCCCGCCGGAACAACGCCGACGACGGCTCCACGGCATCGTCGGATCCGCGGGCCCGTCGGGACCTGCGCCAGGTCCTCGACGACCGGCGACAAGAAGACGCTCGAACAACAATCGAGCGCCGCCGAGAAGCTCGGCGACAATCGGACCAGAGGGCTGGGGACGCTGTCGACGCACGCGCGCCCGGTGAGCCAGGCGACTTGCCGTACGCGGCAGGCTGCCCTGCGTTCACCCGCGAGCTGCGGCGCATCCAGTGGCCCAGCATGAAGAATTTCAAGCCCGACGTACCGGAGAAGTACGACGGCAAGACGCACCCCTCAGAATTCCTCAGCGTTTACACCATCGCGGTGCAGGCTGCCGGGGGGCGCGACGAGAAGATTTTGGCAAACTACTTCCCGCTCGTGCTTAAGCCGAACGTCCGTTCGTGGCTTATGCACTTGCCGGAAGGTTCCATCTCTTCTTGGGCCGACCTTTGCCACCAGTTTGTTGGCGCCTTCACCGGCGGCCACAAACCCCACGGCCAGGAGAGCGATCTCCACATTCTGGCCCAGAAGGAAGGAGAGTCCCTGCGCAAGTACATCCAACGCTTCAGCCGTGTACAGCACAACATCCCTGATGTCCACCCTGCCGCGGTTATCAGTGCGTTCCACCAGAACGTGCGTAACCGCCGCATGCGTGAAGAAATGGCGATGACCAAGATTCGGGATGTCAGCGAGCTCTATGCTCTGGCTGACAAGTGCGCACGCGCAGAAGAGGGGAGGAGACTCCCCGGGGAGGATGCTGGCGCAGGAGGAAGCGACAGCGACGACGCCGCCCTGGCAAAGAAGGGCCGGCGGCGGAACAACAGAAGGAAGAACAAGAAGGAGGTGCTTGCCGTCGAGAAGTCCGGCAAGGAGGCTCCCGCCAAGCAAACACAGGCTGGCGGCTCCGGCAAGGAGCCTGCCCCTGTAGCGGCGGCCGACAAGCAGGACGGCTCCGACAAGCAATACTGTAAAATCCACCGCACCAAGGGCCACGACCTCTCCAACTGCAAGCGCGTCGAGTACCTCGTCGAACAGCAGAAGGCTGAGTACGAGAGGCGCGACAAGGAGAAGGCCCAAGGTGGCGGCGGAGAGCCAAGCAAGAAGCGGCCATTCAATGGCCGGGGAGGACGCCGCGGCAAGGCCAAGCAGCGGCAAGGTGACCGACCTCCCCGGGGCCGCGACAAGGATGAAGAAGACGACGACGAAGACATGGAGGACGAGGATAACAGCGAGCAGGAGTTCCAAAAGGCCACGGAGGTCCTGTGCGTCGACGGTGGCGCCTCTCTGCACACCTCCCACCGCCAGCTAAAGCAGTGGGTGCGTGAGGTGAATGCAGCAGAGCCGCCCGTGGAGTCGCGCAGGCTCCTCAAATGGTCCAGCACACCCATCATTTTTGATCTTGAGGATCACCCTGACCGCACCACCGCGGTCGGGTGCTTGCCGATGCTGGTCTCACCCACCATCCGCAACCTCAAGGTCACCAAAATGTTGGTTGACGGCGGGGCCGGGCTGAACTTGATCTCCTCTGCTGTGATCAAGAAACTCCAAATCCCAGATGGCGAGCTCGAAGAGACCGGTTCTTTCCAAGGAATCAACCCGGGAAGGAGCAAGCCCAAGGGGAAGATCACCCTGCCGGTGACCTTTGGCGGGGAGCTCAACTTCAGAACTGAGCGCATCACTTTCGACGTCGCCGATATTCCATTGCCATACAATGGAATACTTGGCCGTCCTGCCCTCGCCAAGTTCATGGCAGCTTCCCATTATGCCTACAACGTACTCAAGATGCCGGGGCCGATAAGCGTCATCACTGTCCACGGCGACAAGAAAGATGCGCTTGTTTGCGCCGACAAGATCTACCGGGATGCGGCAGCTGCGGCAGAGAAGGACACACTTGCCGCTGAAGCTCCCGGGGGGAAGAAGACGAAGACCAAGTCCGGCAAGTGCTCTGGGGCCCACTCCGGCAACCGCACCTCCTCGGAGTGCTGCGCTGCCGTCGAGGACGTCCCATCGAGCTCCACCGGCAAGTGTAAGAAGGGCATGGCCGCTCCTCCGGCAACCAAGAAGGTGTCCGCCAGGGAGGACGGCACTGGTGGTACCTTCACCATCAGTGCTACGCTTGACAGCAAATAGGAAAGCGCGCTCGTTGCCTTCCTGCGGGCGAATGTCGATGTGTTTGCCTGGCAACCATCTGACATCCCCGGTGTTCCCAGGAAGGTAATTGAGCACAAGCTTGCTGTCTGTCCTCATGCGCGGCCCATCAAGCAGAAGGTGAGGAAGCAAGCCGTGGAGCGCCAAGAATTTATCAATGAAGAAATCAAGAAGCTAGAGGCAGCAGGCCTAGTTAGAGGTGTGATCCATCCGACGTGGTTAGCAAATCCAGTCGTCGTGCGCAAGGCCAACGGGAAGTGGAGACTGTGTATAGACTTCATCGATGTGAATAAAGCATGTCCCAAGGATCCATTCCCTTTGCCGCGCATTGACCAGATCGTTGACTCCACTGCCGGATGGGAGCTACTCTGTTTTCTTGATGCATATTCAGGCTACCACCAGATCTTTATGGCCAAAGAGGATGAAGAGAAGACCGCATTTATCACTCCATGTGGCACTTATTGCTTCATACGCATGCCATTTGGACTGAAGAATGCAGGATCGACGTTTGCAAGGGTAGTGTACACTGCTTTCGAGCCACAGATCCACAGAAATGTAGAGGCTTACATGGATGACATCGTGGTGAAAAGTAAGAGCAAAGAAACCCTGATCCAAGATTTGGAAGAGACATTTCAGAACCTGCGCAGAATACAGCTCAAGTTGAACCCCGAGAAGTGCGTCTTTGGAGTTCCCTCCGGCAAGCTTCTCGGATTCTTTGTGTCACAGAGGGGTATTGAAGCCAACCCCGACAAGATTAAAGCCATTGAGCAGATTGAGGCCCCGAAGCGCGTCAAGGATGTCAGAAGGCTTGCAGGTTGTGTGGCTGCCCTCAGTAGGTTCATTTCGAAGTCTGCAGAACGCGCCCTACCTTTCTTCAAAATCTTGAAAAAGGCAGGTCCCATGAAATGGACTCCGGAAGCGGAGGCAGCGCTGCAAGATTTGAAACGGTACCTGTCCTCCACTCCAATACTTGTCGCACCTAGACCACAGGAAAAGTTGTTGCTATATCTAGCGGCAACCAACCAGGTGGTTAGTGCTGCGTTAGTAGCGGAGAGGGAGTCCGACGAGGAGGCTACACCACCGGCAAGCGAATCCAGCGACAAGCAGGGGGCTGCTCCGACAAGCTCTGGCCCCGACAATGACAACTCTGCGCAGGAACAGGAAGAGGTGCGGAAGAAGATGGTGCAGCGCCCAGTGTATTTCGTAAGTTCCCTTCTCCAAGGGGCTAGATCAAGATACTCTGGTGTGCAAAAGTTGCTTTTCGGCCTCCTCATGGCCTCGAGAAAGCTGCGCCACTACTTCCAGGCACATGAGATAACAGTGGTCACTCGCTTTCCGCTGAAGAGGATATTGCACAACCCAGAAGCAACAGGCAGGATCGTTGAGTGGGCACTGGAGCTGTCGAGCTTTGGACTCAAGTTTGAAAGTACTTCAACCATACAGAGCCGAGCTTTGGCAGAATTCATAGCTGAGTGGACCCCAACGCCCGATGAAGAAGTCCAAGAAACAAGTGCACCCGTACAGGAAGCGACAAGTGAATGGGTAATGTATTTTGATGGTGCCTTCTCGCTCCAAGGCGCCGGTGCTGGCGTGGTACTCATCGCACCCACCGGAGAGCACCTCAAATATGTTATCCAGATGCACTTTCCCAGGGAGCAAGCGACAAACAACACTGCAGAATATGAAGGCTTGCTTGCCAGCCTCAGGATTGCGGCCGAACTTGGGATCAGGAAGCTGATTGTGCGGGGAGATTCTCAGTTGGTGGTCCGGCAAGTCAACAAGAGTTATCAGAGCCCTTTGATGGAAGCTTATGTAGATGAAGTGAGGAAGCTTGAGGAGCACTTTGAAGGTCTGCAGATGGAGCACGTCCCGAGAGCTCAGAATGAAATAGCAGATGGCCTTTCAAAGTGTGCTTCGATGAAGTTACCTGTGGAACCAGGGACCTTCTTGCTCAAGCTGACTCAACCATCCGTTACACCATCAATTGGGCAGTCCAAGAAGAGAAAGTTGGTCTCCGGCGACTACTTGCCGGCGGATCTTCCTGAAACCGCCGCCAAGGTCCCCAAGATCGACAACCACAACGCTGAGGAACAGTTTGCTCCTGCAGATCCTCGGGTCTCTACAGTTGAAGCAAGTGTTCCCGACAAGCCTCGCCCCGGCGAGCTTGCCGGGGGACCTTCAGCTCCGGCAGAGCCAGAGGTTCTTGCCGCAGAAGCTGAGGTCCCCGCAGCGGCCCTCATGCCTTTAGTCCTTGTCGTTGAGCCCCAAGCTCCGGCATGGGCACAGCAGATCGTCCGTTTTCTGCAAACTGGAGAACTTCCCGACGACCCAGAGGAAATAGAGAAGATAACCAGGCAGTCAAGTATGTACCAGTTCGTGGATAACGAGCTGTACAGAAGAAGGCTCAATGGTGTCAGACTGAAGTGCATCTCCAGGGAAGATGGACAGAAGCTGTTGGCAGAAATACACGGAGGCATATGCGGCCACCACATTGGCGCAAGGGCGCTTGCCGGGAAAGCTTTCCGGCAAGGGTTCTTTTGGCAAGAAGCCCTCCAAGACGCAACTGCACTAGTAACCAAGTGTGAAGCGTGCCAGTTCCATGCAAAGCAGATTCATCAACCAGCTCAAGCTCTCCAAACAATCCCTTTGTCCTGGCCCTTCTCGGTCTGGGGACTCGATATCCTCGGCCCCTTCCCCCGAGCCGTCGGGGGCTTTGAGTACTTATACGTTGCAATCGACAAGTTCACAAAGTGGCCAGAAGTGGAACCAGTGAGGAAGGTGACAGCACAGTCAGCAGTCAGGTTCTTCAGGTCGATTGTTTGCCGTTTCGGGATCCCTAACAAGATCATCACCGACAACGGTACACAATTCACTAGTCGCACCTTCATGCAGTACGTCCAAGACCTTGGCGCCAAGGTCTGTTTCGCTTCTGTTGCTCACCCGAGGAGCAACGGTCAAGCGGAGAGGGCCAATGCTGAAGTGCTGCGCGGACTCAAGACAAGGACCTTTGACAGGCTGCACAAGTGCGGAAGAAATTGGATAGAGGAGCTACCGGCGGCTCTTTGGTCAATCAGAACGACACCAAGTCGAGCCACCGGACAGACACCCTTTGCTCTAGTCTATGGAGCAGAGGCAGTTCTCCCCACGGAACTCGTATACGGATCTCCTCGAGTGCTCGCTTACGATGAGCTCGAGCAAGAGCAACTGCGACAAGATGATGCATTGCTCCTCGAGGAGGGACGTCTCCAGGCTGCTGTACGAGCTGCTCGATACCAGCAAGCCTTGCGTCGCTACCATAGCCGCAAGGTCAAGGCCAGGAGTCTCGAGGAAGGCGACCTTGTTCTTCGGCGTGTTCAGTCCGCCAAGAATTCCAACAAGTTGACGCCGAAGTGGGAAGGCCCTTATCGGGTGAGACAAGTCACGAGGCCCGGCGCTGTCCGCCTCGAGACCGAAGAAGGCTTACCGGTGAGCAACTCCTGGAACATAGAGCATCTTCGCAAGTTTCACCCATAAGGCGCGGTTGCCGTGATCCGCTCCGGCAACCACCTTTTGTACAAGCCTTGCCGCTGTTGCATGTAACCCTTTGTACAAAGCCGGGCGCAGACCCCGTGCATCAGTAAAGATTTTGTGTTTCGCGCTATTTGCCTTTTGCATGCTTTTCTTTGCTATTTGCATGTGTTATTTGGCATCTTGTGCAACATACGCACCCGGTAAGCATTAGCATGCCGAAAGGCCATGTCTTGTTTCCCTCTTCTTTTCCTTTGCCTCTTAAGCAGAAGGAACGTTCCCCGCGCACAAGTTTGCCGGGGGGGAAGGAGATGGAGGAGGAACCAAGTACTGTTCAAGAAAGAAAAGCCTTACCGAGAAGGAAGCAATATATGAAAGCTAAGTTATTAGAATTTGGCCAGTTCAAATTTTTTAATTTTTAGTTGTCTTCCTTGAACAATCACACTTTGTATGGAAAACCTGTGCGCGGAGGAACCTACCCGTAGCTAGCCGCACCCTTATCTTGTTTCCGAGTACGCTCAACGATCTAAGTGAGCTGCGACAAGTGTCGCGCCCTTACTTCGTTTTCGAGTTCGCTCAGCAAGCTAAGTGCGTTGCGACTAGCTGCGGCAAGGTTGCTTGCCGGTGAGACCTTGGCCAGCAGGCTGCTCAGAGTCCAGCACTCGGCGCTCGCGGCAAAGGCCCCTTGCCGGCAAGCTCCCCGGGAGCGTAGGGTGAAAAGCATACAAAGTAGATGACCAAGACAAGGAAGATAACATTGCACTGATTGATCAAAATGAGATAAATATCTTACAAAGGATAACTTGTCGCAATGATTAATGAGTTCATAACACCCTATGCAGCAACAAAAAAAGAGATAAAGATAAAGGAGGCCTAATCTACGCGGTCGCCCTCGATCCTGGAGATCTTGTTCACCTTGGCGATGATGTGGGCGACCTGCTCCTTCAACGCCTCCATGTTCGTGTCGGCCGGCAGGCTGCGGAGGACGTTGGTGAGATTTATACCGGGGTTGCGGTATACAATCTTCGTCAGCACACGCTCCAAGGTTCCCGTGCAGAGCAGGTGCGACTCCTCGGCCAGCTGCGCGGGAATCTTCTTCCGAAGATTCGCAAGAGCCGGCGTGATTCCCCTGAAGAAGAGGCTGAGCTTGGCGCTGTGAGGGAGGTTCGGATCCGGGGAGTAGATGAGATGCTCGACTTTCAGCGCCAGCAGCTCCTGGTCGATATTGGACGCAGAAGATACCAGGTCTTCGGTCCATACCTCAACGGTACGGCGGAAGTTCTCGGCCGCTTTGTTGGCGCTGTCCACCAAGGTTCGCTCCTTGCGGAGCTCCTCCTTCAACTTGGTCTCCCGATCCCGGACGGCGTCGAGCGAGTTCTTCAGTGTAGAAACCTTCAGCTCCAGATCCTCGATGGAGTCCTTGGCGGCCTTCAACTCGTCGCCCCTCTCAGAAAGGCGCACCTGGAGTTCTGAGTTAGTGTGGGCGTCCTTCTCGCGCTCTATATTGAGCGCGGCGACCTTCTCCACGCTCGCCTTCAGCGACTCCTCCAGCTGCGCGACCTTGGCGGCAAGCTCCTCCTTGGCGGTCTCCGCGGCGGCCGCGGCGGCTTTCGCCTCCTTCAGCTCCCCGCCAAGGGCCTGCTCCCGAGCGGCAAGGTCTTCCTCGTGGGAGTCGAGGTTGACCTTCTACTGGGCGAGCTCTCCTTCTCGCCGGGACAGCTCCACCCCGGCGAGCCGCTGCTGCTCTTCGGCCTCGGCCTTCTCCAGCACCCACTCTTGGTATTCTCCGGCGAGTCGCTCGCGCTCCTCCGCCACCTCGCGGAGGGCCGCCTGGTTGGCGGCGCTGAGCTCCGCCGCGCGCTTCTCCATCTCCGCGGCGGCCTTGGCGGCGAGGGCCTCCCGACAAGCAAGCTTCGCCTGCCTGGCCCGGTAAAGGGCCAGGAGCTGGTGAAGCAGCTTCTCCTCCTCGGGCCCCTCGCTTCCGCCGGGCGCCTCGACGATCTTCAAGCCCGCGGAGGCGAGGACCTCTCCGTCAAAGGCCTCGCCCTCCGCGGGAGCTCGCGACGAAGAACCCCACGGCACCTGGATGAAGACGCCGTTGGGGGCTTCGAGATAATAGCCGGCCTGCTCCGTTCCGGCGGAGGGGTCGGCGGCCGGCGCAGCACTTGATGCTCCCGCCGCCTCCGGGCCGGCGGAGCGGTCGCCGTCCCCCTCCCCGGCCGCTGCGTCCGCAGCCGGAGCGGTCTCTGGCGCGGCTGGCTCGGCGGCTCCCGCCGTGTCCTCGGCGACAGGGACGTCGCTGCCGCCGCCCTGCGCGCCCTCCTCCTCAATGATGATGACTTCCGTCTCCATCTGCTCGGGGGGAGGAGGATCTAGAAGAAGAAGAAGAAGCAAAAGAAGCTCAGGCAAATATCCAAAAAGAGACAATGCCAAGAAGACAAAATTACAAGACCAACCTTGGCGGACGTCGTCAGCGGCGGGCTCCCTCGCCGGGGAGCTCTGCCTTGGCGGAGTAGCCACCCTCGCCGGGCTGCTCGCCCTTGGCGGGGTACTCGCCCTTGGCGGAGTACCCGCCCTTGGCGGAGCGCTCTCCCTTGCCGAGGAGGCCGGCCTTGGCGGGGACGGCGGGGCCTGCGGCTCCTCGGGGGCGACCTCTGGACGCTCCTGCGGCTGTGGCTCCACCTCTGCACAAGTCAAGACAAAATAATCAGGATATTAGCACAAGGACAGATGCTCAAGCGCACCCGACAAATGGAAATACAGAATCCAGACTTACGCTGGGGGCTGCGCTGGGGGCTGCTCCTCGGAGCAGCGCTCGGGTCCGGCAAGCTTGGCTCCGGCACGTCCCCAGTTGCCGCGGCGGGCGAGTCGTCCGCGACCTCGACCACGGGCACCTTGGCTTTCTTCGCCACGCGCTGAGCCAAGGTCCTAAAATCAACACAAGAAACAAGATTAGCATCAATAATAATCAAGACAAAAATTTCAGAAGATGTGGGATCTCGAATGCTTACTCCTGTTCCTCCTCGTCGTCGTCGCTCAAGGCGGAGAAGTCGAACTCCACCTGGGGCGCGTCTGCGCGAGGAGCGGGAGGCGAAGATTCCCTCGGGCACTTGGCGGTCCCTGGGGCTGGGGGCTGCGAAGACCCAGCCCCCGTGGTAGCCGAGGCCCGGGGAGCGGGCGGAGCCGCCGCTCCACCCCGTGAAGACTCCTGTCGGCTCGACGCCGGCCTACGAGGCGCCTTTGTTGTGGCCTGCTTGCGGGGCGCCTCCGTCGTGGCCTGCGCGCGGGCCGCCTCCGCTGTGGCTGGTGCGCCGGTCGCCCCCGGCGCAGCTTGGCTCCCCCGGGGAGCTCGCGCTGCCCGGCGAGCTGGTTGTTGCCGGGGCACCTGCGCCCCCTCCCCCATCGCCTTCTTGCGGAGACGCTTCAGTGGAGACCGCCTAGGGCTTGCCCGGGGCGGGGAGGTCTCCGACGAGGAGAGGTCGTCGGCGTAGAGCTCCGTGGACCCGCCGGAGTCCTCGGCGTCCTCCTCCTCCTCCTCCCCGGCTGGCTTGCTGGGCCCGGCGCCCTGCGCTGCGGCCTCCTTCCCTCCGGCGCCTCCGCTCCCTCCGGCGCCTCCGCTCCCTGCGGCGCCCCTGTTCCCTCCGGCGGCGTGGCCTCTCGCCGCGGCCTCCGTCTGGATCCCGATGATCCCGGAGTGCCTCAAGGATGGGACCCCGGCGAGCTCGTCGGGAGGCAGCTTCAGTAGCCTGCGGATCTCCGCCTCCTCCGCTTGGCAGGACGCCTCCGCAGCATCTGCCTCGTCGGGCGTGTAGCCGAACTCTCCTGCCGCTGTGGCTACGGCGGCCTCTTCAACCCGAGAAGCGATGTACGCTATCTCCTGGTCGGTGGTGTCCCGCGTCAGCTCCCGGGTCTCGTTCTTGTTCTTCGCCACCTCCACAAGGTTGTCGAAGAAGCTGAGAATGTCTGATGGCTGGGGCGGAATCAATGTGCGGTCCACGCCGTGCGAATCACACGCGGGCATCATCGCGCGAAGAGGATCACAAGCCGTACTGTTGCAAAGGGGCACCACTCCCCGGGGCCCCCTGAACCGTTCCGGGTGGGCCGGGTCGTGCTTAAACAGCTCCCGGACCATCCCCTTCAGCTCCAGCGACGTGAAGTTGTAGTTGAGCCCGGGCCGCAACCTCATGATATCCGCCGAGTTGCCGTACTCCCAGGCCGGCCTTTTCCTGTCTTGGAGAGGGGCGATGCGGCGGCGGAGGAAGTCTGTGCCTACTTCTGCGACAGACAGCCTAGCGGTCCGGAGACGCAGAATCCTGATGAGGGCGACGTTGAGCTTGCCGTCGTCCGAATCCAGCTCGCTCCAGTCCCTGCCGCGCACGATGGGTGTTGTGCGCGGCGCGGTGAAGGATTGCGGCTGGTCCTCGACAATCCAGCACCATTCCGCACGCCACTCCTCCCACTTGCCGCGGAGCTCCCCCGGCAAGTAGGACTCCTTCTTGTTCAGACGAAAAACCCAAGAAATTCCTCCGGAGAGGGGGGCGCCGGCCTCTGCTCTAGGGGTGAAGAAATGCCTAAACAGCGCTACGTTTGGGTGTATTCCTATATAGTTTTCACACATGTGTGCGAAAACCGCCATTGTGAGGATGGCGTTGGGGGTGAAGTCAAGAAGATGGAGGCCATAGGTGTGCATTATGTCACAGAAGAAATCGGAAAAAGGAGGGCAAAGACCGCAGTGGAAGAAGGCTGCGAAGAAATAGTACCCGCCGGGGTAGTTGTCCTTGGCGGCGGCCGGATAAGCTCGAGTGCGGGGGTGCGCCTTGGTTCCCTTGGACCAGAACAAGCAATACTTGTTCCAGAGTTCCCGCGCGCTGAGCTTCGGCGGGAAGACGAGGTTCCGCTTCCGATACGCGGCGAGCTTCGCCGCTTGCTCCGACTTCTCCTTCTTGGCTTTCTCCGCCTTCGCCTTCTCGGTCTTCGGGGCCATGGCGGAGGCGGCGGAGGAAGAGGGACGAAGAGCCCGGCGGCGGCGGAGGTGTAGAGGCGGAGCGCAAAGGGGATCTCTGGAGGAAGAAGAGGATGCAATGAAAGCGTAAGGAGGGGAACCGCTCCTGCTTCCTCTGCTTTTATGGGGAAGTGGGGGGCGTTTCGCCCTTTCCATTGAAGGAACGTGGGCACGTCCCATCCCACGACGCCGCAATCGACGCGTGCCGTTACGGGGGGACGCGGCGGATGCGGAAGTGCATTCGGCGCGCCGTGGGCCGCGTGTACCCGTGCACTGTTTTGGGCCTGGCCCAACAGCGCTCGGCACCGTGTGTGGCCCAGGCCCGGGGGCTCCTGTCGGTGTACTAAGGTAGGGGTACCTCAGTACCCCAACTTGTGCACGGGCAGTTGCAGCTTCCCGCGGCAGGGTTTACCGCGTGCTCGCCGGAGACCTTCCTGCTCCATATCAAACCATTCAAAAACAAAGTATACAAGACAGAAGATCGAGACCCCGGCAAGTGAAGCTTGCCGGGAAGGCCGCTCCAGGCTCAAGATTACCTCACTCACGCAAGGCCCTGGCAAGAGGAGCTTGCCAGGGAGACTAGAAGATTATATTTCAGAAAACATGCCTCGGCGCTATACGCGCCCCGGCGGGGCCCGGGGAGCGACAAGCTACAGAGCCCGGCAAGCTCCCGGGCCCGGCAAGATCAAGACCCCGGCAAGGTGCTTGCCGGGAGAGTTGCGCTGTGTGCCCACGCTCCAGCTCATCGGCCCACGCGTCGCCCTGGGGCCTTTCCAGGGACGCGTGGCGGATGGCTGTGCAGCCTGGGGGACACGGTGGCACTCCACGGTGGTGAAGCCATCGCCGTGGCAAACGGAGACGCAAGGGCGGGAGCTTTTGGGGTCGACGGCGACGGGCATTAAATGCCCTTGTCCCCCACTGTCAAAGTAGGTGGCGACCACTGTTCGCGCACTGTAGCTCCACTATTCCCGCACTGTTACAACTACCACCTCTTTTACGTTTTTGCCCCTTTCTCCTACGTTGACACCTGTCGGTGGCCCCTTGCACTATAAAAGGAGGCCCATGCACAACGTGGAGGGGGTTCGGAACCTAGATCGCTCATACGCTCGGTGTAGCTGCTTCTTCAAGCTCCCGAGCTCTCCAACGCAATACACAACTAAGCAGGAGTAGGGTTTTACGCGACCACCGCGGCCCGAACCTGGGTAAAACTGCCCGCGTGCTTGCTACGATCTGCTCTTCGTGCTCCCTCCGCCCTCGTACCGCACAGACAAGGGGCTCCGGTCCCATAGGTGTTCGTGGTGGACAGTTTCCCCCGACATCTTTGGCGGCACGAACACCTATGGGACCGGAGCCCCTTGTCTGTGCGGTACGAGGGCGGAGGGAGCACGAAGGGCAGATCGTAGCGAGCACGCGGGCAGTTTTACCCAGGTTCGGGCCGCGGTGGTCGCGTAAAACCCTACTCCTGCTTAGTTGTGTATTGCGTTGGAGAGCTCGGGAGCTTGAAGAAGCAGCTACACCGAGCGTATGAGCGATCTAGGTTCCGAACCCCCTCCACGTTGTGCATGGGCCTCCTTTTATAGTGCAAGGGGTCACCGACAGGTGTCAACGTAGGAGAAAGGGGTAAAAACGTAAAAGAGGTGGTAGTTGTAACAGTGCGGGAATAGTGGAGCTACAGTGCGCGAACAGTGGTCGCCACCTACTTTGACAGTGGGGGACAAGGGCATTTAATGCCCGTCGCCGTCGACCCCAAAAGCTCCCGCCCTTGCGTCTCCGTTTGCCACGGCGATGGCTTCACCACCGTGGAGTGCCACCGTGTCCCCCAGGCTGCACAGCCATCCGCCACGCGTCCCTGGAAAGGCCCCAGGGCGACGCGTGGGCCGATGAGCTGGAGCGTGGGCACACAGCGCAACTCTCCCGGCAAGCACCTTGCCGGGGTCTTGATCTTGCCGGGCCCGGGAGCTTGCCGGGCTCTGTAGCTTGTCGCTCCCCGGGCCCCGCCGGGGCGCGTATAGCGCCGAGGCATGTTTTCTGAAATATAATCTTCTAGTCTCCCTGGCAAGCTCCTCTTGCCAGGGCCTTGCGTGAGTGAGGTAATCTTGAGCCTGGAGCGGCCTTCCCGGCAAGCTTCACTTGCCGGGGTCTCGATCTTCTGTCTTGTATACTTTGTTTTTGAATGGTTTGATATGGAGCAGGAAGGTCTCCGGCGAGCACGCGGTAAACCCTGCCGCGGGAAGCTGCAACTGCCCGTGCACAAGTTGGGGTACTGAGGTACCCCTACCTTAGTACACCGACAAAACCTATGGCCCCCAGGTCTATTTTCCATCATATTGATCTCTAGTCAGCTAGCTATTTGTGTCGTAGTTTATTTTGCAATCTTTACTTTTCTTTTATACAACAAAAATACCAAAAATATTTATCTTATTATCTCTATCAGATCTCACTTTTGCAAGTAGTCGTGAAGGGATTGACAACCCCTTTATCGCGTTGGTTGCAAGGTTCTTAATTATTTGTGCAGGTACTAGGGATTTGCGTGTAGTGTCCTACTGGATTGATACCTTGGTTCTCAAAAACTGAGGGAAATAATTACGCCAATTTGCTGCATCACCCTTTCCTCTTAAAGGGAAAACCAACGCATGCTCAAGAGGTAGTAAGAAGGAATTCTGGCGTCATTGCCGGGGAGATCTACGCACAAACCAAGACATACCAAGTACCCATCACAAACTCTTATCCCTCGCATTACATTATTTGCCATTTTCCTCTCGTTTTCCTCTCCCCCACTTCACCTTTGCCATTTTATTCGCCCTTTTTCCTTTTGCTTGCTTCTTGTGTGTCCGTGTGTTAGATTGTTTGCTTTGCCGTCATGGCCAGTCCTTCTATCATTGTTAGTACTCCCGAGAATGAAGTTCTTAATTTTAAACAAAGGGAGGGAGAAAATTTAAAAGATGCTTGGTACAGAATTTGCAATGCTCAGAATAGATCTACTAGGAAGCAATCTACTTCCGTTCTTCTTCGCAATTTTTATGTAGGCATCACCCCTTGGAATAGATATATTCTTGATACCATTACCGTAGGGAATTTCTTGGGTAGCCATACTTTTGATTCTTATAATGCTATGATAGATTTGTTTGGCCCACCACCGTTATTGGTTAATGGAACTATTCTAACTTTGGAACACGTAATGCAAAGGCTAGAAACTATTGAAAATAAAGTTGCCACTGTGGAGTTGATTGAGAGTTTGGATAAAAATATCCACAATCAAATTACCCGATATGGATCTAAAGTAGGAGTCACTCTGATTTTTTTTAAAGAAAAATAACCCATAGTTAATGAAAAAATAGATCAAGATTCCACTAGAATTGATAAACTTGAGGATATTATTACCAACGTAGGGTCTACTTTTTCTGCCGTGAGAAATACTTCAAACCCTCCTACTACCAAAGTTGCCAAATTTATGTATGTTCCTAAAAATAAGGGTGGACCTTCTAGTAAGGAAACTGTGGATCTCAAATCAATAAGTGTCCACCCCAACTTTCTCGCTATTATTAAGGAAACTTTTGCTACAAATGAATTTCTTGAAATCTTCCCTAGGAGTTTGATCATTAATAAAAACAAGGAAACTCCTAAGGGTTATAAGTGTTCAGTTGAAGAATTGCCAGCCAAAGATAATAATACCTAGATCTATTCTTGTTTTATGCCTAGCTAGGGGCGTTAAACGATAGCGCTTATTGGGAGGCAACCCAATTTTATTTTCTTTGCTTTTACTTCCGTTTAGTAATAAATAATTCATCTAGCCTCTGGTTAGATATGTTTTTGTGTTTTAATTAGTGTTTGTGCCAAGTAGAACCTTGGGGAAGACTTGGGTGAAGTCTTTGCGATCTTGCTGTAAAAAACACAAACTTTTGCGCTCACGAGATTAGCTGCCTTTTTTTTACTGGAGAGTGATTTTAAGTTTATTCTTTTTGCAGATGATTAATAGACAAATTCCTCACGCCCACCAATTTATTTCAGAGTTTTAGAGTTACAGAAGTACTCGAAAGTTAGAGATTACTACACACTATTCTGTTTTTGACAGATTCTGTTTTGCGTGTGTTGTTTGCTTATTTTGATGAATCTATGGCTAGTATCGGGGGGTATGAACCATAGAGAAGTTGTAGTACAGTAGGTTTAACACAAATATAAATAATAAATGAGTTCATTACAATACCTTAAAGTGGTGGTTTGTTTTCTTATACAAACGGAGCTCACAAGATTTTCTGTTAAGTTTTGTGTTGTGAAGTTTTCAAGTTTTTGGGTAAGGATTTGATGGACTATGGAATAATGAGTGGGAAGAGCCTAAGCTTGGGGATGCCCAAGGCACCCCAAGGTAAAATTCAAGGACAACCAAAAGCCTAAGCTTGGGGATGCCCCGGGAAGGCATCCCCTCTTTCGTCTTCGTCTATCGTTAACTTTACTTGAGACTATATTTTTGTTCACCACATGATACGTGTTTTGCTGGGAGCGTCTTGTATAATTTGAGTGTTTGCTTTTTAGTTTACCACAATCATCCTTGCTGTACACACCTTTTGGGAGAGACACACATGAATCCGAATTTATTAGAATACTCTATGTGCTTCACTTATACCTTTTGAGCTAGATAATTTTGCTCTAGTGCTTCACTTATAACTTTTAGAGCACGATGGTGGTTTTATTTTATAGAAATTATTGATCTCTCATGCTTCACTTATATTATTTTGAGAGTTCTTTAGAACAACATGGTAATTTGCTTTGGCTATAAAACTAGTCCTAATATGTTGGTTCATATAAAGTGCATTGAATACTGTGAGAAGTTTGATACTTGATGATCATTTTGAGATATGAGGATGGTGATATTAGAGTCATGCTAGTAGAGTAGTTGTGAATTAGAGAAATACTTGTGTTGAGGTTTGCAAATCCCGTAGCATGCACGTATGGTAACCGTTGTTTGACAAATTTGAAGCATGAGGTATTTCTTTGATTATCATCCTTTGTGTGGAGGCCGGATCGCGCGATGGTTAACTCCTACCAACCCTTCCCCTAGGAGCATGCGTGTAGTACTTTTTTTGAAGACTTGTAGATTTTTTCAATAAGTATGTGAGTTCTTTATGACTAATGTTGAGCCCGTGGATTATACGCACTCTCACCCTTCCACCATTGCTAGCCTCTCTAGTACCGCGCAACTTTCATCGGTACCATACACCCACCATATACCTTCCTCAAAACAGCCACCATACCTACCTATTATGGCATTTCCATAGCCATTATAAGATATATTGCCATGCAACTTTCCACCATTTCGTTTATTATGACACGCTTCATCATTGTCATATTGCCTTGCATGATCATGTAGTTGACATCGTATTTGTGGCAAGTCCACCATGCATATTTTTTATACATGTCACTCTTGATTCATTGCACATTCCGGTACACCGCCGGAGGCATCCATATAGAGTCGTACTTTGTTCTAGTATCGAGTTGTAATCTTTGAGTAGTAAATAAATAGAAGTGTGATGATCATCTTTATTAGAGCATTGTCCCGAAAAAATGCCAAATGAAAAAAGGCCAAGAAAAAGGAGAAAGGCCAAATAAAACAAGTAAGGCCCAAAAAAAGGGAGACAAGGCTACTATCTTTTTCCCACTTGTGCTTCAAAGTAGCACCATCATCTTCATGATAGAGAGTCTCTTGTTTTGTCACTTTCATATACTAGTGGGAATTTTCATAACAGAACTTGGCTTGTATATTCCAACGATGGGCGTCCTCAAATGCCTTAGGTCTTCGTGAGCAAGCAAGTTGGATGCACACCCACTTAGCTTCTTTTGTTGAGCTTCCATACATCTATAGCTCTAGTGCATCCGTTGCATGGCAATCCCTACTCACTCACATTGATTCTATTGATGGGCATCTCCATAGCCCATTAATACGCCTAGTTGATGTGAGACCATCTTCCTCCTTTTGTCTTCTCCACAACCACCATTCTATTCCACCTATAGTGTTATATCCACGGCTCACGCTCATGTATTGCGTGAAAATTCAAAAAGTTTGAAAAAAATTAAAGTATGAAACAATTGCTTGGATGAAACCGAGGTTGTGCATGATTTGAGTATTTTGTGTGACGAAGATGGAGCATAGCCAAACTGTATGATTTTGTAGGGATGAACTTTCTTTGGCCATGTTATTTTGAGAAGACATAATTACTTTGTTAGTATGCTTGAAGGATTATTATTCTTATGTCAATATTAAACTTCTGTCTTGAATCCTTCGGATCTGAACATTCATGCCACAATAAAGAAAATTATATTGAAAATTTTGTTAGGTAGCATTCCACATCAAAAATTCTGTTTTTATCATTTACCTACTCGAGGACGAGCAGGAATTAAGCTTGGGGATGCTTGATACGTCTCCAACGTATCTATAAATTTTGATTGTTCCATGATATTATATTATCTGCTTTGGATGTTTAATGGGCTTTAATATGCACTTTTATATTATTTTTCGGACTAACCTACTAACCAAAGGCCCAGTCCAAATTGCTGTTTTTTTGCCTATTTCAGTGTTTCTCGGAAAAGGAATATCAAACGGAGTCCAAACGGAATGAAATATTTGCGAGGATTGTTTTTGGAACAAACGAAATCCAGGAGACTTAGAGTACAAGTCTGGAACGCCATGAGGCAGGAGGGCGCGCCCCCACCCTCGTGGGCCCCTCATAGCTCCATCTACATACTTCTTCGGCCTATATATACTCATATACCCTAAAAACATACGGGAGCACCATGAAACCCTATTTCCACCAACGCAACCTTCTGTACCCGTGAGATCCCATCTTGGGGCCTTTTCCGGCGCTCCGCCGGAGGGGGAATCGATCACGGAGGGCCTTTTCCGGCGCTCCGCCGGAGATCTATTCGATATAATACTTTTTGCGGTGTGTTCGTCGAGATCCGATGAATTGTGGGTTTATGATCAAGATTATCTATGAAAAATATTTGATTCTTCTCTGAATTATTATATGCATGATTTAATATCTTTGCAAGTCTCTTCGAATTATCAGTTTGGTTTGGCCTACTAGATTGATCTTTCTTGCAATGGGAGAAGAGCTTAGCTTTGGGTTCAATCTTGTGGTGGCCTTTCCCAGTGACAGCAGGGGCAGCAAGGCACATATTGTATTGTTGCCATCGAGGATAAAAAGATGGGGTTTATATCATATTGCTTGAGTTTATCCCTCGACATCATGTCATCTTGCTTAATGCGTTACTCTGTTCTTTTGAACCTAATATTCTAGATGCATGCTGGATAGCGGTCGATGTGTGGAGTAATAGTAGTAGATGCAAAATCGTTTCGGTCTACTTGTCACGGACGTGATGCCTATATACATGATCATGCCTAGATATTATCTTAACTATGCGCTTTTCTATCAATTGCTCGACAGTAATTTTTTCACCCACCGTAAAATATGCTATCTTGAGAGAAGCCATTAGTGAAACCTATGGCCCCCGGGTCTATTTTCCATCATATTAATCTCGAGTCAACTAGCTATTTTTACCTTAGTTTATTTTGCAATCTTTACTTTTCAATCTATAAAACAAAAATACCAAAAATATTTATCTTATTATCTCTATCAGATCTCACTTTTGCAAGTGGCCATGAAGGGATTGACAACCCCTTTATCGTGTTGGTTGCAAGGTTCTTAATTGTTTGTGTAGGTACTAGGGATTTGCGTGTAGTCTCCTACTGGACTGATACCTTGGTTCTCAAAAATTGAGGGATATACTTACGCTACTTTGTTGCATCACCCTTTCCTCTTCAAGGGAAAACCAACGCATGCTCAAGAGGTAGCAGTCCTCTACTTTGTTGTTGCAAGTTTTACATGGTTGCTACGGGAAACTAGCAAGAACCGTTCTTACCTACGCAAAACCACAACGGTGATTTTTCAAGTTTATTGTTTTAACCTTCTTGAAAGACCGGCCATAGTCAAATTCGATTCAACTAAAGTAGGAGAAATAGACGCCCGCCAGCCACCTTTATGCAAAACAAGTTGCATGTCTGTCGGTGGCACCGGTCTCATGTACGTGGACATGTAAGGTTGGTCCGGGCCTCTTCATCCCACAATGCCACCGAATCAAAATAAGACGTCGGTGGTAATTAGTAGTATGAACATCACCGCCCACAACTTATTTGTGTTCTACTCGTGCATATCATCTACGCATAGACCTGGCTCATGATGCCACTGTTGGGGAATGTTGCATGGAAAACAAAAAATGTATGCACACGCAAGATCTATCCA
Organism: Secale cereale; assembly: GCA_902687465.1. NCBI lineage: Eukaryota > Viridiplantae > Streptophyta > Magnoliopsida > Poales > Poaceae > Secale > Secale cereale. The sequence goes on along the minus strand of LR738711.1, from coordinate 722,790,633 downwards.
TGGAGATGCATAGCTAAGAGAGGGGGAGAGCATCTTCATACCCTTGAAGATCGCTAAGCGGAAGCGTCTATCAACGCGGTTGATGTAGTCGTACATCTTCATGATCCGTCCTGGTCAAGTACCGAACGTACGGCACCTCTGCGTTCAGCGCACGTTCAGCTCGATGACGTCCTTGCCTTCTCAATCCAGCAAGATAGGAAAAGTAGTAGATGAGTTTCGGCAGCACGATGGCGTGGTGACGGTGGTGGTGATTCTATCCGCAGGGCTTCGCCAAGCACAACGGACGTGGATGGAGGAGGAACTAGAACTAGAGGGAGACGGGGCACCGCACACGGCTTGGGGATCATGGTGTGTGTTTCCCCTCTCCCTCCTCACATGTATATAGGTGGATGGGGGAAGATAAGGCAGCCTATTGCGCCGCCAAAGGGACGGCGGCCAGCCCTAGGGCCGGCCTAGCCGCCCTTCCATATTTGAACATGGGGGGAGAGGGGTTGGCTGCCTTAGGGCGCACCCCTTTCCTTTCCCTCCTTTATTGGCACGTGGGTAGGCGTGGAGGGGCGCGCCAGCCCTCTTGTGGGCTTGTGGGCTTCCCCCCTTGGCCCATAAGGCCCATCACTTACCGATGGCCTCCCGGGACCCCTTCTAGCACTATGATAAATACCCGATGCTTCTGAAACCTTTCCGGAGACCAAATACTATCGTCCTATATATCAATCTTTACCTTCGGACCATTGTGGAGCTCCTTGTCATATCCGTGATCTCATCCGGGACTTCGAACAACATTCGGTCACCAAATCACATAACACTATATCGTCAATGAACGTTAAGCGTGTGAACCCTACGGGTCCGAGAATGATGTAGACATGACCGAGACAACTCTCCGGTCAATAACGAATAGCGGGACCTGGATGCCCATATTGGTTCCTACATATTCTATGAAGATCTTTATCGGTCAAATCTTTATGACAACATACGTAGTTCCCATTTTTTTGAACCGTTAACACTAGGAGAACCTCCTACTATGAATGAATTAATGCACTAAGAAAGTACTGTACATGATTATTTACAATTCCTCCCCATTCTGGGGGGTGAGGATGAGAAGAGGAAAGAATAAGGGGGGTGAACTTATTATGTTTTCCCTTTACCCTATAGGTAAGGAGAGAGAAATCAGTTTTGAGTCTGTCTAGCCAGGATTCTTTTGACAGAGCAATCCTCCGAAAATGTTTATTGCCGCGTTCCTTCTAGATGCTCCAGACTGCCAGCAGAAATAGTTCCATAAAAAGCGGTCGGTTCCAATCTTCCTTGGCCTTAGTTATGTTTTGTACGGTGAGTTACCATGGGGCCAAACAAGGCCGACACTGGACCAACAGTTAGCATTGTACTCGCATTCAAAGATCAGGTGTCCAAAGTTTCTTCAACATGTAGCCCACAGAGAATGCAATCATGATCATCTCCTATATTGTAGTGACGTCATTTAAGCATATTTCTTGTGTTTAGTCGATCGAATAGTAGTATCCATCAAAAGACCGATCTTCAGGGTTAATTTTGTTTTCCAGATCCATCCAAAAGCCTCATGTGCATGTATGTCTCGAAAGCAGTAAGTGTAGTATCTATGGGCAGTGAGCGTATCTGTCCCCCAAACATATGTCCAAAGGTCAAGATCATTGGAGATGGTGACATCCACGGTGGCAAGTTGCAGCTGCTAACCTCTGCATGTGCCTGAACTGAGAGTGGTAGATGAAACGCCTCCCGCAGTGAAGTGATTGCCAAGAAATCTCGAACCGATATGTCGTCATTTATTGCATAGGAAAATGCACGTGGGTAGGTCTCAGAAAGAATGGTCTCATTCCATATATCCTTCCAAAATAGCACATTTCTACCAGTAGCTACTTGAACAGTCTAAATTCCTTTGTATGTTGGCATTAGTTTCACAACATCTCTCCACCAGAATGATCCACATGGGTCAGAGGCATGTGGGATTTGGTTCGTGTAATATGTTCCCTAGATGAGTTGCACCCAAGGTACGTTCCAACCATTGTAGAAATTATGCAGGTTATTCAATAATAAAGCACCCCCCTGCATTCGATGATTGATTATACCCAGTCCACCGCTTTCCTTGAGACGACACACCATGTCCCAAGAGGCCAAGGAGTTGCATGTATCTCCATGTTTAGTTTTCTTGGTCCACGAGCATTTCCTTCGAATCTTTTCTAGTAGTTCAATGATTTTGGTTGGTAGTCGAAGGGTGCAAAGGGCAAAGATAATGAGAGAGGTAATCACTGAGTTGAGTCAGGAGAGTTTGCCATCGTAAGAAATCATGTTGAGCGTGGCCGAAAGTCTTCTTTCCACCGAACAGACGAGTGACATGAGCTCTTGAATTGTAGGTCAGTGCCAAGTGGAAGGCCCAAGTAGGTAAATGTCATCTTCCCTACCACACAGCCAAAAATGGTAGCAAGTTCAGCACTCTTCTCGGCATCATAGTTTATGGGTATGAGCGTTGATTTGTGAAAGTTTATTTTCAACCCAATGGAGGTAGCATAATCACTCAGAATATCCTTGATGACAATAACTTGTTGTGTGCATGCAGGTAAGATCAAGATTGTGTCGTCGGCATATTGAATAACTGGGTAATCTTTTTGGTTGTGAGGGAAATGGCAAGTGGATTAAATCACGTGTGAAGGCATCATTAATGGCAGCTTGAAGTAGGTCGGGCGCCAACACAAAGATGAGTGGAGAGGGGGGGTCACCCTGCCTCACTCCACATTTGCAGTGGAATTGTGAGCCCGGAGTTCCATTGAGGAGGTCTGAGGATTTACCTGATGAGAAGATGCACCGAATCAAATTCAACCATTTGTCGTTGAAACCCGTGTTTTTCATAATTTCGATCATGGCTTCGTGTTCAATAGTATCAAATGCTTTTGCAAAGTCTAGCTTCAGAAGCATGATTTCCCTCTTGGATGATTGGCATTGATAAATATACTCATATGCCCATGCAAGACAATCTTGGATGGTCCCCCCTTTGAGAAAGCCATATTGGTTACGATGGATGATCTTCAAGATGATTTTTTGCAGTCGGTTGGCCACAATTTTAGTGATGACTTTGAGACAGCAGTTAAGAAGTGTAATCGGTCTATAATCATTAATCGTCTCAGGTGAGTTGATTTTTGGGATTAGAGTGATGAAGCCATCATTAATGCTTTCCAAGTTGAGGTCGCCATGATGAAACTGATTACACAAGTTGTAGAAGTCTTCTTTAATGATTGGACATTAACGTTTTAGGAAGATTCAAGTGAATCTGTCCAGGCCAGGGGCTCGGTCTGCTGGCATCTCTCTGATTACTTTGTCAATCTCTTCATGAGTAAATGGAACCGTAAGCTCATCAAGCCCCTCACACTTTTAATGATTCTGGAAAGATCAAACTTCATATGGTGCTTTGTTGAAGATCCCATCCTTTGTTTGAATGTTTGAAAAATAATGGACTCTTTTCCTGCATGGTCTTCCACGGTGATGCCATCCCCAGTAGTTAGAGATGCAATGTTATTTCCCCTATATCTTTCCGATGCCATGGCTTGAAAAAATTTGGACGGCTCATTACCAAATTGGACCCATCGGATGGTGCATCTCTTTTTCCAGAAGACTTGTTGATATCTAAGTAATCTCAAGATGTGGGCCTTAAGAATTTTTCGGAAACTGGTTTCAGGTATGGATAGGGAACGCTTGTTTTCCAGTTCATCAATACCACATAGAGCCTTGTTGGAATTTTCATTTGCCACCTTTAGTATGGAAATGCCTTTTCTCCAATGTTTAAGCTCACGGTGTAGAACTTTTAGTTTTTGGCAAAGGGCATGTGGCAGGGTTTGCGGAGTTAATATGTTTGGCCCAAGAAGTTTTGACCACGTCCATGAAGCCTGGGTGTTGTACCCAAAATGATACAAAGCAAAATAATTTGGACTTAGGAATGGTTGTTTCAATGTTGACAACACAGGGGATGTGGTTAGAGATAGGTTTACCTAACGATTTTACCAAAGTTTTGGGATATGAAGTGGTCCAGTTTGTGCTTGTGAAGAACCAATCGAACTGTTCAAGAAGGGGGTCATGTTGCATATTGCTCCAGGTGAAAGTTCAACCTTTGATATGTAACTCAATGAGACTTTGAGATCGTATGAAATCATTAAATGTGTTCATGTCAGTCATACTTCCCCCTGGTTTATTACGATTCTTCGGAGCTTGAAAATATGTAGTTCCCCTTGTCTGTCGGTATGTTACTTGCCCGAGACTTGATCGTCGGTATCTCCATACCTAGTTCAATATCATTACCAGCAAGTCTCTTTACTCGTTTCGTAATACATCATCTTGTAACTAACTCCTTAGTCACTCTGCTTGCAAGCTTCTTGTGATGCCATATTACCGAGAGGGCCCAGAGGTACCTCTCCGTCACACGGAGTGACAAATCCCAGTCTCGATCCATACCAACCCAACAGACACCTTCGGAGATACCTATAGATCATCTTTATGATCACCCAGTTATGTTGTGACGTTTGATAGCACACAAGGTATTCCTCCGGTATCCAGGATTTGCATGATCTCTTGGCCGAATAAACATGTGTATGACATTAAGAAAGCAGTAGCAGTAAACTGAATGATCTTATGCTATGCTAACGGTTGGGTCTTGTCCATCACATCATTCTCCTCATGATGTGATCCCGTCATCAAATGACAACTCATGTCTATGTGTAGGAAACCTTAACCATCTTTGATCAACGAGCTAGTCTAGTAAAGGCTCACCAGGGACACGATATTTGTTTATGTATTCACACATGTATTTAAGTTTCCTGTCAATACAATTCTAGCATGAATAATAAACCTTTATCATGAATAAGGAAATATAAAATAATAACAAAACTTTATTATTGCCTCTAGGGCATATTTCCATCTGGAAACACCAACATTTGCATTGCATGTCCAGTTGCCTTGTTGCGGCTGATCCGTAAATGCGATATCTTTTTTCCCGTTGCAATGCACGGACATATGTACTAGTTTCAACTCGAGGCCAAATCGTATCAAACCAGCAAATCTCGTGGACGTCTGAAAGTGCATCTAATTCCCGGGTGGTTTTGGTAATTCATAAGAACATATATTTCATTGAACTAATGCCTACTCAAAGAATATTTTAGGAAAGTTCGATTTGGGTACAACAATTGGGATGTGAAACCAGACCCCTCAAAATGTTAAGGACAACTACTGGCAAATCCTCAAGACTCTCATTTTCTATTTAAGTGATCCAAGATAAAATTGAGTCCATAGAAAAGCTAATACTATTAAATGGGGATGAGGTTTTGAAAATGAATTCACTTCTAAAGTGCTTAGAGATACTAGTCCAAAAACCTCAGTCACACTCTCATTTCCACTATGTCCTGAATACTAAAGTTCATCATGGTCCCGCCAAAGCATATACACACAGACTCACCGAGATACTCTTGATATGGCCATCGACTACACCCTACCACCTCGATCATGTTGGAAATATGCCCCAGAGCCAATAATAAATTGGTTATTATTATATTTCCTTGTCATGATAATTGTTTATTATCCATGCTAGAATTGTATTGATAGGAAACTCAGATACATGTGTGGATACATAGACAAACACCATGTCCCTAGTGAGCCTCTAGTTGACTGGCTCGTTGATCAATAGATGGTTGCGGTTTCCTGACCATGGACATTGGATGTCGTTGATAATGGGATCACATCATTAGGAGAATGATGTGATGGACAAGACCCAATCCTAAGGCTAGCACAAGATCGTGTAGTTCGTATGCTAAAGCTTTTCTAAATGTCAAGTATCTTTTCCTTAGACCATGAGATTGTGCAACTCCCGGATACCGTAGGAATGCTTTGGGTGTACCAAACATCACAACGTAACTGGGTGGCTATAAAGGTGCACTACGGGTATCTCCGAAAGTGTGTGTTGGGTTGGCACGAATCGAGACTGGGATTTGTCACTCCGTGTGACGGAGAGGTATCTTTGGGCCCACTCGATAGGACATCATCATAATGTCCACAATGTGATCAAGGAGTTGATCACAGGATGATGTGTTACGGAATGAGTAAAGAGACTTGCCGTAATGAGATTGAACAAGGTATCGGTATACCGACGATCGAATCTCGGGCAAGTGTTATACCGATAGACAAAGGGAATCGTATACGGGATTGATTGAATCCTTGACATCGTGGTTCATTCGACGAGATCATCGTGGAGCATGTGGCAGCCAACATGGGTATCCAGATCCCGCTGTTGGTTATTGGCCGGAGAGTTGTCTCGGTCATGTCTGCATGGTTCCCGAACCCGTAGGGTCTACACACTTAAGGTTCGATGACGCTAGGGTTATAGGGAATAGATATACGTGGTTACCGAATGTTGTTCGGAGTCCCGGATGAGATCCCGGATGTCACGAGGAGTTCCGGAATGGCCCGGAGGTAAAGATTTATATATGGGAAGTCCTGTTTTGGTCACCGGAAAAGTTTCGGGTGCTATAGGTAACGTAGCGGGACCACCGGGAGGGTCCTGGGGGTCCACCAGGTGGGGCCACCAGCCCCAGAGGGCTGCATGGGCCAAGTGTCGGAGGGAACCAATCCCAGGTGGGCTGGTGCCCCCCCCCCCCAACCAAGGCCCAAGGCGCATGGAGAGTGGGAGGGGGGCAAGCCCTAGGTCCAGATGGGCCTTAAGGCCCACCCTAGGGCACCCCCTCTCTTCCCCCCTTGGCCGCACCCTAGATGGGTTTTGGGGGCTGCCGCCACCCCTAGGGTGGGAACCCTAGATGGGGGCGCATCCCCTCCTCTTCCCCTATATATAGTGGGGGTTTTGGGGCTGCCATACACACAAGATCAGCTCCCTCTTGGCGCAGCCCTACCCCTCTCCCTCCTCGTCTCTTGCGGTGCTTGGCAAAGCCCTGCTGGAGTGCCACGCTCCTCCACCACCACCACGCCATCGTGCTGCCGCTAGACGGAGTCTTCCCCAACCTATCCCTCTCTCCTTGCTAGATCAAGGCGTGGGAGACGTCACCGGGCTGCACGTGTGTTGAACGCGGAGGCGTCGTTGTTCGGTGCTTAGATCAGAATCAACCGCGATCTGAATCGCTACGAGTACGACCCCTTCATTCGCGTTCTTGTAACGCTTCCGCTTAGCGATCTACAAGGGTATGTAGATGCACTCCCCTCTCCCTCGTAGCTAGATTACTCCATAGATTGATCTTGGTGATGCGTAGATAATTTTTGATTTCTGCTACGATCCCCAATAGTGGCATCATGAGCTAGTTCTATGCGTAGTTTCTTGCACGAGTAGAACACAAAGTAGTTGTGGGCGTCGATTTGTCAACTCTCTTGCTGTTACTAGTCTTGTCTTGATTCGGCGGCATCATGGGATGAAGTGGCCCAGACCGACCTTACACGTACGCTTACGTGAGACAGGTTCCACCGACTGACATGCACTAGTTGCATAAGGTGGCTAGCGGGTGTCTGTCTCTCCCACTTTAGTCAGATCGGATTCGATGAAAAGGGTCCTTATGAAGGGTAAACATAAATTGGCATATCACGTTGTGGTTTTGGCATAGGTAAGAAACGTTCTTGCTAGAAACCTATATCAGCCACGTAAAAACTTGCAACAACAATTAGATGACGTCTAACTTGTTCTTGCAGCATGTGCCATGTGATGTGATATGGCCAAAAGGTTGTGATGAATGATATATATGTGATGTATGAGATTGATCATGTTCTTGTAATAGGAATCACGACTTGCATGTCGATGAGTGTGACAACCGGCAGGAGCCATAGGAGTTGTCTTATTTTATTGTATGACATGCGTGTCACTGAAAACGCCATGTAATTACTTTACTTTATTGCTAACCGTTAGCCATAGTAGTAGAAGTAATGTTTGGCGAGACGACTTCATGAAGACACGATGATGGAGATCATGGTGTCATGCCGGTGACGATGATGATCATGGAGCCCCGAAGATGAAGATCAAAAGGAGCAAAATGATATTGGACATATCATGTCACTATTTGATTGCATGTGATGTTTATCATGTTTTACATCTTATTTGCTTAGAACGACGGTAGTAAATAAGATGATCTCTCATTAAAATTTCAAGAATTGTGTTCCCCCTAACTGTGCACCGTTGCTAAGGTTCGTTGTTTCGAAGCGCCACGTGATGATCGGGTGTGATAGGCTCTAACGTTCGCATACAACGGGTGTAAGCCAGATTTACACACGTAATACACTTAGGGTTCACTTGACGATCCTAGCATGTACACACATGGCCTCGGAACTCGGAAGACCGAAAGGTTGAACATGAGTCGTATAGAAGATACGATCAACATAAAGATGTTCACCGTTAATGACTAGTCTGTCTCACGTGATGATCGGACACGGCCTAGTCGATTCGGATCATGTATCACTTAGATGACTAGAGAGATGTCTATCTGAGTGGGAGTTCATTAGATGAACTTAATTGTCATGAACAATAGTCTAAGTTGTCTTCGCAAATTATGTTGTAGACCAATAGCTTGCGTTGTAGCTCCCTGTTTAATACGATCCTAGAGAAAGACTAAGTTGAAAGATACTGTAAGCAATGATGCGGACTGGGTCCGTAGTCCGAGGAGTGTCCTCACTGCTACACAGAAGGCTTACGTCTTTGATGCACCGCTCGATGTGCAAACCCCTACAACGTCGTCTGTGGATGTTGTGAACACCTGACAGACACGTCCTGATGACTACTTGATAGTTTAGTGCACCATACTTTACGACTTAGAATCGGGATTCAAATGACGTTTTGAACGCCATAAGACATATGAGATGTTCCAAGAGCTGAAATTCGGATTTCGGGCTCATGCCCATGTTGAGAGGTATGAGACCTCTGACATGTTCTTTTGCCAAGAAGATGGAGGAGAATAGCTCAACTAGTGAGCATGTGCTCAGAATGTTTGGGTGCTAAAATCACTTGAACCAAGTGGGAGTTAATCTTCCAGGTGAGATAGTGGTTGACGAAATTCTCTAGACACTATCACCAAGCTACTAGAACTTCGTGATGAACTATGACATGCAAAGGATGGAGATGATCCCGGAGCTATTAGCGGTGCTTAAGACCGCAAAAGTAGAAATCAAGAAGGAGCATCAAGTGTTGATGGTTTAACAAGACCACTGGTTTCAAAAGGGGCAAGGGCTAGAAGGGAAACCTCATGAATGGCAAACCAGTTGTCGCTCTAATGAAGGAACCCAAGGTTGAACCCAAACCTCGAGACTAAGTGCTTCTATTGTAAGGGGAACGGTCACATGGTAGCGGAACTACCCCAAATACATGGTAGATAAGAAAGCTGGCAACTTCAACAAAGTATATTTGATATATGTGTTATTGATGTGTACCTTACTAGTACTCCTTGTAGTACCTGGGTATTGGATACCGGTTCAGCTGCTATTATTAGTGACTTGAAGCAAAAGCTACGGACTGAATGGAGACTAGCTAAGGGCGAGGTGACAATGTGTGTTGGAAGTGTTTCCAAGGTTGATAAAGATCACCATCGCACGCTCCCTCTACCTTCGGGATTAGTGTTGAACCTAGATAAATGTTATGAGGTGTCTACGTTGAGCATGAATATGATTAGATCATGTTCATTGCAATACGGTTATTCATTTAAGTTAGAGAATAATGGTTATTATGTTTACATGAATAATACCTTTATGGTCATACACCCAATGGTTTATTGAATCTCGATCATAGTAATACACATGATAATAATATTAACTCCAAAAGATGTAGAGTTATTAATGATACTACCACTTTCTTGTGGCATTGCCGCTTAGGTCATTTTGGCATAAAATGCATGAAGAAACTCCATGCTGATGGATGTTTGGAGTCACTTGATTTTGAATCGCTTGACACATGCGAGCCATGCCTCATGGGCAGGACGACTAAGATCCCGTTTTCAGGTACAATGAAACGGGCAAGTGACTTGTTGGAAATCATACATGCTGATGTGTGTGATCCAATGAGAATTTAAGGCGTGTGGTGGATATCGTTATTTTCTCATCTTCACTCACGATTTGAGTAGATATGGGTATATTTACTTAATGAAGCAAAAGTCTGAAACGTTTGAAAAGTTCAAGCAATTTTAGAGTGAAGTTAAAAATCATCATAACAAGAAGATCATGTTCCTACGATCTGATCAAGGGGAGATTTTCTGAGTTATGAGTTTGGCAATCACTTAAGACATTGTGGAATTGTTTCGCAGTTGAAGCCACCTGGAACACCACAGCGTAATGGTGTGTCCGGACGTCGTAATCGAACCTTATGAGATATGGTGTGATCTGTGATGTCTCTTACCGATCTACCGCTATTATTTTGAGGTTATGCATTAGAGACAGCTGCATTCACTTTAGATAGGGCACCATCTAAGTCCGTTGAGACGACGTCGTATGAACTATGGTTTGGCAAGAAACCAAAGTTGTCGTTTGCTTAACGTTTGGGGCTGCGACGCTTATAGCTTCAGCCGGAAAAAGCTTGAATCCAAAGCGGACAAATACATCTTCATAGGATACCCAAAGGTAACAGTTGGGTATACCTTCTATCTCAGATCCAAGGACAAAAATTGTTTGTCGCTAAGAACGGGTCCTTTCTCGAGAAGGAGTTTCTCTCGAAAGAATTGAGTGGGAGGAAGATAGAACTTGATGAGGTTGTCGAACCCTCACTTCAACCGGAAAGTAGTGCAACACAGAAAGATGTTTCTGTGGAACCTACGACTGTTGAAGAGGAAACTAATGATAGTGATCATGAAGCTTCGGATCAAGTTGCTATCGAACCTCGTAGGTCGACAAGGATATGTACTACTCCTGAGTGGTACTGTGATCCTGTCTTAAATGTCATGTTGTTGGACAACAATGAACCTACGAACTATGGAGAAGCGATGGTGGGCCCGTATTCCGACAAATGGTTAGAAGTCGAGAAATCCGAGATAGGATCCATGTATCAAAACAAAGTATGGACTTTGGTGGACTTGCCCGATGATCGGCAAGCCATTGAGATAAATGGATCTTTAAGAAGAAGACAGACGTGGACGGTAATGTCACCATCTATGAAGCACGACTTGTGGTGAAGAGTTTTTCACAAGTTCAAGAAATTGACTACGATGAGATTTTCTCACCCGTAGCAATGCTTAAGTCCGTCGGAATCATGTTATCATTAGCTGCATTTATGAAATCTGGCAGATGAATGTCAAAACAAGTTTCCTTACCAGTTTTCATAAGGAAAGGTTGTATGTGATACAATCAGAAAGGTTTTGTCGATCCTAAGGATGCTAAAAGGTATGCTAGCTCCAGCGATCCTTCCATGGACTAGAGCAAGCATCTCGGAGTCGGAATATACGCTTTGATGGAGTGATCAAACTTTTTGGGTTTACATAAAGTTTGTTAGAAACTTGTATTTACAATAAAGTGAGTGGGAGCACTACAACATTTCTGATAAGTATATGTGAATGACATATTGTTGATCCGAAATGATGTAGAATTTTTGGAAAGCATAAAGGGTTGTTTGAAAGGAGTTTTCAAAGGAAGACCTGGATAAAGCTGCTTACATATTAGGCATCAAGATCTATAGAGATAGATCAAGACGCCTGATGATACTTTCAAAAGAACACACACCTTTGACATGATTTTGAAGAAGTTCAAAATAGATCAGTCAAAGAAGGAGTTCTTACCTGAGTTGTAAGGTGTGAAGTTGAGTAAGACTCAATGCTTGACCACGGCAGAAGAAAGAGGAAGGACGAAGGTCGTCACCTATGCTTTTGTCATAGGCTCTATACGGTATGCCAGGCTGAGTACCGCACCTGATATGTGCCTTGCCACATGTCTGGAAAGAGGGTACAAAGGTGATCCATGAGTGGATCACCAGATAGCGGTCAAAATTATCCTTAGAGGAATAAGGAAATGTTTCTCGGTTATGGAGGTGATAAAGAGTTCGACGTAAAGAGTTCCGTTGATGCAAGCTTAACACCTATCCGGATAGCTCTGAGTAGAGATACAGGATACGTATAATGGAGCAACAATTTGGAATAGCTCCAAGTGGAATGTGGTAGCAGCATCTATGATATGACATAAAGTTTTGCGAAATACATAGGGATCTGAATGTTGCATACCCGTTGACTACAACCTCTCTCACAAGCATAACATGATCAAACCCAGAACTCATTGAGTGTTAATCACATAGTGATGTGAACTAGATTACTGACTCTAGTAAACTCTTTGGATGTTAGTCACATGGCGATGTGACCTGTGAGTGTTAATCACATGGCGATGTGAACTGGATTATTGACTCTAGTGCAAGTGGGAGACTGTTGGAAATATGCCCTAGAGGCAATAATAAATTGGTTATTATTATATTTCCTTGTTCATTATAATTGTTTATTATCCATGCTAGAATTGTATTGATAGGAAACTCAGATACATGTGTGGATGCATAGACAAACACCATGCCCCTAGTGAGCCTCTAGTTGACTGGCTCATTGATCAATATAGGGTTGCGGTTTCCTAACCATGGACATTGGATGTCATTGATAACGGGATCACATCATTAGGAGAATGATGTGATGGACAAGACCCAATCCTAAGCCTAGCACAAGATCGTGTAGTTCGTATGCTAAAGCTTTTCTAAATGTCAAGTATCTTTTCCTTAGACCATGAGATTGTGCAACTCCCGGATACCGTAGGAATGCTTTGGGTGTACCAAACGTCACAATGTAACTGGGTGACTATAAAGGTGCACTACGGGTATCTCCGAAAGTGTCTGTTGGGTTGGCACGAATCGAGACTGGGATTTGTCACTCCGTGTGACAGAGAGGTATCTCTGGGCCCACTCGGTAGGACATCATCATAATGTGCACAATGTGAAGGAGTTGATCACGGGATGATGTGTTACGGAACGTGTCAGGGATATGGTTAGTAGGTATAAACCGGATATTGTAAACCGGTTTAGTTATATTGTACTTGGTTTTAATATTTTAGTAGAGACTACGGCCCATGAGATTTCAAGGCCCATGTTTAGAAGTACGGTTTGTAAACCGCCAAGAGATGTAACTTGAGAGATAGGAAAGAAAGGACAGAGACCGAGGCGGACACGATTATGAGCCGGCCTCAGGACTCTGTAAACCGGACCAGGCGTCACCTCTATATAAAGGGACGACCCGGCGACGGTTCAAGGACAAGCAACAATCAATCCGTCGAGACGCAGGCAAAGCGAATCCGCTCCCTGTAAACCGACGCCCAAGCAATATCAAACCAACTAGACGTAGGCTTTTACCTTCTCTGAAGGGGCCGAACTAGTATAAATCCTTTGTGTCCTTTGTGTGCCATGAATCCTTTCAAGCTAACCCGTGCGATGGTTCCATCATCAAGTCCGCTAAACCGGACATCTGCCGTGTTATTTCCACGACAGTTGGCGCCCACCGTGGGGCCTGCGCACGATGGTTTCGAGTTCTTGAAAGGCGGCTTCGAAGGGTTAAAGGGGTACGCAGTCGGCCGGATGACCAAGAGTCGTCGTGGCCGGATCTACATCGATGACGCGGGCTGGGGACCGGAGGCCGATTCGATCGAATACGGGTACCGGGTCCCCTTCGGCAGCATCCAAGTCTTCATCGGCAAAATTGGTGAACCGGGACCTGAGCCGGACACCCTCCCCAACATCGTCGAGCCGACTCAGCGTACGAGATCGGCCCGGATTCAGCCTGCCATGAAGCATGTGTTCGTTGGAGCAATTCACGGAGGCCAAGCCGAGGACGGATCGGAATCTGATGGTGCAACCGTCGTCTACTCAGATGACGAATCTTCATCCGGGGAAACTGAATCTCTGTATCAGTTGCGGGACGGCCGGTCTGAGGGCGAGTCCGATGGAAACAGTATTCCGGACCCCTTTGGTCCGCCAAACCGGGTGGCGGTCTTCATGGCCGGTTCACAACCCCCGACGAACGGAACGACAGCAGAAGCTGGTGCAGGGGGAAGCGGTTCAAATCCCTCCCTTACTGAAGTTCTATCCACCTTGATCGAGGAGTTCACAGCTAAGGCAGTGGAGGTCGTAGCTCCAGCAGACAAGGCGCAACATGATGCAGCGCTTCTTCAGTTGAAAGCCCGGATCGATCAGTTAAAGGAGGATTTAAAGGCGGAAGGAGAGATGTTAGCCATAAGACAAGAAGAGTTGGATGATCAAGCCTTTCATTTGAGGATGGAGCAGGCTTCTGTGGAAGGAGTAAGGGGGCGAAAGTATCGGTCCCGCCTACCGCCAGGTTACGAATCTGCGAATTTGTTCAGAACACCTGGGGCTGGGGCCAGTAATAATCTGGCCTTAAACCGGAGAAGCCCACCGGCTCGGGATGAGCCGGTTCAGCAGCCCGCCGCAGAACGGGAGCGTCGGATTACATCGGCGCCTTATGTTCCTGTCCCTCCAGGACACTATTCAAACCCTTTGGATAATATTGCTGCAGCGGCAGCGCGGTTGGCCGCTTTACCCGTGGAAGAAACGTCCCCGGTGGCGATAGAGGCGCGCGGGGCCCAGAAGCTACTTAATACTGCGTTAATACAGCAGCAAGCGTACTCTCATAGCAGGGAAAGGTTACATTCAACACCACGTCCCAACCGAAGTTATTCTAGACATTGGGAGGAGCCAGAAGTGTCTAGCAGTGAGCGCATGAGACATCAGCACAGGCAGGATAATCCGGCAAGGGCGGAGATGCCAGCCCCGGACCTAAACCGGCCTAGATCGGAGGCCAGAGAGGAAATTCGTCAGTCGACGCCGGTTCACACAGCCACTACAGGGACAGGGGCTACATCGAGCGGTTTTGGGATACAATGTCTTGTCCCCGCCCTACGGAGCGTTAAGTTGCCCAAGGATTTCAAAGGACCTCGCAAGGTGCCTAACTACACAGCCGATTTACCACCCGAGGCTTGGGTGGAGAGTTACGAGATGGCCATGGAGATGCTTGATGTGGATGAATCGGCTTGTGCCAAATATTTCACTATGATGCTTGAGGGCACGGCCCGGACTTGGCTGAAGGCGCTACCTCCGAATTCTATCGGGTCGTGGGGGGAGCTGCGCAGTCAGTTCATCAAAAATTTCAAGGACACATGCAAGCAACCGATGTCGGTGATAGATTTAGCAGCCTGTGTGCAAGGAGAGCAGGAGTCTACAGCAGCTTGGGTACGCAGAGTGGCGGAGATTTTACACTCTTCGAATGGTATCAATCCTAGTACGGCAATAGTGACGTTGGAAAACAATTGCCGGTTTGAATCTTTAAAGTTAAAGCTCGGACGGCTTAAGCGGGACTGCAATGACATGGGGACTTTAATGAGTGCCCTGGTGAAGTACGGAGACTCGGATAATACCAAGTATCCGGAAGCGGAAGGAGATAAAACGGGGAAGGCCAGCAAGTCTGGTAAACCGGCGCCGGTTAATCCGGTTACTCCAAGCTTTTTGGGCAAACGGAAGGCAGAAAATAGTTCCGATTTTGTTGCTAATACACAGGCTCAAGGCGGTATTCAGGTTAATCCGCAGGGTTCCACTCTCCAAACCGGCGGAGGAAACCCGGGTTGGGAGCAGGATTTGGATCAACCCTGCCTGAAGCATAGCGGAAGAGGGAGGATTGCAAGGCATACTATAAGAGAATGCATACCCTTTATGAAAGCAGGGAACGACCGTTTTAATCCTCCTAGCCGGCCCCCAAACGGCGGTTCGGGGCCCGGGTTTTATGGTCCGGGTTATCAAGGGAACAACTCCGGATCAGGATATAGGGGCAACAACGGCGGTTATCAATCCCGGCCAGGCGGCCAAAATAGTCAAGGGAACTACAATGGTCAGGGAAATCAATCACATCATCAAGGTGGTTACAATGGTCAGGGAAGTCAATCACATCATCAAGGTGGTTATCATGGTCAGGGAAATCAATCGCATCATCAAGGTGGTTACAACAGTCAGAATAATCAGCAGCAGGGCCAAGGGAGTTACAATAACCAAGGAAACCAGCAGCAACAGCGTCCGCAACAACAGCAGCAATCCGGATACCAGAGTAATCCGAAGGAGTTGAGCAGCGGTCAATATCATGTTTTCACCACGAGTTTATGTAAGAGAGACCAGAAGGTTTTAAGGCGGACTGTTAATGCAGTAGAACCGGCGACGCCACAATTTCTCCGATGGTCAGAGGAGCCCATTGTATGGAGCAGAGAGGACCACCCGTTACGGGTGGATAATCCGGGACATTTAGCCTTGGTGGTAGCACCTCAGGTGGGAGGATACAAGTTTACTAAAGTCCTCATGGACGGAGGTAGCAGTATCAATATATTATATTACGAGACCTTTCGTCGTATGGGTCTGACAGATAAAAAGTTAAGGACATCAAACACAGTGTTTCACGGGGTGGTCCCAGGTAAGTCGGCTTATCCAGTTGGTAAGATTGACTTAGAAGTTACCTTTGGAGATGAGCATGATTCCAGATCGGAGATGATCACTTTTGAAGTTGTCAAAATTAAAAGTCCGTATCATGCTTTGTTTGGAAGGACGGTTTATGCTAAATTTATGGCTAGGCCATGTTATGTTTATTTGCAGCTTAAGATGCCGGGTCATAAAGGCACGATTACGGTGCATGGCAGTCGTAAGATAGCAGTGGAATGTGAGGAACGTGATGCAGCTTATGCAGAAGTGGTATGCGCCACGGAAGAGTTAAAATTTTATAAAGATAATGTTGATCCGGCAGATATGACTCCGCTGAAGAAACCAACTACCGAGCATGATCCGGCTTTGAAGTTCAAGTCAGCGGAAGAGACTAAGCAGGTTGATTTTGTGCCTGGAGACTCGTCTAAGCAATTCACCATCAGTGCTAACCTGGATCCTAAATAGGAAAGCGCGCTCATCGAGTTCATCCGTGAGAACCGGGATATCTTTGCATGGAAACCTTCTGACATGCCAGGTATACCGAGGGAACTCGCTGAGCACAAGTTGAATATTGATCCGAAGTTTAAACCGGTAAAACAGTATCTGCGCCGCTTTAATGAAGAGAGGCGCAAGGCTATAGGAGAAGAAGTGGCCAGACTTTTGGCGGCAGGGTTCATAGTGGAAGTTTTTCATCCGGAATGGTTGGCTAATCCGGTGCTGGTTCTAAAGAAGAATGGGAAGTGGAGGATGTGTGTGGACTACACAGACCTCAATAAAGCTTGCCCGACTGATCCTTTTGCTCTACCTCGCATTGATCAGATTATTGATGCCACAACAGGGTGTGAGCGGCTGAGTTTTCTGGATGCGTATTCAGGTTATCACCAGATCAAGATGGCAGTTGAGGATCAAGAGAAGACAGCTTTCATAACCCCTTTTGGTGCTTTTTGCTATGTGTCTATGCCCTTTGGGCTCAAGTGTGCACAGGCAACTTATCAGCGTTGCGTTCAGAATTGTTTGAAAGGGCAGATAGGAAGGAACGTGCATGCTTATGTGGATGACATCGTGGTCAAATCAAAGGAGGAAAGAACAATGATAGAAGACCTCAGAGAAACCTTTGATAATCTTCGGGCTTACAGGATGATGCTTAATCCGGAGAAATGTGCTTTTGGTGTGCCGGCTGGTAAGCTTCTGGGATTCCTGGTCTCGAACAGGGGAATAGAAGCAAACCCGGAGAAGATCAAGGCCGTCACATATTTGACAAAACCGGTTTGCATCAATGATGTTCAGCGCATAGCCGGCCGGATCACGGCGTTGAGCCGGTTTATCAGTCGATTAGGAGAAAAAGCGATCCCGCTTTATCAAATGTTGAAGAAAACGGACCGGTTCATTTGGAGTGATGAGGCAAATACAGCGTTTGAGAATCTGAAACAGCAACTAGCAAAACCACCGGTTTTAGCTGCTCCCATTGATAAGGAGCCTTTGCTGTTATATGTTGCTGCGAATACACGGGCAGTCAGCATTGCGATTGTGGTTGAGCGCAAGGAAGCAGGGAAGGAACATCCGGTTCAGCGCCCGGTTTATTATGTGAGTGAAGTGCTCATCGAGTCTAAGCAAAGGTACCCTCATTGGCAGAAGTTGGTATATGGGGTGTTCATGGCAAACCGGAAACTGAAGCATTATTTCCAAGGGCATCCAATAATTGTGGTTAGTTCAGCTCCGTTGGGGGACATAATCCAGAATAGGGAAGCTACAGGCAGGGTAGCCAAGTGGGCCATTGAGCTCAGTCCGCATGAGTTGAAGTATGTACCACGTACTGCTATAAAATCTCAGGCATTGGTCGATTTCATCAATGACTGGACGGAGTTGCAGACTCCAGAGGAGAAGCCGGATCTTACTTATTGGACGATTCACTTCGACGGTTCAAAGCAGTTGGAGGGCTCGGGGGCTGGAGTTGTCTTAACTTCCCCCAGAGGTGATAAATTTTGTTATGTCCTCCGGTTATTATTTCCTTGTACTAATAATGCAGCAGAATATGAAGCGCTACTTCATGGTTTGCGATTGGCAAAAGAGATGAATTTGAGCCGGGTTAAGTGCGTGGGCGATTTAGACCTAGTGGCACAGCAAGTTTCGGGCAAGTGGGATTCAAGGGATCCCCTCATGGCGGCTTATCGACGAGAGGTTGAAGCGGTCGCAGGATATTTCAAGGGATATCAGGTGGAGCATATAGACCGGCGGAGGAACGAAGCAGCCGACGCTTTAAGCCGGCTAGGATCGCAACGTAAACCGGTACCACCAAACACCTTTTTGGATGAATTGCACAGTCCTTCGGTTCAAGTACCTTCAGAGAACGACCTAGCTGTTCCGGATCCAGAGGCACAGTTGGTTGCAGCAACGCATGTTATTCCGGATTGGACGTTGCCCTATTTGGCATACTTAAGCCGAGGAGAGTTGCCAGAGGACGAAGACGAAGCACGGCAGATAATCCGGCGTTCCAAATCTATGACAATTGCCAACGGAGAGCTGCACCATCGTAGCACTTCTGGAGTATTTCAACGGTGTGTTTCAGCTGAGGAAGGTTGTGAGATTCTAAGAGAGATTCATGAAGGGGATTGTGGTCATCATGCCGGATCAAAATCTTTAGTGGCTAAAGCTTTCCGACATGGTTTTTATTGGTTAACCGCGCATGCAGATGCGGCGGACCTGGTCCGCAAGTGTGACGCTTGTCAGAAGTTCTCAAGACATGCCCTTGTTCCGGCACAGGAACTCCGGATGATACCAATAACTTGGCCTTTTGCAACTTGGGGGCTTGACATGGTTGGTCCTTTCAAGAGATCCCAAGATCAGAAAACTCATCTACTGGTAGCAGTAGACAAGTTTACGAAGTGGGTTGAAGCGGAGCCTATAAGCAAGTGTGATGCGGCAACAGCGGTCAAATTCATCAAAAAAGTAATATTCCGGTTTGGTTTTCCACACAGCATCATCACAGATAATGGCACCAATTTATCTCAGGGTGAGATGGAAGAATTCTGTCAACGAGAGCATATTCGTTTGGACGTGTCTTCTGTGGCTCACCCCCAATCCAATGGTCAGGCAGAAAGGGCAAATCAGGAGATTTTGCGAGGAATCAAACCCCGGCTTATGACACCTTTGCAGAGAACCCCAGGTTGTTGGGTTGAAGAATTACCATCTGTCCTTTGGAGTATTAACACTACACCAAACCGGTCTACAGGTTATACACCTTTCTTCATGGTTTACGGCGCAGAAGCAGTTCTTCCAAGTGACATACGCCATGATTCACCGAGGGTAGCGGCCTATGTGGAAGCTGTTAATGAGGAGTCAAGACAAGACAGTTTGGATCGGTTGGATGAAGAGCGTGATATAGCTGCAGCACGGTCGGCGATTTATCAGCAAGATCTGCGCAGATATCATAGCCGCCGGATTAGAACCAGGACATTCCAGGAGGGTGACTTGGTACTTCGGCTTATCCAAGATCAAACAGATATGCACAAGCTATCCCCGCCGTGGGAAGGGCCCTTTGTGGTTAGCAAGAATTTACACAACGGTTCATATTACTTGGTGGACATTCGAGAACACAAGGATTCACGGACATCAGAAGAGGAGACGAAGAGGCCGTGGAACATCGCCCATTTACGGCCATACTACACTTGAGCTAAGTGCTCCAATGTATCCTATGTATATATTATGAATAATGAATAAACCGGCACCCTCGGTAAACCGGGGGCTCAGCCCTTTCTCCATATACACAAATTTTGCGACAAATAACCATATCAGTTTGTTATCAAATATCATATTTCAATGTTGGCCGGTTTTAGAAACTAATCTTTGCAGGATATGTGAAGGAGCGGTAAAACTCTCGGGAACAAGAGATTATATCCGGTTCAAGAAGAGAAAAACCCCATAAAAAAGAAAAACCCACAGAGTCAGGAGGAACTTTAGAGGCCCCTTGGGACAGTCCGGTTTGCCCACGTCCCATTGATTGGCTATGTTTATGATTCCTTGGGCCCTCTGAACAGTTGATACGCTCACGTTCAGGGATGGCTCGGCCCCTTGGGACAGTCCGGTTTGCCCACGTCCCATTGATTGGCTATGTTTATGATTCCTTGGGCCCTCTGAACAGTTGATACGCTCACGTTCAGAGATGGCTCGGCCCCTTGGGACAGTCCGGTTTGCCCACGTCCCATTGATTGGCTATGTTTACGATTATATCGGCCCTCTGAACAGTTGATACGCTCACGTTCAGTGATTGGCTAGGCCCCTTGGGACAGTCAGGTTTGCCCACGTCCCAATGATTGGCTCGGTTTTTATTTGCGGTTCTATCGGCCCTCTGAACAGTTGATACGCTCACGTTCAGTGATTGGCTAGGCTCCTTGGGACAGTAGGTTTGCCCACGTCCCATTGATTGGCTGAACCTTGTTTTGAGCCTGGCAGCTCTTTGAAAAAGCCTCGACTACATGGTCTGATTTACAAAAATTGTGTGTTTCTTGGTGTTTTTTGTGCTTCATAACCTTTTAAACCGAGTGGAACAGCTCCAGAAGTTGACCACCTATCTATGAAGTTATAAGTCTGGGTCATGAACACCAGCGAGAATTAAACCGGCGTTCATCATAACCCGGATCGACCTTCATGATGAGCCAATAGGTTGGCAGTACATGATCAATTATAATGACCGGTGTTTTTTAAACCGGCCTGGTTTTGACTATAAGTCACCAGTATGAGACAAAACAATGACCGGAGTTTATTAACCCGGCCCAGTTGTGACCAAGCCTGGTGTTCATTCAAACCTGGATGGAGTATCAGGCGCAAGTTACAATTTTTTGAACCAAGATGAGAAAGATTTACCGACAAGATGAACCGAAGAGTTTCAGGTGTTTATTAGAATTGATGAAGACCGATTAAGGTGACTTTAACATCCTGACCGGTTTAAGATATATTGGCTACATACATCTCAGGTATCACAGTTATTTTTTAAGATATGCTTATTAGATGTGTCAAGAGAACAAGTTAATCCGTCCAGTGGTAGGCCACTAGGACATGTTTTTCGATATTTTTATGAACAGAACAAGGCATCCGCATCAATCAACAAGTTAACGAACGAATACTTCATGAAGACCAAATGTCGGATCACAGCGCATTAAGTTTCAGCTAAACTTATTACAAGGCATAAAAAGCCAAATAGTTGGAAGCATTGTTTGACGGAATAACAATCATGGCTACAACAATGGCAGTTAAGATTGTGCATCTCCTTGCTGAGATGGCTGGCCACCGTCTTGATCCGGAGTGACTTCATCCTCGTGAAGCGGTTGGAAGTCCGGTGCACGCCAATCAATCTTTGCCAAGGCACGGAAATATACTTCATCGTTGATAAGCTCAGCAGGATCAATATCAGGAGCAAAGGTGTGAGGACGAACCGGCGGAATTAAGTTTACAACATCGTAAACCGGTGGCTCCACCCGCTCGTTCTGAAGGTTATATGATGGATGATATCGCGACAAGTCAGATTCCACCGCAAGCTTGCTGGCGAGGGGACGCATCTCCTTTGTCAGGGCATAAAGGTCTTTTTCATTGAAGGTTGAACCGTCCTCCTTGGTATCAGGAAATCCGGTTAACACCTCCTCCGGATCAATGTCCGGGACCCAAGCTTTAGCCCTCGTAAGGGCCAGAAGAGCACCTCCTCAAGCAGCCGATTTCTTAACCTCTTCAAGACGAGCCGGTAGAATGGACAAACTATTCAAAGTATCTTGGATAGTTGAAGGAGCCGGCTTACCAAATGAAGTGGCACTGATAATCCTTTGTGTTCCAGAGTACAACTGTTCGACCAAGGTATAGCAGGCTTTCAGTTTCTTCCGTAAGTCGTCCCCAAGATGGGAGACATGGCGTCCTACATACAACAATGACAGTTAAACCGGTGCAAGTCACAGGTTACAAAGATAAGGACAGGAGTTCAAATTATACTTACCAAATATAGCAGAGGTCATCAAATCAATTTGGCGCTTCAACCCGGTCAATTCTTCAGTAACCGGATTAAGCGCTCCTTCGGCATCCTGAACACGTTTCTCAAAATCTTTTTTCTGGACTTCAAAAGTAGTCCGTTCCTCGTCAAAGAACCTCTTCAAGTCTTCAGCAGTCTTTAAACTCACTTGAAGTTCTGTCTTAGCCTTTGAAGCGGCTGACTCAGTCTCCGTAAGCCGGCTTCGAAGTTCACTGATCTCCAGAGCATTCCGGTTCAGCTCAGCCTGCAGACAAAAGTTCAAAAGCAAGATTATAAATTACAAGTCTCAAGCACACAACCAAGTTGTCTACTTGACACTTGGGGGCTAATGGCAGTTGAAGTAATACAGCAAGGACAATTTGAAAGTACAAGTCTCAAGCACACAACCAAGTTGTCTACTTGACACTTGGGGGCTAATGGCAATTGAAGCAATGCACCAAAGACAATTTGAAATTACAAGTATCAACTACATAACCAAGTTATCTACTTGATACTTGGGGGCTAATGTATGGATCAGCAGTTCAAACTACAAAGTTCCGGATTACCTTCAGTAAAGCAGATAAACCGGAACTTGGGGGCTGCTATGAGATAAAGATGCGTCAAAAAAGCAAAGTTAGAAGAGAAAACTTACTTCATATTTTTCTCTCATCAGGTTCACCAGGCTGGCTTCATAATCCCGGCTGCTGTGGAGCCGGTTTAAATATCCGGAATAAATATCTTGAGCACTCATACTAGAAAGACTGGATATATCAGTACTCCACTTCCCTTTTTCCTGGGCTATCTTTTCCGCTTTAGCTGTATGTTTTGCTAAAACGGTGGGTTCAGCTGGAGCAACATAAGCAGCACCAGTAACCACAACATCAGGAGAAGTGGGTTCATTGGGAGGAATAACTTCAACTTGAGCCGGATCAGGAGACGCCGGGTTAACTTGAGGAGAATTAACCCGGGCTGGACTTGGTGGATCTTGGACATTTTCTGCAACAGGAGTTTCAAGAGCAGGTTCTTCAACCGGAGCTGCAGGGGTACCTTCTGGAGGAACAGCTGTGGACGGATCAATCACCGGTTCATCAGCAGAAGGATCAGCAACAGGCTTATTCGCCTTGGGCTTTTTGCTGGGTTTCGGTTTGCTGGAAAACAGGCAAAATAAGTTAGCATTATAAAGGAAAAGGGGGTGTCATAAACCGGAAGAGGTGAAGAGAGTTACCCCGGAACGGTCTTCAAAGGAGGAAGCTGTGTAGCGGTCGATTCGCCGGAAGAAGACAGCGGAGTTTCCTGATAGTCAGGATCAGACGGTTTAAGGGGTTGTCGGATAAGTCCGGCCTTGGGATGAAGAAGAGTCGGAGAGAGTATCACCTCAGCGCGACGCTTTCGAACCGGAGTTAATGAGATTCCAGATGACTCCACCGCCAGGCCACTGTGGCGAGTGGTCCGGCGAAAAGCTTCGTGCTGTTGCTTCTTCAAAGTAAAGTTAGGGTCTAACTTAGCATAAGGATGAGAAAATTGATATTTCCTGACGGTCCGACGGCTTTTTTGAGGAAGAGGTTCTGAATCAGAAGAAATAAGAGTTACCTCAATCTCAGTCGGGTTATCACCTTCAAGCGGTTCCTGTGAAAAGTGTCATTAGATATGATTACAAATGCATGAAAGCGAGACTTAAACCGGAGTAAGGCATACCTCGGAGTCCGGATCATCATCCTCAGAAGGAGAACCGGCATCGACGGCTGCTTTCCTCTTCTTGTTTGCAGGGGTTTTTCGGCGAGCCTGCTTTACGGTTTTCTCCTGAGGCTTTCTCCTCCAGAAGGGGTCATCAGCCTAATTGAAAAAAGTAAGGGCAAGTGAAAGACGGTTCAAAGAGGACAGTTTACAAGTACAGGGTAAAGAAAAACTTACTTCGGGCAGCTTATTCTTCTTAAAGTACGGGGCCAAGCCAACTTTAGAGCAGTCTGTTAAGGTAGGATTGACAATCTTCTTGGCTGACTCCACTACCTCCGATTCAGAAAGCTTATCTTTGGTAAACCTCTGAGGATCATCTGGTTTACCAGAGTATTTGCACATTAGCTTAGGACGCCGGCTTAAGGGAAGGATGCTCCAAGATAGCCAGCAGCGAAGGAAATCAGTACCATTCAGACCGTTTGCCATAAAAGCCCTCAGTTTGGAGAACTGTGATGAAAACCGGGTCCGTTCAGCAGCACTAAGCCGTTGAGGTAAGGGGTGATTCGCCGGAATACGAGTTTCACGATAACCCGGCAAAGGATTTTCACCTTCAGGAGAAGTGTCTACACAATAAAACCAGGATTTGTTCCAATCCTTTGGATGGGTGTGTAAGGCAGCGTGAGGAAAGACTACGTCCCTCCTTTTCTGAATACTAATCCCACCAAGTTTTTGGTGAGGTCCGCTGGTGAATTCAGTGCGCCGGTTTGCATGAAAGAAGTCCCGGAATAAATCAACTGAAGGTTCTTCTTGCAGATACACCTCAGAGAATACTTGGAAATCGCAAATGTTTGAAACAGAATTTGGTCCGATATCCTGTGGGTGCAGCTGGAAAGTGGCAAGAACATCCCGGAAAAATCTTGAACCGGGGGGAGAGAAGCCTCTGGAGATGTGGTCCAGAAATACGATGACTTCCCTGGATCTAGGAGTAGGAGGGCATTCATTACCCGGAGCACGCCATTTTAGCTCAGCCTGAGGGTCTAAGTGCCGATTTTCGACAGCTTGATTAAGTCATCCTCAGTCACGACGGAACGGACCCAATCGCAGGAAACATACTGCTTAGCCATTGAACAAAGTGTTGAAGAAGATAAAGTACAGAAACGGATTATGAACGTACAATGATCCGGGATCTATTTATATTATACAATGGTTGAAACTGAGAACTAGCTGGCAAGGTTAAACCGGCAATCATAAAGCAAGTTATATCATTTCCGGTTTAAATGGCAGTTGAAGAGGAACAGTTCAAATCATTGCGTTAGTTTATATCATTTCCGGTTTAAATGGCAGTTGAAGAGGAACAGTTCAAATCATTGCGTCAGTTTATATCATTTCCGGTTTATGGCATATCAATGTAAACCGGAACATACTTAGCGAATCTACCGAGGAGAAAAACAGGTTTCCAAATGATTGCTAAGGGGGAAAGATCTGAGTATGCTGAGGAAAAGAAACTAATCTAAGAGACTCAAAGAAAAGCTACACAGACTTTATACTAAAAAGATGGATTTACATGTCAGACAGGAGCAATAATGATTCGACGCATCTACAGCGGAGTAAAAATGGAGAAGATCGAAAAGCAAAACTACTACGCGTCACAAGCTCAAAGAACGAACAAGACGAAGCTTTGCTGAGAGCTCTAATGGCGGAACGGTAAATCTACAGCGTTATGACGGTGAGATCTAAGCTAGTACTAAGCGGAAGATTTGCTGACTAGGGACTAAAGGTCACAAATTTTCTATGGGGAACGTATCTACGAAGAGGCGAAGCTTCATTGGAAGCCCTAATGGCGGAAGAACAAAGCGAAGTGCCGGTAGACACAGATCAACAGTAAGGAGGACGAACATACCTGGGACAGCGAGAATCGGTGGCGGAGATTGATCTGGTCAAGGCTCAGGTTGATGCAGCGGCCGGGCGAGGACTGGAGATCCGGCGGTCGTCGGCGGCGGTTTGAGCTCGGGCAGCAATGGAGGAAGAAGACGCAGGAAGAGGATGAAGTGAGAAGGAGATAATGAATGGGGGGTGGCAGTATTTATAGCCAGGAGTCAGATCTGAAACGACAGGTGCGAGAATCGAGGAGACAGAAATCGGATAAAGATCCCGTGACGCCTCGATCTTCGGGATAACCCTTAAAATACGCTACAGTACAGCTCACGGCGTTAAATGCGGAGATGATGTCATTGTCAGACTTTAATGATTTCGGAGGATGACGTCAGAGCCGGTTTACAACAGATGAAGATAAAGAAGAAAATTATATGAGACAAAGAAGACTGATATGAACAAGTTCAAATCATTCTGGGGCCTAATGTCAGGGATATGGTTAGTAGGTATAAACCGGATATTGTAAACCGGTTTAGTTATATTGTACTTGGTTTTAATATTTTAGTAGAGACTACGGCCCATGAGATTTCAAGGCCCATGTTTAGAAGTACGGTTTGTAAACCGCCAAGAGATGTAACTTGAGAGATAGGAAAGAAAGGACAGAGACCGAGGCGGACACGATTATGAGCCGGCCTCGGGACTCTGTAAACCGGACCAGGCGTCACCTCTATATAAAGGGACGACCCGGCGACGGTTCAAGGACAAGCAACAATCAATCCGTCGAGACGCAGGCAAAGCGAATCCGCTCCCTGTAAACCGACGCCCAAGCAATATCAAACCAACTAGACGTAGGCTTTTACCTTCTCTGAAGGGGCCGAACTAGTATAAATCCTTTGTGTCCTTTGTGTGCCATGAATCCTTTCAAGCTAACCCGTGCGATGGTTCCATCATCAAGTCCGCTAAACCGGACATCTGCCGTGTTATTTCCACGACAGAACGAGTAAAGAGACTTGCCGTAATGAGATTGAACAAGGTATCGGTATACCGACGATCGAATCTCGGGCAAGTGTTATACCGATAGACAAAGGGAATCGTATACGGGATTAATTGAATCATTGACATCGTGGTTCATTCGATGAGATCATCGTGGAGCATGTGGGAGCCAACATGGGTATCCAGATCCCGCTGTTGGTTATTGGCCAGAGAGTTGTCTCGGTCATGTCTGCATGGTTCCCGAACCCGTAGGGTCTACACACTTAAGGTTCGATGACGCTAGGGTTATAGGGAATAGATATACGTGGTTACCGAATGTTGTTCGGAGTCCTGGATGAGATCCCGGACGTCACGAGGAGTTCCGGAATGGTCCGGAGGTAAAGATTTATATATGGAAAGTCCTGTTTTGGTCACCGGAAAAGTTTCGGGTGCTATCGGTAACGTACCGGGACCACCGGGAGGGTCCTGGGGGTCCACCAGGTGGGGCCACCAGCCCCAGAGGGCTGCATGGGCCAAGTGTGGGAGGGAATCAGTCCCAGGTGGGTTGGTGCGCCCCCCCACCAAGGCCCAAGGCGCATGGAGAGTGGGAGGGCGGCAAACCCTAGGTCCAGATGGGCCTTAAGGCCCACCCTAGGGCGCCCCCCTCTCTTCCCCCCTTGGCCGCACCCTAGATGGGTTTTGGGGGCTGCCGCCACCCCTAGGAAGGGAACCCTAGATGGAGGCGCAACCTATCCCCTTCCCCTATATATAGTGGGGGTTTTGGGGCTGCCATACACACGAGATCATCTCCCTCTTGGCGCAGCCCTACCCCTCTCCCTCCTCGTCTCTTGCGGTGCTTGGCAAAGCCCTGCTGGAGTGCCACGCTCCTCCACCACCACCACGCCGTCGTGCTGCTGCTGGACGGATTCTTCCCCAACCTATCCCTCTCTCCTTGCTGGATCAAGGCGTGGGAGCCGTCACCGGGCTGCACGTGTGTTGAACGCGGAGGCGCCGTTGTTCGGCGCTTAGATCGGAATCAACTGCGATCTGAATCACTACGAGTACGGCTCCTTCATCCGTGTTCTTGTAACGCTTCCGCTTAGCGATCTACAAGGGTATGTAGATGCACTCCCCTCTCCCTCGTTGCTAGATTACTCCATAGATTGATCTTGGTGATGCGTAGAATTTTTTGATTTCTGCTACGATCCCCAACAAATCCCACCAAGTTTGCCCTTCGGTCCCACCGAAGAGCACCGGCCAACCTTCTGTTGCCAACTAAAATTCAATCAAAAATTTCGAATGGTTTTAGTCGGTGACACCGAAGTGTGGAAAGTGCTTAGGTCAGCATGACTTGGTCTCACCGAGAGGTTTCCTCTAGTATCACCAAAAAGCCTAAAGTTTGAACCTTTTGTACAGGTCGGGCTCTCCGAGTGGTTTCACCGGTCCCACCAAACTATGTATATGGGTGTGGAAAGGTTGAAATTTTTGTGTTGCCTATACATACCACCACCCATTCCACTAATCCTCATAGAGCAACCAGAGCGAAGCATACACTTCCCATATGCATTTTTTGAGAGAGAGCTCCAAATCCTTGCGTTGAGATCAAAGGGATACCACTCCAACCATAGAACTTTTATCTCGAACCACCTTAGTTGGTTTCCACCCAAATTCGTCTCCTACCACATATCCAAAATACGTGAGAGAGTTTTTCAGTGTTGAGGAGACTATCTTTTGAAGCACAAGGGCAAGAAATTCATAGTCAACAACAAGATCTATTGCCTTTGGAAGAATGATGTCTCCGACATTGTTAGGTGTCACTTGGGAGCCTCCAAATCATGTGGACTGAACCAAGGAGTTTGTAAGGGCAAGGAGATCACCTAATTCATGAAGTTAAATCCCGAGTGAAGCTAGTCCTTCGTGGACAGTGGAATATGCAAGATTGCTTCTTCGTGGGCCCTTTGCGGGTGGAGCCCTCTATGGACTTGCACATTGATACGTCTCCAACGTATCTATAATTTTTTATTGTTCCATGCTATTATATTATCATTCTTGGATGTTTTACAATCATTTTATATCATTTTTTGGTACTAACCTATTGACATAGTGCCAAGTGACAGTTGTTGTTTTTTGCTTGTTTTTTACATCACAGGAAATCAATATCAAACGGAGTCCAAATGCAGTGAAACTTTTTGTTAAATTATTTGGACCAGAGGACACCTGTTGGGCCAAAGAAGCACCTGGAGGGTGCCCCGAGGGGGGCACAACCCACCTCGGTGGCCTCCCGCACCGGTTCTTCACTCTATAAATAGCCCAATATTCTAGAAACCCTAGACGAGTCGACGAAAATCAATTCCAGCCACCGAAAGTTCAAGAACCGCCAGATCCAATCTAGACACCATCACAGAGGGGTTTATCAAGTCCATTGGTGCCTCTCGATGATGCGTGAGTAGTTCTTTGTAGACTTACAGGTCCGTAGTTAGTAGCTAGATGGCTTCCTCTCTCTCTCTTTTGATTATCAATACAATGGTCTCTTGGAGATTCATATGATGTAACTCTTTTTACGGTATGTTTGTTGGGATCCGATGAACTTTGAGTTTATGATCAGATCTATCTTTTTATATTCATGAAAGTTATTTGAGACTTCTTTGATCTCTTTTATGCATGATTGCTTATAGCCTCGTATTTCTTCTCCGGTATTTAGGTTTTGTTTGGCCAACATGATCTATTTATCTTGCAATGGGAAGAGGTGCTTTGTAATGGGTTCGATCTTACGGTGCTTGATCCTAGTGATAGAAGGGGAACCGACACGTATATATCGCTACTATTAAGGATAACAAGATGGGGTCTATTTCTACATAAATAGATCTTGTCTATATTATGCCATCGTTCTTATTGCATTACTCCGTTTTCCATGAACTTAATACACTAGATGCATGCTGGATAGCGGTCGATGTGTGGAGTAATAGTAGTAGATGCACGCAGGAGTCGGCCTAATAATCTTGGACGTGATGCCTATATAATGATCATTGCCCAGATATCGTCATGATTATTTGAAGTTCTATCAATTGCCCAACAGTATTTCGTTTACCCACCGTTTGCTATTTTTCTCAAGAGAAGCCGCGAGTGAAACCTACGGCCCCCGGGTCTTTTCTTTAATATATTCGCCTTCACGATCTATTTTATTTGCTTTTGTTTTCAGATCTATTAAACCAAAAATACAAAAATACTTTGCTGCACTTTATTTTATTTGGCTTTCGATCTATCAACTTATTACAACTTTCTCACGTCTGTTTGCCAATTTTTGGCACCGTTACCCGAAAGGGATTGACAACCCCTTTAATACGTCGGGTTGCGAGTATTTGTTATTTGTGTGCAGGTACTGTTCACGTAGTGTTGCGTGGTTCTCCTACTGGTTCGATAACCTTTGTCTCAACACTGAGGGAAATACCTACCGTTGCCGTGCTGCATCATCCCTTCCTCTTTAGGAAAATACCGACGTAGTTCTAGCAAGCATGACACATCCATTATACTTCACGGATTGAAGCTTCCATCAATGTGGACGTACGATAACACCACCTATCGAAACCACTGGAAATATCTTCGTGTCACCATAGCGTGTGCATATCCCGAAGCCCTTACTCTACTTACAATCGCTTGCAAAATCTTTAATTTTCGCTCCCCGCTATTAGACTTGCATGTGTAGGGTGTATGTAGACTTGCTAGAATTGCTAAAATCCGTCAAGAACTAAAATTAAGAAAAGGGTTAAGTTTTCATTTGACAAGTAGTCTAATCACCTCCCCTCTAGACCTACTTATGATCCTACCACGTCTTTTCGGCAGATGTAGTCTGCACGTAGGTTAGCGGATATGGAGCAATCATGTACCCCACACGCGGTACCAGGCTGACACACTGTGATGTTCATTTGTCCTTTTGTCACTAGTTTTGGGAAGGTTCACCCCTGAACTGGTTTTTCTATTTCTTTTCATTTAAAAAAACTTTCCCCTTTTTTCCTTTTCCCATTTCTAAATTCATGAATATTTTCCAAATTCATGAATATTTTTTCAATTCGAAACTTTCATTGATAATCAAGTTTTTTTTAAATGCATAAACATTTTTCAAATATGGGAATATTTTTAATTTTCTGAACATTTTTTATAATTTGGAACATTTTTAATGTGAACTATTTTAACTTCTAAATCATTTTTGAAATTCAAGAACATTTAAAAAAAACCATTTTTTACAAATTCGTGTAGATTTTTAAAGTTCAGCAAAAAAATGGAAATAGAAACTTTTTCAAAGCCACGAACAATTTTCAAATTTTGGAAAAGAAATGAAAATTGAAGACAATTTTCAAATTCATGAATATTTTTTGAAATAAAGAATATTCTTAAATTTGTGAACATTTTTTGAAGTTCAGTAGAACCTTCTTCAAAATTTTATGAACTTATTTTGGAGTTCAAAAAGCAAAAGTAAAACCAAAATAAGAAAAAGAAAAAAAACATGGCAGCTCACACATAGGTCATCACAAAGCGTGCCTCGGGTGCGCGTTTGATTGCTATCCACCGTGTACCGTGTGGCGTAGGAGGTCCCCGTCTTCTCCCCTCCCTTAACGAGAGCTCCTATACGACGCTCAAGCTCCGGTACAGCTTGTTGGCACCCACGTGTATGCTCAATTGTGTGGGCCCATTGAAAAGCACATCACTCACCTCGATTGCAGGCAAGTTCGCTCACTCTGTTTGTTTGTTTAAAGGTTGACCCTGACAACAAAGAGTTTCACCTATTGACCATTGGGCTTTCAAATGATTTTTTTTTAGAATTTTGAAAAGAGTTCAAGAACAAGTTCATGACTTTGAAAAAAGTTCATAAAATACAACAAAGTTCATGAATTTGAAAATCACAAAAAAGTTTACAAAATTGAAAAGGTTCACGAGCATAAAAAAGTTCATGAAGAACAAAAAAGTTCACTACTACAAAAAGTTCACAGATTTGAAAAGGTTCATGAATTTTAAAAATTCCTGAAAAAAGTTCATAAATTTGAAAAAAAGATCATGAATACAAAAATGTTTTGCAAATTTTAGAAAAAATCATAAATACATTTTCCGCAAATTTGAAAAAATCCACAATTTTTTAGAAGTTCATAAATTTGAAACAAATTTGGGAAAATTCATGAATATGTAAAAAAATCATAAAAATGAAAAACGAAAAGGGAAAAGGTAAAAAGGAAAGAGGAAAAAGGAAAAAGGAAAAAAGAAAACAAAAAAAATGATTGGAGGGAAGAAATGGGTCGGCAACCCATTTAGTCTATGAGCACAGGGGTGTGCGTCGTGTACAAAATACACACTATTTGGCGTTGCGCCAAATAGTATTGGGGTCCCTAATAAAGGAATTTTATCTATTGGCCGTATATGGGCCTCGTGTCCCTAAGAATTGCTCCAAAACAGCCTATTAGTTAATCATAGCCACTTTCTCTATGTCGTCTTTTCTCTTAACAATAGGTTTATGCCAACAAATTGACACCATGTTATGGAAAAATTTCTAGGGGAGCAAGAATGGTGAAAGGAAGGTGGCCTGGGTGTCATGGGAGGTTCACAAAATGCCTGAATATCAAGGAGGGTTAGGATTTTGAGATGTGCAACTTTTTAACTTAGCTATGTTGGCTAAAAAAGCGCGGAGGCTTGTCCAAGATCCGACCTCTCTTAGTGCGAGAATCCTCATGGTCGTATACTACCCGGAGATAGATGTGATGCAAGTTGAACTAGGCAACCACCCTTCCAAAATGGCAGTCGATGTGCGTTGGTATCTCGGTTTTGAAACAAGGCTTGAGGAAAAGGGTTGGGAATGGCCAGTCGACCCGGGCATGGGAGGACAACTGGTTACCTCGTTATTTCATGCTGAGAAAACTTCATCCGAGAACTATGGATCCTCCATAGCAGGTCTCGGATTTATAGATGGACATACTCATTCATGGAATAAAGAAAAGGTGATGGAATATTTCCAGCCATCAGACGCTCATCTGATAAGTACTTAACATTCCTTTGAGCTCATGGAACATTGATGACTGCCCGACCTGGCACTATGAGCACATAGGCATGTTCAGTGTGAGGTCTGGTCATAGGATGCTATTGATACGAAGCACATACGTGAGGATTGGCTGGAAGGAAGACCATCAACGTCGAACACTGCTACGGCCCAGAATCAATGGAAGAAATTGTGGAGAGTAAATATCTTGGGGAAAGTTAGAAATTTTGCATGGTGACTAGCTAAAATTTCAATCCCAGCTGAATCAGTGAGAAACTCGAGGAATATTGCTGGATTTGTAACAATACGAAGGCAACTAGTGACATGCCCTGATTGATTATAATATGGCAAAATGTGTCTGGTTACTTGTAGACGAAGAGCTTGTTGAACATCTCATTCGAGTCAAATCATAGGATGCTAGCATATGGCTTATGGAGCTAATGGATTCTTTGAAAGATGATGAATTTCTCGAGTGCTCGTCACTTTATGGGCAATCTAGTGGGCATGGAGAAAAACTATCCGCGAATAGGAGTTTCGGTCTCCGCTAAGCATTTTAAATTTTGTGCAAAGACACTTGGCAGATCTCGCATTGGTGCCTAATCGGCAGAAACTAGCAGGGGCACCATCTTCTTCAACACTGGGTCATCGACCGGCGAGGAGAGTGTGGAAGAAGCCTATGTAGGTGTGTATGAAACAAAGTGTCGATGTTGTTGTAGGAAGGTATGGAGATAAAGGCTCATGCGCGGTGGTATGTCGGGATTAAAGCAGAGGATACGTAGGTGCGTCTGCGTTGGTGGCACATGATATGGTGCAACCCAAAATTCGAGAAGCTATTGCGGTGAGGGGGACATGTGGCTGTTACATCCGTCGGACTTTCACTTTCAGTTTCAGTTGAATAAAGCATGGTAACAACCCTATGTATTTGCCACTTTCAGTTTCAGTTGAATAAAGCATGGTAACACCCCTAAAAAATAATCATAGCCATCGATGGTAAGGCAAACCCTATCCTACACCCGTGGCGAAAAATATGAGCCAAGTCACACATTGCGTGCGAGGATGGGCCGGCCCATTTTGTAGCTACGAGCAGTTTTCCTTTGCTCTCGGCTTTCTATGGTTCTGTGATTTTCCGCGTGGATCTTTCTTTTTTTGCTTTTCACTTCTTTTTTCTGGTTATTCTTTCTTCACTTTTTGAATTCATGCATATTCATGAGTATTTTTTTAAATTGATGAAGAGTTGTTTAAAATTGATGTTTAAATTCATGAACACATGTACTGTTAATACTCTTAATATGATGAGCACTATTTTATGATATATAAATACACCTTTTATAGCATATGATCGTTTTGTAGTATATATATTTTAACTAACTTTAAATAATTTGTCTTGTAAAATCTTCCGAGAAAGAACAACCTTTTACTTTTCAGTAGGAGCACCCGATTTATGTCTTGCCTGCAAGAGGTTTTTCTGGGACGAGCAAGAGTTACATGCTACCTAGGCCAGCCCATGTGTGAGTTTGAAGACGATTTGCTCGATAGGATGACTCCAATGGACCTTGCAATCTACTCATATCAAGCGGGTCTTAGCAGAGTCCAATTTATCAAAGTGAGCCGTCCAAATATCCAAAAGCAACTCGACGTGACCGAGAGATATGAAGTTGAACGTTGATGATGCATTTGCCAAGACTGCAAATAGGGGAGGGAAACAAGGTTCTATTAGGCTTGCAGGGCTGCTGCTCTTTGAAAGACGAGTTGTGGGGGTGGTCTGATGGGACGAGTCCGTGTCATATCAAAACGCATCGGTGGTGGTGTTCGTTCAACTGATTGACCTATAAACATTACTGTAGAACGTTAAAGGATTATGCTTGCAGAGAACCTCTCGTTGTGCGCGAAGATCTTCGGTTGGACAAGCTCTACATCTCATCCAACCACTCCACAGTTATACAGGAGCTCGAGATGACGAAGAACTTCGGTGGTCATTGCATGGTCCTAAGGGAGACCAAGGCTTCCTCCCTTGATGTTGGTCGCCATCTATGGTTATCTGTACCTCCAGGACATTTGTGTATCCCTTTAAAAACATTGCCACATGAAATAAAGCTAAGCTGTTTATCTCGGAAAAAAAAGCCACTCGTGATTCTCAAAGCATTCGACCGACGACCGGCGATATGCGTGCGACTAGGCGTAAACATATCCCAGAACCAGAACAGGTGCTTTCCGTTTGCAAGCTCGAGTGGCCTTGGTTTTGGAGAGAACCACAAGCACGATATGGTTCGCGTGGTCTCCGGAGTTACTTGTGCTTGTGCTTGTGCTTGTGGACAACATCGGCCGCAAACCAAGGGCAGTTTGCTTACACGCTTGCACGAACTGCGCCATATTCAAGTGGGCTGGTTCCACAGCTCCTCGCCTTTGTTATCGCTCAACCGTGTTTTCAATCTTGTGCTGCCCAATACAGCCAGACACGAATCTGCTAATGGCACAGCATCCGAAACCTTCAGTAAATAACTTGAATAATCATGCGGGCGTATCCATGGTGAGGATTGAATGAAGAGCACACAGCCTTAGGGCATGGCCAATGCATAGCCTCAGGGTGATGCTTCACATGCCATGTAGGATCGGATAACAGAAAAAGTAGGTTCGGGTGAGGAAGTAGGATCCTCTACAGGAGGCGGCTTCTTAGAGAGAAAAAATGTGGTCCGATGCATAAAGTTGGAAAAGTTAAAGTGAAGAGGAGGGATGCATGTCTAGTGTGAGTCACTTTCTAATCTTTGATGAGACCCACTAGTAGTAGCTTGCTTTGGGGAGAAAAAATTAACGCATATGCCTCAAATTACTTTTTGTCATGAGGCATATGTATCCATATGCGACCATTGTACATGCTCTTATACTGCTGGACACTGATGGCAGTCCAGTAATACCACACTACATTATGAGACGGAGGGAGTAGTACTATATATTGACAGCGAACAAAAACGATGTGAGAGATGGATACTCCTACGGATCGCAGTGCCATCATCAGGCCAATAGATTTTACTGCTCAGAGCAGGGGCACCACCCGCTGTCCCCTGGCCACTGCGCACGGCACAACCCACAGTGCCTGCCCGCGTAAAGAGGACCGCCCAAGCGATTAAACCAAGTAAAAAGGGCCCTGCAGAGCGAGTAGAAAAAGAGGAAAGGGCAAAGCTCCAAGAGGGGAATTTTTCGTGGCCTGCGATTTGGGGCGGGTTTGCCTTAATCATCGTACCGCACGAGAGGGTTTAGCGGGGAAGTAGAGGCAGACGCTGCCACTCAAGTCGTCGACCGATGCGATGACGACGAGTGGAGCTCGACACCTGGTCCCGTGACCTGACCTGCCATGCCTGCCAGTCGTCGCCGGTTGTCCGAGCATAAAGAAATTCATTATACACACATACATGCAGTGTACGTGGGCTCGTTTATGAAATGTGCGAAATGGTTGCACATAGTAGTCCGTCTCGTACAAACAATGACACGAGCGTGCATGTGCAATCGCTTTTAAAAAGAGAAAGTAGAGAGCAGGAAAAGCCGCCACGTCCCTGAATTGGGAGTACGATTGCTATGGAGATCTGCGCCTGTGGAACACGTATCGCTCCTTTGATTCTCCCTCGGACACAAAACGACAGGATAGCCTTATCTTGATTTCAACGTTTTCACGGTTGCAGTTATAAATCAAAGCTACGCGCAAGTTTGAAATGGGATAGCCACGTGCAGTCTCTTTCCAAAGGTGAAAAAAATGGCGGCATGACATTTCAATACTCGAAAATGTAAGGCGTATTAGTTTTAAAAAAGGCGTATTTTATTTACATATCCATAAATATAAACATATAATTACTGTTGATGCATTCCTCTTCGAAAGAACTAATTTTTCATGCCATTTTAAATCAAAATAACTGAAAATTAATAGAGTAATTGTTCACAAGGGCGTTGCCTTAATCAAATGAAATATATCTTACATTTATTTATTTATTTATTTAAAATACGCAGATCTCTCTCTCTCTTGTTCACACACAAAAAAACATGCCCTAAGTGCTACTCCATTTAAAAAAAATGGAGTAGCACTTAGGGCATGTTTTTTTTGTGTGAACAAGAGAGAGACTTGTGTGCCTATGTGTTATGAGAAATCAAAGTTCTGTTCGAGAGAGTTGCGTGGAATAGTTGTCAGGGTATAACAAAAGAAGAAATAGTTGTCCCAATCACAACGAGACAACCTATGTCAATGACTCGGAAGCCCAATGTGTATGTCAAGGGGCATCATCTACTTGGAGTATATAAGTATGACAGTAATTCAAGTCTTTACATACTGTCCTGTTTTCACAGATTGTTGTTATATCTTTATTATTTGCTTATGTTTGAAATCTTGTTGATCCTCCTTTGACTTGGGGCCATAGAATGGTGATGGCATACAACGGGTAATGTTTGATTATAACTATACAATAATGTTACGGCAATACATTATGGGATTTGATCTTATATGTACTAACCCCTCTAATAAAAAGTTCGGTAAGTTTTGTGTGATTGAAGTTTTCAAGTTTTGGGTGAGATCAAGAAACATGGAGTGGCAAGAGCCTAAGCTTGGGGATGCCTGAGGCACCCCAAGGCAATATTTAAGGACACCCAAGCAACTAAGCTTGGGGATGGCCCGGAAGGCATCTCCTCTTTCTTCTAACGACCATCGGTAATTTTACTTGGAGCTATATTTTTATTCGTCACATGATATGCGTAAATCTTGGAACGTCGTGTGCTTTTCCTTTTTTGTATAATGCGCCATGCTGGTATGAGATGGTCCTTGTTTGATTTATAGAATGCTCTTTGCACTTCACTTATATCTTTTGAGTATGAGTTTATAGAATGCTTCATGTGCTTCACTTATATCATTTGAAGTTTGGACTGCCTGTTTCTCTACATAGAAAACCATCATTTGTAAAATGCTCTTTTGCTTCACTTATATTTGTTAGAGCATGTGCATATCTTTCGTAGAAAGAATTAAAACTCTCTTGCTTTACTTATATCTATTTAGAGAGTCAACATGAATTGGTCATTCACATGGTTAGTCATAAAATCCTAGATAAAACTTGTAGATCACTGAATATGATATGTATGATTCCTTGCAATAGTTTTGCGATACAAAGATGGTCATATTAGAGTCATGCTAGTGATTAATTGTGGATTGGTAGAAGTACTTGTGTTAAGGTTTGTGATTCTCGTAGCATGCACGCATGATGAACCGTTATGTAATGAAGCCAAAGCATGATTTATTTTCTTGATTGTCATCATTTGTGTGGAGGTCGGGAGCGCGCGATGGTTAACTCCTACCAACCTCTCCCCTAGGAACATGCATAGTAGTACCTTGCTTCAAGGGCTAATAAACTTTTTGCAATAAATATGTGAGTTCTTTATGACTAATGTTGAGTCCATGGATTATACGCATTTCATCCTTCCACCATTGCTAGCCTCTCTCGTGACGCGCAACTTTCGCAGGTGCATAAAACCATCCTTATACCTTTGTCAAAACAGCCACCATACCTACCTATTATGGTATTTCCATAGCCATAACGAGATATATTGCCATGCAACTTCCACCGTTCCGTTTATTATGACACGCACCATCATTTTCATATTACTTTGCATGATCGTAAGATTGCTAGCATGATGCTTTCATGGCTTGCCCGTTTTGATGTCATTGCTATGCTAAATCATTGCACATTCCGGTACACCATCGGAGGCATTCATATAGAGTCATATTTTGTTCTAGTATCAAGTTGTAATTCTTGATTTGTAAGTAGATGAAAGTGTGATGATCAGCATTATTAGAGCATTGTCCCATGTGAGAAAAGGATGGTGAAAGCTATGATTCCCTCACAAGTTGGGATGAGTCTCCGGACTTTAAAAATAGTAAAAGAGGACAAAGAAGCCCAAATAAAAAAAGATGCCAAAGAAGCCCAAACAAAAAAGAGAGAAAAAGGGAGAAGGGGCAATGCTACTATCCTTTTTCCTCACTTTTGCTTTGAAATAGCACCATGTTCTTCATCATAGAGAGTCTTATTTTGTCGCTCTCATATACTAGTGGGAATTTTTCATTATAGAACTTGGCTTGTATATTCCAATGATGGGCGTCCTCAAATTGCCCTAGGTATTCATGAGCAAGCAAGTTGGATGCACACCCACTTAGTTTCTTTTTGAGCTTTCATACACTTATAGTTCTAGTGCATCCATTGGATGACAACCCCTGCTCACTTGTAACGATATCAATTGATGGGCATCTCCATAGCCCATTAATTTGCCTAGTTGTTGTGAGACTTTCTGCTTTATTTTTGTCTTCTCCACAACCACCATATTCAATTCCACCTATAGTGCTATATTCATGGCTCACGCTCATGTATTGCGTGAAGGTTGAAAAGGTTTGAGAACATCAAAAGTATGAAACAATTGCTTGACTGACACCGGGGTTGTGCATGATGAAATACTTTGTGTGATGAAGATGGAGCATAGCCAGACTATATGATTTTGTAGGGATAACTTTCTTTAGCCATGATATTTTGAGAAGACATGATTGCTTTATTAGTATGCTTGAAGTATTATTGTCTTAATGTCAAATGATAGACTATTGCTTTCAATCACACGTGTCTTAATATTCATGCCATGATTAGATTACATGATCAAGATTATGCTAGGTAGCATTCCACATAAAAAATATCTTTTTTATCATTTACCTACTCGAGGACGAGCAGGAATTAAGCTTGGGATGCTAATACATCTCCGTCGTATCTATAATTTTTGATTGTTTCATGCCAATATTCTACAACTTTCATATACTTTTGGCAACTTTTTATATTATTTTTGGGACTCATTGATCCAGTGCCGAGTGCCAGTTCCTGTTTGTTGCATGTTTTTTGTTTCACAGAAAATCCATACCAAACGAGTCCAACCGTGATAAAAACTTACGGAGATTTTGTTTGGAATATATGTGATTTTTGGGAAAAAGAATCAATGTGAGACGATGCCCTAGGGGTGCGCCCCCCTACCCAGGGCGCACCTGGAAGGCTTGTAGCCACCCCGTAAGGTGGTTAGTTCCCTTCTTCGGCCGCAAGAAAGCTAATATCCGGATAAAAGTTGTGTTAAAATTTCAGCCTAATCGGAGTTACGAGGTGAAAGGCCATAAACAGGGGTCGCGAAACAGAAGAGAAACAGAGAGACATATCCAATCTCGGAGGGGCTCCCGCCGCTCTGCCGCCATGGAAGCCATGGACCAAAGGGGAAACTCTCCTCCCATCTAGGGGGGAGGTCAAGGAAGAATAAGAAGGAGGGGGTCTCTCTCCTCCTCTCTCCCGATGGCACCGGATCGCAGCTGGGGCATCATCGTGTGACAGCGATCTACACCAACACCTCTGTCATCTTCACCAACATCTTCATAACCTTCCCCCTTCTATCTACAGCGGTCCACTCTCCCGCAACCCATTGTATCCAATGATGTGTTGCCATCCTATGATGCTTGAGTAGATTTTTATTGTCCTATCGGTGATTGGTGAATTGCTATGATTGGTTTAATTTGCTTGTGGTTATGTTGTTGTCCTTTAGTGCCCATCATATGAGCGTGCGCGTGGATCACACCATAGGGTTAGTTGTATGTTGATAGGACTATGTATCGGAGGGCAAGGGTGATCATCAGCTTCACCCTAGCATACAAATTGATGCATACGGGATTGAAGGGGGACCAATATATCTTAATGCTATGGTTGTGTTTTACCTTAATGAATGTTAGTAGTTGCGGATGCTTGCTAATAGTTCCAATCATAAGCGCATAGAATTCCAAGTAAGGGATGACATGCTAGCAGTGGCCTCTCCCAAATAAAACTTGCTATCGATCTAGTAATGTAGTTAGTCGTGATCTTGGTTGGTATGATTGTATATTTTATTTATGGTGCTATCCTACGGTGCCCTCCATTCTCGCGCAAACGTGAGGGGCCTCCACTGTAGGGTGTTGCAATATGCTCATGCTTCGCTTACAGTGGGTTGCGAGAGCGACAAAAACTTAAACCCGAGCAAGGGGGGTATGACGTATGGGAGTAAAGATGACTTGATACTTAATGCTATGGTTGGGTTTCACGACCTTAATGATCTTTAGTAGTCG
This sequence comes from Secale cereale, assembly GCA_902687465.1. Taxonomy (NCBI): domain Eukaryota; kingdom Viridiplantae; phylum Streptophyta; class Magnoliopsida; order Poales; family Poaceae; genus Secale; species Secale cereale. The sequence goes on along the minus strand of LR738711.1, from coordinate 722,749,505 downwards.
CGGATGCTTGCTAGAGTTCCAATCATAAGTGCATATGATCCAAGTAGAGAAAGTATGTTAGCTCATGCCTCTCCCTCATATAAAATTGCAAGAATGATTACCGGTACTTGTTATCGATTACCTAGAGACAAATAACTTTCTTGTTGACAAAAGCTATCTACTAAACCACTAACTTAGTTGATCTTTATCTAAATAGCCCCTAATTTTTATTTACGTGCTCTTTATTATCTTGCAGAACTATCCCAAAGTACTTCTAGTTTCATACTTGTTTCGGTAAAGCAAAGGTTAAGTGTGCGTAGAGTTGTATCGGTGGTCAATAGAACTTGAGGGAATATTTGTTCTACCATTAGCTCCTCATTGGGTTCGACACTCTTACTTATCGAAAAGGGCTACAAACAAACCCCTATACTTGTGGGTTATCAGTGAGCGGCCCAAGGTCCGGTAAGAGCCCCCGAGGCGCGATGCTCGAGAGGTCCCCTTTAGCGTGCAAGCGGCTCCCTAGAGCCCGAAAAAAGGAAAACGGCATTGCCCAAGCAAGGCCGTGAGAGGAAAGAAGAGAAGCATCCGGCTGTGAGGTCTTAGCCGGCGCGCTAGGGTGACTTATCTTGCTGTGGATCCTCGTGGAGGCGGTTGTGCGTGTCCTTGCTATAGCGTTCCCAGGCAAGGTCCACGTCGGTCTCTCCCCCTTTAGTTCACATGGGTTCTCTACGCCCTCGGGTCCCGGCCCTCGAGCTAGGCTCAGCCGCCACTGGTATGCGAGGTCGCGATGTCGTGGTCAAGGCCAGGGGGTGAGGGCTCGAGAGCCAGTAAGAGCTCCTGAGACGTGATGCTCAGGAGCACCCTTTAGCGTGCAAGATGGTCGCATCGGGAGGGAGTGGCATGTGGGGCCGCTCGTAGTCCGGCTTGGAGATTCCTGCAAACCAATCTAAAAACGGAGTCATAGCACGCGGTAGTGCTTGCTTTGCTGTCATTGGTCCTTCCGTAAGAATGCGAAGGCACCGAGGACCCAATGAGGTGACGTGCGCAAGGCTGGTCGCAAGCCAGAGCCCAGTCTCTCAGGTTTTTCGGCGCTGCAGGGACGGACCCGAGCACAGGAGATGTCGCTTAAAGCTACATCGGTATTTCCCCAAAGAGGAAGGGATGATGCAGCACATCGGCGGTAGGTATTTCCCTCAGATGTGAAACCAAGGTTATCGAACCAGTAGGTGAACCAAGCAACACAAGGTAAACAACACCTGCACACAATTAACAACTTCTCGTGACCCGACGTGTTAAAGGGGTTGTCAATCCCTTTTGGGGTACGACGCCTCAAGATAGGCAAAATGGACGTGAGGAATTTATAGTAGATTGATAGATTGAACGCCAAATAAAATAAATAAGAATAAATTGCAGCAAGTTATTTTTTGTATTTTTGGTTTAGTAGATCTGAAAATAAATGCAAGGAAAAAGTAGATCGCAAAGGAAAATATATGGGAAAGAAGACCTGGGGGCAGTAGGTTTCACTAGCGGCTTCTCTCGAGAAAGATAGCAAACGGTGGGTAAACAAATTACTGTTGGGCAATTGATAGAATCTTAAATAATTATGACGATATCCAAGCAATGATCATTACATAGGCATCACGTCCAAGATTAGTAGACCGACTCTTGTCTGCATCTACTACTATTACTCGACACATCGACCGCTATCCAGCATGCATCTAGTGTATTAAGTTCATGGAAAATGGAGTAATACATTAAGAACGATGACATGATGTAGACAAGATCCATTTATTTATGGTGTTAAATATGGATCTCGCTGTTTTATCCTTAGTAGCAACGATACATACGTGTCGGTTCCCTTTCTGTCACTGGGATCAAGCACCGTAAGATCGAACCCACTACCAGACACCTCTTCCCATTGCAAGATAAATAGATCAATTTAGCCAAACAAAACCCAAATATCAGAGAAGAAATACGAGGCTATAAGAGATCATGCATACAAGAGATCAAAGAACCTCAAATAACTTTCATGGATATAAAAAATATAGATTTAATCATAAACTCAAAGTTCATCGGATCCCAAGAAACACACCGCAAAAAGAGTTACGTCATATGGATCTCTCAGAGACTATTGTATTGAAAATCAAAAGAGAGAGAGGAAGCCATCTAGCTACTAACTACGGACCCGTAGGTCTACAAAGAACTACTCACGCATCATCAGAGAGGCACCAACGAGGTGGTGAACCCCATCCGAGATGGTGTCTAGATTGGATCTGGTGGTTCTGGACTCTGCGGCCGTCGACTCCCCTAGGCTTTCTGGACTATCGGGGTATCTTTAGAGCAAAGAGGCGGTGCGGGAGGCCACCGAGGGGGGCACATCCCACCTGGGTGCGCCAGGGGGCCTGGTGCGCCCTGGTGGGTTATGCCCCCCTCGGGGCACCCCCCCAGGTGCTGCCTTGGTCCATCAGGTGTCTTCTGGCCCAGAAAAATTCTCCAGAAAGTTTCGCGGTGTTTGGGCTCCGTTTGACATTGATTTCCTACGATGTAAAAAACATGCAGAAAACAGCAACTGGCACTTGGCACTATGTCAATAGGTTAGTACCCAAAAATGATATAAAATGACTATAAAATGATTGTAAAACATCCGAGAATGATAATATAACAGCATGGAACAATAAAAAATTATAGATACGTTGGAGACGTATCAGCATCCCCAAGCTTAACTCCTGCTCGTCCCCAAATAGGTAAGAGATAAAAACGTAACTTTTGATGTGGAATGTTGCCTATGGTGTCATATCATATTTTTTTCTTTATAGCATGGACATTTGGACTTGTATATGGTTCAAAGCAATAGTCTAGTTTTGACATAATAACTTAGATACTCAAGCATATTAATAAGCAACCATGTCTTTCAAATATCAATGTTAAAATAAGCTATCCCTACAAAATCATATAGTCTTGTCATGCTCTGTCTTCCCCGCTCAAAGTATAAATAATGTACTACCCCGGTGTCAGCCAAGCAATTGGTTCATACTTTTTAACGCGCTTCAGCATTTTCAACTCTCACGCAATACATGAGAGCAAGCCAAGGATACAACAATATAGGTGGAATAGAATGCGATGGTAGTAAACAAAAAGAAGGGAAGAAAGTCTCACATCAACTAGGCAAACTGATGGACTATGGAGATGTCCATCAATCGATATCAATGTGAGGAGTAGGGATTTCCATGCAGCGGATGCACTACGAGCTATAAGTGTATGAAAGCTCAATATGAAACTATGTGGGTATGCATGAAACTCTACTACGGAAAAATTCCCACTAGTATATGAAAGTGACAACATAGGAGACTCTCTATATGAAAAACATGGTGCTACTTTGAAGCACAAGTGTGGAACTAGCATGCCCCTTCTCTCTTTTACCTTTTTTCTTTTTTCTTTTCTTTTCTTTCTTTTCTTTCTTTTCTTTTCTTTTTTTCTTTTCTGTTTTCCCTTTTTTTCTTTTTCTTTTTTTCTCATTGTCCGGAGTCTCATCCCGGCTTGTGGGGGAATCATAGTTTCCATCATCCTTTCCTCACTGGGACATGCTCTAATAATGGATAATGATGATCATCACACTTCTATTTACTTATAACTCAAAAAGGGATAAAAATTATAACTCGATACCTATGACACAGCATGACTCCATATGATGAAAAATGAATGCTCAAGTCAACTATATGATGGAAGTGCATGGCAATATATCTCAGAATGGCTATGGAAATGCCATAATAGGTAGGTATGGTGGCTGTTTTGAGGAAGGTTTAATAAAGTGTATGCACCGGCGAAAGTTGCGCGACATGATAGAGGCTAGCAATTATGAAAGGATGAGATTGCCTATAATCAAGGGACACACATTAGTCATAAAGAACTCACATACTGATTGCAAAAGTTTATTAGCCCACGAAGCAAAGTAATACTACACATGCTCCTAAGGGGGAGGTTGGTAGGAATTAACCATCGCGTTCCCCCGAACTTCACACAAAGATAGGACAATCAAGGATAAATTGTGCTCCTACTTTCCGGCATAACGAGAGACCATACGTTCATGTTTCGGGAATCACAAACCTTAACATGAATATTCTTACTAAAGCATAATTACTCATTAACATGACTCACATATCTTATCATCATGTCTCGAAACTATTACAAGGAATCAAGTATATTTTGTCCAATGATCTTCATGAAAGTTTTTATTATATCCTTCTTGGATATCTATCACTTTGGGACTAATTTTCATGTGTTTCTTTTGATAAGCTCAAACAAATATAAGTAAAGATCATGAGCATAATTTTTCTTCATTCTCTCAAAATAATTTAAGTGAAGCAAGAGAGAATTTCTTTAAATTTTTACTAACTCTCAAATAAATCTAAGTGAAGCAAGAGAGTATTTCTTCAAAAATACTAAGCACACCGTGCTCAAATAGATATAAGTGAAGCACTAGAGCAAGTCCATTGCTCATAAAAATTTAAGTGAAGCATAGAGAGAAATTCTCGCAAGTCCTGGCATAATTTTGGCTTTCTCAAATCAATGTGTACAGTAAGGATTGATGACTTAAAAAGCAAAACAAAACAAACAAAGACTTATATCATACAAGACGCTCCAAGCAAAACACATATCATGTGACGAATAAAAATATAGCCTCGAGTGAAATACCGATAGTTGTTGGAAGAAAGCGGGGATGCCACTCGGGAGCATTCCCAAGATTAGTTGGTTGCTCACTTTTGGATAATAGCTTGGGATGTCGAGGCATCCCCAAGCTTAGGCTCTTCTATCCTTCCTTCATCCATCGTAAGATAACCCAAAACTTGAAAACATCAATCACACAAAACTTCAACAAAACCTTCGTGTGATCCGTTAGTATAAGAAAGAAAACCACTACTATAAGTGATGTATCAAACCAATTCATATTTTGTTTTTGTATTATATCTACTGTATTACAACATTTCTATGGCAAAACTCAACAAAGAAAACCATAGAGCCATCAAAATAAGCACACAACACAAAGAAAACAGAATCTGTCAAAAACAGAATAGTCTGTAGTAATCTGGAAGTTTCGAATACTTCTGGAACTCAAAAAATCTTGAAAAAAATAGGGTCATGTGGGAAATTTTTATATTAAACTTCTGCAAAAAGAATCAACTAAAAAGAACTTTTCGGTTGAAAATGAGAATTAGTCTTGTGAGCGCAAAAGTTTCTATTTTTCAGCAAGATCACATCTACTAACACCCAACGTGTTCCTAAGACTTTTCTTGGCACAAACCTTTATTCAAACCACAAAAACACATCTCAACAGAGATAATAAAGGGTTTTCACACAAGAATAGAAACAAAATAAAATTTTGATTTTATTTGTTGGGTTGCCTCCCGACAAGCTCTTTCTTTATAGCCATTAAGATAGGCTTGAGATTTCAATGATGCTCACATAAAAGATAATAATTGAAACACAAAGAGAGCATCATGTAGCATGTGAAAAACACATCTAAGTCTAACATACTTCCTATGCATTAGCATTTTGTAAGCAAACAAATTATTAAGGCAAGCAAAAACTAGCATATGCAAGGAAGAGCAAAGAAACAAAAGCAATCTCAACATAACGGGAGGTAAATTAGTAATATGAAAATTTCTACAACCATATTTTGTTTCCCTCTCTCATAATAATTGCATGTAGGATCATGCTCAAATTCAATAATATAGCTATCACATAAAATTTTCTCTTCATGATCCACATGCATAGAAAGTTGACACTCTTCCAAAATAGTGGGATTATCATCAAATAAAGTCATGACCTCTCCAACCCACTTTCAATATTATCGCAAACATATTCATCATGAGGCTTAAATAAATTTTCAAGATCGTAACAAGAATCACCCCAATCATGATCATTGCAATAAGTAGAGGACATATCAAAATTAGCATCCCCAAGCTTGGGGTTTTGCATATTACTAGCATAATTGACATTAATAGAATTTATTATAACACCATTGCAATCATGCTTTTCATACAAGGAGCTATCATGAATCACTTCATAAATTTCTTCTTTTATCACTTCATCACAATTATCAGATTCATGAATCTCAAGCGTAACTTCATAAAGATAATGTAGTGCGCTCAATTCACTAGCAATTGGTTCAACATAATTGAATCTTTTAAAAAGATTGGCAAGTGGATGAGGATCCATGAACGATTTCCTTACGATTTCCAATAAAATATCCAATTATACCAAACAACCAAGCAAAGTAACCAAGTAAGACATAAGGGAAAAGAAAAACAAATCTGACGAGAAAACGACAAACGAAAAAGAGGGCGAATAAAAATGACAAATTTTTGTGAAGTGGGGAGATGAAAATGAGAGGCAAATGGAAAATAATGTAAATTGCGAGGAGATGAGATTTGTGATTAGGAAATTGGTATATGTTGAAGGTGCTCCCCGGCAACGGCGCCAGAATTCCTTTTGATGTCGCTTAAAGCTACGTCGGTATTTCCCCAAAGAGGAAGGGATGATGCAGCACAGCGGTGGTACATATTTCCCTCATATGTGAAACCAAAGTTATTGAACCAGTAGGAGAACCAAGCAACACAACATAAAAAACAGCTGCACACAAATAACAATTTCTCGCCACCCGACGTGTTAAAGGGGTTGTCAATCCCTTTCGGGGTACGGCGCCTCAAGATAGGCAAAACAGACATGAGGAATTTGTAGTAGATTGATAGATCGAACGCCAAATAAAAATAAATAATAATAAAGTTCAGCAAGGTATTTTTGTATTTTTGGTTTCGTAGATCTGAAAATAAATGCAAGGAATAAGTAGACCGCAAAGGCAAATATATGAGAAAGAAGACCCGGGGGCCGTAGGTTTCACTAGCGGCTTTTCTCGAGAAAGATAGCAAACAGTGGGTAAACAAATTACTGTTGGGCAATTGATAGAACCTTAAATAATTATGACGATATCCAGGCAATGATCATTACATAGACACCACGTCCAAGATTAGTAGACCGACTCTTGCCTGCATCTACTACTATTAGTCCACACATCGACCGCTATCCAGCATGCATCTAGCGTATTAAGTTCATGGAAAAACAGAGTAATGCATTAAGAACGATGACATGATGTAGAGAAGATCCATTTATCTATGGCGTTATATATGGATCTCGTCGTTTTATCCTTAGTAGCAACGATACATACGTGTCGGTTCCCTTTCTGTCACTGGGATCAAGCACCGTAAGATCGAACCCACTACCGGGCACCTCTTCCCATTGCAAGATAAATAGATCAAGTTTGCCAAACAAAACCCAAATATCGCAGAAGAAATATGAGGCTATAAAAGATCATGCATATAAGAGATCAAAGAAACTCAATAACTTTCATGGATGTAAAAAGGATAGATCTGATCATAAACTCAAAGTTCATCGGATCCCAACAAACACACCGCAAAAAGAGTTGCATCATATGGATCTCCAAGAGACCATTGTATTAAGAATCAATATAGAGAGGAAGCCATCTAGCTACTAAATACGAACCCGTAGGTCTACAAAGAACTACTCACGCATCATCGGAGATGCACCAATGGAGGTGGTGAACCCCATCCGAGATGGTCTCTAGATAGGATCTGGTGGTTCTGGACTCTGCAGTGACTGGATGAACATTTCGTCGGCTCCCCTAGGGTTTCTGGAATATTGGGGTATTTATAGAGCAAAAAGGCGGTGCGGGAGGCCACCGAGGTGGACACAACCCACCTGGGCACGCCAGGGGGCCTGGCACGCCCTGGTGGGTTGTGCCCCCCTCGGGGCACCCCGATGCTGCCTTGGCCCATCAGGTGTCTTCTAACCCAGAAAAACTCTCCAAAAAATTTCGCGGTGTTTGGGCTCCGTTTGATATTGATTTCATGCGATGTAAAAAACATGCAGAAACAACAATTGGCACTTGGCACTATGTCAATAGTTTAGTACAAAAATGATATAAAATGACTATAAAATGATTGCAAAACATCCAAGAATGATAATATAACAGCATGGAACAATCAATTATTATAGATACGTTGGAGACGTATCAACACGCACCGTGCCGGTGGATTCTTGGAATGAACAACTGGCAGGTCAGCAGCAAGCAGGGGCTGCGAGGGGTGTCGAGGCACCACTGATAGCTACAGGATAGCTCAGGCAAGTGTAAGGCAAGTTCTGATAGATGCTTAAATGATACATGACGTAGGGATGGACCCACACGGTCTGGGGATGATGCAGCCCGAGGGGCGCCCCCAACTGAATTTAAACGAAAATACGAGACATGCCGCAGGGACGGACCCATGCGGCCTGGGGATAATGCAGCCCGAGGGGCGCCCCCAACTGAACAAAATGGAAAATGTCACCTGGCACCGTTGCTGGAGAAGTGTTAGAGTAGTTGAAGACGCGTGCCGCAGAAGTTGCTCCTCATGAGTTGCCTGGCTCCGGGACCTCGCGAGGCTCCTGAGGTTCAGGGAGCTCGCGGAGGACCAGTGCCTCCTTCGCTAGGATCTCTTGATGCCTGGCGTCATGAGCCGCCAGGACGTCCCGTATATACAGAAACCTCCGGAAAGTAACCTAGACCAGGAGTTCCACCGCCGAAAGCCTCTGTTGCCACCAAAAACCAATCTAGACCCCGTTCCGGCACCCTGCCGGAGGGGGGGAATCCCTCTCTGGTGGCCATCTTCATCATCCCGGCGCTCTCCATGACGAGGGAGGAGTAGTTCACCCTCGGGGCTGAGGGTATGTACCAGTAGCTATGTGTTTGATCTCTCTCTCTCTCGTGTTCTTGAGATGGCACGATCTTGATGTATATCGAACTTTGCTATTATAGTTGGATCTTATGATGCTTCTCCCCCTCTAACTCTTGTGATGAATTGAGTTTTCCCTTTGAAGTTATCTTATCGGATTGAGTCTTTAAGGATTTTAGAACACTTGATGTATGTCTTGCATGTGCTTATCTATGGTGACAATGGGATATCACGTGATCCACTTGATGTATGTTTTGGTGATCAACTTGCGGGTTCCGTGACCTTGGGAATCTATGCATAGAAGTTGGCACACGTTTTCGTCTAGACTCTCCGGTAGAAACTTTGGGGCACTCTTTGAAGTTCTTTGTGTTGGTTGAATAGATGATCTGAGATTGTGTGATGCATATCGTATAATCATGCCCACGGATACTTAAGGTGACAATGGAATATCTAGGTGACATTAGGGTTTTGGTTGATTGTGCCTTAAGGTGTTATTCTAGTACGAACTCTATGATAGATCGAACGGAAAGAATAGCTTCATGGTATTTTACTACGGACTCTTGAATAGATCGATCAGAAAGAATAAATTTGAGGTGGTTTCGTACCCTACCATAATCTCTTCGTTTGTTCTCCGCTACTAGTGACTTTGGAGTGACTCTTTGTTGCATGTTGAGGGATAGTTATATGATCCAGTTCTGTTATTATTGTTGAGAGAACTTGCACAAGTGTAAGTATGAACCATAGGCATTGTTTCCTATCATTGCAACACCGTTTATGCTCACGTTTATCTTAGTTACCTTGCTATTTTTATATTTTCAGATTACAAAAACCTATATCTACCATCCATATTGCACTTGTATCACCATCTCTTCGCCGAACTAGTGCACCTATACAATTTACCATTGTATTGGGTGTGTTGGGGACACAAGAGACTCTTTGTTATTTGGTTGCAGGGTTGTTTGAGAGAGACCATCTTCATCCTACGCCTCCCGCGGATTGATAAACCTTAGGTCATCCACTTGAGGGAAACTTGCTACTGTCCTACAAACCTCTGCACTTGGAGGCCCAACAACGTCTACAAGAAGAAGGTTGCATAGTAGACATCAACATGTAAAATGCCCAAGATGTTATTGGCATTATCTATAACCACGCGGTTCACCGTATTAAACGGGATATAAAAAAGGTAGTTTGGTTCCAATTTGGAGATTATTTTATTACCACCTGCATTCTCTCCCTACTTCAGATTGCCACATGTGCCTCAAAACTGGATTTAATACCAGTGGATGTATTTGGCCTAGCATACTTCCAAGTCCGAACACCTATAGGGAACTGTTCGGCATCCCAGATATTGAGTTATATGCATCGGCTCCGAATCATGTCTTGGTTCTATAGTTGCGTTGTCCGGCTCTTGTGCTTGCCACCTTACATTCCGCATTATTCGGCTAAGGTAGTAAAGGGAGAACTACTGCGATTGTATTTCTGGTTCATCCGGTCAAGTATCTCAGTAGAGAAAGCTGAAAACTAACTGTCATGATAAGCAAGAGATGGTCGGCGATTCGACGACTTAGTGTTATACTACGATCGTTAGTGATCTACTCAGTGTTATACGAGGAGCTTGTCTTCTCCCAACCGTGTAAAGTGGGCACCATAATTCAGATAGCCACACACGCACCAGGCAATTGTACTTAGCCCCACAAGTCAAGCTCCTATCCCTAAGTGAAAGCAACAAAGCCGCATAGACTGATTGCCTGGTTCGCTCTGCGGACACCTCCTTTATGGACCAAGAAGTTGGATAAAGAGTGATCACGCGCAATACCGAATACCCCTATAGTATCTACATGGGGGCTGAAGCCCACGACTAAAAACTTTCAAATATAATAAACAGCCGCACAGGAGGAAAAGTCGCTTGAAATGTAAAGCGCAAAATTATATACATATCGGTTCATAAGATTAGTATTTACAAATCTGAATACAATTACTCAAAGGCCACATCCTTTGAGCACTGGCCCTCTACAATGCGGGCCCCTTCTAGGACATCATCGAAGTACCTCTCCGGCCTCCGATGATCCTTGCCCTCCGGCGGGCCAGCAGTTGCCAGTTCGGCGGCCTTCATCTTCGCACAGTGCATCTTTACGCGGGCAAACGCCATCCGTGCACCTTCTATAAAGGTTGAACGCTTCATAGCATTGACCCGTGGCCACGCATCGATGAGCCGCTTCACCAATCCAAAGTAGCTACTCGGGATTGGCTCAGCGGGCCAGGGCCGTACTATCAAGTCCTTCAAGGCTGCACCCGCCATGTTGTGCAGCTCGATCAGCTGCTTCAACTGGTCGTTCAAGGGTACTGGATGTTTTGGCGCAAGGAATTACGACCAGAACAACTTCTCCATGCTATTCCCCTCCTGGGCCCTGAAGAATTGGGCGGCGTCGGCGATGCTCTTTGGGAGATCCCCAAATGCGCATGGAGAACTCCACAATCGCGTCAGCGCAAGATACCTATGACCTCCAAAGATACTCTGCAGAAGAAAGGCCTTACCAGCCGCTATCTACCGCGCTTGTTTGATCTCCTCGCGAGCACTCTGGGACTCGAACACGCTTCCTTGGCAGCTTTAACAGCCTTATCGAGTTCGGATGTTTAATCCGAAGTCTTCTGCTCCAGCTCCTCGCACTTGCGAATAGCATCTCGCAGTTCTTGTTCGACTTCGGCCACCCGGGACTCATGTCGCCGGCGGGAGGCATTTTTGGCCTCCAGATCGGCAGTCGCTTTATCAACGGACGCCTTGTTTATCTCGGCCTCCTTCTTGGCCTCTGCAAGTGCGCCCTTGAGGGTCTCGACCTCGGCTGTACCTACTGTGACATAATCACACAACACAATGAGTTCATACTCTTACAATGAAATACATTGTCTTCTGACATAATAATTTTTTGAAAGTTCGCATAGCTTGAGTTTCATCAAACCGCTTGTTGACGCGGTCGAGCTCCTCGTCGGCTAGTTCAAGCTTTCGATTGAGCTCGGAAACCTTGGCAGCATGGGCAGATGCCGCTACCAGGGAAGCCTATTCAAATACATGGCACAATGTGTTCTATTAAATGACACTATGTGGATCCTTTGTCCGATTCTCTTCGGAATCAAACAAAGCATCAGGGGCTACTATCTGTATACACGTTTGTTATCCTATACATATAAAACGTAAAAGTTCCTTTAGAATATTATGTCGCATACCTCAAAGCCTGTGAGTAGGCTGTTGAATTCTTCATTTAGTCCGCTCTTGGAGGAATGAATCTTTCCCATGACCGCACTCATGAGGGTGCGGTGTTCCGCCACGATGGAAGCACCTTGCAGTGCTTCCTCCAGCATGTTCGGCGCCTCTGAATTACTGGAGGATGCCGTTGGAGCTGATGCTCCTCCCCCAATCGTAGGGGGATGACTTCCCAATTCCAGAGCCATACTAGCCTCCGGAATAGTGTTCGGTGGGAGCCTGGATTGCTTGGGCTCCGCGCCATCGGTCGCCATAGGGACTACTCTCCTTTGGCTAAGGGTGGCCGATGTGTTGGTGCTAGGTGGCTTCTCACCCCTCGTTGGTTACCCCAAGTGGAAGGTTTGAGATGCAGTGTAGCAGAAGTTTTCCCTTGGCAATACCAAGGATCGTTTTCCCTGAGACTCCCAGTTTCAACAAGAAGGTGTCAACTGCTAACGGCGCCAGATATTAGCAATCAACGTGGACCTGCACACAGATAAAAATAACTTTGCTCCCAACGAGTACAGAGAGGTTGTCAATCCCTCCGGCCTTGTAGTTTACAAAGGATCAAACACAAGTGATAGTAGTGATAGATATAATTGCAATAGTAAATAAAATGCGGAAAGTAAATAGCGGATGTGATCAATGATGGTAATATGGACCGGAGTCTCATGATGTTCACTAGTGATGTCTCTCTCCCAAAAGACGATAAAACAGCTATGTGAGGTAAACGAATTACAACTGGGCAATTGAAAGGACCATGTGCGCAAACCAATGCTGACTATATGGCAAGAAAGGTTGAGGTTCAAAGCATGGGCGGTACGCCGAGGTAAGTAGACCGAAATCCATCTGCATCTACTACTAATCATCCACCTTGAGATATCTATCCAGAACATCTCGCTGGTATTAAGTTGCGAGTCCCACCCATAGTGTAAACTCAAAGCAACAGACAACTGCATTAAAAGAACTTTGCGTAAAGTAAACAATCCTTGCACCCGCGGACACAAGCACCGCTGTTTTCCCCCTTGTGGCAACAACACATCCCCTAGACTAATGTTTCTGTCACTCAAACTAGTCATCGAGGGGCATGAACCCACAATCAAGCATAACGTTCCCTCTTGGAGTCACTACCTATTACTTGGCCAAAGCAATAAATAAAAACGGAGAACATGCAAGAATTACTTACGAACATAAATATAAAAGAGGTGAATCAAATATATTACTCAAACACAATCTGAACATAATCTCATAATCCATCGGATCCCAGCAAACTCATCATAGCAACAGCATAAGGATTACATATGTGCCTCGATCATGTAGGGCAGCTCACGAGGACTAATTAGTGAAGCACAAGAACGGGAGGAGTACATCACATAGCTACTGGTCATGGACCCATGGTCCAAGGGAGACTACTCACAACTCATCCGGGAGGCGTCCATGGTGGTGGAGAAGCTCCCGGTGGTGATCCTCCCCTCCGACAGGGTGCCGGGAAGAGTTCTCCTGGTGCTCCCGATCTTGGAAGCGGCGGCGGCGGCGGAACAGAGATGAGATCGCGAAAAAGAGTTTCCGTCTTGAGGGTTTCGGGAGACGCTTTAAATATATGCCAAAGGGGGGCATCAGCGGAGCCTCGGGGAGCCCAGGCGCCCCCCCGGCACGGCCCAGGGGGGGGCGCCGCCAGGGCGCCTGGAGCCCTGGTGCCCCCCACGGCTGTACTTCGGGCGCACGGTAGCTTCTGGAACGCTGATTTTTTATATAATTTTTCTGGATTTTTCCTGACAGTTCTCATAATGTGAAAACCTGAAATACAAAAACAGCCGAAAACAGAAACTGGCACTAGGGTGCACTGAGTTAATAGGTTAGTCCAAATATGATCAAAAGTGTATGGAAGTGTATAAATATCATAGCAATATCACCCAAAAGAGGCATGGAGCAAGCAGAAATTATAGATACGTTTTGGACGTATCAACATCCCCAAGCTTAATTCCTGCTCGTCCTCGAGTAGGTAAATGATAACAAGAATAATTTCTGTGGTGACATGCTATTAACCATATAGGACTTTTTCATAGTCATATGACAAAAGCTTACCGAGACAATGAATCTGTAGTAATTAAGTTGCCTCATGAGAAAATCACAAAGAACTAAAAGTTTTACAATACGATACTGAAACATCAAATAGATTTGTAATGAACATGATGTGCAAATATGATAAAGTGATATCTAGCTTGCCCCCTTTAGTGAAGCAAAACATAAATGCAGGTGCACCTCCAAGGTTTAAGTGATGACTAGATACAATGATTTCAAAATAAACGATATCACAATCATGCAAAAGACAATGCTACTTTGGGACAATGCACATTACACTCAGAATGACAATCATGCTCTCAGCAGTTGGTGCTTTTAAAAGAAGGTGGAGACTCTCGAACCATGGCTTTTGTTGGCAAGGTTGAAAACCCGTAGTCGGAAACAAAGACAAAACATGTACCAGAGCTCTTGGTTTTAAAACAGAGGTAATAATTTTTTAGATCATGCATGTTTCGTCAACGAATGCTAGCAGATAACTCAATCACTTCTTGAGATGGACAAGTTTCGAGGAACGGCTCCCGAATGAGGACGATCACATCCTCTTAATCTCCTTTGTTTATCACTGCCAAAGTTTTCCGATTTCTCATGAACAAAGCGTGAAGGAGGGTTTGTTTGTTATATTATCTTTTGGAGCCGGGCGCACTCAATGCCAGTTCCTTCTCGTATTATGGGTTTGCACATTATACATGCAATCCCGGGGTGAAGCTTGTCAAACTTAAAAAGATCATGAATTAACCACTACTTCCTCATGAACTTACAACAGAGGCACAAAATAGGAATGCATTTTTCTTTGAATAATTTCGAGATGGCACATGCAAGTCTCCGTTAGGAATGGCAGGTAAATACCATGTAGGAAGGTATGGTGGACTCATATGGCATAACTGGTTTAAAGGAATGTGGATGCACAAGCAGTCAGTCCGCTTAGTACAGGCGAAGGTTAGCAAAAGACTGGGAGCGACCAACTAAGAGAGCAATGACGGTCATAATCATGCAGAGCGACAAAGCAACATTGAATCAGGCATGGAAGTTATATCGCTACTCAGAAATAAAAGATCATCAAGGCTTGACAGACTTTCTTTACAGTCTTAAATATGCGTGAGCATACGCCAAGTCAATCAAAATAAATTCTTGAAGGAAGATATTACTAAACCATACCACATCATAGGCAAACAAACCATGTTGGTACTCCAATAACACATTGGGAACCCCCCAGCTATTTGAGACTAACCATAAGAAAACATGAACTACTAAGCGCCATCGTGCACGTAGCATCTTTATCATAGACACATCAACCAATGCAACGGAAGCAAACTCTCTTAATAAGATAAGCATGATAACTAAAGAGAGTTCAAGCAACCAACTAAACGAAAGCTCTTTAAAAAGATAAGCATGAAAACTGAGAGCTGAACATGATAGTAGCTATTAAAAGACAAAGAACACACACATCAAAGATAGACATGAAAATTCTATGTTATGTTCTAGGTAGAAGTGGAGCGTGTTTCTCTCCCACATAAAGAAAGCTGAGTTCCGACTTGTTATGAAAAGCTAAAGAAAATTAAAAGCAAGACGCTCCAAGCATAGCACATAACACATGAAGTGATTAAAATATAGTGGAACAAAAGACGAACTGATAATGTTGATGGAGAAGGGGATGCACGGGGGCATCCCTAAGCTTAGACGCTTGAGTCTCCTTGAATATTTCTTGGGGGTGCATGGGGGCATCCCCAAGCTTGAGCGTTTGACACTCCTGAATTTTTTTATCATCTTCCCTCGCACACTTGAAAACTCCCTTCATACATAACTCATCATAATCTGATTAGCGAGGTTATTACCCATAATAAAATAATTTTTCCTTGCTGGAAATAAAGATATTCTAGAAGTTCTACTGTTTCTCAAGATTGCCAAAAGGTTTTTGCAAATAAAAAGCAAGCTCTAGGTTTGCAAAATGAAGGAAAGGCAAAACATGACAGAATCTGTGAAAACAGAACAGCAGGTAGTAAATGATTTGTTCGGGGCACTTATGCAACTCTAATCAAAAAACTCAGAACAGACACACGAAAGACAATTATATAGAGCACGCTGTCGAAAAAATTCAGACCAAAAAGATGATCTTGTGATTTTATACGAATTTTTCTATCCAAGGACAGAATCTGTTTCCTGGACAGCACGTCATAACTTTTGAACTTTCTTGCAATCAGAGGCTATACTTGGCACAAAATTGAAAAGCAAAGATACAATGATGATGCTACAGTAGTAACAACATCAAGACACAACAAAAACAAAATAAAATTTATTCATTGGGCTGCCTCCCAAAAGCGCTTTCTTTTATGCCTTTAAGCTAGGCATAATGCATATAGATTAAGTTGTGTCAATTGAACCATCATCAAGATCATCAAAAAGCTCTTCAATAATACAACTAGTCTTAAGAGGACTTTCAAACAAAGGCCTCATAGAGATACTTCTAGGAAGAAGACCAAAAGGATAAAAAGGGAAGATTCATTTATAAATTCATCAAAGAGAGGTGTTTCTTCCAAAGTCTTTACAGTTTCAACCCCTTTGGCAATAGATGGATTACTTTTAGAACGGGAAGCCTTTGGAACGTGAACGAACTTAGGCTCCCTCTTTGCCGGAGTTTCTACCTTTTTGGTTTTGATCGAGGAGAAAGTAGTTCCTAGAGTATCAAATATTTCCTCAATCTTATCTACCCTAGAAGAGTCCAAGTCATGGGATTTGATGGTCTCCAAAGATTTGAAAATTTTATGCATGGAGCTATCAAGCCTATTCAAATTCCCTTGGATCTTACGATCCAACTCATTAATCTTATTAATGTTTGGCATCTCTAACTCTATCTTTTCAAGTTTTCTCGTAATGTGAGCTAGAGTGATGTCCTCTTGAATGCTAACAACAGGGGGATTCCCAACAAGATTTTCAATAATACTAAGAGACTCCCAAACTGGGGCCTCTAGGAAATTCCCATTGATAGCAGTATCTAGAATAAACCTATTCCAAGAAGTAGTTCCAACATAAAAATTTCTAAGCAAGATAGTAGTAGGTTGCTTCTTGGTGGCTCTTTTTTGAGAATCATTAATTATATACCAAGCATCTTTCAGACTTTCCCCACCTATTTGTTTAAAGGTGAGAACTTCTGCCTCGTCAAAGACAAAAGGACCCGACATAATGTCAACTAAAGAATGAGATAACTATTTTTGTGATTTTTGATAAAAGACACTAAAGCAAAACTGAAAGGTAAACTAACAAGACTAAAAGCAAAGGTAAAAGATAGCGTGCAACTCCCCTATGCTAAAGAGTGGAGTCCCCGGCAACGGCGCCAGAAATTGCTTTGCTAGGTGGCTTCTCACCCCTCGTTGGTTACCCCAAGTGGAAGGTTTGAGATGCAGTGTAGCAGAAGTTTTCCCTTGGCAATACCAAGGATTGTTTTCCCTGAGACTCCCAGTTTCAACAAGAAGGTGTCAACTGCTAATGGCGCCAGATATTAGCAATCAACGTGGACCTGCACACAGATAAAAATAACTTTGCTCCCAACGAGTACAGAGAGGTTGTCAATCCCTCCGGCCTTGTAGTTTACAAAGGATCAAACGCAAGTGATAGTAGTGATAGATATAATTGCAATAGTAAATAAAATGCGGAAAGTAAATAGCGGATGTGATCAATGATGGTAATATGGACCGGAGTCTCATGATGTTCACTAGTGATGTCTCTCTCCCAAAAGATGATAAAACAGCTATGTGAGGTAAACGAATTACAACTGGGCAATTGACAGGACCATGTGCGCAAACCAATGCTGACTATATTGCAAGAAAGGTTGAGGTTCAAAGCATGGGCGGTACGCCGAGGTAAGTAGACCGAAATCCATCTGCATCTACTACTAATCATCCACCTTGAGATATCTATCCAGAACATCTCGCTGGTATTAAGTTGCGAGTCCCACCCATAGTGTAAACTCAAAGCAACAGACAACTGCATTAAAAGAACTTTGCGTAAAGTAAACAATCCTTGCACCCGCGGGCACAAGCACCGTTGTTTTCCCCCTTATGGCAACAGCACATCCCCTAGACTCATGTTTCTGTCACTCAAACTAGTCATCGAGGGGCATGAACCCACAATCAAGCATAACGTTCCCTCTTGGAGTCACTACCTATTACTTGGCCAAAGCAATAAATAACATCGGAGAACATGCAAGAATTACTTACGAACATAAATATAAAAGAGGTGAATCAAATATATTACTCAAACACAATCTGAACATAATCTCATAATCCATCGGATCCCAGAAAACTCATCATAGCAACAGCATAAGGATTACATATGTGCCTCAATCATGTAGGGCAGCTCACGAGGACTAATTAGTGAAGCACAAGAACGGGAGGAGAACATCACATAGCTACTGGTCATGGACCCATGGTCCAAGGGAGACTACTCACAACTCATCCGGGAGGCGTCCATGGTGGTGGAGAAGCTCCCGGTGGTGATCCTCCCCTCCGGCAGGGTGCCGGGAAGAGTTCTCCTGGTGCTCCCGATCTTGGAAGCGGCGGCGGAACAGAGATGAGATCGCGAAAAAGAGTTTTCGTCTCGAGGGTTTCGGGAGACGCTTTAAATATATGCCAAAGGGGGGCATCAACGGAGCCTCGGGGGGCCCAGGCGCCCCCCCGGCGCAGCCTGGGGGGGGGCACCCCCAAGGCGCCTGGAGCCCTGGTGCCCGCCCCCCCGGCTGTACTTCGGGCGCACGGTAGCTTCTAGAACGCTGATTTTTTATATAATTTTTCTGGATTTTTCCTGGCAGTTCTCGTAATGTGAAAACCTGAAATACAAAAACAGCCGAAAACAGAAACTGGCACTGGGGTGCACTGAGTTAATAGGTTAGTCCAAATATGATCAAAAGTGTATGGAAGTGTATAAATATCATAGCAATATCACCCAAAAGAGGCATGGAGCAAGCATAAATTATAGATACGTTTTGGACGTATCAGTTGGCCTCGGGCGCCTTCTCGTCCGCCCCGCTCCCGCCTGCTCATGTAGGGGACGCCCGTAGGGAAGACACTTCGGTATCCCATAGGACAGGTGATTGAGCCCGTGGTGGCGTGTCACTCTCCACCATTTCAGCTGGCAGAGAGCTCCCTAATGACAGTGAAGCCTCGGGAAACGTGTGGGGAGGGTTGAAAAACAACTAGATGGAGTTGCTTGAAACAATGAAAGTTATCTAAACTGAACACAATAGCAATAATCTAAATACTTACGATTCGGCCAGGGGCTTGATCCTGGGCTGTACTCGGAAACTAGCCTCGGACGTTGAGTCCGAGCTGTCTGGGATGTTCAGTTTCTTCGTGGGCGCCCCTTTTCCCGTGTCTGCGGGGCCACCCTCTTTTTCCCCCTTGCCTTGATGGGGGAGTCGCTCTCTTCCTTCTCTTCCTCCTCCTCATCTTCTTCTTCATCGTGGGAGGAGTGGGCATCGGTTTCCTTTGACACTGTGTCCGCCTGACCCTTAGGGCGGGGGTCGCTCTTGACCTCCTTACCCTTCTTCTTGGCCTTCTTCTCCGGTGCCTTGTACGGCGACAGGACCAGCGTTGCCGTTAGCTAGGGCGTGGCTGGGATTTCGGGCAACGGAGCCGGACAGTTGATCCGCTCTGCTTTCTTTGTCCAGGCCTGAATTGAGCGCAAGAGTTCTACCTCCTATTATAATTGAAACATGGACATGATACGTATTCGGCAAGATTGTGCTTACCTCTGAGGTCGAAGCCACGCTGGTGAAGCCCTTGTCTTCGGTCTCCTCGGGCCACTCCTTCTGGGCCTTGAAGAGCTGCTTCCAAATGTCTTCATGCATAGTGCCGAAGAAGCGCTTCAGGGTCCATGGCTCTTCCGGATTGAACTCCCATAGACAGGAGGCCCGGAGTTGGCAGTGAAGAGTGCGGCGGAAGAGCATCACCTGTATCACGTCAGTGAGGTGGGTGCCCTTTGCCATCTTGCTGGAGATGCAGTTTTTGAGTGTCTTCACCTCCATATGAGACCACCATTGATGGTCCTTGGTGGTCCATGAGGTAAGCCTCTCCGGGGGTCCGGATCTGAATTCGGGCGCGGCCGCCCACTTAGCATCGCGGGGTTCGGTGATGTAGAACCATTCCCGCTGCCATGTTTTGTTGGTCTCCACAAAAGCCCCCTTGGACCAGGTGGCGTTCGGGAGCTTGCTCACCATAGCTCCCCCGCAATCCGCATGCTACCTGTCGACCACCTTCTGCTTCAGATTGAAGGTCTTGAGCAATAAGCCGAAGTGTGGAGGGACGCGGAGGAAAGCCTCACATACGACTATAAAAGATGATATGTGGAGGATAGAGTTCGGGCCCAGATCATGGAAATCCAGCTCGTAGAAGAATAGGAGGCCCCGGACAAAGGGGTGAAGCGGAAACCCCAGCCCCCGAATAAAGTGAGGAACGCATACCACCCACTCACCCGGTTCAGGGACGGGGATCACCTGATTCTTATTAGGAATCCGGTGCGTTATGTCGTTTGCAAGGTAGCCCGCACTCCGGAGATTCTTCATAGTCTTCTCCGTGACCATGGAAGCCTCTGATTTGCCCTTGGAACCAGATCCAACCATTGCTGGAGAAGGAGGCGATGGTGGAGGAGTTGAGAGTTGCGGGCACTAGAGCTGTGGGTGCTGGGGCTTGAGGAGAACATGGCGCGAAAGGGGAAGGCTCTGTGTCCTTTTATAGAAGGTAAATACCAAATGTCCCCCACTCCAGCCGTAAAACTCGTCGGTTTCCGACGTGATCGTGCGTAAGGCACAGTTGGGGTTACCCATGTCACATTGATGAGGATCCCACGATAAGCGGGCATGATCTCTGCTTCGACAAGACATGACAATGGGGCTATGCCTTGAAAAGCGCAACTAGAGCCAAGAAAACGGTTCAAAATATTAAAGGGTCAAACATGACGTTTCGCTGAAAAGTTGTGAGTAAGGACACAGTGTCCATTTTCCGACACATTGCCTTCGCGGCTAAGGGTTGTACTAATCATGCAGAGCCGAACATAGTTCCTTTGTGCAGGAAATACCACTTTAATATGTTCGGAAGGAGGAACCCGCCTTGCAATGCCGAAGATAGTACGGGTGCTGGACTCATTGTCATCGGAGACTGATTCAGGGGCTACTGAGGGAGTCCTAGATTAAGGGGTCCTCGGGTGGCCGGAGTACTCGTTATGGGCCGGACAGGTGCGCCATGAAGATCATCGCTGAAGATTATTCCCCGTATCTGGATAGGACTCCTATATGTATAGAATGGCAAGTTTAAAGTCCGGGTGTAATGTTTCCTTCCTCTACAAGATGATCATGTACAACCCTAGGTCCCTCCGGTGGATATATAAACTGGAGGGTTTGGTCCGTAGGGACAAAATCACAATATCATAGGTTAGACTTCTAGAGTTTAGCCATTACAATCGCGAGGTAGATCAACTCTTGTAACCCATATTCATCAAGATCAATCAAGCAGGAAGTAGGGTATTACCTCGATAGAGAGGGCTTGAACCTGGGTAAAACATCGTGTCCACAGTCCCCTGTTACTATCGATCCTCAGGCACACAACTCGGGACCCCCTACCCGAGATCCGCCAGTTTTGACACCGACAAGAGGCATAAGCTAACATACTTTCTCTAATTGGATCACATGCACTTATGTTTGGAACTCTAGCAAGCATCTGCAACTACTAAAGATCATTAAGGTAAAACCCAACCATATCATTAAAGTATCAAGCCCCCTTTATGCCATACGCAACAACCCCCTTACTCGGGTTTAAGCTTCTGTCACTCTAGCAATCCACTATAAGCGAATCATGAATGCATTGCAACACCCTACAGTGGGAATCCTTCACATGTGCGCGGCACGGAAGGCACCATAGGACAACACCAAAATAAAACATGCAACTCAAACCAATCTAGATCATCAATCAACCCAAAAGACAAAAGAAATCTGCTCAAAACATCATAAGATGGCAACACATCATTGGATCATAATATGTGGCATAAAGCACCATGTTCAAGTAGGGGATTACAGCGGGGTGCGGGAGAGTCCACCGCTTAAAAGAGATGAGGAAGGTGATGTAGATGGTGGTGTTGATGAAGACAATCACCGCGGCGATGGTTCCTCCGATGGCACTTCGGCGCCACCGAGAGAGAGGGGGAGAGAGTCCCCCCCCCTTGTGATTTCTCCTCCATGGCCTCCCCCTAGATGGTGAGAGGTTCTCCCTCTGGTCCTTGGCCTCCATCGTGATGATGGCCCCCTCCGGCTTCCTCCTCCATGGCCTCCGATGAAGATGGTCCCCTTCGGCAGGGTGCCAGAGAGGGCCTTGATTGATTTTTCATGGCTACAGAGGCTTGCGGCAGCAAAACTTCTGATCTAGGGTTATGTTTGGGGTTTCTGGTATTTATAGAAATTTTTGGCGTCGGTCTCACGTCACGGAGATGCTCGAGGGACCCACATGTCGTAGGGGCGCGCCGTTGGGGAAGGGTGATACGTCTCCAACGAATCTATAATTTTTTATTGTTCCTTTCTATTATATATTATGTTTTGGATGTTTAATGGGCTTTATTATACACTTTTATATTATTTTTGGGACTAACCTATTAACCCAAAGGCCTAGTGCAGATTGTTGTTTTTGTGTGCCTATTTCATGGTTTCGCAGAAAAGGAATATCAAACGGAGTCCAAACGGAATGAAACCTTCGCGAGAGTTATTTTTGGAACAATATCAACACAGAAGACTTGGCATACACGCGAGGGAATGAAGGAGGCGGCCACGAGGGTCCAGGGCGCGCCCCCTCCTACAGGGCACGCCCCCACCCTCGTGGGCCCCCTCTGGCTCCCCTGATGCCCTCCTTCCTCCTATATATACCCATGTACCCTGAAAACATCGAGGTAATAGAGAAAACCCTAATTCCACTGCCGCAACCTTCTGTTCCCGTGAGATCCCATCTTGGGGCCTGTTCCGGAGCTCCGCCGGAGGGGGGATCTTCCACGGAGTGCTTCTACATCAACACCATTGCCTCACCATGAGTTGTGAGTAGTTTACCACAGACCTTCGGGTCCATAGTTATTAGCTAGATGGCTTCTTCTCTCTTTTTGGATCTCAATACCAAGTTCTCCTCGGTTTTCAAGGAGATCTATTCGATGTAATCTTTTTGCGGTGTGTTTGTCGAGATCCGGTGAATTGTGAGTTTATGATCAAGATTATCTATGAGAAATATTTGGTTCTTTTCTGAATTCTTTTATGTATGATTATAATATCCTTGCAAGTCTCTTCGAATTATTGGTTTGGTTTGGCCTACTAGATCTATAGTTCTTGCAATGGGAGAAATGCTTAGCTTTGGGTTCAATATTGCGGTGTCCTTTCCCAGTGACAACAGGGGTAGCAAGGCACGTATTGTATTGTTGCCATCGAGGATAAAAAGATGGGGTTTATATCATATTGCTTGAGTTTATTCCTCTACATCATGTCATCTTACTTAAAGCATTACTCTGTTCTTATGAACTTAATAATCTAGATGCATGCTGGATAGCGGTCGATGTGTGGATTAATAGTAGTAGATGCAGAATCGTTTTGGTCTACTTATCACGGACGTGATGCCTATATATAATGATCATGCCTATATATTCTCATAATCATTCACTTTTCTATCAATTACTCCACAGTAATTTGCCGCCGTAGAATTCTGCTATCATGAGAGAAGCCACTAGTGAAACCTATGGCCCCCGGGTCTATTCTCAACATATTAATCTTCCAATCTACTTTAATTTGCATTATTTACTTTCTCTTCTTATATCCAAAAAATACCAAAAATATCAAACTATCCTATCTATCAGATCTCACTTTCGTAAATGACCATAAAGGAATTGACAACCCCTTATCGCATTGGCTGCGAAGTTCTTATTTGTTTGTGCACGTGCGAGGGACTTGTGTGTGGTCTCCTACTGGATTGATACCTTGGTTCTAAAAAACTGAGGGAAATACTTACGCTACTGTGCTGCATCACCCTTTCCTCTTCGAGGGAATACAACGTAAGCTCAAGAAGTAGCAAGAAGAATTTCTGGCGTCATTGCCGGGGAGGCTTACGCAAAAGTCATATACCAAGTACCTATCACAAACCCTTATCCTTCGCATTACCTTTATTTACCTCTCGTTTTCCTCTCCCCCACTTCACCCTTGCCGTTTGATTTGCCTTTCTTTTTGCCGTGTGTTTACCGTTCGCTTGCTTCTTGTTTGCTTGTGTGTTGGATTGCTTGCTTGTCACTATGGCTCACCCTATCAGTGTTGACCCCCACCTCAAGAGGTTGGAGGAGATTGAAAACAATGTTAGACATTTTATGTCTGTGCAATTTGAGCACATTGATTTCTTTAGAAACGAGTTTAAAGAACATAAAAGCTTTATGGAGCACATGAATAAAGAGCTCGATGATATGTCTAAGGAATTTTATGGTTTGAATCTCAGTTTGCTCATCTTGAGAACTTAATAGCCCAAATTTCGGACAAGCAATCCACCTTAGTTAATAAGATGGCTGCTAAACCGGAAGATCATGAAAATAAACATGAAGATCTAAAAGTTATTGATGTGTCTCCTATTGGATCCTTGTTTTCTAGTATGAATCTTGATAAAGATGGGACTGGAGATGAGTCTACTTTAGTTAAAAGGCGTCCCAATGATTCAGAGTTTTTAGATCTTGATGCTAAAATTGTTAAAAGTGGGATTGAAGAGATTAAAACTTTGCATAGTGATGAACCCACTACTTTGGATTCAAGGGATTCAATTATGATAATTGCACTGTTGGGGAACGTAGTATTTTAAAATTTTCCTACGATCACGCAAGATCTATCTACCAGATGCATAGCAACGAGAGGGGAGAGTGAGTCTACGTACCCTCGTAGACCGAAAGCGGAAGCGTTAGAACAACGCGGTTGATGTAGTCGTACGTCTTCACGGCCCGACCGATCAAGCACCGAAACTACGGCACCTCTGAGTTCTAGCACACGTTCAGCTCGATGACGTCCCTCGAACTCCGATCCAGCTGAGTGTCGAGGGAGAGTTCTGTCAGCACGACGGCGTGGTGACGATCTTGATGTTCTACTGTCGCAGGGCTTCGCCTAAGCACCGCTACAATATTATCGAGGAGAACTATGGTGGAGGGGAGCACCGCACACGGCTAAAAGATCAAGAGATCAATTGTTGTGTCTAGAGGTGCCCCCTGCCCCCGTATATAAAGGAGGGAGGGAGAGGCCGGCCCTAGAGGGGGCGCACCAAGTGTGGGGAGTCCTACTAGGACTCCCAAGTCCTAGTAGGATTCCCCTTTCCTTTCTGGAGTAGGAGAGAAGGAAAGAGGGGGAGAGGGAGAAGGAAAAGGGGGCTGCACCCCTTGTCCAATTCGGACCAGAAGGGGGGGGGGTGCACGCCTCCTTCCTTTTGGCCTCTCTCCTCTATTCCCGTAACTCTCCGGTACTCCGAAAATACCCGAATCACTCGGAACCTTTCCGATGTCCGAATATAGTCGTCCAATATATCGATTTTTACGTCTCGACCATTTTGAGACTCCTCGTCATGTCCCCGATCTCATCCGGGACTCCGAACTCCTTCGGTACATCAAAACTCATAAACTCATAATAAAACTATCATCGAAACCTTAAGCGTGCGGACCCTACGGGTTCGAGAACTATGTAGACATGACCGAGACACGTCTCCAGTCAATAACCAATAGCGAAACCTGGATGCTCATATTGGCTCCCACATATTCTACGAAGATCTTTATCGGTCAAACTGCATAACAACATACATTGTTCCCTTTGTCATCGGTATGTTACATGCCCGAGATTCGATCGTCGGTATCTCAATACCTAGTTCAATCTCGTTACCAACAAGTCTCTTTACTCGTTCCGTAATACATCATCCCGCAACTAACTCATTAGCTGCAATGCTTGCAAGGCTTATAGTGATGTGCATTACCGAGTGGGCCCAGAGATACCTCTCCGATAATCGGAGTGACAAATCCTAATCTCGAAATACGCCAACCCAACAAGTACCTTCGGAGACACCTGTAGAGTACCTTTATAATCACCCAGTTACGTTGTGACGTTTGGTAGCACACAAAGTGTTCCTCCGGTATTCGGGAGTTGCATAATCTCATAGTCATAGGAACATGTATAAGTCATGAAGAAAGCAATAGCAGTAAAACTTAAACGATCATAGTGCTAAGCTAACGGATGGGTCTTGTCCATCAGATCATTCACCTAATGATGTGATCCCGTTGATCAAATGACAACTCATGTCTATGGCTAGGAAACATAACCATCTTTGATCAATGAGCTAGTCTAGTAGAGGCATACTAGGGACACTCTGTTTTGTCTATGTATTCACACATGTATTAAGTTTCCGGTTAATACAATTCTAGCATGAATAATAAACATTTATCATGATATAAGGAAATAAATAATAACTTTATTATTGCCTCTAGGGCATATTTCCTTCATGCACTTTGATTGATTGTATTTCCTTGTTGCAATCCATACTAAATTCTCCGCATGCTTATAGTCAAAATAAGGTTTTTACCAAACACATAGTTGATGCTTTAATGCAATCTTATGAAGAAAAACTTGAATTAGAAGTTTCTAACCACAGAAAGCTTTATGATGAGTAGGAATCTACTATTAAAATTAAAATTAAACATCATGAATGCTTTGCCTTGTGTGATTTTGGTGCAAGTGTTTCTACTATCCCCAAAACTTTGTGTGATTTGTTAGGTTTCCATGAGCTTGATGATTGTTCTTTAAATTTGCACCTTGCGGATTCTACCATTAAGAAACCTATGGGAAGGATTAATGATGTTCTTATTGTTGCCAATAGGAATTATGTGCCCGTAGATTTCATTGTTCTTGATATAGATTGCAATCTTTCATGTCCTATTATTCTTGGTAGACCTTTCCTTAGAACGATTGGTGCAATTATTGATATGAATGAAGGAAATATTAGATTCCAATTTCCGTCAAGGAAAGGCATGAAACACTTTCCTAGAAAGAAAATCAAATAACCATATGAATCTATTATGTGAGTTACTTATGGATTGCCTTCCAAAGATGGCAATACCTAGATCTATCCTTGTATCGTGCCAAGCTAGGGGTGTTAAATGATAGCGCTTGTTGGGAGGCAAACCAATTTTATTTTCTTTGTTTTTGCTTTTGTTTAGGAATAAATATTGCATCTAGCTTATGTTTAAATGTGGTTTTGTGTTTTAATTAGTGTTTGTGCCAAGTAGAACCTTTGGGAAGACTTGTGTGAAGTTTATATGGTCATGCTGTAAAAAACAGAAACATTAGCGCTCACGAGAGTAGTCACCAGATTTTACTGGAGAGTGCTATTTACTTGATTCTCTTTGCAGATAATTAGTAGAAAAATTTCTCACATTTACCAATTTATTTAAATATTTTTAGAGTTACAGAAGTATTCGAAAGTTACAGATTGCTATAGACCGTTTTGTTTTTGACAAATTCTGTTTTTCGTGTGTTGTTTGCTTATTTTGATGAATCTATGAGTAGTATTGGGGAGTATGAATCATAGAGAAGATGTAATACAGTAGGTTTAATACCAATATAACCAAAGAATGAGTTCATTACAGTACCTTTGGGTGGTGGTTTGTTTTCTTATACTAACGGAGCTCACGAGATTTTTGGCTAAGTTTTGTGTTGTGAAGTTTTCAAGTTTTGAGTATGGCTTTGATGGACTATGGAACCAAGAGTGGCAAGGGCCTAAGCTTGGGGATGCTCAAGGCACCCCAAGGTAAAATTCAAATACATCCAAAGCCTAAGCTTGGGGATGCCCCGGGAAGGCATCCCCTCTTTCGTCTTCATCTATCGGTAACTATACTCGGGACTATATTTTTATTCACCACATGATATGTGTTTTGCTTGGAGCGTCATGCATAATTTGAGTCTTTGCTTTTTAGTTTTCCACGATCATCCTTGCTGGACACACCATTCGAGAGAGATAAATATGGTTTAGAATTTGCTAGAATACAATTTGTGCTTCACTTATTTCTTTTGAGCTAGATAGTTTTGCTCTAGTGCTTCACTTATATCTTTTGGAGCACAATGGTGATTTTATTTTGTAGAAATTGTTGATCTCTCATGCTTCACGTATATCCTTTTGAGAGTCTTTTAAAACAGCATGGTAATGTGCTTTGGTTATAAAACTAGTCCTAATATGATAGGCATCCAAGATGAATATAGTAAAAACTTTCATATAAAGTGCATTGAATATGATGAGAAGTTTGATACTTGATGATTGTTTTGAGATATGAGGATGGTGATATCAGAGTTATGCTAGTGGAGTAATTATGAATTTGAGAAATACTTGTGTTAAAGTTTGTGATTCCCGTAGCACGCACGTATGGTGAACCGCTATGTGACGAAGTTAGAGCATGAGGTATTTATTGAGTGTCAACCTTGGTGTGGAGGTCGGGAGCGCGCGATGGTTAACTCCTACCAACCTCCCCCCTAGGAGCATGCGTTGATTGCTTTGTTTTGATGACTCATAAATTTTTGCAATAATTATATGAGTTCTTTATGACTAATGTTGAGTCCATGGATTATACGCACTCTCAACCTTCCACCATTGCTAGCCTCCCTTGTACCGCGCAACTTTCAACGGTACCATACACCCACCGTATACCTTCCTCAAAACAGCCACCACACCTACCTATTATTGTATTTCCATAGACATTCCGAGATATATTGCCATGAAACTTTCCACCGTTCCATTCATATGACACACTTCATATTGTCATATTTCCATGCATGATCATGTAGTTGACATCATATTTGAGGCAAAGCCACCATTCACAATTCATTCATACATGTCACTCCTGATTCATTGCACATCCCGGTACATTGCCGGGGGCATTCATATAGAGTCATATTTTCTTCTAGCTTCGAGTTGTAATCTTTGAGTTGTAAGTCAACAAAAGTGTGATGATCTTCATTATTAGAGCATTGTCCCATGTGAGGAAAGGCCAAATAAAAAAATAAAAAAAGTGATGGCCCAAAAAAACAGAGAGGGGCTAAATTAATTAAAAAAAGAGAAAGCCCCTCCAAAAAATGAGAGAAAAGAGAGAAGGGACAATGCTAATATCCTTTTCCACACTTGTGCTTAAAAGTAGCACCGTGATCTTCATGATAGAGAGTCTCTTGTTTTGTCACTTTCATATACTAGTGGGAATTTTCATTATAGAACTTGGCTTGTATATTCCAACGATGGGCTTCCTCAAATGCCCTAGGTCTTCATGAGCAAGCAAGTTGGATGCACACCCACTTTGTTTCTTTTGATGAGCTTTCATACACTTATAGCTCTAGTGCATCCTTTGCATGGCAATCCCTACTCACTCACATTGATATCTATTGATGGGCATATGCATAGCCCGTTGATACGCCTAGTCGATGTGAGACTATCTTCCTCCTTTTTGTCTTCTCCACAACCACCACTCTATTCCACCTATAGTGCTATGTCCATGGCTCACGCTCATGTATTGCGTGAAAGTTGTAAGGTTTGAAAAAATTGAGTATGAAAACAATTGCTTGGCTGAAACCGTGGTTGTGCATGATATGAATATTTTGTGTGATGAAGAGGGAGCATAGCCAGACTATATGATTTTTTAGGGATAACTTTCTTTGGCCATGTTATTTTGAGAAGACATGATTAATTTGTTAATATGCTTGAAGTATTATTATTTCTTATGTCAACATAGACTTTTATCTTGAATCTTTCGGATCTGAACATTCATGTCACAATAAAGAAATTACATTGAGAATTATGTTGGTTAGCATTCCACATCAAAAATTCTGTTTTTATCATTTACCTACTCGAGGACGAGCAGGAATTAAGCTTGGGGATGCTTGATACTTCTCCAACGTATCTATAATTTTTGATTGTTCCATGCTATTATATATTATGCTTTTGATGTTTAATGGGCTTTATTATACAATTTTGTATTATTTTTGGGACTAACCTATTAACCCAAAGGCCCAGTGCAGATTGCTGTTTTTTTTGCCTATTTTAGGGTTTCGCAGAAAAGGAATATCAAACGGAATCCAAACGGAATGAAACCTTCGCGAGAGTTATTTTTGGAACAATATCAACACAGAAGACTTGGAGTACACGCGAGGGAACGAAGGAGGCAGCCACGAGGGTCCAGGGCGCGCCCCCCACCCTCGTGGGCCCCCTCTGGCTCCCCGATGCCCTCCTTCCTCCTATATATACCCATGTACCCTGAAAACATCGAGGCAACAGTGAAAACCCTAATTCCACCGCCGCAACCTTCTGTTCTCATGAGATCCCATCTTGGGGCCTGTTCGGGAGCTCTGCCGGAGGGTGGATCTTCCATGGAGTGCTTCTACATCAACACCATTGCCTCACCATGAGTTGTGAGTAGTTTAGCACAGACCTTCGGGTCCATAGTTATTAGCTAGATGGATTCTTCTTTCTTTTGGGATCTCAATACCAAGTTCTCCTCGGTCTTTGAGGAGATCTATTCGTTGTAATATTTTTGCGGTGTGTTTGTCGAGATCCGATGAATTATGGGTTTATGATCAAGATTATCTATGAGAAATAGTTGGTTCTTTTCTGAATTCTTTTATGTATGATTATAATATCCTTGCAAGTCTCTTCGAATTATTGGTTTGGTTTGGCCTACTAGATCTATAGTTCTTGCAATGGGAGATGTGCTTGGCTTTGGGTTCAATCTTGCGGTGTCCTTTCCCAGTGACAGCAGGGGCAGCAAGGCACGTATTGTATTGTTGCCATCGAGGATAAAAAGATGGGGTTTATTGTGACGCCCCGTGACCGACGATCCAGAAGACTTCCAGCTATTCCGGGTTTCGCCGTGTGCTTCATTTGTGCTTGCTCTATATATGTTTGCATTGCATCATGTCATCATGCCATCATGTCTTTAATTTATAAAATCTCAACTAAATAAATTGTGTGGATCTTTGATCCATTTAAACCGAGGGAACTCACATGGTGTTTTCTCTTTATAACATATCCTCCTGATATTAGGGAGCTATTATAAAAATATTCCATTAGTTTGGAATCACCAAAAACACACTTGCGAATATTCCCCATGTCTTTTCAACATCGGGTTTGACCTTCAAATCTTGTCCACAATTCTTATCCCTTTTATCGAGGTTCCTCCAAAAATACTCTTCATTTTTGGGCTTTTCTATATATTGTCCTAGTTCCAACCATTCGAAGTTAAATTCAATGGATTTGAATTTAAATCTTTCATTCAGGCAACTTGTATTTTCCTGGATCGAACTCATTTTTTGTGAGTCCGGGGAAATCAAAACCATGCTTAGATTCTATCCCTATCTTTTCCTTCTTCTCCTTTTTCTTTGCTATTTCCTTTTTCTATTTTGAGAAATAGTTTGAAAGGGAGAGAGAGAGCCTGCATCCCGCCGGCCTCTTGGGCCTGACAAGCCGCCCCCAAGTGCCTTCCCTCGCCGAGCCAGACCTCTCCTCTACGCCGTCGCCCCCCATGACACCGCATCCCGCCGTCCTTCTCCTCCTACGGCCTTGGCGCCTCGTCGACCGGCGAGCCGTTGTAGCGGACGCCGAGCCATCCTCCTAGATGCCCGCGCCGGCGACCTCCTCGTCGCCTCCCAGCGGCCCCGGCACCCGAGTCCGACCCTCCACCTTGCTCCCCGTTCTCTGCGCCAAGGCCAGCGCTTGACCTCTGCTTCAAGCCGACGATCGGGACGTGTCGGCCTCGTCCTTGTCCTCGTCGCCAGCCTCCCCTGCGACCTCGCGTCGTCCTACACTGCACCTCCCTGAGCGCCACCTCCAGCTGCATCGCGCCCGCCAAGCCACCTCCTGCCTCGAGCGCCTCCTCGCCGCAGCCACTGCGTCTGTCACCTGCAGGAGCCAGGGTTGCCACCTTCTTTGACTCATCAGATCGCCATCCAAGTTCGCGCCCGTCCCCGATCTGGACCGGATCTTCTCTGCTCGAGCACCTTTGGTCACCACTGAGACCTCCCGGACCCGTCAAGACGTGCACATGGAGACCCAAGTCCGAGCACTACCGTGGCTGGGTAACTCGCCAAGTACGACCCCGTGTACAGCCACATCCAATGTGGTTTTCGCCAAGTACCGCAACGCCTGGAGCACTCGGAACCGTCAAGTTCATCTACGAAAACGTGTACAACTACTGTCGTCGAAGACCAGTGTACAACCACTGTCGACGTGCTTTGCGCCAAGTCCCTCTCCGACAAGAGTACCACTACCGTCGTCGAGACCCCGAGTACCACGACATCCATCGACCATCAAGTACCACTATGCCCGATGATGTGACAAGTACCCCTACCGACGAACGAACATCTACGAGATGGAACGAATACTTCCCGCTACGAACGTGAACGACTACTTCCACTACCGCCGAACTCGAACCACCCTGAAACACACTCTTCGAAGGTATACCACCGAGACGATAATCCGTGGACGAATGCTTGTGTTGTAGGAGATGGACCGTGTGTTTGCACCGTGTCCGAATCTTTAGTTGCACGAAGTCCTTCTTTTCCATGTCGCCAACCCGTGGGAACCCGGTACGCGGGATCACCCCACCATCTTGCATGACATGCTCCCGTCATCCTTCTTTTGCACTGATCTCTCAACGAGTTACCGGAACCGATATGTTGTCATGGCATCATTCTCGGTTATCGCCGCCGTGGCCCCTTTCCTTCCACCACGGTGACGAGTTACTCCATATCATCTTCATGTCAACTTTTAACTAAAAATTGCATAAAACTTGCAAATGTCATCCGCATCATGATAACAACCTTTAAATGGTTCAAATTGTTGTTTGCTTAAAAATTGCTAAATATGACATGGGGATTTTCCGGAATTATTGTTTGTTATTTACGGCCTCATTTAAAAGGACTAGATACTGTAGTTTTGCTCATGCTTCACCTGTTGCCATGTTTAATAAAAACATTTAAACTTGTTGGGTTCATAACGAGATCAAACTATATAATCTAATGTGGTGTTTCATCAATATGCAACTCGTTGCATATTGAGCTCCACTTATTTTGTAGTGTTGTTTGTGCACTTTGCCATGCCATGCATATTTAAACCGGACATGCATCATACTTGTTTGTGCATCATGCCATGGTTATGATATGTGTGTTTACCATGTTGTTTGCTTCTTTCCGGTTTGCTTCTCTCGTTAGCTTCGGTTTCATTACAGAGTTGTGAGGATTCGTTCGACTACGTCCGTTTGTCTTCTTCATGGACTCATTCTTCTTCCTTGCGAAATACCAGGCAAGATTAATGTTCCCCGATATCACCTCTATCTTTGCTTTGCTAGTTGTCTCGCTCTATAGTTATGCCTCGATGCCCATTCTTGTCTTGTCAGCCTCCTATGTTGCCATGAAACACTCTAACCGCCTTTCTAGCAAACCGTTGATTGGTTAAGTATGCTTTTGCTCAGCCCCTCTTATAGCGTTGTTAGTTGCAGGTGAAGTTTGAAGATTGCTCCACTCTTGGACTTGTTTATTGGGATAACACAATATATATCTTAATTAAATTAATGCACATATATATTGGTAATGGGTGGAAGGCTTGGCCTTATGCTTGGTGTTTTGATCCACTCATGCCACCTTAGGACCTGATAAACCGGTGTTTTGTTCCTTGATTTTGCGTTCCTAACACGGTTGGGGTTTATGGGCCCCCTTGATAATTCGCACTGCTTAAAGCTTTTCCAGCAAGACCCAACTTTGGTACTACATTTACCTAACAACTAAAACTTGCATAGGGAGTAATTAACCCCAGTTCTTAATCAACCACCCGGGCCAGTGCTCCTCATGAGTGTTGGTCCAAACTAGGGGTTCTACGGGGCCACCTTGGGGAAACCCGAGGGCTGGTATTACCTGTAGGATCACCCATCCAGTCGTGGCCTGAGACGAGATACACGCGGCTACTATCAGGGTGTCAGCATGCCGGGAGGTCTTGCTAGATTATTTTTACCCCTGTCGAAATATCTTGAGCACGGGATTTCGAGAATACTCGTGTCTTTCCAACATGGAGTTGCAACTCCGCAGATCGTGAGCTTTTGATGGGCTAAGTTGGGACACCCCTGCAGGGTTATGATCTTTCGAAAACCGTGCCCGCGGTTATGTGGTAGATGGGAATTTGTTAATATCCGGTTGTAGATAACTTGACACCATATCCTTAAGAATACACTAACTGTGTGAGTAACTGTGATGGTCTCTTTCCGAAGGGCTTCGGGAAGTGAACACGGTGGGGTTATGCATGAACGTGAGTAGCTAGGATCACTTATTGATCATCTTTGGCGATCGTTGGCACATATCCTCATCTCGCTCTGAATTCGTAAGCTAGTTGCTTAGTGTTTGCTGCAAACACTTTATTACCTCTCCACACCTAAAGGCTTTGTTAGTTTTGATACCCGGGAATGGGATTGCTGAGTCCTTGTGACTCATAGATTACAACACATACCAGATGCAGGTACAATAGAGTACGACGCAGGAGATGGACAAGAACTTCACTGGGAGTTCGATGAAGAGTGTGGTCGTTTCTATGTAACGTACCCCGACGATCAGTAGTGGTTCCTACTAGGGGCGATCAGGACTTGTGGTTGTGGTATCTTTTATCGTTTGGATTTCGTTCGTAGTCGGACCCCGTGTTATTTGAATGAATGTATGCTATTGTATTCATTGTGTGACGTGGCGAGTGTAAGCCAACTATTTTACTCTTTCATCCCTGTTCATTACATGAGTTGTGCAAAGTTACCACGCTTGCGATCATTCCAGAATGCGCTTATGTCTCTAACTCATGCCTTGACACGTAGGAGATATAGTCGCATCCTGGGCATTACATTTATATCATATTGCTTGAGTTTATCCCTCTACATCATGTCATCTTGCTTAAAGCATTACTCTGTTCTTATGAACTTAATACTCTAGATGCATGCTGGATAGCGGTTGATCTGTGGAGTAATAGTAGTAGATGCAGAATCGTTTCAGTCTAGTTGTCACGGACGTGATGCCTATATATAATGATCATGCCTAGATATTCGCATAATTATTCGCTTTTCTATCAATTGCTCGACAGTAATTTGTTCACCCACCGTAGAATTCTGCTATCATGAGAGAAGCCACTAGTGAAACCTATGCCCCCCGGGTCTATTCTCAACATATTAATCTTCCAATCTACTTTACTTTGCTTTATTTACTTTCTGTTCTTATATCCAAAAAATACCAAAAATATCAAACTATCCTATCTATCAGAACTCACTTTCGTAAGTGACCGTAAAGGGAGTGACAACCCCTTATCACGTTGGTTGTGAAGTTCTTATTTGTTTGTGGAGGTGCGAGGGGCTTGCGCATGGTCTCCTACTGGATTGATACCTTGGTTCTCAAAAACTGAGGGAAATACTTATGCTACTGTGCTGCATCACCCTTTCCTCTTCGATTGAATACAACACAAGCTCGAGAAGTAGCAAAGGGCGCGGCCCGTGGCTTGTGGCCACCTTGTCCACTTCGTGGCCCAACTCTTGTGCTTCGGGGGTCTCTTTTGGTCCATAAAAAATCACCATAAAATTTCAACCCATTCCAAGAACTTTTATTTCTAAACAAAAAACGACACCACGGTAGTTCTGGTGAAGACATCGTCTGTCGGGTTAGGTCAAATCAAATCATACCAAAACCATTTTTTTATAAACGTGGCACGAATACTTCATAAAATATAGATATGTTGGAGATGTATCAGTACGTAAGCCCGATAGTATGGAGTCGAGCTCCTCAACCCATATACAGTCGACCTATTCTAAAGAGTGAACCAAGTGCAGCTCGATGCCGCTTAATATTAAGTCGTTGGCGCGTTCAACTTGGCCATTAGGCTGGGGGTGACATACTGATGCAAAGTCAAGCTTAATGCCCATTTTGGCACACCAATTGTTAACCTACTTGGCGGTGAAGTTGGACCCATTGTCCACAATGATACTGTGTGGTCCGTCGTAACAATGCACAACGCCAAACATAAAATCAATCACTGGACCTGCTTTCGTTGAGGTTACCGGCTTTGCCTATATCCACTTTCTAAATTTATATACCATAACAAGGAGGTACTTTTTGTGGTCGGACCCTCCTCAAAGTGAGTCAACCATGTCAAGCCCCTTGACCGCAACAACCAGGTGATCGGGATGGTTTGCATGGCTGCGGCTGGCATATGGCTTTGATTGGCAAATACTTGATAGCCTACACATTGTTGTACTAATTCTTTGGCACCGACCCTTGTAGTAGGCCAGTAAAATTCGGCTTGAAAGACCTTGCTTACAAAGGTCCGAGGTGTCTGATACGCCTCCATTGTATCTACTTTCCGAAATACTTTTGCTCGTGTTTTGTACTCTAATTTGCATGATTAGAATGAAACTAACCCGTACTGATGTTGTTTTGAGCAGAACTACCATGGTGTTGTTTTTGTGCAGAAATTAATTTCTCAGAATCGGATGAAACTTTTTGGAGATTTTTTATGGAAAATATAAAAAATACTCGAACCAAGATCTACCCGAGGGGCGCCACCTGTTGCTTACGAGGCACCAGGGCGTGACCCCCTAGGGCCTGCCCTGGTGGCTTGTGGGGCCCACAGGGCTCCGATGAACCTAATCTCGGCAATATAAATTCATATTCCCCGAGAAAAAAATAGGAGAAGAAGTCTCATCGCGTTACATGATACGGAGCCGCCGCCACCTCTGGTTCTTCATCGGGAGGGCAGATCTGGAATCCGTTTGGGATTCCAGAGAGGGGGATTCGTCGCCATCTTCATCACAAACCCTTCTTCATCACCAATTTCAAGATGCTCACCACTCGGAGTTAGTAATTCCTTCGTAGGCTTACTGAACGGTAATGGGTTGGATCAGATTTATCATGTAATCAAGTTAGATTTGATAGGGCTTAATCCATAGTATCCACTATGTTCTGTGATTGATGTTGTTATGACTTTGCTATGCTTAATGCTTGACGCTAGGGCCCGAGTGCCATGATTTCAGATCTGAACCGTTTATGTTTTCACCATTATATTTGTGATCTTGATCCGATCTTGCAAGTTGTATGCACCTATTACATGTTATGATCCGCATACCCTAAGGTGACAATAATTGGGATTCTTTCCAGTGATTACCAAAATTTGAGGAGTTCATGTATTCACCAAGTGCTAATGCTTTGTTCCGGTTCTCTATAAAAGTAGGCCTTAATATCCCTTAGTTCCCAATAGGACCCCGCTACACGGGTGGGTAGGACAAAAGATGTCATGCAAGTTCTTTTCTATAAGCCTGTATGACTATATACGGAATACATGCCTACATTACATTGATGAATTGGAGCTAGTTCTGTGTGTCGCCCTAGGTTATAACTGCTACATGATGAATGTCATCTAGCATAATTATCCATCACCGATCCAATGCCTACGAGGTTTTCACATGTTGAGCTTTGCTAAGTTACTAATGCTACTATTGCTATTACAATCACTAGAAAACTTCTATTATTACTGTTACCATCACTATTGCTACCGTTGCTACTGCTATCAAATTATCCTACTACTGTGCTACTTATCACTTGTTGCAGATATTAGTCTCCAGGTGTGGTTTAATTGACAACTCAACTGCTAATACTTGCAAATATTCTTTGGCTACCCTTGTGTCAAATCAATAAATTTGGGTTGAATACTCTACCCTCGAAAACTGTTGCGAACCCCTATAATTGTGGGTTATTAGTGTCGCGTGTGATGGCCACACATGCCGGAGTGAATTTCCGAGAGGGGTGTCTTTCCCTCCTGCTAGCATACACATCACTGTAGCACGCTAGTGACGCTGCGCTTATACAATTCTCCTCCATGGACTTTGTATGCTTTTGATCGTCGAACGATCCGCCATGCATCTGTCTGGTATTCCGATCGCTCTTTGCGTAATAGGTATGCTAGGATGGGATCGGTCCATGGTGTGATTACTACCATGATCTCATGTACCGAGGATGTTTCTTCTATTGTCGAGCCCCCAATTATCCCCTCGCCAGGCTCGACGGTTGGAGGAGTTATTAATTCGGGGATTAATTGCTCGGCTCCCTGTGTACCGTCCAGCCATGTTACCGATGGTTTGAACAACCACTTGAGAAAGGTGTTTTCTTGCATGGGGGTGCATTTAGAGCCCATCCTAGCAAGTACATCAGCAGCTTGATTGTTGTCTCTAGGGATGTGATCAAACTCCAGCCCTTCGAATCAAACCAAAATTGTTATGACGACGTTGTGATAGACCACCATTTTTGGATCCTTAGCATCAAATTCCCTGTTAACTTGTGAGATTGCGAGGTTAGAATCTCCACGGACTTCCAGATGCTAGCTTCCCATTAAAACACCCATCCAAAGACCATGCATCAGTGCTTCATAGTGTATAACATTGTTAGATTCAATGTACATAATTTAAAGTATGTATGTGATATTCTCCCTGGTCGGTGAGGCAAGAACCACCCTTGCTCCAAGGCCAGTGAGCATTTTGTAGCCATTGAAGTACATGATCCAATGTGAGTACCTACTTTGCTCTCTAGGGAGCTTGGCTTTGGTCCATTCGACCACAGAGTCAACCAATACCTATGATTTTATAGCTTGGTGCGGCAGGTGGGCAATTTCAAAAGGTAAGAGCTCAATAGCCCATTTTACGATTCTGCCAGTGGCATTGCGGTTGTTGATAATGTCATTAAGTGGTACTTCCCTGGACAAGCTAATGGAGCACTCTTGAGAGTAGTGCTGTAATTTCCACGAAGCCATGAAGACTATGTAAGCTATCTTTTTGTAGTGCGGGTATATAGTTTTACACAGGGCAAGCACTTCAGAAACATAGAACATTGGTCTTTGTACCTGTAATTTATGACCCTCCATGTTGTGCTTGACCACGAGGACTGCGCTGGTGACTTGATTTGTTGCCGAGATATACAACAACATTGGTTCGCCAAGTTGAGGTGGAGCCAAGATTGGGTTGGTGACGAGGAGTGTCTTGATATCCTCTAGAGCAGCATTAGCCTCTTTTTCCCCTTCAATTTCTTCATTTGCTTGAGAAAACTTTATAGCGGTAGGCCATTTTCCTATAGTCACGGAATAAATATATTGCGGGGGCAACGCATCCTGCTAGCTGTTGGACATGCTTAAGTTTTGTCGGCACTTCTAGATGTGCTAGTGCTCTGATCTTGTTGGGATTTGCCTCTAATCCTTTATGGGACACAATGAACCTGGCCAATTTTCCAAATGACATGCCGAAGACACACTTTTCCGGGTTTACCTTGATGTTATATGCTCGCGAGTTTTTGAATGTTTCCCAAAGATCATATATGAGCGCACTAGCTTGTCTAGTTTTGAGAAGCACGTCGTCCACATGTGCTTAGACTATTTCATTGATTTTTGGCCCCAGTCACGTCTGAATCACTTGCTGGTATGTAGAGGCAACATTTTTAAAACTAAAGGGCATTGTGTTTAAACAAAATGGCCCGTAGGGAGTTATGGAAGTTGTGGGAGCCTGGTCGGATTCACTCATCTTTATTTGATGGTATCTTGAGTAGGCATTGATGAAACAGAGCTAGTCATGTCCTGTAGTAGCGTCAACTATCTAATCAACCTGAGGTAATGGGGAGGGGTCTTTTGGGCAGGACTATTGATGTCCTTGAAATCGACACAACGGTCCCACAATTTTTCCTTCTTTCGTACCATCACCAAGTTGGTCAGCCATTTAGGTGGCCGTTTTGATGAGTCATCGAGATGCACCTAAAATTTTGCTATCTCAATGGCTGGTCTGAATGACGTAGATTTAGACATCTTATCAAGGATGATGCCATCCTTGTACATGCTCGCGCGCAGTGTTGTTAGTTCTTCGGCCACGAGGGCCTCGGCCTCTAGGGCGAGTGCTGTCGTTTTATTCTCGGCTTTGAGAAATCTATCTGCATTGCTGGTAACTATGATCACTCCATTTGGCCCACGCATCATTAGCTTCATATATTCGTAGTGGGGGAAAGCGTGAAACCTAGAAAACGTGTCTCGTCCCAGTAGAGCATGGTAACCACTTCAGAAGGGTACGATGTCGAAGATTAATTCCTCAACTCGGTAGTTGCCTGGTGTTCTGAATACCACATCAAGCATGAGTCGACCACTGCATCGTGCCTCTTTCCCTTGTATGATTCCCTTGAATGGTGTTGGGGAACGTAGTATTTTAAAATTTTCCTACGATCACGCAAGATCTATCTACCAGATGCATAGCAACGAGAGGGAAGAGTGTGTCTACGTACCCTCGTAGACCGGAAGCGGAAGAGTCAAGTGACACGGTTGATGTAGTCGAACTTCTTCGCGATCCAACCGATCAAGCACCGAACGTACGGCACCTCCGCGTTCAGCACACGTTCAGCTTGATGACGTCCCACGAGCTCTTGATCCAGTTGAGCTTCACGGGAGAGTTTCGTCAGCACGACGGCGTGGTGATGGATATGATGTATCTACTAGCGCAGGGCTTCGCCTAAGCACTGCGACAGTATGATCGAGGTGTGTTTCTGTGGAGGGGGCACCGCACACGGCTAGAACAATTCAACTTGTGTGTCTTTGGGTGCCCCCCTGCCCCCGTATATAAAGGAGCAAGGGGGGAGGCCGGCCGGCCCTCCTATGGTGCGGCTAGGGTGCAATCCTACTAGGAATAGGATTGCAATCCTATTCCTAGTAGGAACTACCAAAGAAGGAAGAAGGGGGAAGGAAAGAAAGGGAGAGGGAGAGGGAAAGAGGGGCCGCGCCCCCCTCCCCTTGTCCTATTCGGACTCCTCCTAGGGAGGGGGCGCGCCACCTCCTGGCTGCTGCCCTCTCTCTCCCCTATGGCCCACTAGGGCCCACCATTCCCCCGGGGGGTTCCGGTAACCCCTCCGGCACTCCGGTAAATTCCGAAACTTTCCAGAACACTTCCGGTGTCCGAATATAGTCGTCCAATATATCAATCTTTATGTCTCGGACATTCCAAGACTCCTCGTCATGTCCGTGATCTCATCCGGGACTCCGAACTACCTTCGGTACATCAAAACTCATAAACTCATAATACCGATCGTCATCAAACGTTAAGCGTGCGGACCCTACGGGTTCGAGAACTATGTAGACATGACCGAGACTCATCTCCGGTCAATAACCAATAGCGGAACCTGGATGCTCATATTGGCTCCTACATATTCTACGAAGATCTTTATCGGTCAAACCGCATAACAACATACGTTGTTCCTTTTGTCATCGGTATGTTACTTGCCCGAGATTCGATCGTCGGTATCTCTATACCTAGTTCAATCTCGTTACCGGCAAGTCTCTTTACTCGTTCCGTAACACATCATCTCGTGACTAACTCATTAGTCTTTTGCTTGCAAGGCTTATTGTGATGTGTGTTACCGAGAGGGCCCAGAGATACCTCTCCGACATTTGGAGTGACAAATCCTAATCTTGATCTATGCCAACACCACGAATACTTCCGGAGACACCTGTAGAGCATCTTTATGATCACCCAGTTACGTTGTGACGTTTGATAGCACACAAGGTGTTCCTACGGTATTCGGGAGTTGCATAATCTCATAGTCATAGGAACATGTATAAGTCATGAAGAAAGCAATAGCAGTAAAACTAAACGATCATAGTGCTATGCTAACGGATGGGTCTAGTCCATCACATCATTCTCCTAATGATGTGATCCCGTTGATCAAATGACAACTCATGTCTATGGCTAGGAAACATAGCCATCTTTTATCAATGAGCTAGTCTAGTAGAGGCATACTAGGGACATACTATTTTGTCTATGTATTCACACATGTATCAAGTTTCCGGTTAATACAATT
Organism: Secale cereale; assembly: GCA_902687465.1. NCBI lineage: Eukaryota > Viridiplantae > Streptophyta > Magnoliopsida > Poales > Poaceae > Secale > Secale cereale. Next base: position 722,707,489 of record LR738711.1, on the reverse strand, counting down.
CTAGCATGAATAAAAGACATTTATCATGATATAAGGAAATACAAATAACATCTTTATTATTGCCTCTAGGGCATATTTCCTTCAAATGGTTCAACTTGGTTCGATGCGCGACTTATCGAATTGTATCTTCTACGAAGTCTCCTCGTAAATGAGGTTTAAGATGTTGTCAACATCCATTAAGACTTTAATCAGTCTATAGCCGTCAATGTTGGGGTCCAGGACCAGGGCCGCGACACCTCGGCTATGTCCAGACGCCAGCTGATCATTCTGCCGGAAGGTGATTGAGTTTTCCAACCACCTGATATCCGAGGCTTCCATGTGGTAAACATGGTTTATTTCCGAGAGAGCTCTCTTCCACTTGTTCCTTGAAGGGTGATTCTTATAGATCATTAGGCTCTCGTCCTCGTCGAATGAATGTTCCTCCCTGCTTGGAGATTTTCCTTGGATGTTCTGAGGTCTGAGGCTTTCTAGGAGATTAATCCCTCCCTTTGACACTTATATGACGTCCCGACATGCTTGAAGCTTGTGAGTTGGGTTTGTGTTCAATAAGACAGAGTGTATTGTACATGGTTCATCCAATATCACATCCAATGTAAATTTGGACCCTTGTTCCAGCTGTTTCTATTTGCACATGGGCCGTTCGACTTGATCATTGACTCGAGAGCGCCTTTGGCGTTAGCGTGTACACCTATTATTAGTGAAATCTAACAGGTCCTCCATCAAATCCCTTTGTTCTTTTTCTGCTAACCACGCATCCTCCATAATGAAGTATCTTGATACTGTGTCTGATAGCTCAGTAAACATTTAATGTATCTCCATGCCAAGACATTGGAGGTGCCTTGATTATGACATTTGAAGCGGAATGCTGCTACGGCTTCCGCATCACAGAAATCTGGGATTTTATTTTTTACGAACAAGAAACACATCCAGAATTGTCTTACTGTTTCTCTCCAGGCTTCTATTGAGCATAAGCTAGATTCCAAATGTCGGTTGGCCCCAAGCCATCGAGGCAATATGTAACATGGGTTGGGTGGGAGAGAAAATTTGGTTTCAGCCCGATCTGACATCGGCCTCCCGAGGAAATCTTCCTGAGGGTGGTTCAAAGGAACACCCAGGACGGATCGTGTGGCGACGTTGTTCAAGTCATCCTAATGAGAATTTGGATCTGAGATCTAGGTCGATATGATCAGTTGTGATCGTGCTCACTTGAAGGGTAGGGAACCAGTTTTTAGGTGGCGGACGCTTGAAGATCCTCAGTCAAATTTGAAGACATCACGAGGTGTTCGATCACCAGATCCAATGCGTCGGGCTTCAAGTCCTGGCGGTGGGTAGAAGCTCTGAAGTGCTCATGAGCTTTGGTTGACCAAGATTTTGAGTCTCCAGCATGGGTAACACGCCGGCATGGATTTTATCGCTAGGTGATGCTTCCATCGAACCCTTGCAACCACATAGCAGGACCTGTATGGCCCACCAATGTCAGTGCTAAAACCAATAGATCTCAGGTAGGGGGTCCTGACGTGGCTTGAATCTGTGTTGGTATGTTCGCAAAGAGGAAGGAATGATGCATCACAACTACGGCAAGTATTTCCCTCCGTTATGAAACCAAGGTTATCAATCATGTAGGAGAACCAAGCAACACTATGTAAACAGTACCTGCACACAAAGAACAAATCCTCGCAACCCAACGTGTAAGAGGGGTTGTCAATCCCTTCTTGATAAAAAGATAGATTAAATTGTATGAGTTTGGATAAAGAGATCGCACAAGAACACAAAATAAAAGAGGCAAATAAAAAGTGCAGCAAGGTATTTTTGGGTTTTTTGAATAGTAGATCGGAAAATATATGATAAAAGATAGACCCCGGGGCCGTAGGTTTCACTAGTGGCTTCTATCGAGAAAATAGCATACGGTGGATTTTTTTTACTATTGGGAAATTGATAGAAGATCAAATAATCATGATGATATCCAAGGCAATGATCATGTATATAGGCATCACGTTCAAGATTAGTAGACCCAAACGATTCTGCATCTACTATTATTACTCCACACATCGACCACTGTCTAGCATGCATCTAGTGTATTAAGTTCATGGTGAAACGGAGTAATGCAGAACAATGACATGATGTTGACAAGCTCTATTCATGTAGGAGTAGACCCCATCTTTTTATCCTTAATAGCAACGATACATGCATGCCTCGCTACCCCTTTTGTCACTGGGTGTGGACACGGCAAGATCGAACCCATCACAAAGCGCCTCTTCCCATTGCAAGAAAAATCAATCTTGTTGGCCTAACTAAACGAAATATTCAAAGAATAAATACGAGGCTATAACAATCATGCATATAAGAGATCAAAGAACTCAAATAATATTCATGGATAGAACTGATCGTAAACTCGAACTTCATCATATCCGAACAAACACACCACAAAAGTCATTACATCAAATAGATCTCCAAGAACATCAAGGAGAACATTGTATTGAGAATCAAAAAGAGAGAAGAAGGCATCTAGCTACTGCCTACTGACCCGTAGGTCTATGGTGAACTACTCACGCATCATGAGAGGAGCACCAATGGGGATGATAAACCCCTCCGTGATCGTGTTCCCCTTCGGCGGAGTGCTAGAACAGGGCTCTAGATTGGATCTCATGGTTCTGGAACCACTGGTACGCGTCGGTACTGTGCATAAGGTATTTAACCCCTTCCCGCAACGGCGTTCAGAACCGTCGCCAAGTGAGTGACTGCGATAGGGGTGTCCTTCTCACACGGCCCAGAAACTGCCGGGGATATGACCTCCTCGCCCACATGCTCGGCAAAATGAGGTCGTGTGCGACCGGCGAGTGCTCAAATACGGTTATAGGTGCTAAAAAATACAATTATACAGGCGAAATCGTTTCCGTTTGTAAGTACATCCCACACAGTCAGTCCCCGCTAAACTTTTCCATTCGTATGTACATCCCACACAGTCGCTCCAAGGAAAACGTTTCCATTCACAGGTACATCACACACAATTTTCCCTGTTAAATCGTTTGTGATAGCGTTGCCATTGCACACGATATTAACAATTTTATCGTTTGCGTTATTGAATGCATCACACACGGTGCGTAGAAGAAACTGTGAGGCAAAGGCTGTCCATCACACACAGTTTTTATGTGGTAAACGTTTGCGCAAGGTGGCCTAACGCAAACAGTTTTCAAGAGGATGTGCAGTTGAGATTGATTGCACACGTAGTGGATCCTAGAAACATGTTTGATCTCCACTTCTATCACAAATGTTTCGCCTTCGCAAACCGTGTGCAGTATAATCCCTAATTCAAAAATCACATGTTTTGAATTTGAAAGTAGGCAATCACTTATTTCATATCCAACCATGTTTATTACAAATATAGGTTTAACCACAAATGCATAATTCCATGCACAGGTACATATACTGAAGAACTACAGAAGCACCAAGTAAAGAATGATGAACCATAATTGTACTAAAGACTGTAAAGAGAGAGGTGAAAGACATTCTGGTTGCTGGAGAAAGTGAAGCGGAATGCCCATATTGTGCCCTCCTCCTTGTATAATGCGCTCATGACTCTAGTCCAACCCCTTGTGATCGCTGCCCGTCCATCCTTCACTATCTTCATTACGACTTCTCAATGCTCATTGTAGTCTGGATGGAATACTTTAACCATCATTGCATGTCCACCAATCATGTACTTTGCGAGGTAATCTTGAGTGAACTGCTTCGGGAACCACTGCAAATGAAAAAGATTCAGACATTGTTGTCTAACAACTCATTATGGGCAGTAAAAAAAGAAGGCTGCAGAGTTTGTAGTTACTATCCTACAGCTCACTATTGTGTTGGATAGAGCATAAACAAATAATTTGCTTCCCACCGTTCGTATCTTTTTGCTAATAATCCTTATCAGTTTCCTCACTTGATCCTTGTTCATGAATATCTCATTGCCCCATACGCAAAAAGGGTCGATGCATGGATCCTTGCCAAGGGCATATGTACCTACAAGCAACAAGTCAATATTAGAAGCTAACAAGTGTCCATGCCTGGATCTATATGCACTACATTATGGAACAATGCGGGAGGGGGGGGGGTACAAGCCGAGGGATGAAGCTAACCTCGACGGAAAATGGTGGTCACTCCCGTTGTTGTCCTGCGTAAGTAGTGGAAAGGCATGATTAGTACAACAACCTTAACATCAAACAAATATAGCAAAAGTAAACAACATCATCTCCAAATGGTAGCTTGAATGTGATGCTGTTAAAACAGATATAAAAGGGAATGCAATGTTACCGACAGCAGGCTTAATAGCCATCAAATATTGCAACTCAAACTAGTATCATTGAAAATGAATAGAACGTAGGTAATGCTTAAACATCACATTGGATAAATGTGTAAAACTGAAATAAAGGGCGTGTTTTTACTACACCAGGCATAACTGGAACCAAATATAGCCATTCAAACTGGTATTGATACAGTCGAGCGGCACAGTTCCGACTTGCACATAATGAACAACAGATTGTGAATGACTGAAATAAACAAGGCATAAATGATCAGTATAACAACCAAAAATAGCCATTGAAAACTGGACAGAGTCTCACTTCAACCAACCTAACAAGCAAATATAGATAAACATGGCATATGCTTGAAAACTAGACAAATGCTCACTGCAACCAACCTAACTAGCAAATACAGATAAACAAGGCATCTTCTTGAAAATTGGACAAATGCTAAAAAAATTGAAGCTTCTCGCAACCCTCGTGGTTCTGGTAGGGAAACATGCCCCTCTTGTGGGAAAAACGATAATCACTGCCTCTTCTCACCTTGAATTTCGTTTTCTACACGCAATATAGAATAACAGGAGTGTCGTGCTGAAATTCGAAACTATTCAGGGTTTGTTTGGCCATTGTATATATTAACTATGTTTTCTAGGCATTTAATGTAGTCCATAATTCCAATTTGAACTACAAGCACATGATCCAGTGAAGCAAAATGGGTGGCCAATCAAACATGTGTCATTGGGTGCATGTTTAGGTCTGATTTAAGGAATGGGAATGAATTACAAACTTCTCGTCGTCGTGAAACATTGACAATCTCGGTTTTTAAATCCCAGTAAATCAAAAACTCACCCAAAAAACATAAAACTTGGCATGGTTTCATGAGATGGCACACATATGCCATGGTAAACAAATTGTCCAGTTTGAGACAAGGCGCGCACATTAATAGCCAACAAAGTCCTTTTTGAAATGAATAGCTGACATGTTAATATCGCAAACGGTTGTATTATATGAACCGTGTCAAAATATAACCATGCTTGGTGGCGTGCGTGCAACTGTTTGATTAGACGGGACGAGCACGAGAAGTCCGCCGTGCAGGCTCGACGGGACGCGTGCGAACAGTCCGTCGCGCAGGCTCGACATGATGCGTGCATCCCGTCCACCTCCCAGGCTCGACGGGACACGTGCGAGCAGCAAGGCCGCCCATGGTTACCGGGAAGCGAGCTCTTTGACCTCCATGCACCAGCCATCGCTCGCCTCGCTCACAACTTCTCCATTAATGGGTTAATTAAAGCACATGGGCGGAGGGTGTTTGCTTGTGATCCCATAGCATCATTTTGCTTTGTTCGTGTTTTCAACTTGTATAATGGTTTAATTTAAATTTGCCACGTAGGGCAACGGATAATACGCCGACAAATAAAATGGCAACGGATAATACGACAACAAATTTACAATGGCGCAGATAATAATTGTCTTACATATTTCAGATAATTTAAAATGCCACATGCGGCAAAGCCCGGAAGACACGGGGGCAAGAGAAGAAGGTAATCACAGACAATGATCTGGGTCGCTACTGTCTCTACTTGTTGATGGATCACCGGGCGATGACATCCTCCAGCTCCTTCTTCAATTCCTCGCGACTTTGCTTGAAACCAGCCACGAAGTCCTCCACCTCCTGCTCGCGCTTGATCCGGAGCTTCCTCAAGTCACCCATCTGTTCCTCGACGACTGTTGTCTGTGTCATCCCCGAGGAACTGCTCTGCTCATGCAGCATCTTCCAGTCGGCGGCCTCCTCTTCCTTCTCGACGAGCACCTTGAGGAGCTTCGCATTGTCACCCATGAGTTGCTCCATGAGGCTGGTCGCCTTGTCAACCGAGGCATCGCTGATCTCGAGCAGCTTCATCAAGCCGTCGACCAGTTCATGCTTCTTAATGAGGCTAGCAAGAATGTCGTCATCGCCGGCCAAGGACTTCAGCAACGCTAGCTTGTCGCGATCGCCAACGCGGCGAGTGCGCTTGTGAGAGCCCTCGCGTGCCTGTGAGAGCTCGTTCGAGAGCCCCGCGGTGCGTCGGGACATCTCTGTTGCGGCTGCCGCTTTGCGGTGGGAGCTCTCTAGTGCTTCTGCGGCCTTGGTCTTTGCTGTCTGGTTATATGTCCACCCAAAACTCCTCCTACCGGTCATTGCAGAACGACTTGACAGGAAAGACCAGTTTTGTGGGTGATGAGGAGAGGAACTGTGAAGTAATTTTTGAGTGGGCAGTTTTTATAGTCCGGTGATAAGTGCGAACACATATTAATTTCATAGGTGTGAACATATTTGCAATTACTTATTGCGTTATAATCTGCAATGTGACGAGAAACAAGGTCAAAATTTATTGATAGTTCTAGGCCTACCAAGCCCAATCTATTGTTCTGGCTCGCAAACAGTTCTTTTGGATCAACCGTATGCCACGCATCGGAAGCCCGAAACATGGACACGCGTTCTCGGATGTACGTGTACGTGTCTTCCCACTATCACACATGGTAAATATATCACCATTGTGTCCCATGGATGCGCCGTCGTGCCTCCCACGGGGTGCCAGAAGGTTGCCCACGTGGTTGCTCACCGTTGAGGCAGGCGCGGCACGCTCTGCTCCTCGTTGAGGCGGCCGCAGTGCAATCTGCTCGCGTCTGTCCGCTTGTTTTGCTTGCCATTGAGGCGGCCGTGGCGTGCTCTGCTCTAGCGTCCCTATGCGCACTTTGTTCGCCGTTGAGGCAAATTTACAATGGCAATGGTTAATAATTGTCTTACATATTCATGATAATTTAAGATGTCGCATGTGTCAAGGCCCAGAACACTCATGACCTACATATGCATAGAATTATAATAAAATATAGGCTAAAAGGCTGAGCTGGCGGCCTTCCGATGACGGTCTTCTCGGACTCCATGATCAGCATATCACCCTTGCGGCCGATCACTCCTAGTGTCCCGACCTGCCTCCGCCTACAGAGCTGCTGGCGCTGGGAGGCTGTTGGGCCTGCTGGTCCTCTTCCAGAAGAGCTTCACAACATGTGATCATGAGCATGATATCTCCGCGGAACCGCTCTATTTCCATGTCTCTGTGTAGGATCGAAAGTATGTCTAGAGGGGGGGTGATTAGACTACTTGTAAATATAAAAATTCTGTCTTTTGACAAAGAACAGTTTTTGGTAGTTTCACAATTATGATCAAGTCAAGTATCACCCTACACATGCAATTCTAGAGTATAAGCAGCGGAAAGTAAATTGCACATGTAGTAAAGAGAGGTGGAGAAGAGCAAACACAATTTGGAGACGCGGTGATTTTTCCCGTGGTTCCGATAGGTGGTGCTATCGTACATCCACGTTGATGGAGACTTCAACCCACGGAGGGTAACGGCTGCGCGAGTCCACGGAGGGCTCCACCCACGAAGGGTCCACGAAGAAGAAACCTTGTCTATTCCATCATGGCCTACGCCCACGGAGGGCTAGCCTTACTCGGGGTAGATCTTCACGAAGTAGGCGATCTCCTTGCCCTTCAAAACTTCTTGGTTCAACTCCACATCTCGATGACGGAGGCTCCCAAGAGACACCTAACCAATCTAGGAGGCACCACCCTCCAAAAGGTAATAGATGTTGTAGATGATGATGAACTCCTTGCTCTTGTGCTTCAAGTGATAATCTCCCCAACACTCAACTCTCCTCACTGATTTGGCTGTGGTGGAAGAAAGGATTGAGTGGAAAGCAACTTGGGAAGGTTAGAAATCAAGTTTCATATGGTGGGAGTGGAGCAACTTGATGTCAACACAAGGGTAGGTAGTTCTCTTCTCAGAAAGTGTAAGGTAGGAGTGGTAGTTCTTTCTGATGGCTCTCTCTTCGAATGAAGAGGGGGTGGAGGGGTATATATAGCCTCCACACAAAATCCAACCGTTACACACATAATTGAGCAATCTCGGTGGGACCGAAGTGGACAACTCGGTCAGACCAAAAGTTCAAATAATGTGAACGTTGGGGTTTTCGGTGGGACCGAAAATACCATCTCGGTTAGTCCGATTTGAGCAAAGACAGGAGCTTGCCAGTTTCGGTGGGACCGAAAATATCATCTCGGTTATTCCGATTTGATGACAAACGGTTACAGAAGCTTGGCAGCCCATGTTTCGGTGAGACCGAACTCAAACTCGGAATGACCGATTTTTCTAGGGTTTGGCTTATGGCTGAGGTGGTTCATCTCGGTGTGACTGAGTTTGGAAAATCGGTTGGTCCGAGATTACTTATGAGTGTGTATTGTAGTGAAAGTTGCTGATAGTTGAAGGAGACATATCACTAAGCACTTGAGCAACCAGATTATCAACACAACCTCATCCCCTTTTAATAGTATTGGCTTTTCCTATGGACTCAATATGATCTTTGATCACTAAACCAAAAATGGAGTCTTGAGCTTTTGCCAATGCTTGCCTTAGCATTTTGAGGGGTCCACTTCTTCAGTCATTGCCGTACCCATATCACTGAACTTCTCTGAAATGATTCTCAAGTAACTATTAGTTCAATGATATATATGTTGTTATTAATTGCCAAAACCACCCGGGGATTAGTTGCACTTTCAATCTCCCCCTTTTTGGTAATTGATGACAACATATAGATCAAAGCTTCGACAAAAGATATAATCAATGAATAATATCGTTGCTTTGAGAAGTATGTGATAAGCAAGAGCTCCCCCTAAATTTGTGCATTATTTAAAATTTGCGTTTGAATGCAAATGCACAATCGATTAGGATCATGGGTCACTCTTCCATGTCACATACATCTTGGTGGAGCGCACAAAATGATAAGAATGAATAACATGCACCCAAACACCAAGACATGAGTAAATAGCCATACAAGATAGGAATAGCATATGATAGGCATTAAGCACACATTAAAGCATAGTACGACTAAGCACTCATTAAGGTAGCATCAAACGTAGTATCAAGCACACTGAAAGTTTCGAAAACCACGAAAACCAAAAGTATCTCAAAGAAACCGCAAAAGAACGAAAGAGCACTCTCTCTCTCTCGAAGCCCTATGATCTATACAATTTCTCCCCCTTTGGCAACAAGTTACCTAAAAGTTTGAAAAAGCATAGAGCTAAACGTCACTGTGGGCTCTGCTGGCGGCTCCCGTCTGGGTAGATGTCGGAGTAGATATGACGGCATCGGCGAAGACTTCAGCTGATGTCTGCGCTGGAGGAGTGGATACTGGAGCTGTGGCTGGAGTGACTGCTGGAGCTATGTGAGGTGCTGAAGTGGTAGTCCTGGTGTCAGTCACTGGAATAGCAGCTGATCGGGATCCTCTGGGAATTGGAGCAGTCTGTCGCTGAGAATCCTGGACTAAGTCATCCTGCATGAGCTCTGCCTTGTCCTGCCTTGCTTCCTCCATATCTGCCTCAAGCTTGTTGACGGTCACTTGAAGTTCAGTCAGCTTCACGTACAGAGCGTGGATCTTCTCGTCAACAATCCTCTCTAGGCTCTCCTGAGATTGTTCAATGCTGGCCAGGCGTTGTTCAATCCTTTGGGTAGCTTCAAGAATCTGCTCTCCGAAGCTCTTTGGTTTAGCTGCTGCCGCTGCTGCCTCTTTATCAGCTTTGGCTTTCCTAGCAGCTTCAATCTTGGCTTGACCTTCAACAGATGTTGGATCCTCCTCGTCCATCACAACAACATTGTCTTCATGCTCTGGCTGCAGGCGTAAGTGTTTCCTATCCAACAGGAATTTGCCCGTGCCAAACTTGGCATTGATAAGCATCTGAATCTGTGGGGCAAATCCACATGACCTCTTCTGGTCAGCTGCAGTCCTCTTAATGGTCTCTACCATTAAGTCCATCACCTTGAAAGGTGCCTTCTCATCAAGTATATGCAGCATGTTGATAGAATACCCTCTGATCATGCGATGATCTCCAGACTTGGGCATCAAGGTATGCCTCAGAATAGTGTTAGAAGTAGGTAGACCTGCCTGGAGATAGTAGACAGAGCCGAGCTTCCACACTTCCAAATCTGCTGCGGGGATCTCCTTGTACATGTTCTTCATGGAATCATGATTCTTCTTGGGAATCCCATAGACATCAATGTCATCCTCTCTTTGCACTGGAGCATTCAGAAGTTCTGCCCATTCTTCAACAGAAGAAGAAAACCTTTGACCTTCAGTCATCCAGGTGATCTTCCCATCAGGATAGAAATGAGTTGTGGCGTAAAACTGCATAATCATCTCATCGTTCCAATCTGTCAGTTTCTGACCCACAAACTCAGCAACTCCACATGCAGTGAAGCTTTCATGCACATGGGGAAAGAAGTCTCTGTGCTCTTCGCTGTCAATGTATTTCCAGTCAACGTATCTGGTATCTGCAACTATTGGCTTCTTGTCCATCAGCACAGTCTCATAGAAGTCCTGCTGCTCTCTGGTGTGGAATCTAGGGTCTACAGCAGTCCTTCTCCTCACGGCATATGGATCAGATTGTCTCCATAGCCTGAGACCTCTATCTTTCCTTGCCTTCATATCCTCGGCTTGAGGATGAGCATCATTGTGGAGCGGTAGTTTTGGACGGAGTTTCAGCAACACTTGTCCTTCCTCATCAGACTCAGACGGTGGCATCACCCTTGTTCTTCTCAGATGCTGGAATGTTCCTGGTTGTCTTCTTGGGCTTGGCAGTAGGCTTTGCTGGAGCTGCCTTAGCTTGAGCAGACTTCTTGGGCTTAGAAGTGGCTCCAGCCCTAATAGCATCACCCATGAGCTTCTGCTTCTGAGGAGCAGGCTGGGGTGCTTCTTCTTCTTCTTCCTCGACTGCTGCATCTGCATGAGGATCAGTATACACAACCCTCTTCCTCTTGGAGGTTTTCTTCACTTTGCTTGGGGCTGGTTCTCCCAAGTTCAGCTTCTTGGCAACAGTGGATTGCTTGACTTTGCTGGTGCCCTTCTTTGACTGCTGACCTTGTTGCTCTTTGGCAACAACCTTTCTCTTAGGCTTGGAGGACACCTCTTCCTCAGCAATGAAATCAGAATCCTCATCATCAGAATTCCTCTCCTTTCTGGCTCTGGTGGCTGCAGGAGGCAAGCCACTAGGTGTACTCCTCTCACCATCATCAACTGGACTACTAGCCTCAGGACTAGTGTCTGCCTCAGGAATGTCTGCAAAAGGTGACTCTGACCTGTTCTGGCTGTCACTGGCATCTGACATGGCTGACAACCTGTGAATAGATAAGGTATAGGCAGAGAAGAAGAGTTATCACAAACTGCAGAGGTTTTGTAAAAAAATGAGTTCAAATTTTAGTTTTAAGTTTTCACAGAAGGCATTTCGGTCAGACCGATTTTCAGTTTCGGTGAGTCCGAAGTGTATAACAGAAACTTTACACACCACTTTCGGTTGGACCGAAGTGGGTTTCGGTCCTGCCGATACACTAGGGTTTCACTAAAACTGCGTTTCGGTCACACCGATTTGCACAACTCGGTTGGACCGAAAGGTGCAGTGCAATGGCCAGAGGCCGAATCGGTCACACCGAAATTTCAAAATTGGTTTCACCGAGATGTGTTCCGTGGAAACCTAACCCTAAGAATTTTACTCGAAGCTAGAACCGATCTGATGGAAAAGAAGTTTTTCAATCGTGGCCAGATATAGGGCAAACCAAACGTGCAATGAATCGGATGGGAGCATGAGAGGGATCGAGACTCACCCTAACTTGGTGGAGTCCCTCTACGGCGGCAACGGCGCGGAGGAGAAGGCCGTTGACGGCGATGGAGACCTGCGGCGAGGGCGCACAGGTGACGACGGCGACGATCCGGAGATCAGGGCGACGGCAGCAGGGGACGTGGGAGCGAAAACGTTTGAAGGAATAATCAACGCGCGCTGCCCTCAGTATTTATATCCCCTTGCTGTCGGTGGGACCGAGTTGAAAAACTCGGTGACACCGAGATGGATAACTGCTATGCAGTTACGCATATCGGTCACGCCGAGATTTAGAAATCGGTTTCACCGAGATGAAACCTAGATTAGTCTAAGTGCTTTCGGTTTGACCGAGTGGGAATGAGTTGGTCTGACCGAAATTTACTTAGAAGGTTTTGGAAGTCAGCCTTAGACGGATCGGTGGCTCCGAGTGCTCCTCACTCGGAGGGTCCGAAAATAACTTGTTCAAAGTTTGTGATATAAGCATGAATAGAATTTGAGACAGGAAAGCATAGATAGCTAGGGAAGGTACTTAGGCATTCTTGTCCATCCATTTGGCCAAAAAAAAAATTCAAAACAACCAAAACAACAAATGGATGTCCTCGAATGGATAAAATCATGCATTCAACATGCTCACACAATAAGATAGCAAATGAAATGTGTGTCAAACATGCACAACCAACACTCTAGCTACTAGCACACAATTTGTCGATGACTAGGTCATCTTTATATGAGTATATTGACTTAGGAGCCAAATGAGAACATTTGATCATAGGTCATACTCATCGTTTAAGCACAAGTGGGGTTACCACTTTTACATAAAGCATTGATGTGTTCACATCATTTGGAGATGCTTTAGCTCAATTTTTAGAGCAAAGCTCCCCCTAGATGTGAGAACCCCTTTTAAAGGGTCAAACTAACCTTGGGTTGTCGTAGAAGACTTCATGTAGATGTTGAAGATGTGGATGCTCAATGTTGATGTAGATCATCAAGAGTTGGGAGCTATCCTTTGAATTAGGGCACTTTCAATACCTACATGGGTTAGTCCCACAAGGAACAAACAAGGATATCCATAGACATAGATTGAAGTTCACAATAGATGATGTCCATGAAAGCAATGATTACCTTGTCCCTTGACTTACCAACAAGAGGGTTTGTGACTCCATGAACTAGTGCATGATGTGGAAGTTGATTGCACAAGTTGCCAAAATGAATGTGAGTGAAGTATGTTGGCGGAGTCACCCTCAAGAACTTTCTAGTTCTTCTTCTTCGGGATCCACATCATCTTGATGGGAATCCTTGGGGTTGTAGTTGAGCTTGACGAAGTAGAACTTGATGTGTCCTTGGGAACCCACTTGACCATGGCTTGAGGTGCTTCAATGAATGCATCAATCTCCTCTTGAAGCTTGTCCTTGGCTTTTAGCTTGTGGTCTTGTGGTGGAAGGTCATCTTGAGCTTGTTCCACATTGGAAGAAGTAGGATCATACTTCTCCTTTTGAGAAACAAACTGTGGAGTAGGATATTGACCTTCTTCCCACTCAACACCTTCGGCGTAGAACTTTCGCTCAAAACCAATTCCTTGATTCTTCCGGTGCCTTCCTTGTTTGCGAACAATTTCCTCAAAGTTCTTGCTTCCGGCAAGACTCTTGTAGACACCTTTCTCTATGATTTCCTTCAATAAGCTCTCTTGCTCAAGTGTAACTTGGCTTGAAACATTGTTAGTGGAATCAAGAGAACTACTAGAAGCAACAACATTGGATTTAACATGGCTATTGTTACTACTAGAGGAAGAATTTTTCTTATGCTTGTCATGCTTAGTCTTAATAGGTGGCAAGAAATTAGACAAGAGAAGTCGTTTGGCAAGATATGAAGAACTCTTCTTTCGAAGATCGTCATTGATCGCTTTTAGAAACTCATGTTCTTGCTCTAGAGTGAGCTTCTCGAAGCGTAGCTTCTCATGAGATCTTAGGAGCTCTCTATGATCTTCTTGAGTTGTTTCATGAGCTAACTTAAGAGTGTTTAGTTCTTTAGTTAGACGCTCAATCTCCTTCATAGCATTGTCATTCGACTCTTCTCGACTATAAAGACTACTAGCATTTTCATCGTTACTAAGCTCACTAGATTTATCATGCAAGAGCTCATCTTCACCAAGCAAGTCATCCTCATCACTATCAAAGTCAATGAATTCAGGGTGTGATACCTTGGGGCCTTTAGCCATGAAGCATCTTCCAATTCCTTCATTTGGTGAATCAAATAAGTCGTAGGAGTTGGAGTTGGAGGATACGAGAGCAAGACCGGCAACACCTTCATCTTGACTGTAGTCGGAGTCGGAGTGATAGCTTCCATCGGATTGATTGTCGGAGTCGGAGCCGGATACCCATTCACCTACATGAGCTTGATGTCTTCTTCTTGTGTAGCTCCTTGATGACTTGTCTTTCCTCTCCGAATCCTTGCTTCTCCGAGAGGGTCTTCGTTCATAACGATCATCTCTACTCCTTCTCTCTTTCCGAGGTGACTCATCTCTTGATCTTCTTCTTGGAGATTCTTCTCTTCTCTTGTGGGGAGCCGTACACTCATTTGAGTAGTGTCCGGGTCTTCCACAATTGTAGCAGTTTCGATCACGACTAGAAGATCTCTTTTCATCATATGGTCTAGACTTTGAGCTTCTCTCTTTGCCTCTATTCTTGTAGAATTTGTTGAAGTTCTTAACCATTAGGCTTATCTCTTCATTGGAAATTAACTTGTCACTTGAGGTTGCGGGAGCATCACTTGTAGCTTTGTAAGCACCACTTGACTTGTTGTGAAGCTCTTCCTTATCCTTAAGTGTCATCTCATGAGCAACAATTCTTCCAATGACTTCAGTTGGCTTGAGAGTCTTGTAGTTTGGCATCATTTGGATCAAAGTGCACACGGTGTCATACTTTCCATCCAAAGCTCTGAGAATCTTCTTAATGATGAATCGGTCGGTCATTTCTTCGCTTCCTAAGCCGGCAATCTCATTTGTGATGAGAGCAAGCCTAGAGTACATTTCAGCGACTCCTTCACCATCCTTCATCTTGAACTTGTCAAGTTGACCTTGAAGAATATCTAGCTTTGATTCCTTCACAGACTCGGTACCTTCGTGCATTTCAACCAAAGTATCCCAAATCTCCTTAGCATTCTCAAGACGGCTGATTTTGTTGAACTCCTCGGGACACAAGGCATTGAAGAGAATGTCACAAGCTTGAGCATTGTTTTGCAACATCCGCAATTCTTCAGGTGTGGCTTCGCGATCCGGAACTTTTCCTTCCTCGAAGAATTCACCTTGCATACCAACACAAATAATGCCCCATGCGGCTGGGTTATGACCAAGAATATGCATTTTTATTTTATGCTTCCAACTAGCAAAATTTGTACCATCAAAGTAAGGACCTCTACGATAATTACCCTCACTAGACGCCATGCTCTCCTAGGTTGTGAAACCAAGCTTATGGAGTCCAATGCAATGGAAACCAAAACAATGGAGACCAAAGCTCTGATACCACTTGTAGGATCGAAAGTATGTCTAGAGGGGGGGTGATTAGACTACTTGTAAATATAAAAATTCTGTCTTTTGACAAAGAACAGTTTTTGGTAGTTTCACAATTATGATCAAGTCAAGTATCACCCTACACATGCAATTCTAGAGTATAAGCAGCGGAAAGTAAATTGCACATGTAGTAAAGAGAGGTGGAGAAGAGCAAACGCAATTTGGAGACGCGGTGATTTTTCCCGTGGTTCCGCTAGGTGGTGCTATCGTACATCCACGTTGATGGAGACTTCAACCCACGGAGGGTAACGGCTGCGCGAGTCCACGGAGGGCTCCACCCATGAAGGGTCCATGAAGAAGAAACCTTGTCTATTCCATCATGGCCTACGCCCACGGAGGGCTAGCCTTACTCGGGGTAGATCTTCACGAAGTAGGCGATCTCCTTGCCCTTACAAACTTCTTGGTTCAACTCCACATCTCGATGACAGAGGCTCCCAAGCGGCACCTAACCAATCTAGGAGGCACCACCCTCCAAAAGGTAATAGATGTTGTAGATGATGATGAACTCCTTGCTCTTGTGCTTCAAGTGATAATCTCCCCAACACTCAACTCTCCTCACTGATTTGGCTGTGGTGGAAGAAAGGATTGAGTGGAAAGCAACTTGGGAAGGTTAGAAATCAAGTTTCATATGGTGGGAGTGGAGCAACTTGATCTCAACACAAGGGTAGGTAGTTCTCTTCTCAGAAAGTGTAAGGTAGGAGTGGTAGTTCTTTCTGATGGCTCTCTCTTCGAATGAAGAGGGGGTGGAGGGGTATATATAGCCTCCACACAAAATCCAACCGTTACACACATAATTGAGCAATCTCGGTGGGACCGAAGTGGACAACTCGGTCAGACCGAAAGTTCAAATAATGTGAACGTTGGGGTTTTCGGTGGGACCGAAAATACCATCTCGGTTAGTCCGATTTGAGCAAAGACAGGAGCTTGCCAGTTTCGGTGGGACCGAAAATATCATCTCGGTTATTCCGATTTGATGACAAACGGTTACAGAAGCTTGGCAGCCCATGTTTCGGTGAGACCGAACTCAAACTCGGAATGACCGATTTTTCTAGGGTTTGGCTTATGGCTGAGGTGGTTCATCTCGGTGTGACTGAGTTTGGAAAATCGGTTGGTCCGAGATTACTTATGAGTGTGTATTGTAGTGAAAGTTGCTGATAGTTGAAGGAGACATATCACTAAGCACTTGAGCAACCAGATTATCAACACAACCTCATCCCCTTTTAATAGTATTGGCTTTTCCTATGGACTCAATGTGATCTTTGATCACTAAACCAAAAATGGAGTCTTGAGCTTTTGCCAATGCTTGCCTTAGCATTTAGAGGGGTCCACTTCTTCAGTCATTGCCGTACCCATATCACTGAACTTCTCTGAAATGATTCTCAAGTAACTATTAGTTCAATGATATATATGTTGTTATTAATTGCCAAAACCACCCGGGGATTAGTTGCACTTTCACTCTGGCCTGGTAGCAAATTTCGTCCATCACCTGCATCCTCAAGATATCACGTTGGCGATGTTCTACTTCGTCAGGGACGTCAACTCCGCCAAGGATGTTCTCTAGCCCGGCCACCACATCATCGGGATCGAGGTTGACACGGCCGCCGTGGGCAATGATGAACCCGTGGGCTGCCTGTGTCTTGACTAAATCGCAGAGGTCCTTTGCCCATTCCTTGCGGGGCATCAGGCTCTCGATGAGCACTGGTGACGGTCGATCATGACGTCGAGCAGCTCAGGATCTTTTGCACAGTGGATGGCAAACTGCTCATCACACCTCCTCTGCAATATGTCGATTGTGCGCCCAAGGACTGTCACGCCTATATCGCTGCCAATGGGCCATGGTGCATGCACCGGCCGATGAAGCTCTTACTCCCCGACCTTCTTCGGCTCGTTCTCCTCGCCGAAGATGTAACGCGGGTAGGGGTCAACGTTGAAGCTTTGGTCTTTGCCTGGCATGCTTGGAATAACTAATGGTAGATGGGTGAGGACTAGATCTGAGCAGAGTGTCGTGATGGTGCCTTGTCGCCTGCGTTATATGTAGCAAGCCATTAGCTGGTAGCGGGAAACCGATAAGGGAAGAGGCGTTGATTTTACAATTCACCCATGTGGAGCGTGGGAAGCATTCGCTGGAGCACGAGAAGACTAAGTGGAGCACACACACAACACGAATACCGTATGCGGTGCCACGTATTATTTGTCACACACGTGTTAACTAAGGAAACAAATGTGTAACTTACTAGTCATCGCACACGAGTACTCGCAGACGCATCATGTGCGATACTCCTAGCCCCCGCAAGCAACTAGTTTGCATTTTCAAAGTTTTTTGTACGAATAGAATCACACACAAACTAAATATAGTAACCATCTATGTTATAATTTCTCATCGCAAACAGTTCATCCGAGTGAGTTGTTTGCTGCCTATCACACACATCTTGTTTACACGAATCTTTTGTGTTCTTTTGGCTCATCGCAAACAGTTCATCTATGTGAACGGTATGCCACATATCGCACACATCTTGTTAAGTTGATCTATTTCTGTTCTCTTCCCTAATCAAAAATAGTTCGTCCGAGTGAACCGTATGTCGTATATCACACACACCTTGATCTGGCTGACCATTTCTGTTGCATTCCCTAATAGCACATAGTTCATCAGAGTGAACTGTATGTCATATATCACACACGCATTGATATGTCTGCGTGTTTCTGTTGTTCTGACTCATCGCAAACAGTTCTTCTTGATCAACCGTATGCCCCGCATCGCACACGTAACTAAAATCTGAACCGTGTTTGATGTCTCCGCCATCGCGAATGTTTTGCATCTTTTTTGACGGGGTTTTTACATCCTCGTTTGCAATTAATGCATCGCACACAGTTTCGTCAAAGGGTCTCTGGTCGTAGTGTCGTGTTAGCAGCATCCTGCAGTAGTGAACTTGATGTGGCTGGAATTGCTTTTTGTCGACGCTTTTAGGGTTTCTGGAATATCTAAGTATTTATAGAGTGAAGAGGTAGTGGAGGAGACCTTCTGGGCCCCATCACCCATCACGGCGCGCCCTGGTGGGTGGTGGGAGCCATGGGCCTCCCCCAGGTGCTTCCTTGGTTCCCAAATTGTCTTCTGGTCAGCACCCTACAGGTGATTGGCACATGACATTGCAAGATGACACACATGGATGTGAGCAGCAATGTCCTTAACTATGATAGCTCTGATGATTAAGTACCAACATATGAGCTGGTTTTGTGGTGGTTCTGGCTTTTGCTCACAAGCTATTTTCTATCAGTACTTTGCTTTCAGTTATCTGTATTTATGATGCCTGCGTGCATCTATGCTATCCTTGGTTTGTAATAATGAGAAACTATGGCACTCTAGGTTCAAACTTATTGTTACATCAACAAGTTTTATTTTGGTTACCTTGTGACTAAACTGTTCTCAAACTCTACTTATATGCTCTGGCACACTGCTAATCCTGTTAGAACCAGCAACTCATATCTACTCATGCTAATGAGAATATACCCCACATCATGCCATGCTAGATATGGTATGATAGAAATAATTTCCACATTATTCATACATGAATATTAATTGGAATATATTATGTTGGAATGTTAGAGGCATTAATTCTCAAAAATGATGGGATGGTATTAGAATGAAAATTGGGGAAAGCACTTGCAGCATTATTGATCTTCAGGAGACTAAACGTGATTTTTGTGATATGTCACACATAAGAAACTTCTGACCAAAGAGGTTCAATCAAAATACATATTCTCCATTAGATGGAAATTTGGGTGGCATTATTACTATATGGAATAGTAACAATTCTCAAGTAGAGCGATCTCAAAGAACTACTTTTTGTTGGAAATATGCCCTAGAGGCAATAATAAAATGGTTATTATAATATTTCCTTGTTCATGATAATTGTCTATTGTTCATGCTACAATTGTATTAACCGGAAACCGTAATACATGTGTGAATACATAGACCACAACATGTCCCTAGTGAGCCTCTAGTTGACAAGCTCGTTGATCAATAGATGGTTGTGGTTTCCTGACCATGGACATTGGATATTGTTAATAACGGGATCACATCATTAGGACAATGATGTGATGGACAAGACCCAATCCTAAGCATAGCACAAGATCATGTAGTTCATTTGCCAGAGCTTTTATAATGTCAAGTCTCATTACCTTAAACAATGAGATGTGCAACTCCCAGATACTGTAGGAATTCTTTGGGTGTATCAAACATCACAACGTAACTGCGTGACTATAAAGGTGCACTACATGTATCTCCGAAAGTGTCTATTGGGTTGGCACGAATCGAGACTGGGATTTGTCACTCTGTATTATGGAGAGTTATCTCTGGGCCCACTCGGTAATGCTTCATCATAATGAGCTCAATGTGACTAAGGTGTTAGTCATGGGATCATGTGTTACGAAATGAGTAAAGAGACTTGCTGGTAATGAGAGTGAACAAGGTATGGGGATACCGACGATCGAATCTCGGGCAAGGAACATACTAATGGACAAAGGGAATTGTATACGGGGTTGATTGAATCCTCGACATCGTGGTTCATCCGATGAGATCATCGTGGAACATGTGGGACCCAATATGGGTATCCAGATCCCGCTATTGGTTATTGGCCGAAGAGGTGTCTCGATCATGTCTGCATGGTTCCCGAACCCGTAGGGTCTACACACTTAAGGTTTGGTGACGCTAGAGTTGTAATGGGAATTGTATGTGGTTACCGAACGTTGTTAGGAGTCCCAAATGAGATGCCGGACATGATGAAGAACTCCGGAATGGTCCAGAGGTGAAGATCGATATATTGGACGAAGGGTATTAGAGTCCGGAAGTGTTCCGGGGGTACCGGGTTATGTCCAGCATGACCGAAAGGTGTTTTGGGGGCCCCAACAAGTGTTGCAGGGCCTCATGGGCCAAGGGGAGGGGGCAAACGAGCCCACTAAGGGGTTGTGCACCCCCACACCTGGGGCGCCTCCACCGGGCTTGGGAGGCAAGCCTCCACCTGGATATCTATCATCATATCGCCAAACATATTACAAACATATTACTAAGATCATGTCGCAAAACTACTGCAAGGAATCAAGTTTAATGTCGAATGATCTTCATGAAAGTTTTTATTATAATTTCTCTGGATATTTATCACTTTGGGACCAATTTTTTTAAAGCATATTGCCATTGCAAATAATAAGCTCTCAAACAAATTTAAGTGACGAACGAGAGCATAAGTTTCGGTAAAGTTTCTTCTCTCAAAATAATATAAGTGAAGCATGGGAGAAAATTTCTTCAAAATTTTATTAACTCTCAAATAAATCTAAGTGAAGCATGAGAGTATTTCTTCAAAAAATCAAAGCACCACCATGCTCAAAAAGATATAAGTGAAGCACTAGAGCAATTCCATTGTAAAACATTAAGTGAAGCATAAAGAGCGATTCTAATAAATCATAGCATAATTTTGGCTTCCTCAAATAGGTGTGTCCAACAAGGATACTCGTGAAAAACAAAAAATCAAAGCAAGCAAAGACTCATACAATACAAGACGCTCCTAGCAAAACTCATGATATGTGATGAATACAAATATAGCCCCAAGTAAAATACCAATGGTCTTTAGAAGAAAGAGGGGATGCCTACCGGAGCATCCCCAAGCTTAGTTGCTTGATACTTCTTGAATATTATCTTGGGGTGCCATGGGTATCCCCATGCTTAGTCTCTTTTCACTCCTTATTCCCTCATCCATCGTGATCTCACCCAAAACTTGAAAACTTCAATCACACAAAACTTAACAAAACCTCGTGAGATCCGTTAGTATAATAAAAATCATATTTACTATAAGTACAATATAAAACCCATTCAAATTTTGTTATTACATTATACCTATTGTATTGTAACTTTACCATGGCTTATACCCCCCCCCCCCTTGATAGATTCTTCAAAATAAGCACATAATGCAACGAAAACAGAATCTGTCAAAAACAGAACAGTCTATAAAGACATAATTTTTATTCAAACTTACGTAACTCTTACAATTCTGAAAAATAGGAAAATGTGGGAAATTTTTATATCATTATGTGTAAAAAAATCAGCAATTGTTCACGCTCCAGCAAATGACAACAATTCTGTCACTAGACGCGAAATTTTCTGTTGATGCACCAAATCAAATCAACTATCGCCCAAATCGACCCAAAGGCTTTGCTTGGAAAAACACTAATTAAAACACCAAAAACACAAATATTACCAAATTAATAATGTATATTTATTTAAAAACATAACAAAAAGAAAAAAGAAAAAAGCAAAAAAGATAACTATTGGGTTGCCTCCCAACAAGTGTTATTGTTTAACGCCCCTAGCTAGGCATATGATGCATAGATTCAAGTGTTGTCATCTTTAGTTTTCGTCACCTTTGTGAGGGCTTTCTCAAAGCCCGGGATGCTCTTTACGCTTCCCCAAATTTTCGGGAAAAGAGACCATCTTGAGATCTAAAATATTCAATCGCTTATTACAAAGAGTAATCAAAGTATTCATATGATTGAGGTCTCCACTAATATGTTTAAGGGGTTCATTGTATTTTTGCAATTCAACCAAATTTTCTGTAGATCACCCAACTTGTATAATATTTGAATCCCTTCTTGTGTAAAAGTGAAGTCCCTTTTTGGTGGTGGAACTACCAAAATACCCTCGAGTATTTCATAGGCACCATTAGCATTTAGCGCAATTAAATTCCCTTTCGAGGCAAAATCCATGAGTTATATATGATGCAAAGCTAAACCTATATAAAAATTACGAAGCAAGATCTTTGCATCTCCCTTTAGGTTACTAATGCGGTAGGATTCCATTAATCTATACCAAGCATCTTTCAAATTTTTGACTTGCTTTTGTTTGAAGTATAGAAATTCAAAATGCGGTGACAAAGGAGTTGTAGGCATGCTTGTCATAGCAAGGAGGTAGTCAAACAAGAGATCTGGCGAGAACAAGGCGACCAAAAAAAAGGCAAATATTTTTGTGCTTTTCGCAAATACGATTTAGAAGTGGGGGAGCTAAAAACGAGAGGGAAATGGAAAATATTGTAAATTGCAAGGAGATGAGCTTTGTGATTAGGAACCCGATAGATGTTGATGATGTCTCCCTCGCAATAGTGCCAAAAATTCCTTTGACGTGGCTTGAATCTGTGTTTGTATGTCCCCAAAGAGGAAGGGATGATGCAGCATAGCTACGACAAGTATTTTCCTCAGTGATTGCAAGCAAGGTTATCAATCATGTAGGAGAACGAAGCAACACAATGTAAACGGTACCTACACACAAAGAACAAATCCTCGCAACCCAACGCGTAAGAGGGGTTGTCAATCCCTCCTCGGTAAAAAGATAGATTAAATTTGATG
The DNA here is from genome assembly GCA_902687465.1 of Secale cereale. NCBI lineage: Eukaryota > Viridiplantae > Streptophyta > Magnoliopsida > Poales > Poaceae > Secale > Secale cereale. The sequence continues at coordinate 722,684,574 of LR738711.1, read as the reverse complement.
GGTTTGGATAAATAGATCACACAAGAACACAAAATACAAGAGGCAAATAAAAAGTGCAGCAAGGTATTTTAGGGTTTTTGGAATAATAGATCGGAAAACAATATGATAAAAGATAGACTGGGGTTGTATGTTTCACTAGTGGCTTCTCTCGAGAAAATAGCATACGGTGGGTAAACAAATTACTGTTGGGAAATTGATAGAAGATCGAATAATCATGATGATATCCAAGGCAATGATTATGTATATAGGCATCACGTCCAAGATTAGTAGACCGAAACGATTATGCGTCTACAACTATTACTCCACACATCGACCGCTATCCAGCATGCATCTACTGTATTAAGTTCATGGAGAAACTGAGTAATGCAATAAGAACGATGACATGATGTTGACAAGATCTATTCATGTAGGAATAGACCCCGTCTTTTTATCCTTAATAGCAAGGATACATGTATGCCTTGCTACCCCTTCTGTCACTGGGTGAGGACACCGCAAGATCGAACTCATCACAAAGCACCTCTTCCCATTGCAAGAAAAATCAATCTTGTTGGCCTAACTAAACCAAAGATTCGGAGAAGAAATACAAGGCTATAACAATCATGCATGTAAGAGATCAAGGAACTCAAATAATATTCATTAATAGAACTGATCATAAACTCGAACTTCATCGGATCCCAACAAACACACCGCAAAATATTATGAAGTTCTATTGCGGTGTTTTGTTGGGATCCGCAATAGAATTTTCGTTTTGAACAAACACATCACAAATAGATCTCCAAGAACATCATGGAGAAAATTCTATTGAGGATCAAAAAGAGAAAAGAAGCCATCTAGCTACTGCCTACAGACCCATAGGTCTATGGTGAACTACTCACGCATCATCGGAGGAGCACCAATGAGGATGATGAACCCCTCCATGATCGTGTTCCCCTCCGCAGAGTGCCGAAATTGGGCTCTAGATTGGATTTCACGGTTCTGGAACTTGCAACGTCTGGAATTGTTTTTTGTCGATGCTTTTAGGGTCTCTAGAAAATCTGAGTATTTATAGAGTGAAGAGGCGGTGGATGTGACGTCCATGGGCCTCCCCCTAGGTGCTTCCTTGGCTCCCAAGTTGTCTTTTGGTCCCAAAAAATCTCCAAAAAGTTTCGTGGCATTTGGACTCTGTTCGGTACTGATATTCTGCGAAGTAAAAAATAAGCAAAAAATAACAACAACTGGCATTGGGAACTATGTCAATATATTAGTCCAAAAAATGATATAAAGTTGCTATAAAACGATTGTAAAACATTCAAGAATGATAATGTAACAACATGGAACAATTAAAAAATTATAGATACGCTGTAGACGTATCAGGTCTCGAGCTGGTAATCTTGGCACAATTGTAACAGGAAGTAAAGGGACGCCGAAAGTGCAAGTGTCACTTCATTTATATTTTGGCGTGATGAAAATAAGGTTAGTGGAAGTAATATCAGTTGCTAAAGTTTATCTCAGGATATTGGTTCCAAGTTGTCTATGACGGAGGTGTGCGACCTCCCAGTTTAAAAAGATCAAAGGCGTGGTTTACCGGTGACTTGAAGGTTTTTCGTTTGGTTCAATTTGAGTCATTGGAAAAACGGCACTACTAAGAGGGGTCATTGTGGATTTATGTCATGTGGGAATGCCTCTTTTAAACCATATACACCAGCCTTCCTACTCCTACCAAAATATTACTGATAGTGTGCTAGTTGAGGTATCCAGAAAGTTGCAACAAAGATGTTCTGGATACACCACGCTCACAGGGTCTTTTGACCCACGTGCGCACAGGGTAGTGAGGAACTATTTGGGTACCCCATGCGCACGGGTACTGCATAACTCCCCGGATACCCCGTGTGCACAGGGTCTTTTGACCCCCCATGCGCATGGGGTGTTGCGTAACTTCCTGGGTACCCCATGCGCACGAGGCTGACTTAGCCCATGTACACGGGGTCCAACAGGCAGAAACCCTCACCCAACCAAGAAAACTATAAAAATTCTTAATCATCCTCCATCCCTAACCCTCATGTCTTGTTGAGCTCAACCATTGCTACACCTCGTTTTGCTCAATACTCTCAACCCCTCCACCAAAACTTGTTGAAACTTTCGGGATTGGAAGAGCAAGACTAGATCTACACTTTGACCAAACAAAATAGCATTCCCCGCAATATGCATCCACCATTGACTTGTTACTTTTGGAGCTTGGGCTCCTAGGCAGTCAGAGTTTACTCCGGAAGCTTCCTTGCTTGTGGTGTGCTCCGGAGAAGTTTATAAAGGTGTGGTGGTCGCCTTCAAGACCAACCCCGAGTGATTCGAGGATCATCCGTTGGGGTGACTCGATAGAGATTACGGTGAGCATTCGGTGGTGTTCTGCAAGCTTTGGCTCGGGCACCGCTCTAAACGGAGAGTAGCTCTTCCCCAAGGAAGAGTGAGCTTCAGGATAAAATATGTGTCCTCATCTCACTTGTGGTTAATCCTTTCCTGCACTTTACGTTGCTTTGTATGCTTGTTGGCTTGCTAATTAGTTTGTTGCCTAGTGATGTCTACACACGCTTCTACTCTTGTAGACTATGTTGGGCCTCCAAGCGCAGAGGTTTGTAGGACAGCAGCAATTCCCTCAAGTGGATGACCTAAGATTTATCGAACTCAGGGAAGTAGAGGTTGAAGATGGTCTCTCTCAAGCAACCCTGCAACTAAGATACAAGAAGTCTCTTGTGTCCCCAACACACCTAACACACTTGTCGGATGTATAGGTGCACTAGTTCGGCGAAGAGATGTTAAATGGCAAGTGATATGGATGGCAAAACAAAGTAATATAAATCTGTAATAAAAAGTGCAGCAAGCAAACAAGCGGTAAACGTGAGCACAAATGGTATTGCAATGGTGGAAACAAGGCCTAAGGTTCATACTTAGACTAGTGGCAACTCCCAACAACATTAACATAATCGAATCACATGATATTTCCCATAAAACATGCAAAGGGGACACACTCGGAGATCATTCCTTCGTGGTCAAGAGAGGACGAGAATTATGTAGGGCTACAAAAGCACACCTCAAAGTTCGTAGTTCTCGATCTAAGGATTTCCCAATGTCACCGCGGCCATCCAAAGAGAGTCCCACAATCACCATAACATATCTAAAGGATAGTCAAAGACAAGCACCAAGAGACTCTCAATCTTCAATCAACACACAAGAAAGGAAATCACTCATGAAAATATTGTTCTAATCCATGTCCAATAGACCGCTGTCACCTTGGTCTCGGGGATTATAATAGATAAAGACAAGTGAGTACATCAATCCAATACATAGAGGAAGGGGAAACACCCTAGATTAACATAGCCTATGATCACAACGAAGATCACATCATGGGAGAGAGAGTTGACCACATAGCTACTGGTAAGAACCTCAGCCCCGAGGAGGAACTACTCCCGCGTCATGGAGGGAGGAAGCAACGTCGATGGAGATGAATCCGGGGGCACTTCCCCGTCCCGGCAGGGTGCCGGCGCAGGAATTCTGGTCCCCCAAAGCTTGATGGAGATGGCGGCAGAGATCGGAATCGCGTTTGGAGAAAAGGGGTCCGGAATCAGGGTTTCCTCGACACGCTTTAAATATATGCCAAAGGGGGGCATCGGAGGTGCCTCGGGGGGCCCAGGCGCCCCCCGGCGCGGCCTGGGGGGGGGCGCCCACAGGGCGCTTGGAGCCCCTGTGGGTCCCCCTGGCTGTACTTTGGCTGCACGGTAGCTTCTGGAACGCTGATTTTTTATATATTTTTCTGGATTTTTCCTGGCAGTTCTCATAATGTGAAAACCTGAAATACAAAAACAGCCGAAAACAGAAACTGGCACTGGGGTGCACTGGATTAGTAAGTTAGTCCAAATATGATCAAAAGTGTATGGAAGTGTATGAATATCATAGCAATATCACCCAAAAGTGGCATGGAGCAAGCAGAAATTATAGATACGTTTTGGACGTATCAACATCCCCAAGCTTAATTCCTGCTCGTCCTCGAGTAGGTAAATGATAACAAGAATAATTTCTGTGGTGACATGCTATTAACCATATAGGACTTTCTCATAGTCATATGACAAAAGCTTACTGAGACAATGATTCTAAAGTAATTAAGTTGCGTCATGAGAAAATCACAAATGACTGAAAGTTTTACAACATGAAACTGAAACATCAAAAAGATTTGCAATGAACATGATGTGCAAATATGATAAAGTGATATCTAGCTTGCCCCCTTTAGTGATGCAAAACATAAATGCAGGGGCACCTTCAAGGTTTAAGTGATGACTAGATACACTCATTTCAGAATAAACGATATCACAATCATGCAAAAGACAATGCTACTTTGGGACAATGCACATTTCACTCAGAATGACAATCATGCTCTCAGTAGTTGGTGCTTCATCATAAAGGTAAAAGAAAGGTTAAGTGCTAAAGCTTTTTATTTTGAAAACATGGAAGCAATTGTGTCAACGGTAGTAGTACTTCATATGTGTCATACATAAATATCCTATAAGTTGCAAGCCTCATGCATCGAATACTAATAGTGCTCGCTCCTTGTCCTAATTAGCTCGGATCCCCATGGGTTATCATTGCATTACATATGTTTTAAACAAGTGTCACAAAGGGGTACCTCTATGCCACCTGTACAAAGGTCCAAGGAGATAGATCGCATTTGACTTCTCGTTTTTGATAGATCTCAACTTGAGGACATCCATACCGGGACAACATAGAAAATAGATGATGGACTCCTCTTTAATGCATAAGCATATTCTCATAAGAGATTGAGGATTAAGGTCCAAGCTAAAACTTCCACCACGATGCATGGCTTTGGTTGGCGGCCCAATGTTCTTCTCTAACAATATGCATAGTTATTCAACCCACGGTAAATCACCCTTACTTCAGACAAGACGAACATGCATAGCAACTCACATGATATTCAACAAAAGTGTGACAGTTGATGGCGTCCCCAGAAACATGGTTACCGCTCAGCAAGCAACTTATAAGAAATAAGATACATAAGCAACATATTCTTTACCACAATTTTTAGGCTACTTTCCCATGAGCTATGTATTGCATGGTTAGTTTGCTTAGTGCACGTGGAGGTTAGCAAAAGACTGGGAGCGACCAACTAAGAGAGCAATGACGGTCATAATCATGCAGAGCGATAAAGCAATATTGAATCAGGCATGGTAGTTATATCGCTACTTAGAAACAAAAGATCATCAAGGCTTGACAGACTTTCTTTACAGTCTTGAATATGCGTGAGCATACGCCAAGTCAATCAAAATAAATTCTCGAAGGAAGATATTACTAAACCATACCATATCATAGGCAAACAAACCAAGTTGGTGCTCCAATAACACATTGGGAACCCCCCAGCTATTTGAGATTAACCATAAGAAAATCTGAACTACTAAGCACCATCATGAAAGTAGCATCTTTATCATAGACACATTAACCAATGCAATGGAAGCAAACTCTCTTAATAAGGTGAGCATGGTAATTAAAGAGAGTTCAAGCAACCAACTAAATAAAAGCTCTTGAAAAGATAAGCATGAATACTAAGAGCAGAGCACGATAGTAGCTATTAAAAGACAAAGAACACACACAGCATAGATAGACATGAAAATTCTATGTTATGTTCTAGGTAGAGGTGAAGCATGTTTCTCTCCCACATAAAGGAATGCTGAGTTCCGACTCGTTATGAAAAACTAAAAAGAAAACTAAAAGCAAGACGCTCCAAGCATAGCACATAACACATGAAGTGATAAAAATATAGCGAAACGAAAGACGAACTGATAGTGTTGATGGAGAAGGGGATGCACGGGGGCATCCCCAAGCTTAGACGCTTGAGTCTCCTTGAATATTTCTTGGGGGTGCACGGGGGCATCCCCAAGCTTGAGCGCTTGACACTCCTGAATCTTTTTATCATCTTCCCTCGCACACTTGAAAACTCCCTTCATACATAACTCATCATAATCTGATTAGCGAGGTTAGTACCCTTAATAAAATAATTATACCTTGCTGGAAATAAGGATATTCTTGAAGTTCTACTGTTTCTCAAGATTGCCAAAAGGTTTTTGCAAAGAAAAAGCAAGTTCTTAATTTGCAAAGTGAAGGTAAGGCAAAACATGACAGAATCTGTGAAAAACAGAACAGTAGGCAGTAATTGATCTGTTCGGGATACTTCTGCAACTCAAATAAAAAAACTCAGAACTGATGCACGAAAGACAATTATATAGAGAACGCTGTCGAAAAAATTCAGACCAAAAAGATGATCTGGTTATTTTATACGAATTTTTCTATCCAAGGACAGAATCTGTTTCTTGGACAGCACCTCACAACTTTTGAACTTTCTAGCAATCGGAGGCTATACTTGGCACAAATATGAAAAGCAAAGATACAATGATGATGCTACAGCAGTAAACAACATCAAGACACAACAAAAGCAAAAAAATTATTCATGTGGGCTGCCTCCCAAAAGCGCTTTCTTTTATGCCTTTAAGCTAGGCATAAGACTTTAATGATTCTCTTGTAGGAATAAGAATTGAAGAACAAAAGAGAGCATCAAGAAGCAAATACTAAACACATTTAAGCCTAACATGCTTCCTATGCATAGGAATATTGCAATAGAATAATTCATTGAAGCACAAAGCAATAAGCATAGGAACACAAAACAAGTGCAGCTTCAAAACCTTCAACATAAAGAGAGGGAACTTCTTATTATTAAGATATTTAGAACCAAGCCTCCCTCTCTCATTATAAATTTCAGTGGCATCATGGATGAACTCAACAATATAAGCATCACATAAAGCATTGTTACCATGATCAACATGCAAAAAGGTACTCTCACTCCCCACATAAGCATAATCTTTCTCATTGGTAATAGTGGGAGTAGGACTATCATAAACAACTTGAACACTATAGATTGGAGTTATAACATCATCATGGTAGAGAAGAGCATTATCATTGCTAGCAACTATATTTGTAAACATGTTGTCTTTATTCTTACTAGCAAGAGAATTATCAATCATCACATCACTAGTGGGGATAGGATTTGCAATCCTATCATCCCCAAGCTTAGAGCTTCCCATATCATCACTTTCAGAGTTGGTAACAAAAAGATTTTCAAGATCATAAGTAGCATTATCATTTTCCCAATCACAATAAGTAACATGCATATCATAATCAAAATCATCTTCAATAGTACCTACGGACGTATCATCAAGATGATAATTAAGGCAATAAACTTCACCTTCTTCTTTAAACTTACAACCGTTAGGATAAAAGTTGATAGGAGGAATATGCTCAGGCCAGGTTGATGCCCATTCTTCTTCCTTCTTGCTCCTCCTCCTCCTCCTCTTCTTTTTCTACTTCTTCACCTTAGGAGGGGGTGGTTGGAGATGAAGCTTCTCCACATATCCTGGTTTATCATTAGAAACAATAAGGGAAACTTGGGAGAAACTCTCCTTTTTATTAGCAGAAATATAAGAGACATTTTTATACTTTGGTAAAGTTCCCTCCTTTCTAATCTTACTTATGTAATCATTTTCATGGCAATTAACAACAAATAGAGATGGCAATTTTGCAAAGTGTTTTTTATTCCTATGGCATTATCATCCAGCCAAGAAGTCTTTTCTGATAACTCTTCACACATCAAAAATAACATAAGCTCATCATAAAGATCAGAGGTGATCATGTCATCACACAACCGGTTAACAGTTATGTTTTGAAAGTTCATGCATTAAAAATTAAAGTGACCCTCTGTACGGCAAAGTTCACAAGTAAAAGGATAAAGGTCACACAATTCTCTAGCAATTTCATTTAAATCTTTGACCCAAGTGATTGTTCTTTCATGTTTATGTTGCTTACAATACTTCTCTTCTTCAATCATAGGCCTTTCACAAGGTCTATCCACTCCACAAAAATTAACATGCTTATATAAAACTTCATTTTTAGGAATTGGATCATGCATGTTGCAATCATCATGAACAATTTCATTTTCTTTGCAAGTCTCTTTAAAAGGTTTATGATACTTGATCCAATCCTCCTTAGGCATATTAAGATGTGAAGCAAAAGATTTGAGGAAATCAACAAGGAGTTGAGAATCAAGCCCAAACTTAGCACTAAACTAATTAAAACTTGTAGTTTCAACAAAGGACTTAATGCAATCATACTCATAAATTATACCTGACTCTTTACCTTTGTCAATCTCCCAATCTTCAGTGTTGCGTTGAATTCTTTCAAGGAGTTCCCATTTAGCATCAATCTTTTTGTTTGTGAAAGAACCCATAGAGGAAGCATCGAGTAAATCTTTATCCTGTCGAGAGAGCCTCGCATAGAAGTTAGTAATAATAATATCTTTGGGGAGCCCATGGTTAGGACATTTTAGTGTTAACGTTTTCAGTCTCCCCCAAGCTTGAGCTATGCTCTCTCCGTCATGAGGATAAAAATTATAAACATAATTCCTATTCTCATGGGCTTCATGAAGAGGATAAAACTTTGAGTGAAAGAGAGACTGGATCTCTTCCCACTCCAGCAGGTGAGAGTCATTTAGTAGCCTATACCATTCCAATGCTTTTCCTTTCAGTGACAAGGCAAATAATTTCCTCATGACAAACTCCCTCGATACACCTGCAAGCTTAAATAATGAACATAGTTATGACAGATATAGCAAGTGTTCACCGGGACGTCTATCTCCTGCATAACGATTAGCCAAAACATAATTGATAATACCAGCCGGTATTTTATAGGGCACAATTTCAGTAGGAGGAGGAGCAACCACCACAGGTGTGGGGTGTCCTCCCGCAAGCAACGATCCAATAACAAGGTTTTCCATAAGCATAACTAGTGAAATAATAAAAATAAAACAAGAAACAAAAAGATTTAATTGCAAGATCTAAAGATATACCTTCAAGCACTCACCTCCCCAGCAACGGCGCCAGAAATAGCTTGATGTCTACACACGCTTCTACTCTTGTAGACTATGTTGGGCCTCCAAGCGCAGAGGTTTGTAGGACATCAGCAATTTCCCTCAAGTGGATGACCTAAGGTTTATCGAACTCAGGGAAGTAGAGGTTGAAGATGGTCTCTCTCAAGCAACCCTGCAACTAAGATACAAGAAGTCTCTTGTGTCCCCAACACACCTAATACACTTGTCAGATGTATAGGTGCACTAGTTCGGCGAAGAGATGTTAAATGGCAAGTGATATGGATGGCAAAACAAAGTAATATAAATCTGTAATAAAAAGTGTAGCAAGCAAACAAGCGGTAAACGTGAGCACAAATGGTATTGCAATGGTGGAAACAAGGCCTAAGGTTCATACTTTCACTAGTGGCAACTCCCAACAACATTAACATAATCGAATCACATGATATTTCCCATAAAACATGCAAAGGGGACACACTCGGAGATCATTCCTTCGTGGTCAAGAGAGGATGTGAATTATGTAGGGCTACAAAAGCACACCTCAAAGTTCATAGTTCTCGATCTAAGGATTTCCCAATGTCACCGCGGCCATCCAAAGAGAGTCCCACAATCACCATAACATATCTAAAGGATAGTCAAAGACAAGCACCAAGAGACTCTCAATCTTCAATCAACACACAAGAAAGGAAATCACTCATGAAAATATTGTTCTAATCCATGTCCAATAGACCGCTGTCACCTTGGTCTCGGGGATTATACTAGATAAAGACAAGTGAGTACATCAATCCAATACATAGAGGAAGGGGAAACACCCTAGATTAACATAGCCTATGATCACAACGAAGATCACATCATGGGAGAGAGAGTTGACCACATAGCTACTGGTAAGAACCTCAGCCCCGAGGAGGAACTACTCCCGCATCATGGAGGGAGGAAGCAACGTCGATGGAGATGAATCCGGGGGCACTTCCCTGTCCCGGCAGGGTGCCGGCGCAGGAATTCTGGTGCCCCGAAGCTTGATGGAGATGGCGGCGGAGATCGGAATCGCGTCTGGAGAAAAGGGGTCCGGAATCAGGGTTTCCTCGACACGCTTTAAATATATGCCAAAGGGGGGCATCGGAGGTGCCTCGGGGGGCCCAGGCGCCCCCCCGGCACGGCCCAGGGGGGGCCCACAGGGCGCCTGGAGCCCCTGTGGGCCCCCGGCTGTACTTTGGCCGCACGGTAGCTTCTGGAACGCTGATTTTTTATATATTTTTTCTGGATTTTTCCTGGCAGTTCTCGTAATGTGAAAACCTGAAATACAAAAACAGCCGAAAACAGAAACTGGCACTGGGGTGCACTAGATTAGTAAGTTAGTCCAAATATGATCAAAAGTGTATGGAAGTGTATGAATATCATAGCAATATCACCCAAAAGTGGCATGGAGCAAGCAGAAATTATAGATACGTTTTGGACGTATCACCTAGCATACCTAGCTTTAAGATTTCTTGTCATATAGGTTGTGTTCACCTAATTGTATATCTAGTGAACCCTATTTTTTGCTAAACCTTAAAATGGACAAGAAAGACTAAAATTTGTAGTCTATAATTCGCCCCCGCTCTAGTCGACCATATCAATCCTTTCAAACACAATTTTTACCTAGGTTTGGGCCCCCTAGAAGAGGTAAAACCCTACATCCCGCTCTTGGTATATTGATTGTGGATGGGGTTAGTACAAGATGATCTACCACGAGATCGTATGTGTGAGCTCTAATCTCTAAAACTTTGCCTCTACAAACTAAACCATGATACGTCTCCAACGTATCTATAGTTTATGATTGTCTCATGCCATTATCCTACTATTTCCACATACTTTTGGCAACAATATATATGATTTTCTTGGACTAACATATTAATCTAGTGCCCAGTGCTAGAGTCTGTTTTTGCATCCTTTTGTATTTCGCAGAAAATCCATATCTAATGAAATCCAGAGGCACTAAAATTTTACGGTGATAATTTATGGATTATATGGGAATTTTTGTCGCAAGAATCAATAGAAGGGGTGGCTCACAGGACCCACAAGCTCAAGAGGCGTGCCCCCTACCCTAGGATGCACCCCAGAACTTGTGGAATCTTCGTAAGTTGTTTGGAGGTATCGTTCGTACACAAGGAAGCTAATATCTGGAGAAAAATCCCCTCAAAAGTTCATCCCAATCGGAGTTACGGATCTTCGGATATTGAAGAAATGGTGTTCGGCCTAAAAACAGGAGTGCGAAATAGAGAAGAAAACTGAGAGAGATCCAATCTAGAGGGGCTCCCGCCCCTCGGGGGCCATGGCGGCCAAGGACCGTAGGGGGAACCCTTCTCCGATCTAGGGAGAAGGCCAAGCAAGAATAATAAGGGGGGGTGACTTCTCCCCCTCTCTTCCGTGGCACCGGAGCAACACCGGGGGAACCATCATGACGATGATTTACCTCAACAACTTCGCCGCCGTCATCACCAACTCTCTCCCCTCTATGTGGCGGTGTAACCTTTCTCTGCCCGTTGTAATGTCTACTTAAATATGGTGTTTATGCTACATATTATTATCCAATGATGTGTTGCCATCCTATGATGTTTGGGTAGATATCTTTTGTCCTATGGGTTGCTTGGTGATCGTGATTGGTTTGAGTTGTATGTTTTATTTTGTTGCTATCTGATACGTCTCCAACGTATCTATAATTTTTTATTGTTCCATGCTATTATATATTATGTTTTGGATGTTTAATGGGCTTTATTATACACTTTTATATTATTTTCGGGACTAACCTACTAACCCAAGGCCCAGCGCAAATTGTTGTTTTTTGCCTATTTCAGCGTTTCACAGAAAAGCAATATCAAACGAAGTCCAAACGGAATGAAACCTTGGGGAGAGTTATTTTTGGAACCGTATCTACCCAGAAGACTTGGAGTACATGTGAGGGAACGAAGGAGGTGGCCACGAGGGTCCAGGGCGCGCCCCCCACCCTCGCGGCCCCCTCTGGCTCCCCCGGATGCCCTCCTTCCTCCTATATATATCCATATACCCTCAAAACATCGAGGCAACAGAGAAAACCCTAATTCCATCACCGCAACCTTCTGTTCCCGTGAGATCCCATCTTGGGGCCTGTTCTGGAGCTCCGCCGGAGGGGGGATCTACCGTGGAGTGCTTCTACATCAACGCCATAGCCTCACCAATGAGTTGTGAGTAGTTTACCACAGACCTACGGGTCCATAGTTATTAGCTAGATGGCTTCTTCTCTCTTTTTGGATCTCAATACAAAGTTCTCCTCGATCTTCGAGGAAATCTATTCGATGTAATCTTTTTGTGGTGTGTTCGTCGAGATCCGATGAATTGTGGGTTTATGATCGAGATTATCTATGAGAAATATTTGATTCTTTTCTGAAACCTTTTTTGTATGGTTATAATATCTTTGCAAGTTTCTTCGAACTATTGGTTTGGTTTGGCCTACTAGATCAATAGTTCTTGCAATGGGAGAAGTGCTTGGCTTTGGGTTCAATCTTGCGGTGTCCTTTCCCAGTGACAGCAGGGGCAGCAAGGCATGTATTGTATTGTTGCCATCGAGGATAAAAAGATGGGGTTTATATCATATTGACTCAAACATAGTGACATAAACCCCATCTTTTTATCCTCGATGGCAACAATACAATGCGTGCCTTGCTGGCCCTACTGTCAATGGGAAAGGACACCGCAAGATTGAACCCAAAGCCAAGCACTTCTCCCATTGCAAGAATTAAAGATCTAGTAGGCCAAACCAAACCAATAATTCAAAGAGACTTGCAAGGATATTATAATCATACATAAAGAGTTCAGAGAAGAACCAAATATTTCTCATAGATAATCTTGATCATAAACCCACAATTCATCGGATCTCGACAAACACATCGCAAAAAGAGATTACATCGGATAGATCTCCTCGAAGACCGAGGAGAACTTGGTATTGAGATCCAAAGAGAGAGAAGAAGCCATCCAGATACTAGCTATGGACCCGAAGGTCTGTGGTAAACTACTCACAACTCATGGTGAGGCGATGATGATGATGTAGAAGCTCTCTGTGGTAGATCCCCCCCCCCCC
>LR738711.1:722646133-722671457 GCA_902687465.1 Secale cereale | reverse complement strand
GGAGCTCCGAAATAGGCCCCAAGATGGGATCTCACGGGAACAGAAGGTTACGGCGATGGAACTAGGGTTTTCTCTGTTGTTCTGATGGTTTCGCGGTACGTAGGTATATATAGGAGGAAGGAGGGCACCGGGGGCCAGACGGGGTGCCCAAGAGGCAGGGGCCCTGCCCTATAGGGGGGGGGGCGCCCCCACCCTCGTGGACGCCACGTCAGCCCTATTTCGTGGTTCTCAAGTCTCCCGTGCGTATTTTGCTCCAAAAATATCTCTCCCGAAGGTTTCATTCTGTTTGGACTCCGTTTGATATTCCTTTTCTGTGAAACCCTGAAATAGGCAAAAAAACAGCAATCTGGATTGGGCCATTGGGTTAGTAGGTTAGTCCCAAAAATAATATAAAAGTGTATAACAAATCCCATTAAACATCCAAAACATCATAAATAATAGCATGGAACAATCAAAAATTATAGATACGTTGGAGACGTATCACCCCACTTCACCCTTGCCGTTTTATTTGCCCTTCTTTTTGCCCTGTGTTTACCGTTCGCTTGCTTCTTGTTTGCTTGTGTGTTGGATTGCTCGCTTGTCTCTATGGCTCAAAATAATACCAAATTGTGTGACTTTTCCAATACCAACAATAATGATTTTATTAACACTCCGATTGCTCCTATTACCGATGCTGAATCTTGTGAGATCAATGCTGCCTTGTTGAATCTTGTCATGAAAGATCAATTTTCTAGCCTTCCTAGTGAAGATGCCGCTACCCATCTAAACAACTTTGTTGATTTGTGTGATATGCAAAAGAAGAGGGATACGGATAATGATATTGTTAAATTGAAGTTATTTCCGTTTTCACTTAGAGATCGTGCTAAAACTTGATTTTCCTCTTTGCCTAAAAATAGTATTGATTCATGGAATAAGTGCAGAGATGCCTTTATCTCTAAGTATTTTCCTCCCGCTAAGATCATCTCTCTTAGAAATGATATTATGAATTTTAAGCAAGTAGATCATGAGCATGTTGCACAAGCTTGGGAGATAATGAAATTAATAATTCGTAATTGCCCTACACGTTGTTTGAACTTATGGATGATTATACAAAAATAATATGTTGGCTTGAATTTTGCTTCTAGAAATCTTTTAGATTCGGCCGTGGGGGGCACTTTCATGGAAACTACCTTAGGAGAAGCTACCAAACTCCTAGATAATATTATGGTTAACTACTCTCAATGGCACACCGAAAGATCTACTAGTAAAAAAGTGCATGCTATTGAAGAGATTAGTGTTTTGAGTGAAAAGATGGATGAACTTATGAAATTATTTGCTACTAAGAGTGCTTCTTCTGATCCTAATGATATGCCTTTATCCACGTTGATTGAAAATAACAATGAATCTTTGGATGTGAATTTTGTTGGTAGGAATAATTTTGGCAACAATGCTTATAGAGGAAACTTTAATTCTAGGCCTTTTCCTAGTAATTCCTCTAATAATTATGGTAATTCCTACAATAACTCTTATGGAAATTTTGGTAAGATGCCCTCTGAATTTGAAACTAGTGTTAAAGAGTTCATGAATTCGCAAAAGAATTCCAATGCTTTGCTTGAAGAAAAAATGCTTAAGATTGATGAGTTGGCTAGAAACATGGATAGAATTACTCTTGATGTTGATTCTTTCAAACTTTGATATATTCCATCAAAGCATGATATCAATGAGTCCCTCAAAGCCATGAGAATTTCCATTGATGAGTGTAAAGAATGAATCGCTAGGTTGCGTGCTAAAAAAGATTGCTTTATGAAAGCATGTTCTTCTAGTTATCATGAAAATAAAGATGAAGATCTGAAAGTTATTGATGTGTCTCCTATTAGATCTTTGTTTTCTAGTATGAATCTTGATAATGATGGGACTGGAGATGAGTCTACTTTAGTTAAAAGGCGTCCCAATGATTCAGAGTTTTTAGATCTTGATGCTAAAATTGTTAAAAGTGGGATTGAAGAGATTAAAACTTTGCATAGTGATGAACCCACTATGTTGGATTTCAAGGGATTCAATTATGATAATTTCTCTTTAATAGATTGTATTTCCTTGTTGCAATCCGTACTAAATTCTCTGGATGCTTATAGTTAAAATAAGGCTTTTACCAAACACATAGTTGATGCTTTGATACAATCTTATGAAGAAAAACTTGAATTAGAAGTCTATATCCCTAGAAAGCTTTATGATTAGTGGGAACCTACTATTAAAATTAAAATTAAATATCATGAACTCTTTGCTCTGTGTGATTTGGGTGCAAGTGTTTCTACAGTCCCAAAAACTTTGTGTGATTTGTTAGGTTTCCATGAGCTTGATGATTGTTCTTTAAATTTGCATCTTGCCGATTCTACCATTAGGAAACCTATGGGAAGGATTAATGATGTTCTTATTGTTGCTAATAAAAATTATGTGCCCATAGATTTCATTGTTCTTGATATAGATTGCAATCCTTCATGTCCTATTATTCTTGGTAGACCTTTCCTTAGAACGATTGGTGCAATTATTGATATGAAGGAATGAAATATTAAATTCCAATTTCCATTAAGGAAAGGCATGGAAAACTTTCCTATATAGGAAATAAAATTACCTTACAAGTCTTTTATGAGAGCCACTTATGGATTTCCTACCAAAGATGGCAATACCTAGATCTATTCTTGTATCGTGCCTAGCTAGGGGCGTTAAACGATAGCGCTTGTTGGGAGGCAACCCAATTTTATTTTTCTTTGTTTTTGCTTATGTTTAGGAATAAATATTGCATCTAGCTTATGTTTTGATGTGGTTTTGTGTTTTAATTAGTGTTTGCGCCAAGTAGAACCTTTGGGAAGACTTGTGTGAAGTTCATATGATCATGCTGTAAAAAAATAGAAACGTTAGCGCTCACGAGATTAGCTACCATATTTTACTGGAGAGTGATATTTACTTGATTATTTTTGCAGATTATTAATAGACAAATTCCTCATGGTTACCAATTTATTTCAATTTTTTTGGAGTTACAGAAGTATTCGAAAGTTACAGATTACTACAGATTGTTCTGTTTTTATCAGATTCTGTTTTCCGTGTGTTGTTTGCTTATTTTGATGAATATATGAGTATTATTGGGGAATATGAATCATAGAGAAGTTGAAATAAAGTAGGTTTAACACCAATATAAACAAATAATGAGTTCATTACAGTACCTTTGAGTAGTGGTTTGTTTCCTTATACTAACGGAGCTCACGCGATTTTTGGCTAAGTTTTGTGTTGTGAAGTTTTCAAGTTTTGAGTATGGCTTTGATGGACTATGGAACAAAGAGTGGAAAGAGCCTAAGATTGGGGATGCCCAAGGAACCCAAGGTAAAATTCAAGGACAACCAAAAGCCTAAGCTTGGGGATGCCCCGGGAAGGCATCCCCTCTTTCGTCTTCATCTATCGGTAACTATACTTGGGACTATATTTTCATTCACCACATGATATGTGTTTTGCTTGGAGCGTCATGTATGATTTGAGTCTTTGCTTTTTAGTTTTCCACAATCATCCTTGCTGGACACACCTTTTGAGAGAGATCAATGTGAATTAGAATTTATTAGAATACTCTATGTGCTTCACTTATATCTTTTGAGCTAGATAGTTTTGCTCTAGTGCTTCACTTATATCTTTTAGAGCACGGTGGTGGTTTAATTTTGTAGAAATTGATGATCTCTCATACTTCACTTATATCCTTTTGGGAGTCTTTTAGAACAGCATGGTAATGAGTTTTGGTTATAAAACTAGTCTAATATGATAGGCATCCGAGATGAATATAGTAAAAACTTTCATATAAAGTGCCTTGAATATGATGAGAAGTTTGATACATGATGATTGTTTTGAGATATGAGGATGGTGATATTAGAGTAATGCTAGTGGAGTAATTATGAATTTGAGAAATAGTTGTGTTAAAGTTTGTGATTCCCGTATCATGCACGTATGGTGAACCACTATGTGACGAAGTTAGAGCATGAGGTATTTATTGAGTGTCATCCTTTGTGTAGAGGTCGGGATCGCGCAATGGTTAACTCCTACCAACCCTTCCTCTAGGAGCATGCGTTGATTACTTTGTTTTTATGATTCGTAAATTTTTGCAATAAGTATATGAGTTCTTTATGACTAATGTTGAGTCCATGGATTATACGCACTCTCACCCTTCCACCTTTGCTAGCCTCTCTTGTAACGCGCAAGTGTCGCCGGTACCATACACCCACCATACACCTTCCTCAAAACAGCCACCATACCTACCTATCATGGCATTTCCATAGCCATTCCAAGATATATATATATATATATATATATATATATATATATATATATATATATATATATATATTGCCATGCAACTTTCCACTGTTTCGTTTATATGACATGCTTCATCATCATTCACATAGAGTCATATTTTGTTCTAGCTTCGAGTTGTAATGTTTGAGTTGTAAGTCAATAAAAGTGTGACGATCTTCATTATTATAGCATTATCCCATGTGAGGAAAGGCCAAATAAAAAAAAGAGATGGCCCAAAAAAATATAGAGAGGGGCTATATAAAAAAAGAGAAAGCCCCTCCAAAAAAATGAGAGAAAAGAGAGAGGGGACAATGCTACTATCCTTTTGCACACTTGAGCTTCAAAGTAGCACCATGATCTTCATGATAGAGAGCCTCTTTTTTTGTCACTTTCATATACTAGTGGGAATTTTCATTATAGAACTTGTCTTGTATATTCCAACGATAGGCTTCCTCAAATGCCCTAGGTCTTCATGAGCAAGCAAGTTGGATACACACCCACTTAGTTTCTTTTGATGAGCTTTCATACACTTATAGCTCTAGTGCATCTGTTGCATGGCAATCCCTACTCACTCACATTGATATCTATTGATGGGCATCTCCATAGCGCATTGATACGCCTAGTTGATGTGAGACTAACTTCCTCCTTTTTGTCTTCTCCACAACCACCACTCTATTCCACCTATAGTGCTATATCCATGCCTCACGCTCATGTACTGCGTGAAAGTTGAAAGGTTTGAAAATTTTTGAGTATGAAAACAATTGCTTGGATGAAATCAGGGTTGTGCATGATATGAATATTTTGTGTGATGAAGAGGGAGCATATCCACACTAAATGATTTTGTAGGGATAACTTTCTTTGGCCATGTTATTTTGAGAAGACATGATTGCTTTGTTAGTATGCTAGAAGTATTATTATTTCTTATGTCAACATAGACTTTTGTCTTGAATTTTTTGGATTTGAACATTCATGTCACAATAAAGAAATTACATTGAGAATTATGTTGGTTAGCATTCCACATCAAAAAATCTGTTTTTATCATTTACCTACTTGAGGACGAGCAGGAATTAAGCTTGGGGATGCTTGATACGTCTCTAACGTATCTATAATTTTTGATTGTTCCATGCTATTATATATTCTGTTTTGGATGTTTAATGGGCTTTATTATACACTTTTGTATTATTTTTGGGACAAACCTACTAACCCAAGGCCTAGTGCAAATTGCTGTTTTTTTTTGCCTATTTCAGGGTTTCGCAGAAAAGGAATATCAAACGGAGTCCAAACAGAATGAAACCTTCGGGAGAGTTATTTTTGGAACCGTATCTACCCAAAAGACTTAAATTACACATGAGGGAACGATGGAGGTGGCCACGAGGGTCCAGGGCATGCCCCCTCCCCTTGGGCGCGCCCCCACCCTCGTGGGCCCCCTCTGGCTCCACCGATGCCCCCCTTCCTCCTATATATATAGCCATATACCCTGAAAACATCGAGGCAACAAAGAAAACCCTAATTCCATCGCCGCAACCTTCTATTCCCGTGAGATCCCATCTTGGGGCATGTTCCGGAGCTCCGCCAGAGGGGGGATCTACCACGGAGTGCTTTTACATCAACGCCATAGCCTCACCAATGAGTTGTGAGTAGTTTACCACAGACCTACGGGTCCATAGTTATTAGCTAGATGACTTCTTCTCTTTTTTTGGATCTCAATACAAAGTTCTCCTTGATCTTCGAGGAGATCTATTTGATGTAATGTTTTTGCAGTGTGTTTGTCGAGATCCGATGAATTATGGGTTTATGATGAGGATTATCTATGAGAAATATTTGATTCTTTTCTAAAATCTTTTATGTATGATTATAATATCCTTGCATGTCTCTTCGAATTATTGGTTTGGTTTGGCCTACTAGATCTATAGTTCTTGCAATGGGACAAGTGCTTGGCTTTGGGTTGAATCTTGCGGTGTCCTTTCCCAGTGAAAGCAGGGGCAACAAGGCACGTATTGTATTATTGCCATCGAGGATAAAAGGATGGCGTTTATATCATATTGCTTGAGTTTATCCCTCTACATCATGTCATCTTGCTTAAGGCATTACTCTGTTCTTATGAACTTAATACTCTAGATGCATGCTCGATAGCGGTCGATGTGTGGAGTAATAGTAGTAGATGCAAAATCGTTTTGGTCTACTTGTCGCGGACGTGATGCCTATATATAATGAGCATGCCTAAATATTCTCATTACTATGTGCTTTTATATCAATTGCTCGAGAGTAATTTGTTCACCCACCGTAGAATTCTGCTATCATGAGAGAAGCCACTAGTGAAACCTATGGCCCCCGGGTCTATCTTTATCATATTACTTTACTTCAATTTTTGCTGCCGTTGCTTATTTGCTTTCTTTACTTTCTATTCTTATATCAAAAATACCAAAAATATTATACTATCCTATCTATCATATCTCACTTTCGTAAGTGACCGTAAAGGGATTGACAACCCCTTATCGCGTTGGCTGCAAAGTTCTTATTTGTTTCTGCAGGTGCGAGGGACTCGCGCGTGGTCTCCTACTGGATTGATACCTTGGTTCTAAAAAACTAAGGGAAATACCTACGCTATTGTGTCAAGCATCACCGTTTCCTCCTCGAGGGAATACAACGCAAGCTCGAGAAGTAGCACTATCCTATGGTGCCCTCCATACCAAGCACACGTGTGTGGGATTCTTGTTGCAATATGTTCATAATTTGCTTACTATTAGGGTTGCTTGAGCGAAAGAAACACAACTAGGGTAAGTGGGTTGTTGCGTATGGGATTAAAGAGGACTTTACACTTAATTTTATGGTTGGGTTTTACCTTAATGATCTTTAGTAGTTGCGGATGCTTGCTAGAGTTTCAATCATAAGTGCATATGATCCAAGCAAGTAAAGTGCATTAGCTTATACCCCTCTCTCATATAAAACTTCAATAATGATTACCGATCTAGTTATCAATTGCCTAGGGACAAATACTTCTCATCATTCTCAAAAAGCTTTAAAACAATAACTCAATTTTATTATCTTGCAAAGTTCTCCTAGTTTTATTATCGCAAAGTAATTTTATTCTTGTTCTAGGTAAATAAAATGTTAGTGTGCATAGAGTTTATCGGTGGTCGATATGACTTGAAGACAATATAAATTCTGCCTTTAGCTCCTTGTCGGTGTTAAAACCGGCAGATATCGGGTAGGGGTGCCCAAGCTGTGCGTCTAAGGATTGACTATAAGACGAGACTGGGGACATGATATTTACCCAGCTTCAGGCCGTCTCGATCGAGGTAATACCCTACTTCCTGCTTGCTTGATCTTGATGAATCTGGGGTTACAAGAGTTGATCTACCTCGAGATCGTAATGGCTAAACCCTAAAAGTCTAGCCTATGTGATAGGATATTGTGTTAGCCTCTACGGACTAAACCCCTCGACATATATAGACTCCGGAGGGGACCTAGGGTTACAAAGGTGACTTGGGAAGGAAGGAACCGTTACATCCGGACATCTTTCTTGCCTTACTACATACAAAGGAGTCCTAACCGAATACGGGGGAGGGTCTTCTGCTTCTATCTTCATGGCCCATCAGTTCGGCCCAGCATCAATGGCCCAGACTCCCGAGGACCCCTAAATACAGGACTCCCTGAGTAGCCCCCGGACTTGCCTTCATGGATGAGTGCTACTTCTCGAGCTTGCGTTGTATTCCCTCGAAGAGGAAAGGGTGATGCAGCACAGTAGCATAAATATTTCCCTCAGTTTTTGAGAACCAAGGTATCAATCCAGTAGGAGACCACGCGCGAATCCCTCACACCTGCACAAACAAATAAGAACTTCGCAACCAACGCGATAAGGGGTTGTCAATCCCTTTACAGTCACTTACGAAAGCGAGATCTGATAGATAGGATAGTATAATATTTTTGGTATAAGAACAGAAAGTAAATAAAGCAAATAAGCAACGACAGCAAAAATTGAAGGAAAGTAATATCATAAAGATAGACCCGGGGGCCATAGGTTTCACTAGTGGCTTCTCTCATGAAAGCAGAATTCTACGGTGGGTGAACAAATTACTGTCGAGCAATTGATAGAAAAGCGCATAGTTATGAGAATATCTAGGCATGATCATTATATATAGGCATCGCGTACGTGACAAGTAGACCAAAACGATTCTGCATCTACTACTATTACTCCACACATCGACCGATATCCAGCATGCATGTAGAGTATTAAGTTCATAAGAACAGAGTAATGCTTTAAGCAATATGACATGATGTAGAGGGATAAACTCAAGCAATATGATATAAACCCTATCTTTTTATCCTCGATGGCAACAATACAATATGTGCCTTGCTGCCCCTGTTGTCACTGGGAAAGGACACCGCAAGATTGAACCCAAAGCCAAGCACTTCTCCCATTGCAAGAACTATAGATCTAGTAGGCCAAACCAAACCAATAATTCGAAGGGACTTGCAAGGATATTATAATCATACATAGAAGATTTCAGAAAAGAATCAAATATTGTTCATAGATAATCTTGATCATAAACCCACAATTCATCGGATCTCGATAAACACACCGCAAAAAGATTACATCGAATAGATCTCCTCGAAGATCGAGGAAAAGTTGGTATTGAGATCCAAAAAGAGAGAAGAAGCCATCTAGCTAATAACTATGGACACAAAGGTCTGTGGTAAACTACTCACAACTCATTGGTGAGGCTATGGTGTTGATGTAGAAGCACTCCGTGGTAGATTCCCCCTTCGGCGGAGCTCCGGAACAGGCCCCAAGATGGGATCTCACGGGAGCAGAAGGTTGTCTTTGTTGCCTCGATATTTTTCAGGTACGTGGACATATATAGGAGGAAGAAGTACGTCGGTGGAGCAA
Source organism: Secale cereale (assembly GCA_902687465.1). NCBI lineage: Eukaryota > Viridiplantae > Streptophyta > Magnoliopsida > Poales > Poaceae > Secale > Secale cereale. Next base: position 722,662,258 of record LR738711.1, on the reverse strand, counting down.
CATGGGGCCCACGAGGGTGGGGGGCGCGCTTGCCCCCCCTGGGCGCGCCCTGCCCCCTCGTGGGCACCATGTTTCTTCTCTGGCTTGTACTCCAAGTCTCCCGTGAATATACCATTCTAAAAATAAGCTTCCCGAAGGTTTCATTCCGTTTGGAATCCGTTTGATATCCCTTTTCTGCGAAACACTGAAATAGGCAAAAAAAAACAGCAATTTGCACTGGGCCTTGGGTTAGTAGGTTAGTCCCAAAAATAATATAAAAGTGTATAATAAAGCCCATTAAACATCCAAAACATAATATATAATAGCATGGAACAATCAAAAATTATAGATACGTTGGAGACGTATCAAGCATCCCCAAGCTTAATTCATGCTCGTCCTCGAGTAGGTAAATGATAAAAACAGAATTTTTGATGTGGAATGCTAACCAACATAATTCTCAATGTAATTTCTTTATTGTGGCATGAATGTTCAGATCCAAAAGATTCAAGACAAAAGTCTATATTAACATAAGAATAATAATACTTCAAGCATACTAACAAAGCAATCATGTCTTCTCAAAATAACATGGCCAAAGAAAGTTATCCCTACAAAATCATATAGTCTGGCTATGCTCCCTCTTCATCACACAAAATATTCATATCATGCACAACCCCGGTTTCAGACAAGCAATTGTTTTCATACTCAAAAAATTTCAAACCTTTCAACTTTCACGCAATACATGAGCGTGAGCCATAGATATAGCACTATAAGTGGAATAGAGTGGTGGTTGTGGAGAAGACAAAAAGGAGGAAGATAGTCTCACATCAACTAGGCGTATCAATGGGCTATGGAGATGCCCATCAATAGATATCAATATGAGTGAGTAGGGATTGCCATGCAACAGATGCACTAGAGCTATAAGTGTATGAAAGCTCATCAAAAGAAACTAAGTGGGTGTGTATCCAACTTGCTTGCTCATGAAGACCTAGGGCATTTGAGGAAGCCCATCGTTAGAATATACAAGCCAAGTTCTATAATGAAAATTCCCACTAGTATATGAAAGTGACAAAACAAGAGACTCTCTATCATGAAGATCGTGGGTGCTACTTTGAAGCACAAGTGTGGAAAAGGATAGTAGCATTGTCCCTTCTCTCTTTTCTCTCATTTTTTGGAGGGGCTTTCTCTTTTTTTTATTAGCCCCTATCTATTTTTTTGGGCCATCTCTTTTTTTTGGCCTTTCCTCACATGGGACAATGCTCTAATAATGAAGATTATCACACTTTTATTTGCTTACAACTCAAAGATTACAACTCGAAGCTAGAACAAAATATGACTCTACGTGAATGATAATGAAGCATGTCATATGAACAGAACGGTGGAAAGTTGCATGGCAATATATCTAGGAATGGCTATGGAAATGCCATGATAGGTAGGTATGGTGGCTTTTTTGAGGAAGGTATATGGTGGGTGTATGGTACCGGCGAAAGTTGTGCGGTACAAGAGAGGCTAGCAATGGTGGAAGGGTGAGAGTGCGTATAATCCATGGACTCAACATTAGTCATAAAGAACTCATATACTTATTGCAAAAATGTACGAGTCATCAAAACAAAGTATGCAACGCATGCTCCAAGGGGAAGGGTTGGTAGGAGTTAACCATCGTGCGATCCCGACCTCCACACAAAGGATGACACTCAATAAATACCTCATGCTCTAACTTCGTCGCATAGCGGTTCACCATACGTGCATGCTACGGGAATCACAAACTTTAACGCAAGTATTTCTCAAATTCAAAATTACTCCACAAGCATGACTCTAATATCACCATCCTCATATCTCAAAACAATCATCAAGTATCAAACTTCTCATCATATTCAATGCACTTTATATGAAAGTTTTTTACTATACTCATCTTCGATGCCTATCATATTAGGACTAGTTTTATAACCAAAACAGATTACCATGCTGTTCTAAAATACTCTCAAAAGGATATAAGTGAAGCATGAGAGATCAACAATTTCTACAAAATAAAACCACCACCGTCCTCTAAAAGATATAAGTGAAGCACTAGAGCAAAATTATCTACCTCAAAAGATATAAGTGAAGCACATAGAGTATTCTAATAAATTCTAAACCATATTTATCTCTCTCAAAAGGAGTGTCCAGCAAGGATGATTGTGGAAAACTAAAAAGCAAAGACTCAAATCATACATGACGCTCCAAGAAAAACACATATCATGTGGTGAATGAAAATATAGTACCGAGTATAGTTACCGATAGATGAAGACGAAAGAGGGGATGCCTTCCCGGGGCATCCCCAAGCTTAGGCTTTTGGTTGTCCTTTAATTTTACCTTGGGATGGCTTGGGCATCCCCAAACTTAGGCTCTTTCCACTCTTTGTTCCATAGTCCATCAAAGCCATACCCAAAACTTGAAAACTTCACAACACAAAACTTAGCCAAAAATCTCGTGAGCTCCGTTAGTATAAGAAAACAAACCACCACTCAAAGGTACTGTAATTAACTCATTATTTGTTTATATTGGTGTTAAAACTACTGTATTCCAACTCCTCCATGATTCATACCCCCCGATACTACTCATAGATTCATCAAAATAAGCAAACAACACACGGAAAACAGAATATGTCAAAAACAGAACAGTGTGTAGTAATCTGTAACTTTCGAATACTTATGTAACTCCACAAAAATTGAAATAAATTGTTAAACGTGAGGAATTTGTCTATTAATCATCTGCAAAAAGAATCAACTAAATATCACTCTCCAGTAAAAAATTACAGCCAAACTCGTGAGCGCTAAAGTTTCTGTTTTTTACAGCATGATCATATAAATTTCACACAAGTCTTCCCAAAGGTTCTACTTGGCACAAACACTAATTAAAACACAAAACCACATCTAAACAAAAGCTAGATGCAATATTTATTCCTAGACAGAAGCAAAAACAAAGAAAATAAAATTGGGTTGCCTCCCAACAAGCGCCATCGTTATAGCCATTAAGATGGGCTTAAGAATTCAATGATGCTCACATGAAAGATAAGAATTGAAGCACAAAGAGAGCATCATAAAGCATGTGAAAATCACATCTAAGTCTAACATACTTCTTATGCATAGGAATTTTATAGGCAAACAAATTAGCATGACAAACAAGATCTAGCATATGCAAGGAATAAGAAAGAAACAAAATCAATCTCAACATAACAAGAGGTAATTTAGTAACATGAAAATTTCTACAACCATATTTTCCTCTCTCATAATAATTACATGTTGGATCATAATCAAATTCAACAATATTGATATCACAAAACATATTCTCAACAGGATCCACATGCATACAAAGTTGACACTCTTCCAAAATAGTGGGAGCAACATTAACTAAAGTCATGACCTCTCCAAACCCACTTTCATAAAAAAAAATCAAAAGATTGAAAATTCTCCAAATATGTGGGATCTAAAGTTGACACTCTTCCAAACCCACTTTCAATATTATTGCGAACATTATTATCAATCTCATATATATCATGGGGCTTAAATAAGTTTTCAAGATAGTAAGAAGCATCACCCCAATCATGATCATTGCAACAAGTAGTGGGCATAGCAATACTAGCTTCCCCAAGCTTAGGGTTTTGCATATCATTAGCACAATTGACATTAATAGAATTTATAATAACATCATTGCAATCACGCTTTTCATTCAAGGAGCTATCGTGAATCACTTTATAATCTTCTTCTTTCAACACTTCATTATAATTTTTGGACTCACAAATTTCAAGCAAAACCTCATAAAGGTAATCTAGTGCACGCAGCTCACTAGCAATTGGTTCATCATAATTGGATCTCTTAAAAAGATTAGCAAGTGGATGAGGATCCATAATTTAGCAAGCGAAGATGCAAGCTAATATAAGGCACATGGCAACACAAGCAAACAAAAATGCGAATGAAAGAAGGGTGAATAAAACGGCAAAGGTGAAGTGGGGGAGAGGAGAACGAGAGGCAAATAATGTAGTGCGAAGGATAAGGGTTTGTGATAGGTACTTGGTATATGACTTTTGCGTAGATCTCCCCGGCAACGCTGCCAGAAATTCTTCTTGCTACTTCTTGAGCTTGCGTTGTATTCCCTCGAAGAGGAAAGGGTGATGCAGCACAGTAGCGTAAGTATTTCCCTCAGTTTTTGAGAACCAAGGTATCAATCCAGTAGGAGACCACGCACGAGTCCCTCGCATCTGCACAAACAAATAAGAACTTCGCAGCCAACGCGATAAGGGGTTGTCAATCCCTTTACGGTCACTTACGAAAGTGAGATATGATAGATAGGATAGTATAATATTTTTGGTATAAGAACAGAAAGTAAATAAAGCAAATAAGCAACGGCAGCAAAAATTGAAGGAAAGTAATATAATTAAGATAGACCCGAGGGCCATAGGTTTCACTAGTGGCTTCTCTCACGAAAGCAGAATTCTACGGTGGCTGAACAAATTATTGACAAGCAATTGATAGAAAAGCGCATAGTTATGAGAATATATAGGCATGATCATTATATATAGGCATCACGTCGGTGATAAGTAGACTGAAACGATTCTGCATCTACTACGATTACTCCACACATCGACCGCTATCCAGCATGCATCTCGAGTATTAAGTTCATAAGAACAGAGTAATGCTTTAAGCAAGATGACATGATGTAGAGGGATAAACTCAAGCAATATGATATAAACCCCATCCTTTTATCCTCGATGGCAACAATACAATACGTGCCTTGCTGCCCCTGCTGTCACTCGGAAAGGACACCGCAAGATTGAACCCAAAGCCAAGCACTTCTCCCATTGCAAGAACTATATATCTAGTAGGCCAAACCAAACCAATAATTCGAAGAGACTTACAAGGATATTATAATCATACATAAAAGATTTCAGAAAAGAATCAAATATTGTTCATATATAATCTTGTTCATAAACCCACAATTCATCGGATCTCGACAAACACACCGCAAAAAGATTACATCGAATAGATGTCCACGAAGATCGAGGAGAACTTTGTACTGAGATCCAAAAAGAGAGAAGAAGCCATCTAGCTAATAACTATGGACCCGAAGTTCTATGGTAAACTACTCACAACTCATTGGTGAGGCTAAGCACTCCGTGGTAGATCCCCCCTCCGGCGGAGCTCCGGAACATGCCCTAATATGGGATCTCACGGGAACAGAAGGTTACGGCGGTGGAATTAGGGTTTTCTCTGTTGCCTCGATGTTTTTAGGGTACATGGACATATATAGGCGGAAGAAGTACGTTGGTGGAGTAACGTGGGCCCCACGAGGGTGGGGGCGCGCCCTGCCCCCTCGTGGGCACCTTGTTTCTTCTCTGGCTTCTACTCCAAGTCTCCCGTGAAGATATCGTTCCAAAAATAACTTTCCCGAAGGTTTCATTCCGTTTGGACTCGTTTGATATCCCTTTTCTCCGAAACACTGAAATAGGCAAAAAACAGCAATTTGCACTAGGCCTTGGGTTAGTAGTTTAGTCCCAAAAATAATATAAAAGTGTATAATAAAGCCCATTAAACATCCAAAATAGAATATATAATAGCATGGAGCAATCAAAAATTATAGATACGTTGGAGACGTATCAACGAGGTTGTATCCGGCTTCATGTCTTCGGTCTTGCACGACGAGTCCTCCTTTGGATCAGATGATAGTTCGGCTCCATTTTTAATATTACATCCTATTGATTCCCTGCTGTCGTCATCTTGGCTTCCACGTGTCAGATGAATGCGAACTGTGTGGGTATTTTTACAATTAACACCTCGACTACGTAAGGAGGGTGCCTATTTAAAGAGACTAGATCTCAGATGCCATTCTATTCCAAGCAGAAAATCCTTAAAGCCTGCCACTAAAAATCTTCAAAAATGGCCGGCATTTCTAGTTCTTCCTCACGCCCTCATGGCCCTCAAGCGGGCGATTGGGAGAGTTGCTCAGTATCTCATGCGCATCTGAGAAACTTCAGGCACAGGGATATCTCCCTCCCGAGGATCTAGTCCCCGTCCGGGCTGGATTAACTTCTATTAACGGTCGAGCCATGGCGGAAAGTTTCCCAATCCTTCTAAAGAAGAATTGGTGTGCTTTGTCTCCTTCATCCTAAGAGGCGTAGGATTTCCTATCCACCGTTTTCTCAGGGGGTTTCTGGAGTTCTATGGACTCCAACTGCACGACCTTACACCGGGATCTATCCTGCACATTGCGGGCTTCGTCGTTATTTGTGAGCTATTTATGGGCTGTGAGGCTCATTTTGAGCTATGGCGAAAGTTCTTATGCCTTGTCCCTCGCTCCCAGAAGGGATCTATATTCGAGGTAGGCGGCGTCGAAGTATGGCGCATAGCAGGGACAGGTTATCTGTCCGGTACTCCAAAGAAGGCATCCAAAGAGTGGCCCTTGGAGTGGTTTTATATTGAGGACGTTGTCTTGCCGGACCCAATCCGGCAAGGCCTTCCCGAATACTCCAGTGCTCCTTTAAAGAAGTGTTTCAACCAGTGTCCCCGAAGTCTCAAGGAGGAAGACGGTGCGAAGGTCAAAAGACTAGTAAGCAAGATTAGATTACTTGCACACCTCGAGCTGACGATAATCGAAGTGATGTCGATCTCAATAACGCGGTGCATGCAGCCGCTTCAGGCCAGAGGGTTTCCTATGTTGCACTATAATGGCCAAGATGATGCCTGACATTGTCTATGCCAGGGTCCGGACAACCCCGTAGCTTTGGCAGCCATCCTAGCTGATATCTACAAAGGGGAGAAAGAGGATTTTCTTCGCTTGAAGTGTCGGGAGGGTTTCTCTATGTATAACCCCATCTACTAGGTAAGCCTTTCTTTGACCACTAGTTTCACTTAATTTTTATTTCGAGATATACTAACCGAACTGAATTCGGTTACTTCCAACACGAGTGGAGGAAGGTGGTCGAGGGGATTAGCAGTCCCACCCCACAGCCAGGGGACCATATTCGAGACATGGATCCCGGATTTGTGGAAGATCCAGACATAGGCATAGATCTTAAAGATGGAGTTTTCTATCAATCCAGCCATGACGGTACCGAAGTGGCTATTATAGCCGACTATCCTGGCCTTCTTCCTTCCTCCCATGTAAGTACCCAGGAAACACCTCTTCAAAGAGAATATTCCTAGCACGCCTCAGCCACCGCACTATCTCATGCTCAAAAGGAGCGGAGCTCATCCCACCGTACTGCATCAAGAGCGTCTTCCCAAAAGGCGACGCCTGCGCAGGGCGGGTCTCTGAAGCGAAAGGGGACCAAAGACACCACCAAACCTCCTCCTTTATCTAAGAGGTATGACTTCTTAACATATGTCTGGTGGCGGAGCCGGATCATAATTTTCCGCTCTATTTTTTCTTTTTAGGAAGAGTATACGCCAGACTGTGTCCGGGGATCCTCCTGGTCATGCTCCAACCAATCCGGCACAAGGTCCATCCACAAGGACTAGGGTTGAAGCGGGTGTAACACCGGATTGTCCTCTTAAATAGGATTTGGATGAAGTAATAGTTACCAATTTTGAAGTGGAAAGCGCAATGAATCATCGGCGGCGAAAAGCATCCATGCGTGACCTAGCTTTTACAAGGAGGCATTTTACGCCTTCAGTTCTGCAGATGCGTATATTCGAGCCGCTCGAGATAGACTTGCTGAGCCACTCACCAGCTTTCCAAGGATATGCGGGTGAGTGTAAATTCAATGTTCATATGCCAGTAGCCCCCAAGACTTAAAGCAGTTGGCCCAACAGATTTAAGGATCGCTGTGTTTTTAGGTGCTCAAGGAAAAGAATAATGTATTGTCCAAGGAGCTGGAAGAATGTTGGACCAAGCTTACTACTATCACCTTCGAATTAGAATATTCGAAGAGGTCCAAGAAGGGCTCTGATGGTAAGAATAATAGTGTCTGGATATTATGGTCCTGTGCCAATCAATGATCGTTAAGTATACATTGTTTGAACTGCAGCAACACGACCAACAAACCAACTGGAAGAAAAGCTAAAGGCTGCTCCGGCGGCGAAAGAACAAGCTAAAGGACAAACAACTGTTGGTCAACGTGTACTAACACAGACCATAGATGAGAAGAACAAGCTCCAAGATACAAATGTCAAGCTAGCCGAAGAGCTAAAGGACGTGTGAGCCCAACTCTTAGATGCCTTGAAAGAGAACAAGAAGCTTAAAGGCGGCATATTCAGTATGACCTTGAACCTAGCTTTTATTATAGTCCCTCGATTCAAAGTTGTTTTTTACGAAATTGTTCCTGCATGCTTATTAACTGGGCATCCTGAAGGAGAGGTGTCCGGATTTCAAGGTGACCTGTTGCAAGAGCTCTCCAAGGTACACGAGCGAGCTCGGAAAGCCATGAAGAATATGGCCAAGGCTTTATGGCCAGCTTATTCTCCTCCATAAATTATGGAGGAACTGGCGAGTTTATTCAAAGGAGCTCGATGCCGCTTTGAATTATGGAAAGCATCAGCATGTAGAGAAGGTGCTCGAGAAGCCTCGGCTATGGTGAAGGCCCGCTACACCTGACTTGACCCGAACCATATGGCTCGGGTTGGACCTCGAGGGACTGACGGACTAGAAATCCCTGTAAGCTTGGTATACGGCCAAGTAAAGACAGCCGCCAAGTATTCTCAAAAAGATTGTAAATTAGACAGTCTTATATGTGGTATAGATGAAGAATAGGCGTTTGATTCTATGTAACAATGTACTTTATCATCAAACTTATCTCCTGCCAAATTTAATTAAAAGATTGTCATGGCAGATTGTCGTGGAATTAGCACGGCAGATGTCCGGTTTAGAGGACTTAGGTGTGAGGCCATCGCGCGGGTTAGATTGAAGAGGTTAAAATCACACAAAGGACACAGAGGGTTTATACTAGTTCGGCCCCTTCGATGAAGGTAAAAACCTACGTCTAGTTTGGTGTGGTATTGCTTATGCGTCGATGAACAGGGAGCGGATCGCTTGCCTGTGTCTCGAGTTGTTGTTTCTTGTCCTTGAACCGTCGCCGGGTCGTCCCTTTATATAGGAGGTGACGCCCGGTCCGGTTTACAGAGTCCCAAGGCCGGCTCATAAACGTGTCCGCCTCGGTCTCTTCTCTTTCTATCTTACATCCCAAGTTACATGATATGACGGTTTACAAACCGTAGGCTTTACACATGGGCCCTGAACCTCTATGGGTTGTAACCTTCGTACATATTCTACTGGGCTTTGTAATAATACAACCAGACTAGTGTAATCCGGATCTTTCTGGCCGGTTTATACATGCTAGTAATATCCCTGACATTAGGCCCCAGATTGATTTGAACTCGTTCATGTCAGTCTTCTAAGTCTTGCATAAATCTCTTCTCTGTAGTTTATCTGCTTCATAAACCGGCTATGACGTCATCTCCTGGAATTGCTTTAATCCGTCGTGACATCACCCCCGCATTTATTGCTCACCTCTGTCTGTTACCTTTGTTAAAGGCCATCCCGAAAATCGAGGCGACAGCGCAATCTTTATCCAATCTCTGACCTCCTCGATTCCCGTGCTTACCGTTTCACCTCTTCGGCTTATAAATACCACTGGGGTCTGCCTCTTTTTTCCCCTTCTGCTTTCGTCTTCCTCTATCTCCGTCGCTCGAAGCTCCGCCGCCGCTCTTCGAGCTCCTCGTCATCCTCGAGCTAAGGCCGCTGCATCACCCTGAACGTGACCAGAACGCTTTACCATCATCGTCTGCTTCGTCAGGTACTCTTTCCATTTCCCTGCAGATCTCAATCTAGAGTTTCGTCCGTAGCTCCGCCATGAAAACCTTGAAGCTTTGCTGTTCATCCCTGTAGGTTTATCCTTGCTGTAGATTCAACATTTATGTAGATTCATCCTGCATCCATGCGCTTCTGCTCCGTCCTCGCGTCTTTTAGTTCTTCTAGCTTACCAGTTTAGATTTGATCTGTAGAAAACCTCCGCGGTCCTTCCTGTATATGACTTGCGTTTATTCCATCTTTTTCTTATGTCTCAGATCCATTTTTACTTCAGCCTTCTGTGGAAACTGTTTCTTCACACTATAGATCCGTAGCCTGTCTTCTCCGGTTTAGTCAATCATACGCTTTCTTTGACGGGTTAGAAGTAAGCCCCTATATGTAATTGACGGTTTAGCTTCCTCTTTCTCTATTATGATAAACCGGTAGCTGTTCGCCTCGCATCTGCTTCCGGATTGCCAATGCCATTAGTCCCTTGTCTAAACCGTCGATTGGGTCCATAACTTTACACAATGCTCCGGCTTATACTTTAGCAATTGGTAAACCGGATTATGCATTGTATTTTTCAGTGTTTCCTTACTCAAGATGACTGCCAAGCAGTTCGTTGCTTGCAACTGGGCTCCTTCCCGCATTACTGAGGATGATTTAATGAACGCTGCTTCAATTGGTATTCTGGGTCCTAAGGAGGTTCTGAACTGACGGGCCCCAGGAGAGGAGTGTCCACCTACCCCTAAGGAAGGAGAGGTCATTGTTTTCTTTGATCACCTGGCCCGGGGTTTTAGCTCTCCCGGTTCAAAATTCTTCCAGGATGTGCTAGCTGCTTTTCAACTCCATCCTCAAGACGTAGGTCACAATTCTATGTCAAATATCTGCAATTTTCAAGTCTTTTCAGAGGCATATCTTCAAGAAGCTCCATCAGTGGATCTATTTCGAGATTTTTTCCATCTGAACCGGCGAACAGAGTTTACTGATGGGCCGCATCAAGAATTGGGTGGCGTCAGTATCCAAAAAAGAAAGGATGTGAGCTTCCCTCACGCTACCCTTCACAGCCACCCCAAGGACTGGAACCAAACATGGTTCTATCGTAAAGACACTTCTCATGAAGGAGAAAACCCACTGCCGGGTTATCGTGCCTACCGCCTGCCAACGGATCACCCTTTGCCGCAGCGCCTCAGCGCTCCAGATCATGCCCGGTTTGCCCCTCAACTCTCTAAACTCCGGGCCTTTGTAGCCAGTGGCTTAACCAGAGTAGACTTTATTCGCTGCTGGCTCGCCTGGAGCATTCTTCCACTGAGTCCGCGCTCCGGACTGATGTGTGAATATACTGGTAAACCGGATGATCCTCAGCACCACAATGATATAATACTTCCTGAAAAAGAAGTTACTGAGTCCGCGAAGAAGATGTTGAACATCACTTTGGAGGAGTGCAGCCGGACCGGTTTAGCTCCATTCTGTGAAACCAATAAACCGCCAGCGGTAAGTTCTTCTTGCTTTTCCCCGTTTGTTTTAATCCGGCCACATCAATTGTCTTGTATTCATTCCCTTTCTTCTGAACAGGCCGACGACCCCTTCTGGAAAAGGAAACCTCAAGATAAATCGGCCAAGCAACCGCGCCGGAAAACTTATGCTATTAAGAAGAAGAAGGCTGCTGCTGCCTCCGGTTCACATCCTGAGGAGGATGATCCGGATTCGGAGGTCCGAATTAAACCTTAAATGTCTTAATCTCCCTTTATCCAAATTTATGTTAACAGTGCCTTTCCACAGGATCTGGCGGAAGGAAGTAAAGCGGCGAGAGTTGAGGTAATTTCTCTCTCTTCTGACTCAGAACCGCTGCCCCCCAAAATCCGCCGGGTGTCCCGGAAATATCCCTTTTCTCATCCCTATGCTCAATTGGATCCCAAATTTCTTTTGAAGAAGAAGCAGCATGAAGCACGCCGGACCACGCACCATAGTGGCCATGTGGTGGAGTCCTCCGAAATACCTCACTCCAGCTCGCAGGCGCCGCTCCGAGGTTTTACTTTCTCCAACTCTCCTTCATCCAAAATCCGGGCTCATACGTAAACCGCTTAAACCGTCTGATCCTAACTATCAGGAGGCTCCTTTGTCCTCTTCCGGTGAATCAACTGCTACACAGGTCCCCGTGCTGAAGACCGTGCCTAGGTAAGTCTTTTGTCAAACATCCGGTTTACCTTCATGTTTTTAACTTCGTGATTCTCATTATTCCCTTTGCCTTTTATCAAAAAACTGAAGCCTAGCAAGAAGGTGAAAGCAACCAAAGCGGCTACTGAAACCACTACCGTTGAACTGGTCGGTGATCCGGAAGAGGCCATCCTTTCAGAAGACATCCCTGAAGTTCAGTTTGATGATCCTCTCCCTATGGATCGTGATGATGCCGCTGCTTCAGGAGGTGATACTGCGGCTGATCCGGCGAGCCCTGTCCGGCTTAGCCCTCCTCGGGCTAGTTCGGCTCCTGTCAGCCCGACGCCTACTGCTGCCCCTCTCCAGCCTACTGCCACTTCATCCCCGGACGTTGAAGTAACCGGGTTAGGTTTTACTTCCCCCACTGAGCCTATCATCTTGGCCAAGCACACTGCCAAGGAGGAAAATCTTCAAGAAGACAAAGGCAAGTGGAGCACAGACTTATCCAGTTATGCCGAGTTGAGTGCCCAGGAGCTTCATTTCGGGTATCTGAACCGGCTCTTTACTAGCCGCGAGTATGAAGCCGGGTTGGTTAATATGATGAAGGACAAGTATGAGGTAATTTCCTCTTTTTACTTGTTTCTGTTTTGTATTTTTTGCAATCCTGTCTTAAGGCCATAGTAGCCCCAAGTGCCAGTTTAGCTTCATTCTAAGTGAACCAGGACTTCCAGTGTATCTGAAAATGAACTTACATTAGCCCCCAAGTGCCAGGGGTATAACTTGTTTTATGCGCTTGGGACTTGTCTGAAAATCTCCTTCGTGACTTCAATTGCACATTAGCCCCCAAGTGTCAAGTGTATAACTTGTTATATGCTTGAGACTTGATTAATCTGCCTTCTTAATCCGTTTGGTTTCCTTGTAGGCTTACTTGTCCCGGAGGGCTGCAGAGGTAATTGAACTCCGGAATAGATTGGCTGTTACTGAAACTGCTTCTGCCAAAGCCAAGGAAGAGCTTGTGCTGAACTTAACCAACATGGAAAAATTAAAAAATGACTTTGAAGCGGAGCGGTCCGCCTGGGAGGTGCAGAGGAATGCTCTTGAGAAAAGAGCAAAGGATGCTGAAGCTGCCCTTAATCCGGTTACACAGGAGTTGACCGGTTTTGTGACGCCCCCGATTTGACCGTACACTAATCATGCACGCAAATGTGTACGACCAAGGTCAGGGACTCACTGATAGATATCACAACACAACTCTAGACACAAATTAAAAATAATACAAGCTTTATATTACAAGCCAGGGGCCTCGAGGGCTCGAATACAAAAGCTCGAAAACACAAGAGTCAGCGGAAGCAATAATATATGAGTACAGACATAAGTTAAACAAGTTTGCCTTAAGAAGGCTAGCACAAAAGTAACAACGATCGAAAAGGCAAGGCCTCCTGCCTGGGACCTCCTAACCACTCCTCGAAGCCGAACTCCATGTAGAAACATCCTCGGGATCATCTGGTTCCTGGACTCCACCACCTGGTTGCATCATCCGAGAAGAAGGGACAACAGGGGGAAAGGGGGAGAAAAGCAACCGTGAGTACTCATCCAAAGTACTCGCAAGCAAGGATCTACACTACATATGCAATGGTATCAGTGGAAATGGGGGGGTAATATCTGTGGGCTAAACTGCAGAATGCCGGAATAAGAGAGGGATAGCTAATCCAAGCGAAGACTACGCTTCTCGCAACGTCCATCTTGCAGCAGAAGAAGAGAGTAGCTGGAAGTAACAAGTATCCTCGCTTCTGGCAGCCTCTGTCTTGAAGCAGTAGAAGGGAATAGATGGTAAGTTCACCAAGTAACATCGTATAGCATAAACCTACCCGGTGATCCTCCCCTCGTCACCCTGTGAGAGAGCAATCATCGAGTTATATCTGGCACTTGTAAGGGTGTGTTTTATTAAGTATCCGGTTCTAGTTGTCATGAGGTCAGAGTACAACTCCGGGTCGTCCTTTTACCGAGGGACACGGCTATTCGAATAGATTAACTTCCCTGCAGGGGTGCACCACATAACCCAGCACGCTTGATCCCATTTGGCCGGACACAATTTCAGGGTCATGCCCGGCCTCGGAAGATCAACACGTCGCAGCCCTACCTAAGCACAGCAGAGAGGTCAGCACGTCGGTCTAAATCCTAAGCACATAGGGGTATGGGCCCATCGCCCAATGCACACCTGCACGTTGCGAGGGCGGCCGGTGAGCAGACCTAGCAACCTCCATTACTAAGGAAGTTACGTTACGCGGTCCAACCTGGCGCGCGCCGCTATACCGCTGACGTCAAAAAGGCTTCGGCTGATACCACGACGTCGAGTACCCATAACTATTCCCACGCAGCTGGTTAGTGCGTATAGACCAAATGGCCAGACTCGGATAAAATATCCAAACTCGTTAAGCGTGTTATTATGAAATAACCGCGGACAACGACCAGGGCTAGGCCACCTCTCCACGGGGTGTCTCAACCTGCCCCTGTCGCTCCGCCACCAAGATCCACTCGGGGGCCGTCGGGAACTCAGGCCCACCACTGCCTGGATGGAGCCACCTGTCCTTTCAGCCCCCCACATCAAATCACTTGCGGGTACTCAATGAGCCGACCCGACTTTAGTCACATCATGTGTCATGTATAAGTGTATTTAAAATATACCCGTGATCACCCCCAAGTGATCACGGCCCGATAGAATAGCAGGGCAGACTGACAAGGGTGTAGGGCCACTGATGGAATACTAGCATCCTATACTAAGCATTTAGGATTGCAGGTGAAGTATCAACAGTGGTAGCAACAATGACAGGCTATGCAGCAGAATAGGAGTATCGAAAGCAGTAACATGCTACACTACTCTAATGCAAGCAGTAGAGAGAAGAATAGGCGATATCTGGTGATCAAAAGGGGGGGCTTGCCTGGAAGCTCTGCAGGCGAAAGGAATCTTCGGAAGCGTAGCCGTAGTCGAACACCGCAGCATCAATGGTCTCGGGGTCTATCACAGTATCGGAGTCTACCGAAAATAAGCAACGAAGGGGAAACAAATAAATAACAGAGCAAACAATAGCACACAAAGCATAACAGGGAAAATACGCAGTGCTACGTGTGACCTAACGCGGTAGGAGGTGATACTGGCAAGGATGAAAAACATCCGGGAAAGTATTCCCGGTGTTTCGCGTTTTCGGGCAGATGAAACGGAGGGGGAATGTTGCACGTTCGGTATGATATTGAGGTGTAGTGGACGAACGGGTTGCGTAGTCGGATGCGTCTCGTCGTTCTGAGCAACTTTCATGTACAAAGTATTTTCATCCGAGTTACGGTTTAAAAGATATGATTTTCTAAAGTTTATATTAATTTCTGGGATTTAATATTAATTAAATTAATTCAAAAAAGGATTTATGACATCAGCATGACATCATGCTGACGTCATCATGGTTGACTGGTCAAACTGACCAGTGGGGCCCGTGTGTCATACACCGTTAAGCATAATCTGGGTTTATCTAATCTAATTACTATTTAGATAAACTAACTAGTTAATTAGATTAATTAAACAGGATTAATTAACTTAATTAATTTGTTAATTAATTAATTTATTTTTTTTATTTTTTTTAAATCCTCTTTTTTTTTGTTCTGGGGTGCGGGGCCCGGGTGTCATTGGCCCAGAGGGCCTTATTGGGTTACGGGCGACGGGCACTTGGGGCGACGGGCGCCCGACCGCCCACCGGGCGCTGTGGCCAGCGGGCGCTGGCCGAGCGGGCACTGGGCGCTCGGCCGTCGGAACGGCGAGGCCAGCTGCCCTCGCCGGCGGCGGCGAGGCCACAGCGGGGCGGCGTTGGAGCGCGACAGTGGCGGGGCTGCAGGCGCCAAAGATGGGGCGGGGCGGCGCGGTGAACCGAAGCAACGGCGGCGGAGGGCAGAAGCAGCAGTGGCTCGTAGAGGAGCACGGCGGACAGCCGCAGGCACGATCGACGCGATGGCGGGTGGCGCAGAAGGTCGCGGGCGTGGTGACGACGCGGTGAGGGGGGGGGGATGGCGCAGGGACTGTGTCGCAGGGCACCACCGCAGCGTGGTGAGCGCGGCCAGAAGCACGGGCATGGCGTGCGGCTTGTCGTCTGTGTCGAGAGCGTCCCGGAGCGAGAGCTCCAGCGCGCGAGCGCGTTGGGTGGTGAGCGAGCAAGGGGGGAGAGGAGGCCCAGGGCCTCACCGTGGGGC
>LR738711.1:722529993-722644568 GCA_902687465.1 Secale cereale | reverse complement strand
GGGGGGGATGGCGCAGGGACTGTGTCGCAGGGCACCACCGCAGCGTGGTGAGCGCGGCCAGAAGCACGGGCATGGCGTGCGGCTTGTCGTCTGTGTCGAGAGCGTCCCGGAGCGAGAGCTCCAGCGCGCGAGCGCGTTGGGTGGTGAGCGAGCAAGGGGGGAGAGGAGGCCCAGGGCCTCACCGTGGGGCTGTAGGGAAACGGCAGCGGGGGGTCGAGGAGGAGGGCGGGGACGACGGCAGGGCGGCTCCGGCGATGTCCGTGGAGCTCCGGGCGGCAGCGTCGTCGTCTGGTTGGTGGCGAGTTGCGGGCAGCGCACACGCGCAGTAGCAGGCGCCGGCACGGCCGGACGAGGGACGCCGTCGTGGGAGAGGGGTCGGGGGCACGAGGCTGCGCCGGGCGACGGTCAGGGGGTGAGCCCCGATCCGATCTGGATCGGGAGGGGAGGGAGAGACGAGGGAGTGGGGGGGATGTGTGCGGGTCGTGGGCTAGGGTTTGACCGGGTGGGGTTATGGAGGAGTGAGGGGGCAACCTGGGCCGGTTTGGGCCGGCCTGGCTAGTAGCTGGGCCAACTGGCACAGTGGGGGGGGGGGTTCCCTATTTTGTTTCCTTTTTTTTTGCCATTTACTTTCTAATTAATTTTTGTTTTATAAAATACAAAATTAGTACCTAAATTATTGCAATACTTTTAGCCCTCTCCTACAAAAGTTTTGACTCCCAAACAAAATAGTTTAATAATTTATAAATTAAAAAGACATTTAATTAATCATCTTTGATGTTGTTTTAATTATTGTAGGATATATAAATTCTTAATAAATGTTGATTTCTTCACCACTATTATGTAAAGATTATTTGCCACATTTAGAACATTTTGTTTTTTTTTTTGACTTTTGAGAACTTTAATTATTTGACTTTGTTTTAAATTTGAAATTCGAATCGGTTTGAATCATCGCGAAATTATCAACAGTAATTGTGGTGGTGTGGCATCATTAGCAGAGTTTAACTGTAGCTTGATTACCCGGGCGTCACAATTCTCCTCCACTACAAGAAATCTCGTCCCGAGATTCAGGAGCGGGAGAAAGAGGGGAGGGATTTGGTTACGAAATTCTAACGAGTCTTCTCGGTCTTGGCTGCCCTTTCGAAGAGGTTGATCCATTTTGTTGATGTCTTCATTTATCTGCTTCAAGTTATCGTGATCAAGTCGTCATCCTTTCTTCGGGATCTCAATCGTCCTACGAACGCAACTAGGGGGAAAACTTTGGTGGAACGTATCTCCACGAAGTATGTGCATCTGACAGTGAATTCAGAAAGTGATACACGAAGTACCCTACGCGTAGTATTTTAGTGAATGCATTGAGAACAATAAGCGATGGTACCAAAGTTTCAGACGGGTAGGCAGTCATTCGATGCCTATACAGAAGCTGGAATGGGGGCAATGCACAACGAGAATAACATGGTGTTTGATTCCAAGATGAATAATGGTATAGAATTTAGCTCACGAATCACATACGAAGCCAGGTGGAAAAGGATACATTAGAATCCGGGTTGTAAAGAAGAGTCAGGTTTCGATCCAGTGGACCTGTGGGTTATGGGCCCACCATGTGGGTTGGAAGTAGGAAGGGTGGTGATATCTTGCACAGCCTCGACAGGGAGGCAAGTGAGTGGATAGCTTGTCAGCTATGTCGGCATCAATGTCGGAACCAAGGACGGGGAACGAAGAGAACCATTTTCTTGCTCGTTGAAACGAGGCGGACCAATAGGAAAAGTTCTCGCCCATCGGTGGTTACCGGAATGTTATCAACAATAGTAACAGGGTCTTACTGACAGAGTTGTACACCAAGGTGTTTACATAAGCAGAAAATTATTACTACTTAGATTATATGTAGATTAAAGAAAGGTTAAACAAACAAATGGAAAGGAAAATTGTGATTACACACAATTATTAGGAGTGTATCCTTCCCATGGACAAGAAGAACATGGCATACAGGGTAGGAGAGCAGGTACCCAATCATTTAGATAAAGAGGCAAGGATTATTCAAGATGTTACCCATACAACGGTGTTTGGATAACTGACCAAGAAACATTTAGCATCACGCCTCCAATGTTCTTGTTGATGAGCGGGGTATCATAGTCATGTTTCGAGGTAGCAATGATATGGTGTTTCAATCAAGGGCCAGACTTTGGATACACAAATGATCCATCAGGAACAACTTATAAAATAAGTCTTACAATTTCCTCCTGGAAGAATGTCTATCCTTGCAAAAGAAATTATAATGATGGGTCCTCCAGCCAGGGGTGCTAGGCAGGACATCACATTACCGGGTCATCAAAGGACCAACATTATAACTACTGGAAAGTTGTCCCAACCATCATATCTGACCGAGATTCAGATCCGATTGGTGTCATGATACCCTAGACTCAGGATGTTCGAGAAGAAAAGGTGCAACACAAATCGACGAAAGGTCATTGCAAGATTCTCGGGAAATGAACTATGGGAGCAGTTTCCCAAAACAATAGTTCATCATTAAACCAAGGATAGGGTGAGGAGGTGGCTGATGGGCTCAGCGTCAATTTATCGAGAATTCCAAACGGATGGATTTCCACAGTAATGTGAACAAGAAGACGACACTTGTCAATTCCAATGATATAATGTTGTATGCTCGAGGAAAACATACACCATTAATCATTAGTTGAAAGGTGTGCCCGAAATATGACCTTAGGCAGCAAGATCAAGGTTAGAGTGATGATTCAATAACCAACAGTCTAAGAACGAACTGTCGATCGTTAACTTCAAAGCAATAGGGTTGCTAGAAGTACATAGCTCAAGCAGCATCGTTAGAATATTGATATCCCAGTTAAAAACAACACGGGGACCAAGGAAGAATGGCGATAGTGAGAAATATCATCATACCGATAATTTTTAAGAGGTGGAGCAATCCCCACAACATTCTCGACATAAAAGACAGTAATACTTCAAGGCAGAACACAACACTAGCTGGAGAGCAAGTTGTATTCATAATGTGGGCAAGTTCGCGATGAAAGGAAGTCAAGGGGGTTGTCGATGATATTAAAAATCATCGAGGGGAAGGAGGGTATTTCTCATCATGAACACATTTGACATCTCGGAAGAAGTCAAAGTGTTGAAGGTGATCCGACACATTTGTCGGGAGGTTTCAAGAGGATGTAATCAAATAACATTGGCAACAAGCAAGGGAATGATGAAGTGGCAAGTTATAGGATCAATATATAAGATGCAAGCTCGGAACCAAAGTTGCCTTTCAAGACAAGCAACATGATGTTGAAAGTTCGACGTAAGTCGTGCTCTATCTCTGAAGAATTCGTGCACCAAAGAAGGACGAGGTAGCACAGTCAAAGATAGCTAGACAAGGGGCGTACCCGATAGTCTTAGGAATAAACCAGATTGAGTTTAAAAATTTCCCAGTAACATCTACTAGGGGTGTTGAATTTTTAGAGCAGATTTGATTTACTAAACGGTGTCCTCGGTTGACGGCAACCTAAAACCCATAGAGTGATTACGATAAGCAAAGGTATTACTTCATCAAAAGTTCAAAAGGTGTAGTGCAAAGGCATGATATCCTTGAGATATCAGAGGGTAAAACTCCAAGGTAGAACACGATAGAAGTTGAACCGGGTCATTAACCTATGACAGTAGATACTTTAACCTTGTCAAAAATTGACGAGGCCTGGAATGGATTTATTCCAGATATATTGAATAAGGATAGCATGGTCGGAACCATAACTGTAAGGAATCAATTCAAGAATATCGAAAGAATCACACAGCTGGATAATCATTTTGCAAGAAGCTTCCGAGACGGTCTACATCATTTTCATGGGCATGAACACAAAGTTCAAGGTCGACTCCCACTTCTTTAATGCATATCATTTCATTCACCTCTCGCCTTGATAAAACTATAGTGTTGGAATTTTATCTGGTAGAACACCGGAAGAGTATGACTTGTGAAAACTTTCGGGTTCTCACGGATTAGCGAAAGGCATAGGTTCAACCCGTCGGGCATCTTAGTAACATATACCACAAGTTTCAACAGTAAACACTCAAACTCAAAAGCAGAGCATGGTTGGCCAAGCAGAGGATACAATTTACCAAAGGCATTATGTATCAGGGGAAGAACTCACAAGGTGATTGAATATGAAGGGCACTGTCGGATAACAATCCAACCATGGATCGGGCGGTCCACAACGGAGCTGATGTGAGTATCGGTACTCACTCAGAGGAAGAAAGAATGTAGAGGCATCAATTTCAAGAATCACATGATTAGTTGGATGCTTAAATAGAAAGAAATTATGGTTTCCAAAAACGAAGGATCAGAAGAAGACGCTCTGATCAATGATGGATGAGTTGAAAATACATTAGTTGGACAATCAATAAAGGTTTGAATTGCCGAGAACCAACTCATGTCCGGAATGACGTGTGAGCCGGAAGGATAATTTAAAAAAGGTAACCGATGACTGCGTGCATATGTACACATTGAATCGATAGGCTCAAAATGGCTAAGACAAGGGATGTTAATCGAAGATTACTACTCATATGGAATTAACCATAATGCAAGCTGGCAAGAATTTCAGGAGTAACAGGCTGTAGAGGATTTTTGAAAGATCAAAAGGTATTCCGATGAATTTTGTGAGACACATTAACAATCGAGAAGAACGGATTCTCGATAAATGTGAGAAAAATAACCGTAAGGGTTTTCATGTGAAACAAAACTACAAGACAGTAAACTCAAAGGATTCTTGGAACATCGGAGAATATTTCGAGGCATCTTGTAACAACAAGTGCGACGAGGAATGATCATGAGAGTGAGAAGTGCATGCAGAGGTCCATAGGGACATATCGGTGGCAGTGAATTGCAAAGACAATGAGCACAAGGGTCTCGGGAGATTATCGAGGGATACCCTCAGAATCTTCTGACGAAGTAGTTGATCTTCTGGAATGAGGGCTCTCCGGGGGAAATAGTTACGAGAACCTAGAGTCGGAGTTAGTAAAATCTTTTAACCCGAATAGAAGAGAGATCAGAGTCCCAGAGTATGGAAGAGGAATAAAAGATCCTAATACCACCCATTGGTATTGTGGGCCCGTAAGCCACACAACAAGTTAGTAAATTTGTTTTTCAAAGACTAGACTCAACTTCGGCCAAGGAGTTGGAAAGGGGGATTCCTACAGGCAGTCGGCTCTGATACCAACTTGTGACGTCCCCGATTTGACCGTACACTAATCATGCACGCAAATGTGTACGACCAAGGTCAGGGACTCACTGATCGATATCACAACACAACTCTAGACACAAATTAAAAATAATACAAGCTTTATATTACAAGCCAGGGGCCTCGAGGGCTCGAATACAAAAGCTCGAAAACACAAGAGTCAGCGGAAGCAATAATATCTGAGTACAGACATAAGTTAAACAAGTTTGCCTTAGAAGGCTAGCACAAAAGTAACAACGATCGAAAAGGCAAGGCCTCCTGCCTGGGACCTCCTAACCACTCCTCGAAGCCGAACTCCATGTAGAAACATCCTCGGGATCATCTGGTTCCTGGACTCCACCACCTGGTTGCATCATCCGAGAAGAAGGGACAGCAGGGGGAAATGGGGAGAAAAGCAACCGTGAGTACTCATCCAAAGTACTCGCAAGCAAGGATCTACACTACATATGCAATGGTATCAGTGGAAATGGGGGGTAATATCTGTGGGCTAAACTGCAGAATGCTGGAATAAGAGAGGGATACTTAATCCAAGCGAAGACTACACTTCTCGCAACGTCCATCTTGCAGCAGAAGAAGAGAGTAGCTGGAAGTAACAAGTATCCTCGCTTCTGGCAGCCTCCGTCTTGAAGCAGTAGAAGGGAATAGATGGTAAGTTCACCAAGTAACATCGTATAGCATAAACCTACCCGGTGATCCTCCCCTCGTCACCCTGTGAGAGAGCAATCATCGAGTTATATCTGGCACTTGTAAGGGTGTGTTTTATTAAGTATCCGGTTCTAGTTGTCATGAGGTCAGAGTACAACTCCGGGTCGTCCTTTTACCGAGGGACACGGCTATTCGAATAGATTAACTTCCCTGCAGGGGTGCACCACATAACCCAGCACGCTTGATCCCATTTGGCCGGACACACTTTCAGGGTCATGCCCGGCCTCGGAAGATCAACACGTCGCAGCCCTACCTAAGTACAGCAGAGAGGTCAGCACGTCGGTCTAAATCCTAAGCACATAGGGGTCTGGGCCCATCGCCCAATGCACACCTGCACGTTGCGAGGGCGGCCGGTGAGCAGACCTAGCAACCTCCATTACTAAGGAAGTTACGTTACGCGGTCCAACCCGGCGCGCGCCGCTATACCGCTGACGTCAAAAAGGCTTCGGTTGATACCACGACGTCGAGTACCCATAACTATTCCCACGCAGCTGGTTAGTGCGTATAGACCAAATGGCCAGACTCAGATCAAATATCCAAACTCGTTAAGCGTGTTATTATGAAATAACCGCGGACAACGACCAGGGCCAGGCCACCTCTCCACTGGGTGTCTCAACCTGCCCCTGTCGCTCCGCCACCAAGATCCACTCGGGGGCTGTCGGGAACTCAGGCCCACCACTGCCTGGATGGAGCCACCTGTCCTTTCAGCCCCCCACATCAAATCACTTGCGGGTACTCAATGAGCCGACCCGACTTTAGTCACATCATGTGTCATGTATAAGTGTATTTAAAATATACCCATGATCACCCCCAAGTGATCACGGCCCGATAGAATAGCAGGGCAGACGGACAAGGGTGTAGGGCCACTGATGGAATACTAGCATCCTATACTAAGCATTTAGGATTGCAGGTGAAGTATCAATAGTGGTAGCAACAATGACAGGCTATGCAGCAGAATAGGAGTATCGAAAGCAGTAACATGCTACACTACTCTAATGCAAGCAGTAGAGAGAAGAATAGGCGATATCTGGTGATCAAAAGGGGGGGCTTGCCTGGAAGCTCTGCAGGCGAAAGGAATCTTCGGAAGCGTAGCCGTAGTCGAACACCGCAACATCAATGGTCTCGGGGTCTATCACAGTATCGGAGTCTACCGAAAATAAGCAACGAAGGGGAAACAAATAAATAACAGAGCAAACAATAGCACACAAAGCATAACAGGGAAAATACGCAGTGCTACGTGTGACCTAACGTGGTAGGAGGTGATACTGGCAAGGATGAAAAACATCCGGGAAAGTATTCCCGGTGTTTCGCGTTTTCGGGCAGATGAAACGGAGGGGGAATGTTGCACGTTCGGTATGATAGAGAGGTGTAGTGGACGAACGGGTTGCGTAGTCGGATGCATCTCGTCGTTCTGAGCAACTTTCATGTACAAAGTATTTTCATCCGAGTTACGGTTTAAAAGATATGATTTTCTAAAGTTTATATTAATTTCTAGGATTTAATATTAATTAAATTAATTCAAAAAAGGATTTATGACATCATCATGACATCATGCTGACGTCATCATGGTTGACTGGTCAAACTGACCAGTGGGGCCCGTGTGTCATACACCGTTAAGCATAATCTGGGTTTATCTAATCTAATTACTATTTAGTTAAACTAACTAGTTAATTAGATTAATTAAACAGGATTAATTAACTTAATTAATTTGTAAATTAATTAATTAATTAATATTTTTACTTTTATTTTTTTAAAATCCTCTTTTTTTTTGTTCTGGGGTGCGGGGCCCGGGTGTCATTGGCCCAGAGGGCCTTATTGGGTTACGGGCGACGGGCACTTGGGGCGACGGGCGCCCGACCGCCCACCGGGCGCTGTGGCCAGCGGGCGCTGGCCGAGCGGGCGCTGGGCGCTCGACCGTCGGAACGGCGAGGCCAGCTGCCCCCGCCGGCGGCGGCGACGCCACAGCGGGGCGGCGTTGGAGCGCGGCAGTGGCGGGGCTGCAGGCGCCAAAGATGGGGCGGGGCGGCGCGGTGAACCGAAGCAACGGCGGCGGAGGGCAGAAGCAGCAGTGGCTCGTAGAGGAGCACGGCGGACAGCCGCAGGCACGATCGGCGCGATGGCGGGTGGCGCAGAAGGTCGCGGGCGTGGTGACGACGCGGTGAGGGGGGGGATGGCGCAGGGACTGTGTCGCAGGGCACCACCGCAGCGTGGTGAGCGCGGCCAGAAGCACGGGCATGGCGTGCGGCTTGTCGTCTGTGTCGAGAGCGTCCCGGAGCGAGAGCTCCAGCGCGCGAGCGCGTTGGGTGGTGAGCGAGCAAGGGGGGAGAGGAGGCCCAGGGCCTCACCGTGGGGCTGTAGGGAAACGGCAGCGGGGGGTCGAGGAGGAGGGCGGGGACGACGGCAGGGCGGCTCCGGCGATGTCCGTGGAGCTCCGGGCGGCAGCGTCGTCGTCTGGTTGGTGGCGAGTTGCGGGCAGCGCACACGCGCAGTAGCAGGCGCCGGCACGGCCGGACAAGGGGCGCCGTCGTGGGAGAGGGGTCGGGGGCACGAGGCTGCGCCGGGCGACGGCCAGGGGGTGAGCCCCGATCCGATCTGGATCGGGAGGGAAGGGAGAGACGAGGGAGTGGGGGGATGTGTGCGGGTCGTGGGCTAGGGTTTGACCGGGTGGGGTTATGGAGGAGTGAGGGGGCAACCTGGGCCGGTTTGGGCCGGCCTGGCTAGTAGCTGGGCCAACTGGCACAGTGGGGGGGTTCCCTATTTTGTTTCCTTTTGTTTTTTTTGCCATTTACTTTCTAATTAATTTTTGTTTTGTAAAATACAAAATTAGTACCTAAATTATTGCAATACTTTTAGCCCTCTCCTACAAAAGTTTTGACTCCCAAACAAAATAGTTTAATAATTTATAAATTAAAAAGACATTTAATTAATCATCTTTGATGTTGTTTTAATTATTTTAGGATATATAAATTCTTAATAAATGTTGATTTCTTCACCACTATTATGTAAAGATTATTTGCCACATTTAGAACATTTTGTTTTTTTTTTGACTTTTGAGAACTTTAATTATTTGACTTTGTTTTAAATTTGAAATTCGAATCGGTTTGAATCATCGCGAAATTATCAACAGTAATTGTGGTGGTGTGGCATCATTAGCAGAGTTTTACTGTAGCTTGATTACCCGGGCGTCACAATTCTCCTCCACTACAAGAAATCTCGTCCCGAGATTCAGGAGCGGGAGAAAGAGGGGAGGGATTTGGTTACGAAATTCTAACGAGTCTTCTCGGTCTTGGCTGCCCTTTCGAAGAGGTTGATCCATTTTGTTGATGTCTTCATTTATCTGCTTCAAGTTATCGTGATCAAGTCGTCATCCTTTCTTCGGGATCTCAATCGTCCTAGGAACGCGACCAGGGGGAAAACTTTGGTGGAACGTATCCCCACGAAGTATGTGCATCTGACAGTGAATTCAGAAAGTGATACACGAAGTACCCTACGCGTAGTATTTTAGTGAATGCATTGAGAACAATAAGCGATGGTACCAAAGTTTCAGACGGGTAGGCAGTCATTCGATGCCTATACAGAAGCTGGAATGGGGGCAATGCACAACGAGAATAACATGGTGTTTGATTCCAAGATGAATAATGGTATAGAATTTAGCTCACGAATCACATACGAAGCCAGGTGCAAAAGGATACATTAGAATCCGGGTTGTAAAGAAGAGTCGGGTTTCGATCCAGTGGACCTGTGGGTTATGGGCCCACCATGTGGGTTGGAAGTAGGAAGGGTGGTGACATCTTGCACAGCCTCGACAGGGAGGCAAGTGAGTGGATAGCTTGTCAGCTATGTCGGCATCAATGTCGGAACCAAGGACGGGGAACGAAGAGAACCATTTTCTTGCTCGTTGAAACGAGGCGGACCAATAGGAAAAGTTCTCGCCCATCGGTGGTTACCGGAATGTTATCAACAATAGTAACAGGGTCTTACTAACAGAGTTGTACACCAAGGTGTTTACATAAGCAGAAAATTATTACTGCTTAGATTATATGTAGATTAAAGAAAGGTTAAACAAACAAATGGAAAGGAAAATTGTGATTACACACAATTATTAGGAGTGTATCCTTCCCATGGACAAGAAGAACATGGCATACAGGGTAGGAGAGCAGGTACCCAATCATTTAGATAAAGAGGCAAGGATTATTCAAGATGTTACCCATACAACGGTGTTTGGATAACTGACCAAGAAACATTTAGCATCACACCTCCAATGTTCTTGTTGATGAGCGGGGTATCATAG
Source organism: Secale cereale (assembly GCA_902687465.1). NCBI lineage: Eukaryota > Viridiplantae > Streptophyta > Magnoliopsida > Poales > Poaceae > Secale > Secale cereale. Next base: position 722,634,332 of record LR738711.1, on the reverse strand, counting down.
TCATGCTTCGAGGTAGCAATGATATGGTGTTTCAATCAAGGGCCAGACTTTGGATACACAAATGATCCATCAGGAACAACTTATAAAATAAGTCTTACAATTTCCTCCTGGAAGAATGTCTATCCTTGCAAAAGAAATTATAATGATGGGTCCTCCAGCCAGGGGTGCTAGGCAGGACATCACATTACCGGGTGTCACACCCTGCATTTTGTAACATGTTATTTGTAACTTTGAAGCTTGAAAATTTGGACCAGCAAAAAATTTTAGCATCATTTGGCTTTTATTTGGAATTGAGTTTTCTTCATTTGCTTTTTCATGTGCTCATTAAAGTCAACTATGATCTCTTGTAGAATTCATCTCCATACCCAAAACTTCTGCCCAATGATCATGCCAAGTGTTATATAACAGTATAGTATTTTCTTACAAAATTAATTTGGCCAAAAAGTATTTTATGAATTTAGTTTTCCAAAAACCCCTGAATTGAGATTTGCACTGCAAGTACTTGATTTAGGGTGAGTAAATTATTTCAAAAGGTTTATTTGGGACCTAGTAGTCATAGGACTCCCAGAAACCACAAAGGTATATTTTTAAAAGTTATTTTCCTATTTTATTTAAAAGCTTTTTCTTAAGGCCAGAAATGGTCTTTAATAGGGGAAAATTATTTAATTGTTTCGAAAATATTTGCCAAAATTCAGAGAGACTCAGAGGACATATATTGTCCATATATAAGAGTTTCAACACTTGGTCATGTTCAAAATAATGGGCTAAACCCTCTAAAACCCTTTCTGGATATTTCAAGCTTTTGAAATATTTACAAAGGAAACTTTCTCCAAAAATTCCAGGGAAATTCTATCATGTCATATATGACATATTTGATGATCTTGCCAAGTCCCATGCCTTGGGAAGCAAGAAAACATCCTCAAACCCCTTCATAACCATTCTGTCCATATTTGAAGTTTGAGCAACTTTACATTGCCAAACTTATCCAAATGCTCTCAAACTTGGTGCACATGCTAGAATGACCTAATAAGGCATCTAGACCAAATGGCACAATATTTGGAATAGAGCAACTTGATCAGATCACCTCAAAACCATTTCTGTTCAAATGCAAATTTGAACAACTTTACATTACCAACTTTTTATCTGGAACTCCAAACTTTGTGGGCATGATCAATACCCCAAATGATGATGCTACACCAAGTGGTGCATCAAGGGGAGATGATTAGATTGACTCAATCAAGATGAAACTGTTTCTGTTGATTTCTAGGGTTCACCAAAGTTACATTGGCCAGTTTCTCCAAATGAGCCCAAATTTGGTGAAGCACCCTATTTTCTCATGTCTTTCAACCCTGTCAAGTGCCATGTCAAGTAGAATTCATTTACTTGACCAAACACTGATCAAACACCTTCTGCAGAATTTCTAAAACCCTCAACTTGATCACTTCTTCTTTTCTCCATGGCCTCAACTTCTTACCACAGGCTCATTGAGTTACCAGCTACCTCCAGTAACTCCCCCAGCACCCCAGCTCCATGATTGAGGGGTGAAACCCCTGTTTTACCTTGCTGGACAGCAGGTTTCTACCATTTCACCAGCCCTCTCCCTCTCTCTCTGCATCTCCAGGGCATCCAAGGCCTCAGGGCATTTCTTTACTTCTCCTACAACGTGCTAGACACTATTGGACACGCTGGATCGGACCAAACCGGCGAGAGCACGCTGATGCCAGCAATACGCATGCTCTGGAGCGCGCGAACAGTGCCCTCCGCACGCTGGCTCCAGCCAATCGCCGATCCTCGACAGCCTCAAGCCTCCCCCTCGCGCCAGTCGAGGCGCCTCGACGTCCGCGACCTCCCCGGCGCTGTCCCCCCTCCTCCTGCGCCCTCCAGTGAACGTCGTCGCACGCGCACCGGCCGCCCGCTTCGGCCATTCTTCTGCTCCACACGCGCGAGCGCCTCTGACGCTCCCCCGCTCCTCCTCTCACCTCTACTGGACGTGGAGCTCGTCCAGGAACTCCCCAGACTCACTCCCCTAGCCTCCCGTGCGATGTAGCCTCGCCGGTGAGCTCGCTGGCGCACTGGACCACGGGCCCCCGTCGAGCTCCTATAAATAGGCCCTCCCGAGCCTCTCCAACACCATCACCAGCCTCACACCACTCCACTGATCCCCTGAAAGTGCAACTAATCCCCGGGTGGTTTTGGTAATTAATAACAACATATATATCATTGAACTAATAGTTACTTGAGAATCATTTCAGAGAAGTTCGATGATATGGGTATGGAAATGTCTGAAGAAGTGGACCCCTCAAAATGCTAAGGCAAGCATTGGCAAAAGCTCAAGACTCCATTTTTGGTTTAGTGATCAAAGATCACATTGAGTCCATAGGAAAAGCCAATACTATTAAAAGGGGATGAGGTTGTGTTGATGATCTGGTTGCTCAAGTGCTTAGTGATTTAGCTCCTTCAACTATCAGCAATTTTCACTACTTAACACACTCATAAGTAATCTCGGACAAACCGATTTTTCCAACTCAGTCCCACCGAGATGAACCACCTCAGTTATTTTCCAAACCCTAGAAATTTCGGTCCATCCGATTTTGAGTTCGGTCTCACCGAAACTGGACTGCCAACCTTCTGTAACCGTTTGTCATCATTTCGGAATATCCGAGTTGTTGATTTCGGTCCCACCGATTCTGGCAAGTTCCTACCTTTGACTCATATCGGACATACCGAGATGGTATTTTCGGTCCCACCGAAAACCCCAACGTTCACTATATTTGAACTTTCGGTCTGACCGAGTTTTCACTTCGGTCTCACCGAGATTGCTCAATTATGTGTGTAACGGTTGGATTTTGTGTGGAGGCTATATATACCCCTCCACCCTCTCTTCATTCGTGGAGAGAGCCATCAGAAAGTACTACCACTCCTACCTTACACTTTCTGAGAAGAGAACCACCTACCCTTGTGTTGAGATCAAGTCATTCCATTCCTACCATATGAAACTTGATTTCTAGCCTTCCCAAGTTGCTTTCCACTCAATCCTTTCTTCCACCACAGCCATATCAGTGAGGAGAGTTGAGTGTTGGGGAGATTATCATTTGAAGCACAAGAGCAAGGAGTTCATAATCATCAACAACATCTATTACCTTTTGGAGGGTGGTGCCTCCTAGATTGGTTAGGTGTCGCTTGGGAGCCTCCGTCTTCGAGATGTGGAGTTGAACCAAGAAGTTTGTAAGGGCAAGGAGATCACCTACTTCGTGAAGATCTACCCCGAGTAAGGCTAGTCCTCCGTGGGCGTAGGCCATGATGGAATAGACAAGGTTGCTTCTTCGTGGACCCTTCGTGGGTGGAGCCCTCCGTGGACTCGCGCAGCCGTTACCCTCTGTGGGTTGAAGTCTCCATCAACGTGGATGTACGATAGCACCACCTATCGGAACCACGAGAAAAATCTCCGTGTCTCCAAATTGCGTTTGATCTTCTCCACCTCTCTTTACTACATGTGCAATTTACTTTCCGCTGCTTATACTCTAGAATTGCATGTGTAGGGTGATACTTGAATTGATCATTATTGTGAAACTGCCAAAAACTGTTCATGATCAAAAGGCAGAATTTTATATTGTCAAGTAGTCTAATCACCCCCCCTCTAGACATACTTTCGATCCTACAAGTGGTATCAGAGCTTTGGTCTCCATTGTTTTGGTCTCCATTGCATTGGACTCCATAAGCTTGGTTTCACAACCTAGGAGAGTATGGCGTCTAGTGAGGGTAATTATCGTAGAGGTCCTTACTTTGATGGTACAAATTTTGCTAGTTGGAAGCATAAAATGAAAATGCATATTCTTGGTCATAACCCAGCCGCATGGGGCATTATTTGTGTTGGTATGCAAGGTGAATTCTTCGAGGAAGGAAAAGTTCCGGATCGCGAAGCTACACCGGAAGAGTTGCGGATGTTGCAAAACAATGCTCAAGCTTGTGACATTCTCTTCAATGCGTTGTGTCCCGAGGAGTTCAACAAAATCAGCCGTCTTGAGAATGCTAAAGAGATTTGGGATACTTTGGTTGAAATGCACGAAGGTACTGAATCTGTGAAGGAATCAAAGCTAGATATTCTTCAAGGTCAACTTGACAAGTTCAAGATGAAGGATGGTGAAGGAGTCGCTGAAATGTACTCTAGGCTTGCTCTCATCACAAATGAGATTGCCGGCTTAGGAAGCGAAGAAATGACCGACCGATTCATCATCAAGAAGATTCTAAGAGCTTTGGATGGAAAATATGACACCGTGTGCACTTTGATCCAAATGATGCCAAACTACAAGACTCTCAAGCCAACTGAAGTCATTGGAAGAATTGTTGCTCATGAGATGACACTTAAGGATAAGGAAGAGCTTCACAACAAGTCAAGTGGTGCTTACAAAGCTACAAGTGATGCTCCCACTACCTCAAGTGACAAGTTAATTTCCAATGAAGAGATAAGCCTAATGGTTAAGAACTTCAACAAGTTCTACAAGAATAGAGGCAAAGAAAGAAGCTCAAAGTCTAGATCATATGATGAAAAGAGATCTTCTAGTCGTGATCGAAACTGCTACAATTGTGGAAGACCCGGACACTTCTCAAATGAGTGTACAGCTCCCCACAAGAGAAGAGAAGAATCTCCAAGAAGAAGAGCAAGAGATGAGTCACCTCGGAGAGAGAGAAGGAGTAGAGATGATCGTTATGAACGAAGACCCTCTCGGAGAAGCAAGGATTCGGAGAGGAAAGACAAGTCATCAAGGAGCTACACAAGAAGAAGACATCAAGCTCATGTAGGTGAATGGGTCTCCGGCTCCGACTCTGACAATCAATCCGATGGAAGCTATCACTCCGACTCCGACTACAGTCAAGATGAAGGTGTTGCCGGACTTGCACTCGTATCCTCCAACTCCAACTCCTACGACTTATTTGATTCACCAAATGAGGGAATTGGAAGATGCTTCATGGCTAAAGGCCCCAAGGTAACACACCCTGAATTCATTGACTTTGATAGTGATGAGGATGACTTGCTTGGTGAAGATGAGCTCTTGCATGATAAATCTAGTGAGCTTAGTAATGATTAAAATGCTAGTAGTCTTTATAGTCGAGAAGAGTCGAATGACAATGCTATGAAGGAGATTGAGCGTTTAACTAAAGAACTAAACACTCTTAAGTTAGCTCATGAAACAACTCAAGAAGATCATAGAGAGCTCCTAAGATCTCATGAGAAGCTACGCTTCGAGAAGCTCACTCTAGAGCAAGAACATGAGTTTCTAAAAGCGATCAATGACGATCTTCGAAAGAAGAGTTCTTCATATCTTGCCAAACGACTTCTCTTGTCTAATTTCTTGCCACCTATTAAGACTAAGCATGACAAGCATAAGAAAAGTTCTTCCTCTAGTAGTAACAATAACAATGTTAAATCCAATATTGTTACTTCTAGTAGTTCTCTTGATTCCACTAACAATGTTTCAAGCCAAGTTACACTTGAGCAAGAAAATAGCTTATTGAAGGAAATCATAGAGAAAGGTGTCTACAAGAGTCTTGCCGGAAGCAAGAACTTTGAGAAAATTGTTCGCAAACAAGGAAGGCACCGGAAGAATCAAGGTATTGGTTTTGAGCGAAAGTTCAACGCCGAAGGTGTTGAGTGGGAAGAAGGTCAATACCCTACTCCACAGTTTGTTTCACAAAAGGAGAAGTATGATCCTACTTCTTCCAATGTGGAACAAGCTCAAGATGACCTTCCACCACAAGACCACAAGCTAAAGGCCAAGGACAAGCTTCAAGAGGAGATTGATGCATTCATTGAAGCACCTCAAGCCATGGTCAAGTGGGTTCCCAAGGACACATCAAGTTCTACTTCGTCAAGCTCAACTACAACTCCAAGGATTCCCATCAAGATGATGTGGATCCCAAAGAAGAAGAACTAGAAGGTTCTTGAGGGTGACTCCGCCAACATACTTCACTCACATTCATTTTGGCAAGAACTTGTGCAATCAACTTCCACATCATGCACTAGTTCATGGAGTCACAAACCCTCTTGTTGATAAGTCAAGGGACAAGGTAATCATTGCTTTCATGGACATCATCTTTTGTGAACTTCAATCTATGTCTATGGATATCCTTGTTTGTTCCTTGTGGGACTAACCCATGTAGGTATTGAAAGTGCCCTAATCCAAAGGATAGCTCCCAACGCTTGATGATCTACATCAACATTGAGCATCCACATCTTCAACATCTACATGAAGTCTTCTACGACAACCCAAGGTTAGTTTGACCCTTTAAAAGGGGTTCTCACATCTAGGGGGAGCTTTGCTCTAAAAATTGAGCTAAAGCATCTTCAAATGATGTGAACACATAAGTGCTTTATGTAAAAGTGGTAACCCCACTTGTGCTTAAACGATGAGTATGACCTATGATCAAATGTTCTCATTTGGCTCCTAAGTCAATATACTCATATATAGATGACCTAGTCATCGACAAATTGTGTGCTAGTAGCTAGAGTTTGGTTGTGCATGTTTGACACATATTTCAGTTGCTATCTTATTGTGTGAGCATGTTGAATGCATGATTTCATCCATTCAAGGACATCCATTTGTTGTTTTGATTGTTTTGACTTTTCTGGCCAAATGGATGGACAAGAATGCCTAAGCACCTTCCCTAGCTATCTATGCTTTCTTGTCTCAAATTCTATTCATGCTCATATCACAACTTTGAACAAGTCATTTTCGGACCCTCCGAGTGAGGAGCACTCGGAGCCACCGATCCATCTAAGGTTGACTTCCAAAACCTTCTAAGTCCATTTCGGTCTAACCAACTTTTCCATCTCGGTCCAACCGAAACGCTTAGACTGATCTAGGTTTCATCCTGGTGAAACCGAGTTCAAAATCTCGGCGTGACCGATATGTGTAACTGCACAGCAGTTAGCCATTTCGGTGTCACCGAGTTTTTCAACTCGGTCCCACCGACAGTATGGGGATATAAATACTGAGGGCAGCGCGCGATTAATTCTTCAAACCGTTTCGCCCCCAAGTCCCCTGCTGCCGTCGCCCTGGTCTTCGGATCGTCGCCGTCGTCGCCTGTGCGCCCTCGCCGCAGGTCTCCGCCGCCGTCAACGGTAATCTTCTCCGCGCCGTTGCCGCCGTAGAGGGACTCCACCAAGTTAGGGTGAGTCCCGATCCCTCTCGTGCTCCCCATCTGATTCTTGCACGATTGGTTTGCCATGTATCTATCCACGTTTGAGATATTCCTTAAACATCAGATCAGATCCTGTTAGTTTCGAGCGAAATTCTTAGGTTTAGGTTTCCACGGAACACATCTCGGTGAAACCGATTTTGAAAACTCGGAATGACCGATTTGGCCTCTGGCCATTGCACTGCACTTTCGGTCTAACCGAGTTGTGCGAATCGGTGTGACCGAAGCTTAGTTTCAGTGAAACCCTAGTTTATCGACAGGACCGAAACCCATTTCGGTCTGACCGAAAGTGGTGTGTAGGTTTCTGTTATACACTTCGGATTCACCGAAACTGAAAATCGGTTTGACCGAAATGCATTCTGTGAAAACTCAAAACTAAGATTTGAACTCATTTTTTTTTGCAAAAACCTCTGCAGTTGTGATAACTCTTCTACTCTGCCTATACCTTATCTTTTCACAGGTTGTCAACCATGTCAGATGCCAGTGACAGCCAGAACAGGTCTGAGTCACCGTTTGCAGAGATCCCTGAGGCAGATACTAGTCCTGAGGCTAGTAGTTCCAGTGATGATGGTGAGAGGAGCACCCCTAGTGGTTTGCCTCCTGCAGCCACCAGGACCAGAAAGAAGAGAAATTCTGATGATGAGGACTCTGACTTCGTTGCTGAGGAAGTTACCTCCAAGCCCAAGAGGAAAGTTGTTGCCAAAGAGCACGAAGGGCAGCAGTCGAAGAAAGGCACCAGCAAGGTCAAGCAGACAGCTGTTGCAAAGAAGCTAAACTTGGAAGAGCCAGCTCCAAGTAAGGTGAAGAAAACTTCCAAGAGGAAGAGGGTAGTATATGCTGAACCTCATGTTGATGCAGCTGCTGATGAAGAAGAAGAAGATGCACCCCAGCCTCCTCCTCAGAAGGCTAAGTTCATGGGTGATGCTATTAGGGCTCAAGCCACTTCTAAGCCCAAGAAGCCTGCTCAAGCCAAGGCAGCCCCAGCCAAGCCCAAGAGGACAACCAGGAGCATTCCAGCTTCTGAGAAGAACAAAGGTGAGATGCCACCGTCTGAGTCTGATGAAGAACATGTGTTGCTGAAGCTCCGTCCTAAATTGCCACTCCACAACGATGCTCATCCTCAAGCCGAGGATATGAAGGCAAGGAAGGATAGAGGTCTCAGGCTATGGAGACAGTCTGATCCATATGCCGTGAGGAGAAGGACTGCTGTGGACCCCAGTTTCCACACCAGAGAGCAGCAGGACTTCTATGAGACCGTGCTGATGGATAAGAAGCCTATTGGTGCTGACACCAGGTATGTTGACTGGAAGTACATTGACAGTGAAGAGCACCGAGACTTCTTTCCCCATGTGCATGAGAGCTTCACTGCATGTGGAGTTGATGAGTTCGTGGGTCAGAAGCTGACAGATTGGAATGACGAGATGATCATGCAGTTCTACGCCACAGCCCACTTCTATCATGATGGCAAGATCACTTGGATGACTGAAGGTCAAAGGTTTTCTTCGTCTGTTGAAGAATGGGCAGAACTTCTGAATGCTCCAGTACAGAGAGAGGACGACATTGATGTCTATGGGATTCCTAAGAAGAACCATGATTCCATGAAGAACATGTACAAGGAGATCCCCGCTGCTGATTTGGAAGGGTGGAAGCTTGGCTCAGTGTACTATCTCCAGGCAGGTCTGACCACAACAAACACTATTTGGAGGCATACATTGATGCCCAAGTCTGGGGACCACCGCATGATTCGAGGCTATTCTATCAACATGCTGCACATTCTTGATGAGAAGGCACCTTTCAAGGTGATGGACTTAATGGTAGAGACCATTAAGAGGACTGCAGCTGACCAGAAGAGGTCGTGTGGATTTGCCCCGCAGATTCAGATGCTCATCAATGCCAAGTTTGGCACGGGCAAATTCATGTTGGATAGGAAGCACTTGCCACTGCAGCCAGAGCATGAAGATAACATTGTTGTGATGGATGAGGAGGATCCAACCTCAGTTGAAGGTCAAGCCAAAATTGAAGCTGCGAAGAAAGCCAAAGCTGATAAAGAGGCAGTAGCAGCAGCAGCTAAACCAAAGAGCTTCGGAGAGCAGATTCTTGAAGCTACCCAGAGGATTGAACAACGCCTGGCTAGCATTGAACAATCTCAGGAAAGCCTAGAGAGGATTGTTGAGGACAAGATCCACGCTCTGGACGTGAAGCTGACTGAGATTCAGGTGTCCGTCAACAAGCTTGAGGCAGACATGGAGGAAGCAAGGCAGGAGAGAGCAGAGCTCATGCAGGATGATCTAGTCCAGGACTCTCATCGCCAGACTGCTCAGGTTCCCAGAGGATCCCGATCTACAGCTATCCCAGTGACTGACTCCAGAGCTACCACTTCAGCACCAGCTACAGCTCCAGCAGTTACTCCAGCTCCTGCTCCAGCATCCACTCCTCCAGCGCAGACATCAGCAGAAGTCTTCGCCGATGCCGTCATTTCTACTCCGACATCTACCCAGACGGGAGCCGCCAGCAGAGCCCACAGTGACGCTTAGCTCTATACCTTTTCGAACTTTTTGGTAACTTGTTGCCAAAGGGGGAGAAATTGTATAGATCATAGGGCTTCGAGAGAGAGAGTGCTCTTTCGTTCTTTTGCCGGTTTTCCCTTGAGATACATTTGGTTCTTTTGGTTCTTGATACTTTCAGTGTGCTTGCTACTACGTTTGATGCTACCTTAATGAGTGCTTGGTCGTACTATGCTTTAATGTGTGCTTAATGCTTATCATATGCTATTCCTTCTTGTATGATCATTTACTCTTGTCTTGGTGATTGGGTGCATGTTATTCATTCTTATCATTTTGTGCGCTCCACCAAGATGTATGTGACATGGAAGAGTGACCCATAATCCTAATCGATTGTGCATTTGCATTCAAACGCAAATTTTAAATAATGCACAAATTTAGGGGGAGCTCTTGTTTATCACATACTTCTCAAAGCGACGATATTATTCATTGATTATATCTTTTGTCGAAGCTTTGATCTATATGTTGTCATCAATTACCAAAAAGGGGGAGATTGAAAGTGCAACTAATCCCCGGGTGGTTTTGGTAATTAATAACAACATATATATAATTGAACTAATAGTTACTTGAGAATCATTTCAGAGAAGTTTGATGATATGGGTATGGAAATGTCTGAAGAAGTGGACCCCTCAAAATGCTAAGGCAAGCATTGGCAAAAGCTCAAGACTCCATTTTTGGTTTAGTGATCAAAGATCACATTGAGTCCATAGGAAAAGCCAATACTATTAAAAGGGGATGAGGTTGTGTTGATGATCTGGTTGCTCAAGTGCTTAGTGATTTAGCTCCTTCAACTATCAACAATTTTCACTACTTAACACACTCATAAGTAATCTCGGACAAACCGATTTTTCCAACTCAGTCCCACCGAGATGAACCACCTCAGTTATTTTCCAAACCCTAGAAATTTCGGTCCATCCGATTTTGAGTTCGGTCTCACCGAAACTGGACTGCCAACCTTCTATAACCGTTTGTCATCATTTCGGAATATCCGAGTTGTTGATTTCGGTCCCACCGATTCTGGCAAGTTCCTACCTTTGACTCATATCGGACATACCGAGATGGTATTTTCGGTCCCACCGAAAACCCCAACGTTCACTATATTTGAACTTTCGGTCTGACCGAGTTTTCACTTCGGTCTCACCGAGATTGCTCAATTATGTGTGTAACGGTTGGATTTTGTGTGGAGGCTATATATACCCCTCCACCCCCTCTTCATTCGTGGAGAGAGCCATCAGAAAGTACTACCACTCCTACCTTACACTTTCTGAGAAGAGAACCACCTACCCTTGTGTTGAGATCAAGTCATTCCATTCCTACCATATGAAACTTGATTTCTAGCCTTCCCAAGTTGCTTTCCACTCAATCCTTTCTTCCACCACAGCCATATCAGTGAGGAGAGTTGAGTGTTGGGGAGATTATCATTTGAAGCACAAGAGCAAGGAGTTCATCATCATCAACAACATCTATTACCTTTTGGAGGGTGGTGCCTCCTAGATTGGTTAGGTGTCGCTTGGGAGCCTCCGTCTTCGAGATGTGGAGTTGAACCAAGAAGTTTGTAAGGGCAAGGAGATCGCCTACTTCGTGAAGATCTACCCCGAGTAAGGCTAGTCCTCCGTGGGCGTAGGCCATGATGGAATAGACAAGGTTGCTTCTTCGTGGACCCTTCGTGGGTGGAGCCCTCCGTGGACTCGCGCAGCCTTTACCCTCCGTGGGTTGAAGTCTCCATCAACGTGGATGTACGATAGCACCACCTATCGGAACCACGAGAAAAATCTCCGTGTCTCCAAATTGCGTTTGATCTTCTCCACCTCTCTTTACTACATGTGCAATTTACTTTCCGCTGCTTATACTCTAGAATTGCATGTGTAGGGTGATACTTGAATTGATCATTATTGTGAAACTGCCAAAAACTGTTCATGATCAAAAGGCAGAATTTTATATTGTCAAGTAGTCTAATCACCCCCCCCCTCTAGACATAATTTCGATCCTACATCCCCCCAGCACCCTCCACTCCTCCCCAGGACGCCTCAGTGCTCGGGATCGACCGGAGCTCCGCCGCGTCGGGCCGCCGGCGATCTCGAGGTACAGGCCTTCCCTGCCTCTCCTTCCACTCGTTTCGGAACCGCCGCACTCCACTGATCCTTTCCCCTTTATTTCCCCCTCCGTTTGCAGTCGGAAACGGCCGCAGCAACTACCCTCCGACGAGCCTCCGCCGTCCCACCTCGTTGCCGGCGAACCAGACCTCCCCGCCGTGCCGCACCACCACCACAGCAACCGCGACACGACGCTGGTCACGTTCCTGCCCTCCGTTGCCGTTGCCGTGGCCGGAATCCTCGCCGGTGAGCTCGCCGTCGCCGTGGCCGTGGGGTTAGAGATGACAGGCGGGCCCCGCCTGTCATCCCCCCACCTCTCTCCCCCTCCTCTGTGCCGCTGACCCATGGGCCCCGCCCGTCAGGTTTGAAAACCTGACGTGCGCGCGCTGGCTCCCGTGCGGCTAGGCCAGTCCATCTGGGCCGTGCACTGTGGCCCTCTCTGGCCCAGTACACAGGACCCTTTCTCCTTTTTCTTTTCTGTAAATGCTTTAAACATTTATACAGAAAAGAATATTGATCCAAATTAAATATTTCCAACTCCTAAAATCTTGTAATATTCCAACCTATTTAATGGTACTACTTTCATTCAAATCCATGAAACTTTGCTGTACTGTTCAAATTAAATTCAAATTTGGGCAGTAATACTCCTGTTCAAAAATCAATCTATTCCACTCTGTAACTCCAAAACTCGAACTAAGATTTTTCCCCATCTTAAAAATCCCTCTAGTATTTTACAAAAATGAGTTGACATTTTTCTGAGCACTTTGATTTTTCTGTTTTGTTTGTATTCTTATTTTTCCGTTATTATTATGCGACGTATAGATCCCGTATTTGACGAAGTTGCTGTGGAAGAAGAAGGAGAAGGATTTGAAGACTTTGAAGACCAAGCCAATCCAGGCAAGCAGCCCTTTGACCATGATACACTTGTTCCTCGGAACCCGTTTGTTTCCGATGCATGATGATAGGGTTACGATGGTAACCTAGATGAACCACCACATGATGCATGCTTTATTGTTGATCTTGCTATATGCTAGATGACATGCAATAGATGGTCATGATGCTTATATGATGCATGTGTGATATGAACCCTCGTAGTTGAAATCTTTGCATGAACCCATCGGGTGCCCCTAATGTCCGAGGGTGATGAAGTGTTAGGTCATCACTTGAGGAAGAAGTGATGTGCCGGTAATATCATTGTGCATGGTGGAATGATGGATTAGATTTATGTGTGACTACCGTCCCAACCAAACATGTGCAACCACACTACCCCTTATGGGACGGGGCTTTATTGATTACTTAGGTCGATACTAGCATGGTGCCCGCATTACTAGTGACGGGAAGACTTGAGGTCTTTCCCGGGACGGGGTCGTGCTTGGATAGACGACCATGATTGTTTTCACAGGGCACCGGACACACCGTTGGTCCCTTCGGGTACGCGTGACATTGAAATTAGGGCAAGTCCCGTGATCTATTGTTTGTACCCGAGGGCCGTGTACCAACGAGTGGACTCTATGTTAGTGTCGTCTAAGGAAAGGTAATGACCGGGTGCTTACCCCGGGTACTTGAGGTACCGCGGGTCGTGGATGGCACAGAAGTTCCCCGGATCTTGTGGGTAAAGTGTACAACCTCTGCAGAGTATAAAACTATTCGAATAGTCGTGTCCACGGTCATGGACAGTTGGGTGGTGCTACTTAAACTATGTCCAGAATTTTACTTCATCGGTGTTGGAATGTGTGTGATAAGTCAAGGATGGTGACTTGACTCGATGAGTTGAATCATTCATGTTGATATCGGTAACCTGTCTTCGAGGTTACGCGAGGTTATTGATGCATAAACTTGATGGTAGAAGTATTGTTCTAGCATTGCTAGATTGATCATTATTATTCAATTGCACTGTTTCTTTGTACCACATCATGGGTTGCTTGCGAGTACATTCAAAGTACTCATTGGCTTGCCACTGGTTATTTAATTGGCCAGGCATGGAAGAGCAGGAATATGAGGAAGAGTTCTTTGGAGACGACCATGCGAACTAGGACGCTATCCCAGTCAGAATGCCTGTAGGGTTAAGGCAGATGGCATGGGTTCTACCCGTTTATCGAAGACTTCCGCTACTTAAGTTATTGTTATTCAGCCCGCGAGGCTCTATCTATGTAAGACTTGGCCATAATGGCCTTAATTCGTGTAAGGCTATTTGTATGGATGTAAGACTCTTGTTATTCAGCTTCTGTGTGTTCAGTGAGCATTGATCTCTGGGATCACTGTACACGTGCATTCGGTGATATCGACTTGTAAGTCGGGGTCCCCACAGAGCTGGTATCAGAGCCATCCTGACTGTAGGAAGCCTTAGTTAGCATGGGCGTTAGTTAGTTGAGACCCTTTTTCAAAACCTTCTGAACCTCTCTTCTTTTCTAAACCTGAGATTTCCTCAGCCTGTTAACCTCTTCTATTCCACCTTTGTAGATGGCCGCTGTTCCCGAAGAGCACCTGACCACTGGGTTTCCCTTACTTCTCGAGGATAGCCTCCAGGAGTGTCAGTTCCACCGAGCACCCATCCTCACCTACCATGAGCATTGGGTGAGCGATACTGAGGTGGAGTACCATGTGGAAGTGATCGTGAAGGCAAACGATCCTCCCACAAGTTGGTTCTTCGAGGGACCCCAGATGGCAACACTACCACTCGCTGTCGAGGCTGCTGCACTCAAGGCACTAACCCGTCTCCGCGAGCTTCTTCCGGAGATGGCAGCCAAGATGGCAACTCGCTTCTTACCTTACCAGAAGGAAGGTGACGAAGAAAGCAGCGCACTAGCCCCTCCACTGAAGGAAGGACTCTCGCTTCGGTTCCAGACCTACTTCAGTCTATGTGCCGACAGCCTGGCACAAGACTTGGCCTCGGAATCAATGAAGCTTCGAGAAGAACTTTACAAGACCAAGGCACTTCTTCATCGAGTCCAAGAGAAGGCAAACATGATCAAGAAGGAAGGAGCACCTTCTGGACAATCCGCTATCGCATATCGAGGCGGAAGGCCCTCCGAGGATGTGTCTTCCAAGGGTGAAGAACCACCTCGGCGACGCCGGATGACAGCAAGGGAATATCGCAAGCTTTTCCCTGCACCACCGTCGAAGCACCGTCGTATCCAACTCCTCCACTCCCCCACTCCCTCAAGCGACAAGGCAGCCCAGACAGATGAAGACAAGGAGGAAGACCCAGAAGAGCCGGAATACGCGACCGAGCATTCTGCCGCTTAGGCATTATTTGCTACTCGGATATGCCAGTTGTAACCCCTACGGTAGGATAGGTCGTGTAACCCCTATGCGCAGTCGAGTCCTTGGATGGTTCATATGAAACCATCTAGTGTTTGCTTTTGTTGTGTCTGGATGTAAGTCGTAATCTTCCTTCGGGAATGTGTAAACGACTACATCACCCATTTGGATTTTAAATGGATGTGTTTTGGCCTTTCGGCCCTTGCATGATTTGATTTAGTGTCACGCCCACCCCCTTACTAGGCACCCATCTATCTTGCTTTCCCTCTTCCGAGTCATGAGACCTTTTACCGCTCCAACAGGATGCCTGTTGTAACTCGTACTGGTACCTCTACCCAGCAGCCCGAAGCCGGAGCATCCTCTCAGCCAGAGGCAGGCCACGACCAAACCAACGACCAAGCTCCACCACCACCTCCTCCAAGCATGGACATGGCTCAGCTTCTCCAAGCTTTCCGAGAGGAACGCCAAGCCAACACTGCAGCTCTCCAGCTGATTGCTCAAGCTGTCGCCAACAACCGCCAGCCGGCGGGGAATGGCAATGGACGTTCCACGTTGGCAGAGTTCAAGAAGCATGCACCGCCAACCTTCATCGAGACTGCTGAACCCCTGGATGCTGATGACTGGGTCCGTTCCATTGAGGATATACTGGAACTAGTCGGATGCACCGAAGATCGCGAGAAGGTGGCTTATGCAGCCCACTGCCTCGGGGGAACTGCAAGAGCTTGGTGGGATGGATTCAAGGCCATGCATGCTGAACAAGACATCACTTGGGTGAACTTCAAGGCAGAATTCCGCAAGGCCCACATTCCTTCCGGAATCATGGCTATCAAAAAGCGCGAGTTCCGAGCCCTGAAGCAGGGAAGTGGCACTGTCAAGGAGTACATGCAGAAGTTCAGCATTCTGTCAAGGTATGCCCCTGAGGATGTCAGCACTGATGCTGCCAAAAGGGAGCGCTTCATGGAAGGCCTTAATCAGACTCTGCAATACTTGCTTGTCGTGTGCGACTGCCCTTCTTTCCCTGACCTGGTGAACAAGGCACTTATGCTTGAAGACAAGCGGCGTGCTTTGGAAGACACTCGCAAGTGCAAGCTGGTCAGTAAGGGAAGTTCCAGCAACCAGAAGCCTCGTCCGTGGCAGTCAGCCCCGGCCAAGCCAACCTATCAGCAGCCAAGAGCTCCCGCACCTCGTGCCAATCCTCAGCCTCAGCAGTATGCCAACCCCAGGCCAGCCTTCAACCCTAATACCAGTGGTGGCAACAAGATCAACACTCCAAACCAAGTCACTTGCTTTGGATGTGGTCAGCCCGGACACATCTCTAGGGTGTGCCCCAACAAGAAGCCTGATGCCCCGCGCCCCAATGCGCAGAACCAGGGACAAGGCCGTGGAATGCCACCAAGGAACCCAGCTCCTCGCAATCCACCGAACTATGGGAAGGGGCGTGTGAATCACGTCACTGCTAAAGAAGCCCAGGAAGACCGAGACATCGTGCTGGGTACGTTCCTTGTCAACTCAGCACCTGCAACTGTCTTGTTTGATTCTGGAGCAACGCATTCATTTGTCACTCAAAGATTTAAATTAAGAAGTGGCATGACCCCTACACCCCTGAATAACCCTATGGTGGTACAAACCCCCGGAGCCGAGATGAGAGCCAAGATAGGCTGTAAAGGAGTCGGTATTACCATTAACGGTGTAGACTTCCTAGCAGACCTTATCGTCCTGAGATCGCAAGGCTTGGATGTGATCTTAGGGATGGATTGGCTCAGTAAGCACCAAGGCTTGTTAGACTGTGCCAATCGAACAGTCACTGTGACCAATGACCAAGGTGTCGAAGTCAAGTTTGCCCCCAACTCCTCTTCCGCTCAAGCCGCTAAAGTCAACTGTCTGTCTGAAGTTGGGCTAGATCAAGTACCGGTGGTATGTGAGTATCCTGATGTCTTTCCGGATGAACTATCGGGAATTCCCCCTGACCGTGACATTGAGTTCATCATCGAGCTCGTGCCCGGAGCAGGACCCATCTATAAGAAGCCTTATAGAATGGGGACGGAAGAATTAGCCGAGTTGAAGAAGCAGCTAGAAGAGCAGCTAAGGAAGGGATTTATCCGCCCAAGTGCCTCCCCTTGGGGATCTCCTGTTCTGTTTGTGGCAAAGAGGGACGGTACCATCCGCTTATGCATTGACTATCGTTCCCTCAATGAAGTTACAATCAAGAACAAGTACCCACTTCCCAAGATCGAAGATCTGTTTGATCAGCTCAGCGGAGCCAAGGTATTCTCCAAGATCGACCTCAGATCTGGGTATTACCAGCTGAAGATCAGACCCCAAGATATTCCAAAGACGGCATTCGTAACCAGATATGGCCTGTACGAGTGCACGGCATGTCTTTTGGGTTAACCAATGCCCCAGCTTACTTCATGTATCTCATGAATAAAGTCTTCATGGAATATTTGGACAAGTTTGTTGTTGTCTTCATTGATGACATTCTTGTGTTCTCGAAGTCGGAGGAAGAGCATGAGCAGCATCTGAGGATGGTCCTAGACAAGCTTCGTGAGCACCAACTGTATGCCAAATTCAGCAAGTGTGAGTTCTGGCTACATAAAGTTGGATTCTTAGGTCATGTCTTGACCGAGGAAGGATTATCTGTTGATCCTGCAAAAATCGAAGCTGTGACCCAATGGCAATCTCCAACGACCGTCAAGGAAGTCAGAAGCTTCCTCGGATTAGCGGGCTATTACCGCAAGTTCGTGGAAGGATTCTCTAGCATTGCACGACCAATGACTCAGCTCCTCAAGAAGGACAAGAAGTTCGAGTGGACGCCAAAATGCGAAGAGAGCTTCCAAGAGCTCAAGAAGAGATTGACCACCGCCCCAGTTATGGCAACACCTGATATTCACAAGGAGTTCGTGATATATTGTGATGCCTCTCGAACCGGATTGGGAAGCGTTCTGATGCAAGAAGGCCGCGTCATAGCATACCTCTCCAGGCAGCTACGACCCCATGAGGAGAACTATGCTACTCACGATCTTGAGCTAGCGGCAGTAGTTCATGCCTTGAAGACATGGCGGCATTACCTCCTAGGGAAACGGTGTGAGATTTACACAGACCATAAAAGTCTGAAGTATATTTTCACCCAAAAGGAATTGAACATGAGGCAGCGGAGATGGTTGGAACTCATCAAAGATTATGACCTCAGTGTTCAGTATCACCCTGGAAAGGCTAACGTGGTGGCCGATGCCTTAAGCAGGAAGGCTTGCTCTTTGAATGTCGTTATTCAAGAAAGACAGCCAACCTTGTTTAAGGAGATCGAACAATTCAGTATGGAATTGGTCACCCCTGGATTTCTGGATCATTTGGAAGTCAGACCGACCCTGATGGACGACGTCAAGAAGGCTCAAGATGGACACGCAAGCATTGAAGGTATCAAGAAGAAGATGAAGCTGGGCAAGGCCCCAGGATTCTCCGAAGACGAGCACGGGATTGTTTGGTACAAAGGTCGCCTCTGCGTACCAAACAACACCGAGCTGAAGACGCTGATTCTGCAAGAAGCCCACGACACTCCGTATTCCATCCACCCCGGAGGAACCAAGATGTACCAAGATTTGAAGGCACGATTCTGGTGGCACGGGATGAAAAGAGAGATTGCATTGCAAGGTGTGATGTGTGCCAAAGGGTCAAGGTTGAATATCAGCGACCTGCTGGATTGCTTCAACCACTCAAGGTTCCTGAGTGGAAGTGGGATAAAGTCGGAATGGACTTCATTACTGGATTACCAAGGTCGAATAGAGGGCATGACTCTATCTGGGTCCTAGTCGATCATTTGACCAAGGTGGCCCATTTCATTCCTGTCAAGACCACTTATGATGGGAACCGGCTGGCAGCTCTCTACATCGACCGAATCGTAAGTCTTCACGGTGTTCCCAAGGAGATTGTGTCAGATCGAGGAACCCAGTTCACCTCAAGGTTCTGGAAGAAGTTCCAAGAAGCCTTGGGAACCAAGTTGTCTTTCAGCACAGCTTTCCACCCACAGACCGGAGGACAGACTGAGCGAGTCAATCAGATTCCCGAAGACATGCTCCGAGCCTGTGTCCTGGCATATGGAGCCAAGTGGGAAGACTGTCTCCCTTTTGCCGAGTTCTCCTATAACAACAGTTACCAGTCAAGCCTTCAGATGGCACCATTTGAGGTGTTGTACGGACATAATGTCGCACACCCCTCAACTGGTCAGAAACTGGATAAGGACTAGTCTTTGGACCGGATAATCTCCGCGCAGCAGAAGAGCAAGTCCAGCTAGTCAGAGAGCGATTAAAGGCAGCCAAGTCAAGGCAGAAGAGTTATGCTGACACTCGACGCCGAGACATGAGTTTCCATGTCGGGGACCATGTTTACCTGCGGGTAACTCCTCTGAAGGGAACCAAGCGTTTCCATGTCAAGGGGAAGCTCGCACCAAGGTTCATTGGACCCTTTGAGATCACTGCACGACGAGGAGAAGTGGCTTATCAGTTGGAACTACCACCTGAGCTATCCGATGTGCACAATGTGTTCCATGTGTCACAACTCCGGAAATGTCTCCAAGTTCCAGACAAGCCCAATCTCTACAAGGATGTGGATCACCAAGCCATTGATCTGCAGTCTGATCTGACCTACCGCGAGAAGCCCATTCGTATTCTGGACGAAGCAAAACAACGTACGCGGAGCCGTACCATCAAGTACTTCAAGGTCCAGTGGAGCCACCACACCGAAGCAGAAGCAACCTGGGAACGAGAAGACTATCTTAGATCCGAGTTTCCCGACCTCTTTTAAGCCCTAGTTTAGGAATCTCGGGGACGAGATTCTTGTAAGGGGTGTAGGTCTGTCACACCCTGCATTTTGTAACATGTTATTTGTAACTTTGAAGCATGAAAATTTGGACCAGCAAATTTTTTTAGCATCATTTGGCTTTTATTTGGAATTGAGTTTTCTTCATTTGCTTTTTCATGTGCTCATTAAAGTCAACTATGATCTCTTGTAGAATTCATCTCCATACCCAAAACTACTGCCCAATGATCATGCCAAGTGTTATATAACAGTATAGTATTTTCTTACAAAATTAATTTGGCCAAAAAGTATTTTATGAATTTAGTTTTCCAAAAACCCCTGAATTGAGATTTGCACTGTAAGTACTTGATTTAGGGTGAGTAAATTATTTCAAAAGGTTTATTTGAGACCTAGTAGTCATAGGACTCCCAGAAACCACAAAGGTATAATTTTAAAAGTTATTTTCCTATTTTATTTAAAAGCTTTTTCTTAAGGCCAGAAATGGTCTTTAATAGGGGAAAATTATTTAACTATTTCAAAAATATTTGCCAAAATTCAGAGAGACTCAGAGGACATATATTGTCCATATATAAGAGTTTCAACACTTGGTCATGTTCAAAATAATGGGCTAAACCCTCTAAAACCCTTTCTAGATATTTCAAGCTTTTGAAATATTTACAAAGGAAACTTTCTCCAAAAATTCCAGGGAAATTCTATCATGTCATATATGACATATTTGATGATCTTGCCAAGTCCCATGCCTTGGGAAGCAAGAAAACATCCTCAAACCCCTTCATAACCATTCTGTCCATATTTGAAGTTTGAGCAACTTTACATTGCCAAACTTATCCAAATGCTCTCAAACTTGGTGCACATGCTAGAATGACCTAATAAGGCATCTAGACCAAATGGCACAAGATTTGGAATAGAGCAACTTGATCAGATCACCTCAAAACCCTTTCGGTTCAAATGCAAATTTGAACAACTTTACATTACCAACTTTTTATCTGGAACTTCAAACTTTGTGGGCATGATCAATACCCCAAATGATGATGCTACACCAAGTGGTGCATCAAGGGGAGATGATTAGCTTGACTCAATCAAGATGAAACTATTTCTGTTGATTTCTAGGGTTCACCAAAGTTACATTGGCCAGTTTCTCCAAATGAGCCCAAATTTGGTGAAGCACCCTATTTTCTCATGTCTTTCAACCCTGTCAAGTGCCATGTCAAGTGGAATTCATTTACTTGACCAAACACTGATCAAACACCTTCTGCAGAATTTCTAAAACCCTCAACTTGATCACTTCTTCTTTTCTCCATGGCCTCAACTTCTTACCACAGGCTCATTGAGTTACCAGCTACCTCCAGTAACTCCCCCAGCACCCCAGCTCCATGATTGAGGGGTGAAACCCCTGTTTTACCTTGCTGGACAGCAGGTTTCTACCATTTCACCAGCCCTCTCCCTCTCTCTCTGCATCTCCAGGGCATCCAAGGCCTCAGGGCATTTCTTTACTTCTCCTACAACGTGCTAGACACTATTGGACACGCTAGATCGGACCAAACCGGCGAGAGCACGCTGATGCCAGCAATACGCATGCTTTGGAGCGCGCGAACAGTGCCCTCCGCACGCTGGCTCCAGCCAATCGCCGATCCTCGACAGCCTCGAGCCTCCCCCTCGCGGCAGTCGAGGCGCCTCGACGTCCGCGACCTCCCCGGCGCTGTCCCCCCTCCTCCTGCGCCCTCCAGTGAACGTCGTCGCACGCGCACCGGCCGCCCGCTTCGGCCATTCTTCTGCTCCACACGCGCGCGCGCCTCTGACGCTGCCCCGCTCCTCCTCTCACCTCTACTGGACGTGGAGCTCATCCAGGAACTCCCCAGACTCACTCCCCTAGCCTCCCGTGCGCTGTAGCCTCGCCGGTGAGCTCGCCGGCGCACTGGACCATGGGCCCCCGTCGAGCTCCTATAAATAGGCCCTCCCGAGCCTCTCCAACACCATCACCAGCCTCACACCACTCCATTGATCCCCCCAGCACCCTCCACTCCTCCCCAGGACGCCTCAGTGCTCGGGATCGACCGGAGCTCCGCCGCGTCGGGCCGCCGGCGATCTCGAGGTACAGGCCTTCCCTGCCTCTCCTTCCACTCGTTTCGGAACCGCCGCACTCCACTGATCCTTTCCCCTCTATTTCCCCCTCCGTTTGTAGTCGGAAACGGCCGCAGCAACTACCCTCCGACGAGCCTCCGCCGTCCCACCTCGTCGCCGGCGAACCAGACCTCCCCGCCGTGCCACACCACCACCACAGCAACCGCGACACGACGCTGGTCACGTTCCTGCCCTCCGTTACCGTCGCCGTGGCCGGAATCCTCGCCGGTGAGCTCGCCGTCGCCGAGGCCGTGGGGTTAGAGATGACAGGCGGGCCCCGCCTGTCATCCCCCCACCTCTCTCCCCCTCCTCTGTGCCGCTGACCCACGGGCCCCGCCCGTCAGGTTTGAAAACCTGACGTGCGCGCGCTGGCTCCCGTACGGCTGGGCCAGTCCATCTGGGCCGTGCACTGTGGCCCTCTCTGGCCCAGTACACAGGACCCTTTCTCCTTTTTCTTTTCTGTAAATGCTTTAAACATTTATACAGAAAAGAATATTGATCCAAATTTAATATTTCCAACTCCTAAAATCTTGTAATATTCCAACCTATTTAATGGTACTACTTTCATTCAAATCCATGAAACTTTGCTGTACTGTTCAAATTAAATTCAAATTTGGGCAATAATACTCATGTTCAAAAATCAATCTATTCCACTCTGTAACTCCAAAACTCCAACTAAGATTTTTCCCCATCTTAGAAATCCCTCTAGTATTTTACAAAAATGAGTTGACATTTTTCTGAGCACTTTGATTTTTCTGTTTTGTTTGTATTCTTATTTTTCCGTTATTATTATGCGACGTATAGATCCCGTATTTGACGAAGTTGCTGTGGAAGAAGAAGGAGAAGGATTTGAAGACTTTGAAGACCAAGCCAATCCAGGCAAGCAGCCCTTTGACCATGATACACTTGTTCCTCGGAACCCGTTTGTTTCCGATGCATGATGATAGGGTTACGATGGTAACCTAGATGAACCACCACATGATGCATGCTTTATTGTTGATCTTGCTATATGCTAGATGACATGCAATAGATGGTCATGATGCTTATATGATGCATGTGTGATATGAACCCTCGTAGTTGAAATCTTTGCATGAACCCATCGGGTGCCCCTAATGTCCGAGGGTGATGAAGTGTTAGGTCATCACTTGAGGAAGAAGTGATGTGCCGGTAATATCATTGTGCATGGTGGAATGATGGATTAGATTTATGTGTGACTACCATCCCAACCAAACATGTGCAACCACACTACCCCTTATGGGACGGGGCTTTATTGATTACTTAGGTCGATACTAGCATGGTGCCCGCATTACTAGTGACGGGAAGACTTGAGGTCTTTCCCGGGACGGGGTCGTGCTTGGATAGACGACCATGATTGTTTTCACAGGGCACCGGACACACCGTTGGTCCCTTCGGGTACGCGTGACATTGAAATTAGGGCAAGTCCCGTGATCTATTGTTTGTACCCGAGGGCCGTGTACCAACGAGTGGACTCTATGTTAGTGTCGTCTAAGGAAAGGTAATGACCGGGTGCTTACCCCGGGTACTTGAGGTACCGCGGGTCGTGGATGGCACGGAAGTTCCCCGGATCTTGTGGGTAAAGTGTACAACCTCTGCAGAGTATAAAACTATTCGAATAGCCGTGTCCACGGTCATGGACAGTTGGGTGGTGCTACTTAAACTATGTCCAGAATTTTACTTCATCGGTGTTGGAATGTGTGTGATAAGTCAAGGATGGGTACTTGACTCGATGAGTTGAATCATTCATGTTGATATCGGTAACCTGTCTTTGAGGTTACGCGAGGTTATTGATGCATAAACTTGATGGTAGAAGTATTGTTCTAGCATTGCTAGATTGATCATTATTATTCAATTGCACTGTTTCTTTGTACCACATCATGGGTTGCTTGCGAGTACATTCAAAGTACTCATTGGCTTGCCACTGGTTATTTAATTGGCCAGGCATGGAAGAGCAGGAATATGAGGAAGAGTTCTTTGGAGACGACCATGCGAACTAGGACGCTATCCCAGTCAGAATGCCTGTAGGGTTAAGGCAGATGGCATGGGTTCTACCCGTTTATCGAAGACTTCCGCTACTTAAGTTATTGCTATTCAGCCCGCGAGGCTCTATCTATGTAAGACTTGGCCATAATGGCCTTAATTCGTGTAAGACTATTTGTATGGATGTAAGACTTTTGTTATTCAGCTTCTGTGTGTTCAGTGAGCATTGATCTCTGGGATCACTGTACACGTGCATTCGGTGATCTCGACTTCTAAGTCGGGGTCCCCACACCGGGTCATCAAAGGACCAACATTATAACTACTGGAAAGTTGTCCCAACCATCATATCTTACCGAGATTCAGATCCGATTGGTGTCATGATACCCTAGACTCAGGATGTTCGAGAAGAAAAGGTGCAACACAAATTGACGAAAGGTCATTGCAAGATTCTCGGGAAATGAACTATGGGAGCAGTTTCCCAAAACAATAGTTCATCATTAAACCAAGGATAGGGTGAGGAGGTGGCTGATGGGCTCAGCGTCAATTTATCGAGAATTCCAAACGGATGGATTTCCACAGTAATGTGAACAAGAAGACGACACTTGTCAATTCCAATGATATAATGTTGTATGCTCGAGGAAAACATACACCATTAATCATTAGTTGAAAGGTGTGCCCGAAATATGACCTTAGGCAGCAAGATCAAGGTTAGAGTGATGATTCAATAACCAACAGTCTAAGAATGAACTGTCGATCGTTAACTTCAAAGCAATAGGGTTGCTAGAAGTACATAGCTCAAGCAGCATCGTTAGAATATTGATATCCCAGTTAAAAACAACACGGGGACCAAGGAAGAATGGCGATGGTGAGAAATATCATCATACCGATAATTTTTAAGAGGTGGAGCAATCCCCACAACATTCTCGACATAAAAGACAGTAATACTTCAAGGCAGAACACAACACTAGCTGGAGAGCAAGTTGTATTCATAATGTGGGCAAGTTCACGATGAAAGGAAGTCAAGGGGGTTGTCGATGATATTAAAAATCATCGAGGGGAAGGAGGGTATTTCTCATCATGAACACAGTTGACATCTCAGAAGAAGTCAAAGTGTTGAAGGTGATCCGACACATTTGTCGGGAGGTTTCAAGAGGATGTAATCAAACAACATTGGCAACAAGCAAGGGAATGATGAAGTGGCAAGTTATAGGATCAATATATAAGATGCAAGCTCGGAACCAAAGTTGCCTTTCAAGACAAGCAACATGATGTTGAAAGTTCGACGTAAGTCGTGCTCTATCTCTGAAGAATTCGTGCACCAAAGAAGGACGAGGTAGCACAGTCAAAGATAGCTAGACAAGGGGCGTACCCGATAGTCTTAGGAATAAACCAGATTGAGTTTAAAAATTTCCCAGTAACATCTACTAGGGGTGTTGAATTTTTAGAGCAGATTTGATTTACTAAACGGTGTCCTCGGTTGACGGCAACCTAAAACCCATAGAGTGATTACGACAAGCAAAGGTATTACTTCATCAAAAGTTCAAAAGGTGTAGTGCAAAGGCATGATATCCTTGAGATATCAGGGGGTAAAACTCGAAGGTAGAACACGATAGAAGTTGAACCGGGTCATTAACCTATGACAGTAGATACTTTAACCTTGTCAAAAATTGACGAGGCCTGGAATGGATTTATTCCAGATATATTGAATAAGGATAGCATGGTCGGAACCATAACTGTAAGGAATCAATTCAAGAATATCGAAAGAATCACACAGCTGGATAATCATTTTGCAAGAAGCTTCCGAGACGGTCTACATCATTTTCATGGGCATGAACACAAAGTTCAAGGTCGACTCCCACTTCTTTAATGCATATCATTTCATTCACCTCTCGCCTTGATAAAACTATAGTGTTGGAATTTTATCTGGTAGAACACCAGAAGAGTATGACTTGTGAAAACTTTCAGGTTCTCACGGATTAGCGAAAGGCATAGGTTCAACCCGTCGGGCATCTTAGTAACATATACCACAAGTTTCAAAAGTAAACACTCAAACTCAAAAGCAGAGCATGGTTGGCCAAGCAGAGGATACAATTTACCAAAGGCATTATGTATCAGGGGAAGAACTCACAAGGTGATTGAATATGAAGGGCACTGTCGGATAACAATCCAACCATGGATCGGGCGGTCCACAACGGAGCTGATGTGAGTATCGGTACTCACTCAGAGGAAGAAAGAATGTAGAGGCATCAATTTCAAGAATCACATGATTAGTCGGATGCTTAAATAGAAAGAAATTATGGTTTCCAAAAACGAAGGATCAGAAGAAGACGCTCTGATCAATGATGGATGAGTTGAAAATACATTAGTTGGACAATCAATAAAGGTTTGAATTGCCGAGAACCAACTCATGTCCGGAATGACGTGTGAGCCGGAAGGATAATTTGAAAAGGGTAACCGATGACTGCGTGCATATGCATACATTGAATCAATAGGCTCAAAATGGCTAAGACAAGGGATGTTAATCGAAGATTACTACTCATATGGAATTAACCATAATGCAAGCTGGCAAGAATTTCAGGAGTAACAGGCTGTAGAGGATTTTCGAAAGATCAAAAGGTATTCCGATGAATTTTGTGAGACACATTAACAATCGAGAAGAACGGATTCTCGATAAATGTGAGAAAAATAACCGTAAGGGTTTTCATGTGAAACAAAACTACAAGACAGTAAACTCAAAGGATTCTCGGAACATCGGAGAATATTTCGAGGCATCTTGTAACAACAAGTGCGACGAGGAATGATCATGAGAGTGAGAAGTGCATGCAGAGGTCCATAGGGACATATCGGTGGCAGTGAATTGCAAAGACAATGAGCACAAGGGTCTCGGGAGATTATCGAGGGATACCCTCAGAATCTTCTGACGAAGTAGTTGATCTTCTGGAATGAGGGCTCTCCGGGGGAAATAGTTACGAGAACCTAGAGTCGGAGTTAGTAAAATCTTTTAAGCCGAACAGAAGAGAGATCAGAGTCCCAGAGTATGGAAGAGGAATAAAAGATCCTAATACCACCCATTGGTGTTGTGGGCCCGTAAGCCACACAACAAGTTAGTAAATTTGTTTTTCAAAGACTAGACTCAACTTCGGCCAAGGAGTTGGAAAGGGGGATTCCTACAGGCAGTCGGCTCTGATACCAAATTGTGACGCCCCCGATTTGACCGTACACTAATCATGCACGCAAATGTGTACGACCAAGGTCAGGGACTCACTGATAGATATCACAACACAACTCTAGACACAAATTAAAAATAATACAAGCTTTATATTACAAGTCAGGGGCCTCGAGGGCTCGAATACAAAAGCTCGAAAACACAAGAGTCAGCGGAAGCAATAATATCTGAGTACAGACATAAGTTAAACAAGTTTGCCTTAAGAAGGCTAGCACAAAAGTAACAACGATCGAAAAGGCAAGGCCTCCTGCCTGGGACCTCCTAACCACTCCTCGAAGCCGAACTCCATGTAGAAACATCCTCGGGATCATCTGGTTCCTGGACTCCACCACCTGGTTGCATCATCCGAGAAGAAGGGACAACAGGGGGAAATGGGGAGAAAAGCAACCGTGAGTACTCATCCAAAGTACTCGCAAGCAAGGATCTACACTACATATGCAATCGTATCAGTGGAAATGGGGGGTAATATCTGTGGGCTAAACTGCAGAATGCCGGAATAAGAGAGGGATACTTAATCCAAGCGAAGACTACGCTTCTCGCAACGTCCATCTTGCAGCAGAAGAAGAGAGTAGCTGGAAGTAACAAGTATCCTCGCTTCTGGCAGCCTCCGTCTTGAAGCAGTAGAAGGGAATAGATGGTAAGTTCACCAAGTAACATCGTATAGCATAAACCTACCCGGTGATCCTCCCCTCGTCACCCTGTGAGAGAGCAATCATCGAGTTATATCTGGCACTTGTAAGGGTGTGTTTTATTAAGTATCCGGTTCTAGTTGTCATGAGGTCAGAGTACAACTCCGGGTCGTCCTTTTACCGAGGGACACGGCTATTCGAATAGATTAACTTCCCTGCAGGGGTGCACCACATAACCCAGCACGCTTGATCCCATTTGGCCGGACACACTTTCAGGGTCATGCCCGGCCTCGGAAGATCAACACGTCGCAGCCCTACCTAAGCACAGCAGAGAGGTCAGCACGTCGGTCTAAATCCTAAGCACATAGGGGTCTGGGCCCATCGCCCAATGCACACCTGCACGTTGCGAGGGCGGCCGGTGAGCAGACCTAGCAACCTCCATTACTAAGGAAGTTACGTTACGCGGTCCAACCCGGCGCGCGCCGCTATACCGCTGACGTCAAAAAGGCTTCGGCTGATACCACGACGTCGAGTACCCATAACTATTCCCACGCAGCTGGTTAGTGCGTATAGACCAAATGGCCAAACTCAGATCAAATATCCAAACTCGTTAAGCGTTTTATTATGAAATAACCGCGGACAACGACCAGGGCCAGGCCACCTCTCCACTGGGTGTCTCAACCTGCCCCTGTCGCTCCGCCACCAAGATCCACTCGGGGGCCGTCGGGAACTCAGGCCCACCACTGCCTGGATGGAGCCACCCGTCCTTTCAGCCCCCCACATCAAATCACTTGCGGGTACTCAATGAGCCGACCCGACTTTAGTCACATCATGTGTCATGTATAAGTGTATTTAAAATATACCCATGATCACCCCCAAGTGATCACGGCCCGATAGAATAGCAGGGCAGACGGACAAGGGTGTAGGGCCACTGATGGAATACTAGCATCCTATACTAAGCATTTAGGATTGCAGGTGAAGTATCAACAGTGGTAGCAACAATGACAGGCTATGCAGCAGAATAGGAGTATCGAAAGCAGTAACATGCTACACTACTCTAATGCAAGCAGTAGAGAGAAGAATAGGCGATATCTGGTGATCAAAAGGGGGGGCTTGCCTGGAAGCTCTGCAGGCGAAAGGAATCTTCGGAAGCGTAGCCGTAGTCAAACACCGCAGCATCAATGGTCTCGGGGTCTATCACAGTATCAGAGTCTACCGAAAATAAGCAACGAAGGGGAAACAAATAAATAACAGAGCAAACAATAGCACACAAAGCATAACAGGGAAAATACGCAGTGCTACGTGTGACCTAACGCGGTAGGAGGTGATACTGGCAAGGATGAAAAACATCCGGGAAAGTATTCCCGGTGTTTCGCATTTTCGGGCAGATGAAACAGAGGGGGAATGTTGCATGTTCGGTATGATAGAGAGGTGTAGTGGACGAACGGGTAGCGTAGTCGGATGCGTCTCGTCGTTCTGAGCAACTTTCATGTACAAAGTATTTTCATCCGAGTTACGGTTTAAAAGATATGATTTTCTAAAGTTTATATTAATTTCTGGGATTTAATATTAATTAAATTAATTCAAAAAAGGATTTATGACATCATCATGACATCATGCTGACGTCATCATGGTTGACTGGTCAAACTGACCAGTGGGGCCCGTGTGTCATACACCGTTAAGCATAATCTGGGTTTATCTAATCTACTTACTATTTAGTTAAACTAACTAGTTAATTAGATTAATTAAACAGGATTAATTAACTTAATTAATTTGTTAATTAATTAATATTTTTATTTTTATTTTTTTTAAATCCTCTTTTTTTTTGTTCTGGGGTGCGGGGCCCGGGTGTCATTGGCCCAGAGGGCCTTATTGGGTTACGGGCGACGGGCACTTGGGGCGACGGGCGCCCGACCGCCCACCGGGCGCTGTGGCCAGCGGGCGCTGGCCGAGCGGGCGCTGGGCGCTCGGCCGTCGGAACGGCGAGGCCAGCTGCCCCCGCCGCCGGCGGCGACGCCACAGCGGGGCGGCGTTGGAGCGCGGCAGTGGCGGGGCTGCAGGCGCCAAAGATGGGGCGGGGCGGCGCGGTGAACCGAAGCAATAGCGGCGGAGGGCAGAAGCAGCAGTGGCTCGTAGAGGAGCACGGCGGACAGCCGCAGGCACGATCGGCGCGATGGCGGGTGGCGCAGAAGGTCGCGGGCGTGGTGACGACGCGGTGAGGGGGGATGGCGCAGGGACTGTGTCGCAGGGCACCACCGCAGCGTGGTGAGCGCGGCCAGAAGCACGGGATGGCGTGCGGCTTGTCGTCTGTGTCGAGAGCGTCCCGGAGCGAGAGCTCCAGCGCGCGAGCGCGTTGGGTGGTGAGCGAGCAAGGGGGGAGAGGAGGCCCAGGGCCTCACCGTGGGGCTGTAGGGAAACGGCAGCGGGGGGCCGAGGAGGAGGGTGGGGACGACGGCAGGGCGGCTCCGGCGATGTCCGTGGAGCTCCGGGCGGCAGTGTCGTCGTCTGGTTGGTGGCGAGTTGCGGGCAGCGCACACGCGCAGTAGCAGGCGCCGGGACGGCCGGACGAGGGGCGCCGTCGTGGGAGAGGGGTCGGGGGCACGAGGCTGCCCCGGGCGACGGCCAGGGGGTGAGCCCCGATCCGATCTGGATCGGGAGGGGAGGGAGAGACGAGGGAGTGGGGGGATGTGTGCGGGTCGTGGGCTAGGGTTTGACCGGGTGGGGTTATGGAGGAGTGAGGGGGCAACCTGGGCCGGTTTGGGCCGGCCTGGCTAGTAGCTGGGCCAAGTGGCACAGTGGGGGGGGGGTTCCCTATTTTGTTTCCTTTTGTTTTTTTTTTGCCATTTACTTTCTAATTAATTTTTGTTTTATAAAATACAAAATTAGTACCTAAATTATTGCAATACTTTTAGCCCTCTCCTACAAAAGTTTTGACTCCCAAACAAAATAGTTTAATAATTTATAAATTAAAAAGACATTTAATTAATCATCTTTGATGTTGTTTTAATTATTTTAGGATATATAAATTCTTAATAAATGTTGATTTCTTCACCACTATTATGTAAAGATTATTTGCCACATATAGAACATTTTGTTTTTTTTTTTTGACTTTTGAGAACTTTAATTATTTGACTTTGTTTTAAATTTGAAATTCAAATCGGTTTGAATCATCGCGAAATTATCAACAGTAATTGTGGTGGTGTGGCATCATTAGCAGAGTTTTACTGTAGCTTGATTACCCGGGCGTCACAGGTTTAAGGCAGCAAATAGAACTTATGACCTCTGCTATCTTTGGTGAGCACTCAACTGTACATGCTTTTCATCTTTACAATCCTTGTTCCGCTCCGGTTTAACTTTGACAAACATAATTAGGGCGACGCATAACTCATCTTGGAGATGATGTCCGGAAGAAGCTCAAGGCCTCTTATACCCTGGTGGAGTAGCTGTATTCCGACGCTCAAAGGGTTATAAGTGCAATGTCCCATCAGAAACCGGCCCCAACTACCATCCAAGGTACTTTGGAGAAGCTATCTGTCCTGCCTGTGCGCCTGGTGGAAGTGAAGAAATCTGCTACACGGGCTGGCTCTCTTATAGCACTGACCCGGGCCAAGGCATGGGTTCCGGACTTTGATCCGGAGGAGGATATGAACGGATATCCCAGCAATAAAGAGGATGGATCCACCTTCTCTGCCGAAGACCTCTGTGCCTTAACCAAAGAGATGCGCCCACTCGCCAGCAAACTTGCCGATGAAGCTGATCTGACAAGGTATCATCCGGCCTATGACTTAGAAAATGAACGAGTGGAGCGGCCGGTTTACGATACTGAGAATCTGATCCCACCGGTTCGTGGCCATACTTCCGCTCCAGATGTTGATCCGTCATATCTTATTAATGAGGAAATGTACTTCCGTGCCCTCTCCATGATTGATTGGCGCGTTCCCGATTTCCAGCCACTACCTGAAGATGAAGAAGACCCGGAAAACGTCGATCCTCAGCCTTCACAGCGTGAAGAGGAGTCGTAAACCGTCCGGTTTAATTCATAGCTGTTGAACACTTTTGCAAAAACTTTAATCCGTTCGGGCCTGCGGGTGCCTTGTAATAGGATAGTTTGAAACATTGTCTTTGCCCCAATGCGGATGTCATAGCTTGACTCGGCGTCTGCCAATTTAATCTCTTGTTTGCTATGGTTGATCCATCTATGTTATCTGCATCTGCATAAACAATGCTAAAAAGATGTCCTGGCGGTTTACCACCGGACCTATTACATTGCTCCCATAGACATATATTGAAAAAGTATCTATTTTATACCCAAAAAAATACCTCATACCTCTGATTAAGTGTGCCTGACGTCCTTAATCCGGTAGGCATAACTGAAAGTGTAGATGCTGATGAGGCTCTTGGCTCTCTTGGCATTTGCCTGATGACTGTTACGGGTTATGATAAACGCCGGTTTAAATCATGCTGGTGTTCATGACCCAGACTTTAAACTAATGCTGGTATTCATGACCCAGACTTTTAACTTGCAGATATATGGTCAACTTTGAAGTTGCCCAATCCCGGATCAATAGACTTGGTTAACAGCAAAAACTTGCAAAATCACAGAAACAAAACATTTTTGGCAAATAAAACCATGTAGTCGAGGCTTTTTACGAGCTGTCAGGCTCCAAATTCGAGGCTTTTTGCGAGCTGCCAGGCTCCTGGCTTTTTGTGAGCGGCCTTTAAGCTCTAGGCATTTTTTTAAGAGCGGCCTTTAAGCTCTTGGCTTTTCACGAGCTGCCAGGCTCCATATTTAAGGCTTCTGATTCGAATACGATCAGTAAATCGGACCAAAGGGGTTAAGCTAGGATTCGAATATGATCATGTAGCCCCCAGTGGTTTTGAGAAGTTTTTATGAGGCTTCTGATTCGAATACGATCAGTAAACCGGACCAAAGGGGTTAAGCTAGGATTCGAATACGATCATGTAGCCCCCAGTGGTTTTGAGAAGTTTTTATGAGGCTTCTGATTCGAATACGATCAGTAAACCGGACCAAAGGGGTTAAGCTAGGATTCGAATACGATCATGTAGCCCCCAGTGGTTCTGACATTGCACCGATCAATGGATTTGAATACGATCCAAATCGGACCCAAAAGGGGTTAAGCTATGATTCGAATGCGATCAAGAAGCCCCCTAGTGAGTTTGACTATGTTCTCTTTGGTTCGAATACGACCTATGTTTGAACAGGAAGCCCCCTAGCGACCGTAGAGGCAGGGTACCTATATGGGAGTTGCGCTTGTGTGGCAAACCCTCTTTGGTCCCTTATATAATTGTCCTGCATATCAAAATAGACAGATCAAAGCATCTTGTTTTCTTGATGAAAATGATATATATCAAGAGAAATAAACTTTAGATGGATATCACCTGAGTGAATTCCCATAAGACACTTATATTTGAAGAAGATGGCTGATCCCCTGGTTTACCGGGGGTGTGATACGTCCAAAACGTATCTATAATTTCTGCTTGCTCCATGCCACTTTTGGGTGATATTGCTATGATATTCATACACTTCCATACACTTTTGATCATATTTGGACTAACTTACTAATCCAGTGCACCCCAGTGCCAGTTTCTGTTTTCGGCTATTTTTGTATTTCAGGTTTTCACGTTTCGAGAACTGCCCAGAAAAATACAGAAAAAATATATAAAAAATCAGCGTTCCGGGAACGACACTGCTTCCGAAGGGGAGCCTGGGGGGGGGCACAGGGGCTCCAGGCGCCCTGTGGGCGCGCCCCCCCCTGGGCCGCGCCGGGGGGGCGCCTCGGCCCCCCGAGAGCCCCCCGGTGCCCTACTTTGGAAGATATTTAAAGGGTCCCCCGTAACCCTTGAAACAGGACTTCTTTTTGCGATTCCATCTCTGTTCCGCCGCCGCCGCCGCTTCCAAGATCGGGAGCACCAGGAGAACTCTTCCCGGCACCCTGCCGGAGGGGAGGATCACCACCGGGAGCTTCTCCACCACCATGGACGCTTCCCGGATGACTCGTGAGTAGTCTCCCTTGGACCATGAGTCCATGACCAGTAGCTATGTGATGTTCTCCTCCCGTTCTTGTGCTTTACTAATTAGTCCTCGTGAGCTACCCTACATGATCGAGGCACCTATGTAATCCTTATGTTGTTGCTATGTTGAGTTTGCTGGGATCCGATGGATTATGAGATTATGTTCAGATTGATCTTGAGTAATATATTTGATTCACCTCTTTTATATTTTATTTCATAAGTAATTCTTGCATGTTCTCCGTTGTTATTTATTGCTTTGGCCGAGTAATAGGTAGTGACTCCAAGAGGGAACGTTATGCTCGATTGTGGGTTCATGCCCCTCGATGACTAGCTTGAGTGACAGAAACATGAGTCTAGGGGATGTGCTGTTGCCACAAGGGGGAAAACAACGGTGCTTGTGCCCGCGGGTGCAAGGATTGTTTACTTTACGCAAAGTTCTTTTAATGCAGTTGTCTGTTGCATTGAGTTTACACTATGGGTGGGACTCGCAACTTAATACCAGCGAGATGTCCTGGATAGATATCTCAAGGTGGATGATTAGTAGTAGATGCAGATGGATTTCGGTCTACTTACTTTGGCGTACCGCCCATGCTTTGAACCTCAACCTTTCTTGTAATGTAGTCAGCATTGGTTTGCGTTCGTGGTCCTGTCAATTGCCCAGCTGTAATTTGTTTACCTCACATAGCTGTTTTATCGTCTTTTGGGAGAGAGACATCACTAGTGAACATCATGTGACTCCGGTCCATATTACCATCATTGATCACATACACTATTTACTTTCCGCTATTTTATTTACTATTGCAAAACACTATCTATCACTACTATCATATTGCTTTTAACCTTTGTGAACTGCAAGGCCGGAGAGCTGGACAACCTCTCTGTACCGTTGGGAGCAAAGTTATTTGTATCTGTGTGCAGGTCCACGTTGATTGCTAATTGCGCCGTTAGCGGTTGACACCTACCTGTTGAACCTAGGAGTCTCTGGGGATTCGATCCTTGGCATCTTTGCTAGGGGAAAACACTTCTACTTACTGCATCTTACACCTTCCACTTGGGGTAATCCAACGAGGGGTTCGAGGCCCATCAAGGAGTATTTTCTGGCGCCGTTGCCGGGGACTCCACTCTTCAGGATAGGGGAGTTGCATGCTATCTTTTACCTTTGCTTTTTAGTCTTGTTAGTTTACCTTTCATTATTTGCTTTAGTTCCTTTTATCGAAAATCACAAAAATAGTTATCTTGCTTGCTTGCTACTATGGATTCCACCGAGAACACCAAGTTGTGTGACTTCACTAGTCACAACAACGATGACTTTATCAGCACACCTATCACTACACCTGCCACTTCAGCACCTTCATATGAAATTAAACCTGCTTTACTGAACTTAGTTATGAAAGAACAATTCTCCGGTGCTGGAGATGATGCTGCTTTACACTTGAACAACTTTGTAGAACTTTGTGATATGCAAAAGTATCAAGAAATAGATGGTAATATTGTTAAGCTTAAGCTTTTTCCTTTCTCTTTGAGAGGAGGAGCTAAAATTTGGTTTCAGTCTTTGCCTAGAAATAGCATAGATTCATGGGACAAGTGCAAAGATGCTTTTATCGGAAGATACTATCCACCAGCTAAAATTATCCAACTTAGAAGTAACATCATGAATTTTAAACAATTGGATAATGAACATGTTGCCCAAGCTTGGGAACGTATGAAGTCTCTTATCAAGAACTGCCCTACTCACGGTTTGACTACTTGGATGGTTATCCAAACTTTTTATGCAGGCTTGAACTTTACCTCGCGGAACTTGTTAGATTCGGCCACGGGAGGAACTTTTATGTCAACTACACTTGGTGCTGCCACAAAGCTTCTCGATGAGATGATGAACAACTATTCCCAATGGCACACCGAACGCGCTCCAGCAGGTAGGAAGGTAAACTCTGTCGAGGAGATTTCCTCCCTCAATGAAAAAGTTGACTTGATCATGTCTCTACTTTCGAAGCAATCTACTGTTGATCCTCTTGATGTTCCTTTGAATTCTTTGATTGCTCAAGAACAAGTAGATGTTAACTTTATATCTAGAAACAATTTCAACAACAATGCTTATAGGAGTAACTTTGGTAACAATTCTAGACCGTTCCCCTCTAACTCTTATGGGAACAACAATGCTTATCCTAGTACCAAGAACTCCAACACTGAACTAGAGACTATGCTTAGAGATTTCATCACTACCCAAGAAGCCTTTAATAAGAATGTAGAAGAGTGACTACATAAACTAGATGATCTTTCTTTTAAGGTAGACCACTTAGCCAATGAGTTAAAATTGCTAAAAATTGAAACTTCTTCTCTTAAGGAGAAGGAAGTCATCCCTATTAATGCTACTCAAGTGCAAATCAATGAAAATATTAGGATGATGGCTAAGCTTAAAGAGAGATGGGCTAGAGAAAGGGAGGAAGAAGAGAGAATTAAGAGCCTTCCTACCCACCACACTGTTGCTACTATCCAAGTTATTGAGAATGTTCACACTCTTAGCACCCAATGTACTCCTGGTCCCAATGGACCTATTAATGGTGATGCTATGTCAACTACCAAACAGGTGAACCTTAAGGACACCTCTACCACTTTACTTGATGCTCGTGACCTTGATTTTGATAATTGCACTCTTACCGAAGTTATTGATTTCCTTCACAAAATGTCTAGAGATCCCCGCACTAGCACGCTTAACCTTGCCTTCACAGAGCATATCACTAATGCTCTCATCAAAGCCAGGGAGGAGAAACTTAGAGTAGAAGCCTCCATACCTAGAAAGCTAGAGGATGGTTGGGATCCTATGATAAAAAATTATTTGAATGACTTCTCTTGTTATGCATTATGTGATGTTGGTGCTAGTACCTCTGTTATGCCCAAAAGGATATATGATATGCTTAAATTGAAACCTTATGATTCTTGTTCTTTTGGTGTTCGTCTCGTTGATTCTTCCATAAAGAAACCTTTGGGGAGGATTGACGATGTTCTTATTGTTGTCAATGATAATTATGTGCCCGTTGATTTCACTATTATGGATATTGAATGTGATCCTTCATGTCTAATTATTTTGGGACGTCCCTTTTTGCGCACCGTTGGTGCTGTCATTGACATGAAAGAGGGTAATATAAAATTTCAGTTTCCTCTCAAGAAAGGGATGGAACACTTCCCTCGTAAGAAGGTCAAGTTACCTTTTGAGTCCGTTGTACGGGCTAGTTATTCTTTTACTCTTGATAAAACTTGATCTATGTATTATGCCTAGCTTAAAGGCATAAAAGAAAGCGCTTTTGGGAGGCAGCCCACATGAATAAAAATTTTGCTTTTGTTGTGTCTTGATGATGTTTACTGCTGTAGAATCATCATTGTATCTTTGCTTTTCATATTTGTGCCAAGTATAGCCTCTGATTGCTAGAAAGTTCAAAAGTTGTGAGGTGCTGTCCAGGAAACAGATTCTGTCCTTGGATAGAAAAATTCGTATAAAATCACCAGATCATCTTTTGGTCTGAATTGTTTCGACAGCGTTCTCTATATAATTGTCTTTCGTGCGTCAGTTCTGAATTTTTTGATTTGAGTTGCAGAAGTATCCCGAACAGGTCAATTACTGCCTGCTGTTCTGTTTTTCACAGATTCTGTCCTGTTTTGCCTTACCTTCACTTTGCAAATTAAGAACTTGCTTTTTCTTTGCAAAAACCTTTTGGCAATCTTGAGAAACAGTAGAACTTCAAGAATATCCTTATTTCCAGCAAGGTATAATTATTTTATTAAGGGTACTAACCTCGCTAATCAGATTATGAATGAGTTATGTATGAAGGGAGTTTTCAAGTGTGCGAGGGAAGATGATAAAAAGATTCAGGAGTGTCAAGCGCTCAAGCTTGGGGAAGCCCCCGTGCACCCCCAAGAAATATTCAAGGAGACTCAAGCGTCTAAGCTTGGGGATGCCCCCCGTGCATCCCCTTCTCCATCAACATTATCAGTTCGTCTTTCGTTCCGCTATATTTTTATCACTTCATGTGTTATGTGCTATGCTTGGAGCGTCTTGTTTTTAGTTTTCTTTTTAGTTTTTCATAACGAGTCGGAACCCAGCATTCCTTTATGTGGGAGAGAAACACGCTCCACCTCTACCTAGAACATTACATAGAATTTTCATGTCTATCTATGCTGTGTGTGTTCTTTATCTTTTAATAGCTACTATCGTGCTCTGCTCCTAGTATTCATGCTTATCTTTTCAAGAGCTTTTATTTAGTTGGTTGCTTGAACTCTTTTTAATTACCATGCTCACCTTATTAAGAGAGTTTGCTTCCGTTGCATGGGTTAATATGTCTATGATAAATATGCTACTTTCATGATGGTGCTTAGTAGTTCAAGTTTTCTTATGGTTAATCTCAAGTAGCTGGGGGGTTCCCAATGTGTTATTGGAGTACCAACTTGGTTTGTTTGCCTATGATGTGGTATGGTTTAGTAATATCTTCCTTCGAGAATTTACTTTGATTGACTTGGCGTATGCTCACGCATATTCAAGACTGTAAAGAAAGTCTGTCAAGCCTTGATGATCTTTTGTTTCTGAGTAGCGATATAACTACCATGCCTGATTCAATATTGCTTTGTCGCTCTGCATGATTATGACCGTCATTGCTCTCTTAGTTGGTCGCTCCGAGTCTTTTGCTAACCTCCACCTGCACTAAGCAAATTAATCATGCAATACATAGCTCGTGGGAAAGTAGCCTAAAAACTATTGTGGTAAAGAATATGTTGCTTATGTATCTTATTTCTTATGAGTTGCTTGCTGAGCGGTAACCATGTTTCTGGGGACGCCATCAACTGTCACACTTTGTTGAATATCATGTGAGTTGCTATGCATGTTCGTCTTGTCTGAAGTAAGGGTGATTTACCGTGGGTTGAATTAATATGCATATTGTTAAAGAAGAACATTGGGCCGCCAACCAAAGCCATGCATCATGGTGGAAGTTTTAGCTTGGACCTTAATCCTCAATCTCTCATGAGAATATGCTTATGCATTAAAGAGGAGTCCATCATCTATTTTCTATGTTGTCCCGGTATGGATGTCCTCAAGTTGAGATTTATCAAAAACGAGAAATCAAATGCGATCTATCTCCTTGGACCTTTGTACAGGTGGCATAGAGGTACCCCTTTGTGACACTTGGTAAAAACATATGCAATGCAATGATAACCCATGGGGATCCGAGCTAATTAGGACAAGGAGCGAGCACTATTGGTATTCGATGCATGAGGCTTGCAACTTATAAGATGTTTTATACATGACACATATGAAGTACTACTACCATTGACACAATTGCTTCCATGTTTCATAATAAAAAGCTCTAGCACTTTAAGCACCAACTACTGAGAGCATGATTGTCATTCTGAGTGTAATGTGCATTGTCCCAAAGTAGCATTGTCTTTTATATGATTGTGATATCGTTTATTCTGAAATGATTGTATCTAGTCATCACTTAAACCTTGAAGGTGCCCTTGCATTTATGTTTTGCATCACTAAAGGGGGCAAGCTAGATATCACTTGATCATATTTTCACATCTTGTTCATTGCAAATCTTTTTGATGTTTCAGTTTCATATTGTAAAACTTTCAGTCATTTGTGATTTTCTCTTGAGACAACTTAGTTACTTTAGAATCATTGTCTCGGTAAGCTTTTGTCATATGACTATGAGAAAGTCTTATATGGTTAATAGCATGTCACCACAGAAATTATTCTTGTTATCATTTACCTACTCGAGGACGAGCAGGAATTAAGCTTGGGGATGTTGATACGTCCAAAACGTATCTATAATTTCTGCTTGCTCCATGCCACTTTTGGGTGATATTGCTATGATATTCATACACTTCCATACACTTTTGATCATATTTGGACTAACTTACTAATCCAGTGCACCCCAGTGCCAGTTTCTGTTTTCGGTTGTTTTCGTATTTCAGGTTTTCACGTTTCGAGAACTGCCCAGAAAAATACAGAAAAAATATATAAAAAATCAGCGTTCCGGGAACGACACTGCTTCCGAAGGGGAGCCTGGGGGGGGCACAGGGGCTCCAGGCGCCCTGTGGGCGCCCCCCCCCCCTGGGCCGCGCCGGGGGGGCGCCTCGGCCCCCCGAGGGCCCCCCGGTGCCCTACTTTGGCAGATATTTAAAGGGTCCCCCGTAACCCTTGAAACAGGACTTCTTTTCGCGATCCCATCTCTGTTCCGCCGCCGCCGCCGCTTCCAAGATCGGGAGCACCAGGAGAACTCTTCCCGGCACCCTGCCGGAGGGGAGGATCACCACCGGGAGCTTCTCCACCACCATGGACGCCTCCCGGATGACTCGTCAGTAGTCTCCCTTGGACCATGAGTCCATGACCAGTAGCTATGTGATGTTCTCCTCCCGTTCTTGTGCTTCACTAATTAGTCCTCATGAGCTGCCCTACATGATCGAGGCACCTATGTAATCCTTATGCTGTTGCTATGTTGAGTTTGCTGGGATCCGATGGATTATGAGATTATGTTCAGATTGATCTTGAGTAATATATTTGATTCACCTCTTTTATATTTTAGTTCATAAGTAATTCTTGCATGTTCTCCGTTGTTATTTATTGCTTTGGCCAAGTAGTAGGTAGTGACTCCAAGAGGAAACGTTATGCTCGATTGTGGGTTCATGCCCCTCGATGACTAGCTTGAGTGACAGAAACATGAGTCTAGGGGATGTGCTGTTTCCACAAGGGGGAAAACAACGGTGCTTGTGCCCGCGGGTGCAAGGATTGTTTACTTTACGCAAAGTTCTTTTAATGCAGTTGTCTGTTGCATTGAGTTTACACTATGGGTGGGACTCGCAACTTAATACTAGCGAGATGTTCTGGATAGATATCTCAAGGTGGATGATTAGTAGTAGATGCAGATGGATTTCGGTCTACTTACTTTGGCGTACCGCCCATGCTTTGAACCTCAACTTTTCTTGTAATGTAGTCAGCATTGGTTTGCGTTCGTGGTCCTGTCAATTGCCCAGCTGTAATTTGTTTACCTCACATAACTGTTTTATCGTCTTTTGGGAGAGAGACATCACTAGTGAACATCATGTGACTCCGGTCCATATTACCATCATTGATCACATACACTATTTACTTTCCGCTATTTTATTTACTATTGCAAAACACTATCTATCACTACTATCATATTGCTTTTAACCCTTTGTGAACTGCAAGGCCGGAGAGATTGACAACCTCTCTGTACTCGTTGGGAGCAAAGTTATTTGTATCTGTGTGCAGGTCCACGTTGATTGCTAATTGCGCCGTTAGCGGTTGACACCTACCTGTTGAACCTAGGAGTCTCTGGGGATTCGATCCTTGGCATCTTTGCTAGGGGAAAACACTTCTACTTACTGCATCTTACACCTTCCACTTGGGGTAATCCAACGAGGGGTTCGAGGCCCATCAGGGTGCCGGTTTATTTATTAATCATAATATATACATGATACATGAAGCGGAGCCCATGGCTCATGTGTAGTAAGGCCGCAGAAGAGCAATGTTCCACGGCCTCTTCGTCTCTTCCTCTGCTGTCCGTGAGTCTTTATGTTCTCGAACATCCACCAGGTAGTATGAACCGTTGTGTAGGTTCTCGCTGACCACAAAGGGACCTTCCCAAGGTGGGGATAATTTGTGCATATCTGTCTGGTCTTGGATGAGCCGGAGCACCAGGTCCCCCTCCTGGAACGTCCTGGTCTTAACCAGATGGCTGTGATATCGACGCAGGTCTTGCTGATAAATTGCTGATCATGTCGCTGTCGTGTCCCGTTCCTCATCCAGCCTGTCTAAGCTGTCCTGCCTTGCTTGCTCATTGGCCGCTTCAACATAAGCTGTCACCCGTGGTGAGTCGTGCCGGATATCACTAGGGAGAACCGCTTCAGCACCATATACCATGAAGAAGGGCGTATAGCCTCTAGACCTGTTAGGCGTAGTGTTGATGCTCCAGAGGACAGAAGGTAACTCCTCGACCCAGCAAACGTGTGTTCTTTGCAAGGGAGTCATAAGCCGGGGCTTGATGCCTCGCAAGATCTCTTGGTTGGCCCTCTCAGCTTGACCATTGGATTGAGGGTGAGCTACTGAAGACACATCCAGGCGAATATGTTCCCTTTGGCAAAACTCTTCCATCTCTCCTTTAGATAGATTAGTGTCATTATCAGTAATGATGCTGTGTGGAAAGCCAAACCGGAAAATTACCTTTTTGATGAATTTAACCGTTGTTGCCGCATCACACTTACTGACAGGCTCTGCCTCAATCCACTTTGTAAACTTGTCCACTGCCACCAACAGGTGGGTTTTCTGATCTTGGGATCATTTAAAAGGTCCAACCATATCAAGCCCCCAAGTTGCAAACGGCCAAGTAATTGGAATCATCCGCAGCTCCTGCGCCGGAACAAGAGCACGCCATGAAAATTTCTGACAAGCGTCACATCTCCGGACTAGATCCTCCGCATCAGCATGGGCCGTTAACCAGTAGAACCCGTGACGAAAAGCCTTGGCTACCAATGATTTTGAACCGGCGTGATGACCAAAATCTCCTTCGTGTATCTCTCGAAGAATATCACTGCCTTCCTCCGACGATACACAACGCTGAAATGCCCCAGAAACGCTGCGGTGATGAAGTTCTCCGTTGACGATAGTCATAGATTTGGATCGCCGGATTATCTGCCTAGCTTCAACCTCATCATCCGGCAACTCTCCTCGGCTCTGGTACGCCAAGTAAGGGAGTGTCCAATCCGGAATAACATGAAGCGCTGCAACTAGCTGTGCTTCCGGATCAGGAACAGCCAAATCCTCCTCCGATGGTACCTGAACCGATGGACTGTGTAATTCATCCAAGAAGGTATTTGGTGGAACCGGTTTACGCTGAGAGCCCAGCCTGCTTAATGCATCGGCCGCTTCATTTTTCCGCCGGTCTATGTGATCCACCTGATATCCCTTGAAATATCCTGCAATCGCTTCAACTTCTCGCATGTAAGCTGCCATGAGCGGATCTTTAGAGTCCCACTTGCCAGACACTTGTTGCGCCACTAGATCTGAATCACCAAAACACTTGACCCGGCTCAAGTTCATCTCCTTAGCCATCCGTAGGCCGTGAAGGAGGGCTTCATATTCAGCAGCATTGTTAGTGCAAGGGAACATTAGTCGGAGGACATAACAAAACTTGTCACCTCGTGGGGAGGTTAACACGACTCCAGCCCTCGAGCCTTCTAATTGCCTTGAACCGTCAAAGTGGATAGTCGAGTATGTATGATCCGGCTTCTCCTCTGGTGCTTGCAATTCTGTCCAATCATTGATAAAATCTACCAATGATTGGGATTTAATAGCAGTACGGGGTACATACTTCAATCCGTGTGGGCTAAGCTCAATGGCCCACTTTGCTACTCTGCGAGTAGCTTCTCTGTTCTGGATTATATCCCCCAATGGAGCTGAGCTGACAACAGTAATTGGGTGGCCCTGGAAATAGTGCTTCAGCTTTCGGTTTGCCATGAACACGCCATATACCAGCTTCTGCCAGTGTAGATACCTTTGCTTTGATTTAATTATAACCTCACTGACGTAGTCAACCGGGCGCTGAACCGAATATTCCTTGCCTGCTTCCTTACGTTCCACCACAATTGCCACGCTAACTGCACGGGCATTGGCGGCCACGTATAACAGCAGCGGCTCGTTATCAACAGCGGCAACAAGAACTGGTGGCTCTGCTAATTGCCGCTTCAAATCCTCGAACGCAGCGTTTGCAGCATCGTTCCATATAAACCGGTCTGTCTTTTTCAACATCTGATAAAGTGGGATCGCCTTTTCTCCCAAACGGCTAATGAATCGGCTCAACACTGTAATCCGGCCTGCTATGCGCTGGACATCATTGATACAAGCCGGTTTAGTCAAGGATGTGA
This sequence comes from Secale cereale, assembly GCA_902687465.1. NCBI lineage: Eukaryota > Viridiplantae > Streptophyta > Magnoliopsida > Poales > Poaceae > Secale > Secale cereale. The sequence goes on along the minus strand of LR738711.1, from coordinate 722,590,468 downwards.
TCGCCTTGATCTTCTCCGGGTTGGCCTCTATTCCTCTGTTTGATACTAAGAATCCAAGGAGCTTGCCTGCCGGAACACCAAAAACGCACTTCTCCGGATTAAGCATCATCTTATAAACCCGGAGGTTGTCAAAGGTTTCCTTTAGGTCTTCTATCAGCGTCTCCTCCTTCCTTGACTTCACCACAATGTCATCAACATAAGCATGGACATTTTTTCTGATCTGCCCTTTGAGACAATTCTGTACGCAACGCTGGTAAGTTGCTTGGGCACTCTTGAGCCCAAAGGGCATAGACACATAGCAGGAGGCTCCGAAGGGAGTTATGAAAGTTGTCTTCTCCTGGTCCTTAACTGCCATTTTGATTTGATGATATCCTGAATATGCATCCAAAAAACTTAGCCGCTCACATCCTGTCGTAGCATCAATAATCTGATCAATACGGGGGAGAGCAAAAGGATCAGTTGGACAAGCCTTGTTTAAGTCTGTGTAATCCACACACATCCTCCACGTTCCATTTTTCTTTAACACCAGTACCAGATTCGCCAACCACTCCGGATGGAACACCTCAACTATGAACCCTGCGGCCAAAAGCCTGGCCACTTCCTCACCTATGGCCTTGCGCCTCTCCTCATTGAAGCGGCGCAGGTACTGCTTAACCGGTTTAAACTTCGGATCAATATTAAGACTGTGCTCAACAAGTTCCCTCGATATACCTGGCATGTCAGAAGGTTTCCATGCAAAGATATCCCGATTCTCACGGATGAACTCAATGAGCGCGCTTTCCTATTTGGGGTCTAGGTTAGCGTTGATAGTGAACTGCTTGGATGAATCGCCTGGTACAAAGTCAACTTGCTTGGTTTCCTCTGCCGATTTAAACTTCAACGCCGAATCATGCTCTGTAGTTGGCTTTTGTAACGGGGACATATCTGCCGGATCGACGTTGTCCTTGTAGAATTTCAACTCCTCCGTAGCACAGACTGCCTCTGCATAGGCTGCATCTCCTTCCTCGCATTACAATGCGATCTTGATGGGCCTCGAACCCCTCGTTGGTTACCCCAAGTGGAAGGTGTAAGATGCAGTAAGTAGAAGTGTTTTCCCCTAGCAAAGATGCCAAGGATCGAATCCCCAGAGACTCCTAGGTTCAACAAGTAGGTGTCAATTGCTAACGGCGCAATTAGCAATCAATGTGGACCTGCACACAGATACAAATAACTTTGCTCCCAACGAGTACAGAGAGGTTGTCAATCCCTCCGGCCTTGTAGTTCACAAAGGGTTAAAAGCAATATGATAGTAGTGATAGATAGTTTTTGCAATAGTAGGTAAATAACGAAAAGTAAATAGTGGATGTGATCAATGATGGTAATATGGACCGGAGTCTCATGATGTTCACTAGTGATGTCTCTCTCCCAAAAGATGATAAAACAGCTATGTGAGGTAAACAAATTACAGCTGGGCAATTGACAGGACCACGAACGCAAACCAATGCTGACTACATTGCAAGAAATGTTGAGGTTCAAAGCATGGGCGGTACGCCAAAGTAAGTAGACCGAAATCCATCAATATCTACTACTAATCATCCACCTTGAGATATCTAGCCAGAACATCTCGCTGGTATTAAGTTGCGAGTCCCACCCATAGTGTAAACTCAATGCAACAGACAACTGCATCAAAAGAACTTTGCGTAAAGTAAACAATCCTTGCACCCGCGGGCACAAGCACCGTTGTTTTCCCCCTTGTGGCAACAGCACATCCCCTAGACTCATGTTTCTGTCACTCAAGCTAGTCATCGAGGGGCATGAACCCGCAATCGAGCATAACGTTCCCTCTTCGAGTCACTACCTATTACTCGGCCAAAGCAATAAATAACAACGGAGAACATGCAAGAATTACTTATGAACTAAAATATAAAAGAGGTGAATCAAATATATTACTCAAGATCAATCTGAACATAATCTCATAATCCATCGGATCCCAGCAAACTCAACATAGCAACAGCATAAGGATTACATAGGTGCCTCGATCACGTAGGGCAGCTCACGAGGACTAATTAGTGAAGCACAAGAACGGGAGGAGAACATCACATAGCTACTGGTCATGGACTCATGGTCCAAGGGAGACTACTCACGAGTCATCCGGGAGGCGTCCATGGTGGTGGAGAAGCTCCCGGTGGTGATCCTCCCCTCCGGCAGGGTGCCGGGAAGATTTCTCCTGGTGCTCCCGATCTTGGAAGCGGCGGCCGCGGCGGAACAAAGATGGGATCGCGAAAAGAGTTCCTGTTCTGAGGGTTACGGAGGACCCTTTAAATATATGCCAAAGTAGGGCACCGGGGGAGCCTCGGGGGGCCGAGGCGCCCCCCCGGCGCGGCCCAGGGGGGGCGCGCCCACAGGGCGCCTGGAGCCCCTGTGCCCCCCCCCCAGGCTGCCCTTCGGACGCAGTGTTGTTTCCGGATCGCTGATTTTTTATATAATTTTTCTCGATTTTTCTGGGCAGTTCTCGAAACATGAAAACCTGAAATACAAAAACAGCCGAAAACAGAAACTGGCACTGGGGTGCACTGGATTAGTAAGTTAGTCCAAATATGACCAAAAGTGTATGGAAGTGTATGAATATCATAGCAATATCACCCAAAAGTGGCATGGAGCAAGCAGAAATTATAGATACGTTTTGGACGTATCAACATCCCCAAGCTTAATTCCTGCTCGTCCTCGAGTAGGTAAATGATAACAAGAATAATTTCTGTGGTGACATGCTATTAACCATATAGGACTTTCTCATAGTCATATGACAAAAGCTTACTGAGACAATGATTCTATAGTAATTAAGTTGTCTCAAGAGAAAATCACAAATGACTGAAAGTTTTACAACATGGAACTGAAACATCAAAAAGATTTGCAATGAACATGATGTGCAAATATGATAAAGTGATATCTAGCTTGCCCCCTTTAGTGATGCAAAACATAAACGCAGGGGCACCTTCAAGGTTTAAGTGATGACTAGATACAATCATTTCAGAATAAACGATATCACAATCATGCAAAAGACAATGCTACTTTGGGACAATGCACATTACACTTAGAATGACAATCATGCTCTCAGTAGTTGGTGCTTCAACATAAAGGTAAAAGAAAGGTTAAGTGCTAAAGCTTTTTATTTTGAAAACATGGAAGCAATTGTGTCAACGGTAGTAGTACTTCATATGTGTCATGTATAAAACATCATATAAGTTGCAAGCCTCATGCATCAAATACTAATAGTGCTCGCTCCTTGTCCTAATTAGCTCGGATCCCCATGGGTTATCATTGCATTGCATATGTTTTAACCAAGTGTCACAAAGGGGTACCTCTATGCCACCTGTACAAAGGTCCAAGGAGATAGATCGCATTTGATTTTTCGTTTTTGATAGATCTCAACTTGAGGACATCCATACCGGGACAACATAGAAAATAGATGATGGACTCCTCTTTAATGCATAAGCATATTCTCATGAGAGATTGTGGATTAAGGTCCAAGCTAAAACTTCCACCATGATGCATGGCTTTGGTTGGCGGCCCAATGTTCTTCTCTAACAATATGCATATTAATTCAACCCACGGTAAATCACCCTTACTTCAGACAAGACGAACATGCATAGCAACTCACATGATATTCAACAAAAGTGTGACAGTTGATGGCGTCCCCAGAAACATGGTTACCGCTCAGCAAGCAACTTATAAGAAATAAGATACATAAGCAACATATTCTTTACCACAATAGTTTTTAGGATACTTTCCCATGAGCTATGTATTGCATGGTTAATTTGCTTAGTGCAGGTGGAGGTTAGCAAAAGACTGGGAGCGACCAACTAAGAGAGCAATGACGGTCATAATCATGCAGAGCGACAAAGCAATATTGAATCAGGCATGGTAGTTATATCACTACTTAGAAACAAAAGATCATCAAGGCTTGACAGACTTTCTTTACAGTCTTGAATATGCGTGAGCATACGCCAAGTCAATCAAAATAAATTCTCGAAGGAAGATATTACTAAACCATACCACATCATAGGCAAACAAAACAAGTTGGTACTCCAATAACACATTGGGAACCCCCCAGCTATTTGAGATTAACCAAAAGAAAACCTGAACTACTAAGCACCATCATGAAAGTAGCATCTTTATCATAGACACATTAACCAATGCAACGGAAGCAAACTCTCTTAATAAGGTGAGCATGGTAATTAAAGAGAGTTCAAGCAACCAACTAAATAAAAGCTCTTGGAAAGATAAGCATGAATACTAAGAGCAGAGTATGATAGTAGCTATTAAAAGACAAAGAACACACACAGCATAGATAGACATGAAAATTCTATGTAATGTTCTAGGTAGAGGTGGAGCGTGTTTCTCTCCCACATAAAGGAATGCTGGGTTCCGACTCATGAAAAACTAAAAAGAAAACTAAAAGCAAGACGGTCCAAGCATAGCACATAACACATGAAGTGATAAAAATATAGCGGAACGAAAGACGAACTGATAGTGTTGATGGAGAAGGGGATGAACGGGGGCATCCCCAAGCTTAGACGCTTGAGTCTCCTTGAATATTTCTTGGGGGTGCACGGGGGCATCCCCAAGCTTGAGCGCTTGACACTCCTGAATCTTTTTATCATCTTCCCTCGCACACTTGAAAACTCCCTTCATACACAAATCATCATAATCTGATTAGCGAGGTTAGTATCCTTAATAAAATAATTATACCTTGCTGGAAATAAGGATATTCTTGAATTTCTACTGTTTCTCAAGATTGCCAAAAGGTTTTTGCAAAGAAAAAGCAAGTTCTTAATTTGCAAAGTGAAGGTAAGGCAAAACAGGACAGAATCTGTGAAAAACAGAACAGCAGGCAGTAATTGATCTGTTCGGGATACTTCTGCAACTCAAATCAAAAAACTCAGAACTGACGCACGAAAGACAATTATATAGAGAACGCTGTCGAAAAAATTCAGACCAAAAAGATGATCTGGTGATTTTATACGAATTATTCTATCCAAGGACAGAATCTGTTTCCTGGACAGCACCTCACAACTTTTGAACTTTCTAGCAATCAGAGGCTATACTTGGCACAAATATGAAAAGCAAAGATACAATGATGATGCTACAGCAGTAAACAACATCAAGACACAACAAAAGCAAAAAATTTATTCATGTGGGCTGCCTCCCAAAAGCGCTTTCTTTTATGCCTTTAAGCTAGGCATAATGCATAGATCAAGTTTTATCAAGAGTAAAAGAATAACTAGCCCGTACAACGGACTCAAAAGGTAACTTGATCTTCTTACGAGGGAAGTGTTCCATCCCTTTTTTGAGAGGAAACTGAAATTTTATATTACCCTCTTTCATGTCAATGACAGCACCAACGGTGCGCAAAAAAGGACGTCCCAAAATAATTGGACATGAAGGATCACATTCAATATCCATAATAGTGAAATAAACGGGCACATAATTATCATTGACAACAATAAGAACATCATCGATCCTCCTCAAAGGTTTCTTTATGGAAGAATCAACGAGAACATTACCAAAAGAACAAGAATCAAAAGGTTTCAAATTAAGCATATCATATAGTCTTTTGGGTATAATAGAAGTAATAGCTACAATATCACATAAAGCAAAGCATGAGAAATTATGTATCTTAATTTTAATCATAGAATCCCAACCATCTTCTAGCTTTCTAGGTATGGAGGCTTCTACTCTAAGTTTCTCCTCCCTAGCTTTGATGAGAGCATTAGTGATATGCTCTGTGAAGGCAAGATTAAGCGTGCTAGTGTTGGGATCTTTAGCCATTCCTTGTAGAAAGGTGACAACTTCTGAAATACTACAATTATCAAAATCAATTTTATCATTAGTGGGAAGAATTGTAGTGTCATCCTCTTTGTTTAATTCGCTCTCTATTATAAGAGTTTGAACATCTTCCCAAGTTTGGGGGAAGCTTAGGAGCAATTTTAAACTGAGGCTCATACTTTTTTTCTGGAAGACCATGCCATGGGCATAACTCTCCGTCAAAACTAGTATAATCACAAGGTTTATTTTATTTGTAAATCCCGTCAGAGATAAGTGGGGCAATGGAAGTAGGGGTGTACTCCTCCCATTTAGTGTTTTTGGTAGAACCCATAGTAGCAAGCAAGCAAGATAACTATTTTCGTGATTTTCGATAAAAGGAACTAAAGCAAAAAATGAAAGGTAAACTAACAAGACTAAAAAAGCAAAGGTAAAAGATCGCATGCAACTCCCCTATCCTGAAGAGTGGAGTCCCCGGCAACGGCGCCAGAAAATACTCCTTGATGGGCCTCGAACCCCTCGTTGGTTACCCCAAGTGGAAGGTGTAAGATGCAGTAAGTAGAAGTGTTTTCCCCTAGCAAAGATGCCAAGGATCGAATCCCCAGAGACTCCTAGGTTCAACAAGTATGTGTCAATTGCTAACGGCGCAATTAGCAATCAACGTGGACCTGCACACAGATACAAATAACTTTGCTTCCAACGAGTACAGAGAGGTTGTCAATCCCTCCGGCCTTGTAATTCACAAAGGGTTAAAAGCAATATGATAGTAGTGATAGATAGTTTTTGCAATAGTAGGTAAATAACGAAAAGTAAATAGTGGATGTGATCAATGATGGTAATATGGACCGGAGTCTCATGATGTTCACTAGTGATGTCTCTCTCCCAAAAGACGATAAAACAGCTATGTGAGGTAAACAAATTACAGCTGGGCAATTGACAGGACCACGAACGCAAACCAATGCTGACTACATTGCAAGAAAGGTTAAGGTTCAAAGCATGGGCGGTACGCCAAAGTAAGTAGACCGAAATCCATCAATATCTACTACTAATCATCCACCTTGAGATATCTATCCAGAACATCTCGGTGGTATTAAGTTGCGAGTCCCACCCATAGTGTAAACTCAATGCAACAGACAACTGCATTAAAAGAACTTTGCGTAAAGTAAACAATCCTTGCACCCGCGGGCACAAGCACCGTTGTTTTCCCCCTTGTGGCAACAGCACATCCCCTAGACTCATGTTTCTGTCACTCAAGCTAGTCATCGAGGGGCATGAACCCACAATCGGGCATAACGTTCCCTCTTGGAGTCACTACCTATTACTCGGCCAAAGCAATAAATAACAACGGAGAACATGCAAGAATTACTTATGAACTAAAATATAAAAGAGGTGAATCAAATATATTACTCAAGATCAATCTGAACATAATCTCATAATCCATCGGATCCCAGCAAACTCAACATAGCAACAGCATAAGGATTACATAGGTGCCTCGATCATGTAGGGCAGCTCACGAGGACTAATTAGTGAAGCACAAGAGCGGGAGGAGAACATCACATAGCTACTGGTCATGGACTCATGGTCCAAGGGAGACTACTCACGAGTCATCCGGGAGGCGTCCATGGTGGTGGAGAAGCTCCCGGTGGTGATCCTCCCCTCCGGCAGGGTGCCGGGAAGAGTTCTCCTGGTGCTCCCGATCTTGGAAGCGGCGGGGGCGGCGGAACAAAGATGGGATCGCGAAAAGAGTTCCTGTTCTGAGGGTTATGGAGGACCCTTTAAATATATGCCAAAGTAGGGCACCGGGGGAGCCTCGGGGGGCCCAGGCGCCCCCCAGCGCGGCCCAGGGGGGGCGCGCTCACAGGGCGCCTGGAGCCCCTGTGCCCCCCCCCCCAGGCTGCCCTTCGGACGCAGTGTTGTTTCCGGATCGCTGATTTTTTATATAATTTTTCTGGATTTTTCTGGGCAGTTCTCGAAACGTGAAAACCTGAAATACAAAAACAGCCGAAAACAGAAATTGGCACTGGGGTGCACTGGATTAGTAAGTTAGTCCAAATATGATCAAAAGTGTATGGAAGTGTATGAATATCATAGCAATATCACCCAAAAGTGGCATGGAGCAAGCAGAAATTATAGATACGTTTTGGACGTATCAGATCTTCCGACTTCCGTGAACCGTGATGGTTCCCTTGTGACCCGGCATCTTGAGCTGTAAATAAACATAGCACTGTCTAGCCATGAACTTGGCGTAAACCGGTCTCCCAAATAGAGCATGATATGGGCTCCAGATTTTTACGACCTCATAGGTCACTGTCTCTGACCTAGAATCCTGCTCATCCCCAAAGGTGACTTCTAGATCAATTTTCCCAACTGGGTAAGCCAATTTACCTGGCACCACTCCATGGAATACCGTGTTGGATTGTCTCAACTTCTTGTCTGTCAACCCCATACGCCGAAAAGTCTCATAATATAAGATATTGATACTGCTGCCGCCGTCCTTGAGTACCTTTGTGAATTTGTAGCCACCCACCTGTGGTGCAACCACTAGGGCCAACTGGCCCGGATTATCAACCCGTGGCGGGTGATCCTCCCTACTCCATACAATAGGTTGTTCCGACCAACGTAGAAAACGTGGCGTTAGCGGTTCAACTGCGTGCACTGCCCGCTTCAGAACCTTTTGATCTCGTTTGCACAAACTCATGGTAAAAACATGGTACTATCCACTACTTAGCTCCTTCGGATTACTCTGATATCCGGATTTCTGCTACTGCTGGCGCTGCTGATTGCCTTGGTTGTTGTAACCACCCTGACCATGCTGCTGGTTGCCTTGGTTGTTGTAACCACCCTGACCATGCTGCTGATTACCTTGGTTGTTGTAACCGCCATGATATCCTGATCCGGAACCATTACCCTGGTAACCCGGACCCTGAAAACCGGAACCCGAGCCGCCGCCGGGGGGTCCGTGGTTATATCTGGCTTGCTTCATGGCCTCTATCATGATCTTGCAGTCCTTCCATAAATGATTAGACGGGTGTCCCTCTGTGTTGTGTTTAGGGCAAGGCTCATTTAGCTGTTGATCTAGATTGATGGATACCCCCTCGCTACGTGGAGGTGGCCTACCCTTGCGGCGCTGAAAGTTTCCTTGAACATTGGTATTGGCCACAAAATCAGAGCCGCCCTCTGCTTTTCGCTTACCATTGTAACCTGTCCCTACCGGGTTAGCTTGCGCCGGTTTACCGGCATTGTTTACTTTCTCGGACTTGTCTCCGTATGCATCTGGGTACTTAGTGTTATCAGAATCCCCATATTTCACCAGAGCGCTCATGAGTGTTCACATGTCATTACAATCACGCTTGAGCCGTCCTAACTTCAGTTTCAGAGACTCAAACCGGCAATTGTTTTCCAATGTCACTATCGTCGTACTAGAATTGATGCTATTGGAAGAATGCAGGATTTCTTATACTCGTCGCACCCAGGTGCTCGTCGGCTCCTGCTCTCCTTGAAGGCTTGAACACATGCTGCTAAGTCTACCACTGACATTGGTTGCTTGCACGTGTCTTTGAAATTTTTGATAAACTGGCAACGCAGCTCACCCCATGATCCGACGGAGTTGGGTGGTAGGCCCTTTAACCATGTCCGAGCTGTGCCCTCAAGCATCATGGTGAAGTACTTGGCGCATGCCGCTTCATCCACATCAAGCATCTCCATAGCCATCTCATAGCTCTCAACCCACGCCTCTGGAGCCAGGTCTTCCGTATAGTTGGGTACCTTGCGTGGACCTTTGAAGTCTTTGGGTAATTTTACACTTCGTAAAGCGGGGACGAGACACTGTACTCCAAAGGAACTCGCCGTGACTCCCGTTTCTGTTGTGGTTGGGTGAACCGGCGTCGCTTGACGGGTGTCCTCGCGGGCAGTATGTCTGGCCCGATTTACCGCCTCTTGGTCGTGCGCTTCCGCTCCTGCCGGATTATCCTGCCTGTGACGGTGACGTCTCCGCTCGCTACTAGACACAGTCGGTTCATCCCAGTGCCTAGTGTAACTCCGGCTTTGGCGGGGGGTTGAATGAATCCTCTCCCTGCTATAAGAGTATGCCTGCTGCTGTGTCAGCGCCGTGTCCAGCAATTCCTTAGCCCGGCATGCTTCCATCGCCACGGGGGATGTCCCCTCAATGGGTAAAGCGGCCAGTCGTGAAGCGGCAGCGACAATGTTGTCCAACGAGTTAGAATAATGGCCGGGAGGGGTGGGGATGTGCGGCGCTGGCACAACTTGACGATTTCGCTCTGCGGACGGCGGCTGAACCGACGCGCCCGTCCCTGGGGCTCCTCCCTGGTTTACCTCTGGGCGGTTACTGGTTCCCGCCCCTGGTGTGCCAAAGAGATTCCTCACCTCGTAAACCGACGGTAGATGAGTTTGCTGTCTTCTGTACATTACCTCCTGTGCAGAAGTCTGATCCACCCTGAGCCGGAAAGTTTGGGAGTCTAGCTCTGCTTGCCTCGTAGCTATCATGGCTTTCTCTGCGTCCAGATCCTGTTTAGCCTGCTCAATCCGGCCCTTCAGTTGAAGGATATCCGCATCATGCTGCGCCTTGTTGGTAGGGGCCACTTCTGCTGTTGCAAGTGCCGTCAATTCTCCAACCAAGGTGGATAGGGCATCAGAGGGCGACGGGGCTTGGTTGCTTGCTCCAGCACCAGCTACCTCTGAGGTGAACGCCCCGGTCGTCGAGGGCTGCTGCATAGACTGTGATCCGGCCATGAAAATAGCCACCCGGTTTGGCGGATCAAAGGGGTCCGGAATACTATCGCCATCGGATATACCCTCAGATTGGCCGTCCTGCAACAGATACAAAGATTCGGTCTCTCTGGATGAGGATTCATCATCAGAATAGACAACTGTCTCGCTACCAGAATCCGATCCGTCCTCGGCTTGGACTCCATGTACTGCTCCAACGAAGACACGCTTCATGGCGGGCTGAATCCGGGCCGATCTCCCACGCTGAGCCGGCTCGATGATGTTGGGGAAGATGTCCGGCTTAGGTCCCGGTTCACCAATCTTGCCGATGAAAACGTGGATGCCGCCGAAGGGGACCCGGTACCCGTATTCGATTGAATCGGCCTCGGGGCCCCAACCTGCGTCGTCCATGTAGATCCGGCCGCGGCGACTCTTGGTCATCCGGCCAACCACGTAACCCTTGAGTCCTTCAAAGCTGCCCTTCAAGAACTCGAAACCATCGTGCGATAGCCCCACGATGGGCGCCAACTGTCGTGGAATTAGCACGGCAGATGTCCGGTTTAGAGGACTTAGGTGTGAGGCCATCACGCGGGTTAGCTTGAAGAGGTTAAAAGCACGCAAAGGACACAGGGGGTTTATACTAGTTCGGCCCCTTCGATGAAGGTAAAAGCCTACGTCTAGTTTGGTGTGGTATTGCTTATGCGTCGATGAACGGGGAGCGGATCGCTTTCCTGTGTCTCGAGCTGTTGTTTCTTGTCCTTGAACCGTCGCCGGGTCGTCCCTTTATATAGGAGGCGACGCCCGGTCCGGTTTACAGAGTCCCGAGGCCGGCTCATAAACGTGTCCGCCTCGGTCTCCTCTCTTTCTATCTTACATCCCAAGTTACATGATATGACGGTTTACAAACCGTAGGCTTTACACATGGGCCCTAAACCTCTATGGGCTATAACCTTTATACATATTCTACTGGGCTTTGTAATAATACAGCCAGACTAGTATAATCCGGATCTTCCTGGCCGGTTTATACCTGCTAGTAATATCCCTGACACAGACCTTTCGCTTTAATCTCCGAAAACCCAAGGGTTGGAGTGTTTCCGAATACTATACATGTGGTAAACACGTGGTATGTCCGGTAACCAGGCAATCCGGTCATATTTCCTTGAACAGACAAAGTATGTTCGAGGAGTTATGTTATATTACTATTTAACGTAAGAAACAGCTTCGGGAGAGAATAGTTCCATTAAGGGTTCCTTTCCCTGGGTCAGCATGCATATGTACGCATGCCTAGGCTTTGATCCTTAAAAAGGATGATAGGAAGTTGTATCCTATGGGTTTTTAAAGTTTACGCGCTTAAAAGCGATACGTCGTTATCCGCCGATCAATGATTCCCTTAAGAATGCTAGCTTTCAACTTCACCCGTCTGAGGTACAGGTCCGGATTACCCGGTTGTAACAATCGCAGAGGTGCTCCCTTTACACCCTAGGCGAACAATCGAGAATGTATAGTATAAACACAGGAGCCAGGCAACCCAGCTTGGCAAAAACTTAAGTCATAAAGGTCCATATAATGGCAAGGAGACTGTATGAAACAGACGACATAAATATTATGAGCAATATGCTTTTTAATAATGGGCTTCATTATAGAAGCTCCCAAGTATTTTTTGAGGTATATACATTTGAGGATGTTCTACCCTGCGATAGTTCGGTTGAGCCAAATACTTATCCATAACAAAAAAATAAGAAAAAGAAAAGGAGAATTTATAAAAATAAAAACAAGGAATAAGACCTAGACTAAAAATAAAAAATGTGCTACCGAACTATCCGTAGAATCGTCGGAGCCTGGCAGCGTTCCATGGGTTCGGCTCAAGGTGATTGTGTGATGCATTTCGAAGGCAATAGGCTCCACCGGTGAGTACTTCGTCAATAATGAAGGGGCCCTCCCATCTTGGTTTGAGCTTGTCCTTTTTCTTCTCCCGGAGGCATAAGACGAGTTCGCCAACATTGTATGTCTTGGCCTGCACTTCTCTGCTTTGGTATCGCCTGGCCTGTTGTTGATAAAAAGCAGAACGAGCCTGTGCGATATCTCACTCTTCTTCAAGGCCGTCTAGGTCATCCTGCCGATCAAGCTCGGCCTCTGTCTCTTCATACATGCGCACTCGAGGTGAGTCATCAATAATATCACAGGGCAGAACAACCTCTATGCCATACACCATGAAAAAAGGTGTGTATCCGGTTGTCCGGTTAGGTGTGGTTCGCAGCCCCCAGAGTATGGAGTCGAGCTCCTCCACCCAGTGTTTATCTGACTCTTATAGGGAGTGCACTAGTCGAGGTTTAATGCCGCTCATTATCAAGCCATTGGCTCTTTCGACCTAACCGTTTGTTTGAGGATGGTACATAGAGGCGTAATCAAGTTTAATGCCTAACTTAGCGCACCAATTTTTCACCTCGTCAGCTATGAAGTTGGAGCCCTTATCTGTGATAATACTATGCGGGACACCATAACGGTGTACTACACCGGATATAAAATCTATCACTGGCCCTGCCTCAGCTGTTCGGACTGGCTTGGCTTCTATCCATTTAGTGAATTTGTTCACCATGAACAGTAAATATTTCTTTTTATGGCTTCCCCCTTTAAGGGGTCCGACCATATCTAGCCCCCAGATAGCAAAGGGCTAGGTAACGGGGGCGGTTCTAAGAGCGGTGGGAGGCATATGACTTTGATTTGCGAAAAGCTGGCATCCAACACAATGTTGGACTAGGGTATGTGCGTCTGCGCGCGTAGTTGGCCAGAAGAAACCAGTTCAGAAAGCCTTGCTTACAAGAGCTCGGGCCGCAGCGTGATGGCCGCCCATGCCAGTGTGTATTTCAGCTAGAAGTTGTCGTCCCTCCTCTTCATAGATGCACCGTTGGAGAACACCAGTAGTGCTTTTCTTGTATAGTTCACCTTCGTGAACCTTATAGGCTTTAGAACGCCGAATTATGCGGCGGGCCTCATTTTGGTCATTGGGGAGCTCTTGCCTATTAAGGTAGGCTAGGAAAGGCTCGGTCCAGGGGGCTATAACAGCCATGATCTCGTGAGCCGAAGATGTTATTTCCATGTCGGGGTCCTTGATGACATCTGTATTGAGTTCGGCTGGGGGCGTGTTCGGGTCCGGATTAACATCTCTGCTCTCGTCCTGCCATGTTACTAATGGCTTGAACAACCTTTCCACGAAGGTGTTAGGCGGGACTGGGTCGCCTTTAGCGCCCATACGAGCAAGTATATCCGTTGCCTGGTTACTGTCCCGAGCTATATGGTGAAATTCCAACCCCTCAAATCGAGCTGATATTTTTAATATGTCATTTCGATAAGCTGTCATCTTTGAATCCTTCGCATAAAATTCTCCGTTTACCTGAGATATGGCGAGGTTTGAGTCTCTGCGCACCTTGAGGCATTGTATATTCATAGATACGGCCATGGGGAGACCGCGCAGTAGTGCCTCATATTCGGCCGTGTTGTTTGAGTCTATGTACATGATCTGCAGTACGTAGCGAACTGTATCCCCTGTTGGGGATATCAAGATGACGCCGACCCCCAATCCGGCTAGCATTTTGGAACCGTCTAAATAGATTGTCCAGTGGGAGTATGATCCGTACTCTTTAGGGAGTTCGGCTTCAGTCCATTCCGCGACGAAGTCGGCCAACACCTGGGACTTGATAGTCCGACATGGTTTGTATGTTATTTAGAATGGTAAGAGCTCGATGGCCCATTTAGCTATGCATACAGTGGCATCTTTATTGTGTATGATATCGTTGAGTGGTACTTCGGATGCCACTGTGATCGAACACTCTTGAAAGTAGTGTCGGAGCTTCCAAGATGCCATGGATACCGCATAGGCAATTTTCTGGTAATGGGGGTATCGTGATTTGCACGGTGTGATAACCTCAGATACATAGTATATGGGTTTTTGAACGGGGAACTTATGTCCCTCTTTGTCTTGTTCGACGACGAGCACCGCACTCACTACCTGATGAGTGGCTGAGATATAAAGCAGCATTGGCTCACCAACACCTGGAGCTGCTAGGATTGGTTTACCCACTAAGAGGGTTTTTATTTCCTCCAGTCCGGCCGTGGCCGCATCCGTCCATTCAAAGTTGTTTGTGCGCCTCGACAGTCTATAAAGCGGTAGTGCTTTCTCTCGTGATCTAGAGATAAAGCGGCTCAAGGCTGCTACGCAACCTGCTAGCTTTTGCACTTGTTTTAGATCAGTTGGCATAGTTAGCTGTGACAGGGCCCGGATTTTAGCTGGGTTCGCTTCAATTCCTCTATGGGATACGATGAACCCTAATAGCTTTCCGGCCAGAACGCCGAAGATGCATTTTTCCGGATTGAGCCGTATGTCATATGTTCGTAGGTTATCGAACATAAGGCGGAGATCATCCACCAACGTTTCGACGTGTTTAATCTTGATGACTACATCGTCCATGTATGCCTCCACTGTCTTGCCAAGTTGTTTCTCTAAGCATGTTTGAATCATGCGTTGATACATGGCACCAGCGTTTTTGAGTCCAAATGGCATAGTGTTAAAACAAAAGGGGTCGTACGGGGTGATGAATGTCGTAGCAGCCTGATCGGATTCCTTCATTTTTATTTGATGGTATCCGGAGTAAGCATCGAGGAAACACAACGAGTCATGTCCTGCGGTTGCATCGATAATTTGATCAATGTGGGGCAGTGGGAAGGGATCCTTAGGGCAAGCCTTGTTTAAGTCCGTGAAGTCGACACAATGGCGCCAGGATTTGTCCTTCTTTAGTACCATGACTAAGTTGGCTAGCCAGTCTGGGTGTTTGATTTCCCTTATGAATCCGGCTTCCAGTAACTTGGCAAGCTCTTCCCCCATAGCTTGTCTTTCAGGTTCGCAAAATCGTCGTAGTGACTGCTTGACTGGCTTGAACCCTTTGATGATGTTGAGGCTGTGTTCGGCCAGCCTGAGTGGGATTCCTGGCATATCTGAAGGATGCCAAGCGAATATGTCCCAATTTTCACGAAGGAAGGCTCGCAAAGCACCGTCTACCGCCGGGTCCAACTGTGCCCCAATGGATGCCGTCTTATTAGGGTCCGTTGGGTGCACTTGGAATTTAACAATTTCATCTGCTGGCTTAAAGGAGGTAGATTTCGATCTTTTGTCAAGGACTACATCGTCCGTGTCCATCGTAGATCGTAAGGTGGTTAATTCTTTGGCCGCAAGGGCTTCAGATAGTGCCTCTAGGGCTAAGGATGCGGTTTTGTTTTCGGCGCAGAGTGCTCTGTCCGGATCACTTGCAATTGTGATTATTCCATTGGGCCCTGGCATTTTGCGCTTCATGTACCCATAGTGGGGGATAGCTTGAAAGCGTGAGAAAGCGTCCCGCCCTAGAAGGGCGTGGTATCCGCTGTTGAAGGGGACAATGTGGCAGAGCAATTCCTCCGACCTGTAGCTCTCGGGCGTACCGAATACCACATCGAACTTAATGCTTCCCCAACACCGGGCTTCCCGATTGGGAATAATTCCTCGAAAGGTTGTATTACTTTGTTCAATGCGAGATTTATCAGCCCGCATTTTCACAAGCGTGTCCTCATATATGAGGTTGAGTCTGTTGCCCCCGTCCATGAGTACATTAGTGAGGCGGAAGCCGTCTACTATTGGGTTTAGTACAAGAGCGGCTGTGGCTCGGACCGGTCGGACTCTTGGTTCATCTTCGGCAGAAAAGGTGATTGTCGTGTCGTTCCATGGGCTTGAAGTGCTGATTTGATGGACCTCGGAAAGTTTGCGATTTGCTCTATTGTGTCGGCTGTTTGAGGAGAATGTCTCGAATACGGTGAAGATGTCGAGGTCTTTCTCCCCTCATGTTGCGGTGGCGAGAATTGCTTCATTGCTCTTTGCTACCTGCCAGAGTGCCCAGCATGCTCTGAGGCAGTGGGTCGGGATATTCTCCGGGCCGGCATGTATTTGTCAAGGTTTATCCAACAGTTCGTCGAGAACGGACCCATGTCCTGTGAAAGGTATGTTTTTCTTGCCATTGTGTATGTTATCGGACGCCCTGCCAGGGTATGCCGTTTCGCTTTAGCGGCATATCGTCCGAGGATGGACTGTTCCAAGGGTGTATTCTGGGCTTTCCAAGTGTTTTCCATAGCACAATACTTTTGTACCAAATGTGATAGTTCTGCAAAGCTCCGTATTCGACGGCGGTTGAGGGCGTTCAAGATTCCCTCGTCCGTGCAATTGCGGTGAATATGGGCACCGCGTCGTCGTCGCAGCAGTCCTTAATCTTGTTTCTTGACAAGTAGGAATCTGGCCCAGAAGTGAAGAACTGTCTCTTGGGGCCGCTGCCGTATATACGTGACATCACATATGTCCGATAGTCCAGAGTTATTTGGAGAGTTTGTACTGTGGTGGGTGGGTGTGGATAAATTTGCGTCCCGGCCCAACGTAGTGTCCGGGGTTTGTACAACCTCCGATGTGGACGGTCTGGGCCCAGCGGGATCTGAATACTCCGAGGGCCCGGCGTTTGTCCCAGAGCTTGAAAGGCACAAAGTGCCACCTGTCAGATGTGTGTTCGGCTCGATGGTTCGAAGATCCGAATAGCGCCGGTCTCCGTTTTGAGAGGAGAAGTATTTTTGGCTCGGTCCTCGATTGCCGCCACTAGGTGAGTGGTCGGGGTGGAATTGATTTCATCCTGACCGGATTTATGTCAGATCTGATCATCTGACGATGAAAGCCCCAAGGCGGCGATGCGATCCAGCAGCTCGTTTAAAGACGAGGAATCCGCCGAAGTCGCGTCATCGAAGTGGTCGGAGCCAATGTAGGAGTGGTGCTCGATGACCGCAGGGAGTGCGGCCGGCCTAGCGGCCACGCGGGAGCATACATCAAACCCGTCGAGCTGAAGGATCTGGCTCATGGCCAGGTTGTTTCCGAGGGTGATCTCATCATTGATGACGAGATGAGCCATAGATCGCCCTTCGCGAGCACGCAGCGGAGCTCCCAATGAAAGCACCATTGTCGTTGTTAAAACCGGCAGATCTCGGGTAGGGGTGCCCAAGCTGTGTGTCTAAGGATCGATGGTAACAAGAGACTGGGGACACGATATTTACCCTGGTTCAGGCCCTCTCGATCGAGGTAATACCCTACTTCCTACTTGATTGATCTTGATGAATCCGGGGTTACAAGAGTTGATCTACCTAGAGATCGTAATGGCTAAACCCTAAAAGTCTAGCCTATGTGATATGATTCTGTGTTAGCCTCTACGGACTAAACCTCTCGGCTTATATACATGCCGGAGGGGACCTAGGGTTACAAAGGTGACTTGGGGAGGAAGGAATTGTTACATCCGGACATCTTTCTTGTCTTACTACATAGAAAGGAGTCCTAACCGAATACGGGGGAGGGCCTTCTGCTTCTATCT
Organism: Secale cereale; assembly: GCA_902687465.1. Lineage (NCBI taxonomy): Eukaryota > Viridiplantae > Streptophyta > Magnoliopsida > Poales > Poaceae > Secale > Secale cereale. The sequence goes on along the minus strand of LR738711.1, from coordinate 722,572,520 downwards.
TTATGGCCCATCAATTCGGCCCAGCATCAATGGCCCGGACGCCTGCGGACCCCTAAATACAGGACTCTCTCACTCCTCGCTGGGTTCAACACACTTGCTTATCGAAATATACTACAAACGACCCCCTATACTTGTGGGTTATCAAACCCCTCGGCTTATATAGGCACCGAGGGTATCTAGGGTTACAAGTATGTCGGTTACAACTAGGGATAACATGCCGATCATTTGAATTCGCCTTGAAGTGTACGACAAGTCTTTGGAGGATTCCATCTTGAGCACACCGAGGGCCAGGGCCTGTGTGACCCATTATTCATCCATTGATGGGTCCTTGGGGCGGCCCATGAATGGTGGGACGACATAGTGTGCACCCCCTAATCCATGACATCGTCGGGTAGATCGTAACCGACTCGCATCATGTAGTCGTAGAATCAGCTGTGTTATAGAAGGCAAGGAAGGGGACCCTCAAGTGGGCTCCCATCCACACAACCTATGCGATCTCATGATTTGCAACATCTCTTCGCACAAACCCAAGTTCTTATACGGTACTCGAGAAATACATGCACAAAATTAGGAAGTACGGAATTACCTCATCCTTGAGAGCCTAAACCCGGATAAAACCTCTCGTCATATGCATCCCATTGGATTACCAACGACGTGAGATATCCCCATCATGATTACCCTCGAGAATTTACCCTCACATGTGGCGCCAAATTAAAATAGGTGTCGACCACCTATTCCTTGCCTTGATCACTACATTGTCATTCTAGTCGATTTTGAGCCACAATATGTTTCATCTGTTCTTTTTTCAAGATATGAAGAGAGGCACATGTATGTTGAATTTAAAAAAAGCTAGGTGATAGTTCTTTTTTCAAGATATGAAGAGAGGCACATGTATGTTGAATTTAAAAAAAGCTAGGTGATAGCTCTCGCGTGGATCCACCGCCATGAGGATGGTGTAATTTGTATGCTTGTGTCCTTTGGTTTCTTCCTCTATTCTAATTCTATATTTTGATAATTTACTGCCAGATCTCGATTTATGTGATCTCATCGCCTTTGATAAATACTACATGTTAACCATGCCTTCATTGCAGCGAATTCCACAATTTGGCATGAATAGTACGACCATACAACTAAAGGAAATATGCCCTAGAGGCAATAATAAAGTTATTATTTATTTACTCATATCATGATAAATGTTTATTATTCATGCTAGAATTGTATTAACCGGAAACTTAGTACATGTGTGAATACATAGACGAAACAGAGTGTCCCTAGTATGCCTCTACTAGACTAGCTCATTGATCAAAGATGGTTATGTTTCCTAACCATATACATGAGTTGTCATTTGATCAACGGGATCACATCATTAGGATAATGATGTGATGGACAAGACCCATCCGTTAGCTTAGCATTATGATCGTTTAGTTTTATTGCTATTGCTTTCTTCATGACTTATACATGTTCCTATGACTATGAGATTATGAAACTCCCGAATACCGTAGGAACACCTTGTGTGCTATCAAATGTTACAACGTAATTGGATGATTATAAAGATGCTCCGCATGTGTCTCCGAAGGTGTTTGTGGTGTAGGCATAGATCGAGAATATGATTTGTGACTCCGAGTGTCGGAGAGGTATCTCCGGGCCCTCTCGGCAATACACATCATAATAAGACTTGCAAGCAAATGACTAATAATTTAGTCACGAGATGATGTATTACGAAACGAGTAAAGAGACTTGCCGGTAACAAGATTGAACTAGGTATGATGATACCGACGATCGAATCTCGGGCAAGTAACATACCGATGACAAAGGGAACAACGTATGTTGTTATGCGGTTTGACCGATAAAGATCTTCGTAGAATATGTAGGAGCAAGTATGAGCATCCAGGTTCCGCTATTGGTTATTGACCGGAGCTGTGTCTCGGTCATGTCTACATAGTTCTTGAACCCGTAGGGTCCGCACGCTTAACGTTCAATGACGATTTGTATTATGAGTTATGTGATTTGGTGACCGACATTTGTTCGGAGTCCCGGATGAGATCACGGACATGACGAACCATCGAAATGGTTGAGACGTAAAGATCGATATATTGGAAGGCTATATTCAGACATCTGAAAGGTTCCGAGTGATTCAGGTATTTTTCGGAGTACCGGAGAGTTATAGGAATTTGTATTGGGCCTTAATGGGCCATACGGGAAAGAAGAAAAAGGCCTCAAGGGTGGCCGCGCCCCTTCCCCATGGACTGGTCCGAATAGGGATAGGGGGTGCCCCCTTCCTTCCTTCTCCTTCTCCCTTACCATTTTCCTATTCCATGTGGGATGTGGAATCCTACTAGGACTAGGGAGTCCTAGTAGGACTCCACACTTTAGGCGCGCCCTATGAGAGCCAGCCTCTTCCTCCCTCCATCCTTTATATACGTGGGGAGGGGGCACCCCATAGAAACACAAGTTGATTTTAGCCGTGTGCGGTGCCCCCCTCCACAGATACACACCTCGGTCATATCGTTGCAGTGCTTAGGCGAAGCCCTGCGCCGGTAACTTCATCATCACCGTCACCACGCCATCGTGCTGACGAAACTCTCCCGTGACGCTCAACTGGATCAAGAGCTCATGGGATGCCATCAAGCTGAACGTGTGCTGAGCGCGGAGGTGTCGTACGTTCGGTGCTTGGATCAGTTGGATCGCGAAGACGTTCGACTACATCAACCGCGTCACTAGACGCCTCCTCTTTCGGTCTATGAGGGTACGTAGACACACTCTCCCCATTCGTTACTATGCTTCTAGTAGATAGATCTTGCATGATCGTAGGTTTTTTTTTAAATACTACGTTCCCCAACACATACATTATAACTGATTTCCGTCCATTTAAAAGTTGAAAAAGTGTGTCTACTATTTTATACATTCCATTTATAGCGGGCATGTGATCATGTTACAATTACGGTTGTGTTATTCTTGAACCAAAAAAATTCTTGGATGACGGTGGAGTTTCTGCGTCGCTCCCCTTCTTGGAGGCCCTGTCGATGACAAATGCATGACGATGTCACTCTTATGCGGGGATTTTGTCAATAGGTGGAGTTTTCTGTTTTATTTTGTCACCACCCCATGGCTTAGTAGTCGGGTTATGCTCTATGACGCTGACAATGCGATCTTTTGTGTCGATCTTTTTCGTGTGGCGACGTTCTTCAGCTTGTGCCTTTGTTGGTGAGATTTGTGAAAGACTATGCAGATGTGGTTGGCGCTCTGGTTTCTTCTTCCTTGACAACAAGGACAATTTTGTTCATGTGATCTCTAGGGTGAGCACTATGCCTGCTGATGGTTCAACACCGTTCGAGTCAGGGCGACATGGTTGGGGCCCTCTTCGGAGGCATAATCGATGGCATGTTGAACCTGTTTCTAAGTCCTTGTGGAGTGGGCTTGGAGTTGTTCACCCTTTAACTATGACCCCTTCCTAGATCTTCACCTTCCTGATTTGCCTTCCTAGATCTTCACCTTCCTAATTTGCATGTAAAGTCGTTCGGTTATAAGCTGTTACATCGTCATGTATTTTTTTTGTCGTTTTCTTTCTTCTTGTTGTAGATTGTTGTCCTAGTTAATCATGTTCGGTTAATGTCTATGTTCAGTCAAAGTCAGCCTCGCCTCAAGCCTTTTCCCTAAAAAAATACAATGTGCATATAATTCCTTTGCGGCCCAAGATATATTTGTAATGTTGATATGGTCATGGGAGGTAAATAAATGATTCTCCCGAATGACACGTGCACAACTTTCTCTAGGTATAAACAATCTGCATAGCTTTAAACTGGTTGATCAATGGACCCTCAATTAAGAGCCAAGTTGTCCAGCACATCTACATATTCTTGACGAGATTTGAAATATGATTTTTAGACAGGGACAAACCATTTTCTTGTGCCATTTATGTCATAGCAGTTATACCATTGTGCATATGTATAAATAAACGAATATGAAAGGACCGCTACAACAAGTGACATTTTTACAGTAGTACATATAGTGATACTTTCTTTTGCGAATACAGTGATACATCCAATTAGAACCAAGAGATCATCTAAATAAAAACACTTTAGTTTATTTTCTTATTAAAGCAGGACATGAAAGGTCCCGAGTCAACCTGGCAATCCGGTCGGGTTTGGTCGGTCTACCCGACCATCGGGTCTGAGCCTCCATGTCAGATCACCACAGTTTATTAGGAGTAAAATTTAGTATTGTCCAATGCTAATAATGGGCCCATCAGCACCAAACTAAGCTTCAGTAAGCCCGCAGCGCCCCCAAGTTCATTCTCGTCGAACCAGTGAGGTGGTACTAAAGTTTTACCGTTTCCATCCGTGGTTGCAGGGACAAGTAATGAATATGGGTTGTACATGGCATGCAGCATCCTAACATGCCAATACACACATTCATGGGTTTCCAATATCTTTTCTAGTAAAATTCGGTGATTCAGAAGGTCCACCCTGCCATGCCCACTTGAGGCAATTTTTCGTGTTTTGACCCTTTCCCCTTAATAATTCGGGATCTGACCCCTGATCGATTTTTTTCGAAATCTGACCCTTTTTCTTACCGTCGGAGAGCTCGGCGGTAGGATTATACAGGCTGTCGCCATAGGCCCCGGCGGTAGGCTACTTATCCATGTCAGCAGCCCCAAACGGCCGTCGTCCCCCTCCGTCCGATCCTACCACCACCGGGCCTGGCGGTAGCCTATCTCACCCTACCGCCGGGGTCCTCGGTGGTAGGGTGTGGGCAGTTATAAGCCCGCGGGCCGGCCGCCCCACCCCCTTCTCCCCCCACCCAGCCGCCCCAAGAAGAAGAGAGGAGTTCTTCCTCCTCTCGCCCCCTCTCTCATCTCCCCACTCCCCCCCTCCGATCTTCGTCGTTTCTCCACCATTTTTGCGGATCGAGATGGCCCCGAAGAGAGAAAAGTAAGCTCCTTCGATCTCTCCAAGTAGTTTTTGCAAACTTGCTTCCGATTCGACGCATTATTTACTTGAAATTCCTCATCTTTTTTAACTTAGATTGGATTTTTTTCACCTAGGATTGTTTTAGCTTGATTGTAGTCACTGGTCGTCTTAGATATGAACTCTAGTCACTAGTTGTTATGATTGTGTGAAGATGAACCTAGTTCATAATTTGTTGTGTTAATTTTTTATTTATGATATGGCGATATAGGATGCATGTGGATGTTATATGATGCAAGTAGTGGGTATTGTTGAAGTAAAAATGGTTAACCCTTCAAGATGAACCCTAGTTCATGGTTTTTGTTTTTGAAAACAATATGATATGATGCATCTATATGTTTCCTAGTTCACGATGAACCCTAGTTCATGTGAAGGCCACCTCTTGTTTTGATATATGATGCATGTTAATTATTTTTGTTTTGAAAACAATATGATATGATGCATCTATATTTGTTTTGATATATGATGCATGTTAATTATTTTTTATATGCTTATGGTTATGTTTATGTAACTTTTGTAGGAGGCCACCTCTTGCGGATGATATTGGCATCAAGTATACCATGCTAGATCCTGCATTCGACAAGGGTCATCGTGCCCGTTTCATTGAGAATGGAGTGGTAATTACCTTTCTTAAACCAAATGTTTCGAGTTGATGAAAAAAGGTTACTAACTATTTGGGTCTTCTTTTCGATAGATGCTCCCGCCACTTCGGATGAGGGGTCACGGGACGACCGTGAAGATGGAGTACGACGAGTGGTACACACCGTTCTACAGGAGAGCCCGACTGTTGGGTTTCGTCCTGTGGTTCAAGCGTAAGCCGCCGACGATCGTCCACTCAACTCTCGCAGCTTTGTTCGATCGGTGGCGGCCAGAGACGCACAACTTCCATCTTTCGTGTGGGGAGATGACGGTTACACACCAGGATTGGGGAATGTTACGACCCTACCTCTCCAGGGTCATGCTCTCACCGGACGAGTGGAGAGGAAGAACTGGCAAAATAGGGTTATCGCCTGATCGGTGTCTGCCCCCAGCTAAGAAGAACTGGACTTCCGGCGTACCGTTGCCCTGGCTCCTGGAGCACAGGAGCAAGTGCTGCAAGATGACGAACCCCGGGTGGTGGAGCAGTACACCAGGGCTTACCTGTGGTATCTGCTCACCAAGGTAGTGTTTCCAGACTGCTCTAGAGACACTGCCCTATGGATGTACCCGGACTTCCTGGCGGACTGGGATGCGGGTTACAGCTGGGGGGTCGCCGGCCTCGCCTACCTATACCGTTCGGTAAGTGAATATCACATTGTTTCAAATATCATCTTCCGTGTGCTGCTTTATATTATGTCACCTTGTTTTGTAGCTCGACGATGCAACCCAGAGGACGGAACCCAAGTCCGGTATGTGTGGATGTGTATGGGGTCTCTCCATTTGGATGTGGGAGCGAATCTCGGTGGGGCGTCTGGAGAAGCTTAAAGCAAAGCCCTGGACTGACTATGGGGAAGATGACGACGATGCTCGATACCCGACCGTCGCATACGCTTGGGATGCGGTGAGTCTCTACTCGGGCGAAAACAAGGCCCTGTACAAGATCTTCACCAACGAGCTTGATGCTCTCACGCCTTTCCAGGTATAAGAACTAGATTTCGAATGTTTCCAACGACACTTGTTTCACTTGAGCTTACCATTGTTTGGTACTAGGTTAACTGGCGGTCGTATGGTGATGACCGAGAGTGGGGGTTCGAGCTGAACGTGATGTATAGGCAAGACAGGCTTCTCTGGCGGTGCATCGTGCCCCTGATTTGTGTCTATGTCGTCGAGTACCACTTGTCATTGCGCGTTGCCGCGCAATTTGGTAAGGCGCGACATACACCACGAGGCGGCATCCTAGATATCGATGGCCACGACCTACACTTGTGAGTACAACCGCCCGTTCTCATCGATACCTACTTTTGTTTTCATATTTTACATTCTTTCTAATGGTGTTTTACAATCTTTCTTATGCCTGGCAGGATGAACAGGAAAATAAATCAGTCTATCTCTGATTGGGGAGAGCAACATGCAAAATACGTGAAGGAATGGAACGAGTGGAAAAGTCGAAAGGACGTGGAGAGGACCGTGTTGGATTGGAATGACTACGACCTTCACCTGCGGTGGTACGACGGCGGCATCAAGCATCGTCTGCGTCTGAGGCCCCAGTGGACGACAGAAGATGCTGAAGATCTGTAGGACGACGACTTCGAGAATGAAGCCTACAATAAAAGCATCAAAGAGCTAAAAGGCGGATTTAGGGAGTACAGACCGATCATGAGTAGAGTGGTAAGTTGCTTTCTACTAATGGTTGGATGAAATATACTTTTGTGTGTGTGACTCATTAATTGTTTTGTAGTCTTTGGAGCTCAACAAAAGTATTTTTCAAGGCTCGAATGCGCTAGGTTATATCCCTGGGACTCTTGATAGTGAGAAGAAGATGAGGGACACGGTGAAGGTAACATCTAGCCTCCTACAATTACATTCTTTCTTAAGTTCATTTTCATTTTCTTATGTTCTTGTTTCGTTATTTTTGTAGAAGTTCGTCAACAAATGTCGCAAGCTTGTGGGCCTGCTTGGGTGCGCCACCGCCTCTGTTGATGCTTTTGCTCCTCAGGCCACCATGCGTAGCCTCGCTTCATCGAGCCAGGCCGCCTCGTCGTCTAGGGTGGTTCAAGATGACGAGGAGGAGGACAAGGACGAAGATGAAGAACGAGACGAGGAGGGGGCAGAAGAAGAGGAGGAGGAGGGAGCAGAAGATCAGGGGGAAGAGGAGGAAGAGATCAATGAGGAGGAGGAGTACGACGACGATGACGGACCTCCAGCAACCCAGACAACCCAGCTTGAGAAGAGGTATCGTTCGAAGAAGGATTGGCAAAGTCCGTCTCCGTTTCAGAAACCGCTTCCTCCTCGCAAGAAAAAGGCAACGGTTCAGAAGCGATCAAAGAACCGCGAGGACCATACGTCGAAGAGGGGAAGTAGGGCGTGAAGTTGCTGCTGTTCAACTAGTTAAACTTTTTATGTTGGCTCCGTGAACCATTTGCTAGTGAAACTATTTCGTTTTGTTGAACTTCGTGAACCATTTGTGGATGTGAGCTATATTTCTTAGGGCATGTTCTGAAATAGGCTAGCTTCAGCAAAACTTGTCGTATCCAGCTTCTGCCCCGACTTCTCGCTTCAGGTGGAGCTACGCAAACCGTTCTGGAGACGAGGCAACTTCTCCTCACGCCCTGGTGAGTTGGCAGCCCAGCTGGGGCGTTGAAGCCCACCTTCTTGCCACCTTGGGCCGGCTAGAAGCAGCCCATTTCGGGCTAACTGCACACAAGCTGATAAAAAAGAGAGAAACAAGCTGGGCCTGCTTCCTGTGGTGAATGGCTGGGCTTATTTTTTTAGACTAGATGATTTGTGTGATTTCTGCCAGTACAGATAGGTGTATAGAGAGGTAGAGGTGTACAGAGAGCTGGGCTGCAGCCGCCATGTATTTTTGAACGGTACAGGGCTTATTTTGTACAGTACAGAGGACATGAGCGGGCACACAACAAATAGAACTCTGAAAATAAACTGCAGAGATGTACAGTACAGAGGACATGAGAGGACATGAGCGAGCACACCAATCCATAGGGAAGAAGAGAAGGGAACGAGCTCACCTTGCAGTTTATGCTTCAAGGCGCGGTCGTTCTGGTGCCACTCCTCGCTTGGGAGCTTCGCTTGGGCGTCAATGGCGTTGGGGCCAGCTCCTCCGAGCCATGGGGTCGCAGCTCCTTGCACCAGGCGCGACGGACGGCGAAGACGATGGGATCCGGCGGGAAATAGATTGGGGCGGCCGGATCTGTAGTCCGAGTCAACGATTTGGCCGGTGACGGGGGCTGCCGGGCGTGGCGGCGGCAACGGCGGCGGTAGGGCTACAGGGGAGAAACGATGGGGAGGGAGTTGTGTGCGAGCAGGTTGGGCTACGGGATCGAGCGAGGGGAAGTTGAGCGAAGCGTTTTTCTTGGCGGTGGCAATTCGGCCGTAAATAACGAGCAGCTTCAGATTCACGGAAACGGGAAGCTGGGATTCCGTCGCTTCGAAAAAATGAACTGCAGCCCATCGTGGCTTCGTGAATTTCAGCTTCCTGAAGCTAATTCGTTCGGGCTCGCTTCGGACAGAATTTTTTAGAAGTATGGAGTGGGAGGCGATCAGAACATGCCCTTAGTTGAATTATTTGCTTGTGCTATTGTTCATATGGAGTGGCTAATGCTTGTTGTTTTTTAATCTATGAAATTGTCATGGCAAAAATATTTGTTTTTGCTATATTGTTCATATGTACTTGCATATGTTTTTTACTATAAGACAAAATAAAACAAAACCAATGCTAAAATCCTACCGCCGGGAGGGCTGGCGGTAGGGTTATGTAACCTACCGCCAAGGCCCTAGACGGTAGGGTGCCCTACCCCCACGGCTAAACGTACTGTGACCAAAAAGAGGAGTGCCCGGGCGGTAGGTTTGCACACCCTACCGTCTAAGCGTGTGGCGGTAGGTTTGCACACCCTACCGCCGGGGTCTGCGGCGGTAAGCCCGTGTCCAGGTCAGCCTAAGTTAACGGCCGTTGCGGGCAGGCCCGTTATCTACCGCCGGGCCTCTGGCGGTAGCCTGTATAATCCTACCGCGAACTCTCCGACGTTAGCAAAAGGGTCAGATTTCAAAAAAAAAAAAAAAATCAAACAGGGGTCAAATCCTGAATTATTAAGGGAAAAGGGTCAAAGCACGAAAATTTGCCCCCACTTGATATGCGCTGCAACGTGGTTGCTTTGATGGGTCTAGGATGCTGAGAAATGAGAAGGCATGTCACGATATTTTTATCAATTTGTTAGTGAAATATAGGTAAGGCTAAATGATAATTTATACTCAAAGAATGAACTAATTAGCATGTACCAAAAATATCCATGTCTTATATAAAATAAAATATATTTTAATTACTAATATTAATTGGACGACCCATGATGACCCATAAGCAGGACATTATGTTCTTACCCTACGGGACGACTAATTGAGTTACTTATCGGGCATACCTATGGATGAAGTTGGCGAACTGTCTCCTACTTATTCGGGTCGGATGCCCATGAACACGGCCACCCATGGATTGGATTGCCCGGTTGAGCCCCGAGGCACTGGATAAATTCATCCCAGAACATAACTGGAAGCATCTCCAATGATATCAAAGTTAACCAATGAAGTAACGGTTGACGTAAAATAAAACAAAATCCAGCATCATTACGCTGCTAAACTTAGGCGTATCCGAGTTAATGTTCTCCAAAAAGTAAAAATAGTCACATGGAGCCGCACTGGAGTGCCTTCCAAGAAACAGAAAGAAAAAGGAAGAGAGAGGGAAAAAAACAAAAGGAGAAGAGAAAACAAAAATAGCAGTACCACTGTACTACGCTACACTAGGAGAGAGAGAGACGATGAGCCCCGGAGAAGGCACCGCACCCACCCGCCCGTTGCTTTTGCATGCTGCGTGTCCGCGCCGAGGACACTTGTCTTCTCCCCATAAACACACCAGCAAGCACGCCCGAGAAACCACATGGAAAGCACGGAGGGGGAGGAGCAGCAGCGAGTCTAGAGCGAGAAGCAGAGTGCCCCGGAAGCCTCCCCCGCTCCACCCCATTCCCCCCTTTCTTCTCCCCCAGGGCTCCCCGGCCCTTCTTGGTCCCGTCGCGCGAGGAGGGGCACCGCCGCCTGAGCATCCCCGGCCGCCGCCGAGTCGACCGCGAGGTACGCACCCACCCACTCGTACTCTCCTCGAGTGGAAAAGATGCCGCCGCGCTTTCTAGATTTGTGTATGCTTGGTCCAGAAGTTTTTGCGGTTCTTGGTTATTTTCTCGGTCCGGGCCTCGGATTGGACGGCTTCCGTTTACTGGTTGCTTGATTCGGCCGCGGTTCGTGTCAGATGGTTTCTGGTCGGTGCTAATGCCGCCTTCGAACTTGCCTTTCATGGCCGTCGCAGTGCCAGGTTATGAAGCTCGGAGTTTTATTGCTGCATTCCTGTAAATCCTCGTTTTCCTCTAAATCCTTGTTGAAGCAGCTGTTGGGATTTGGGAGTAATAAGATTGGGGGGAGAAGAGCTTCTGCTGTTTTTTTAGGTTGGCTTGGTGTTCTTTGGTTTCTTACCTTGACCATGTTCTTCAAGGGAGTGTAGTTCTCGTTCTTGCTTTTTGAATTTGCAAGGATGAGATGTTTGTGCTTGGAACCGGCAGGCAATTTGTGAGTAGTTTTCATTAAAAAAATCATGTACCCGGTTAATCAATCATCGTTCTTTTGTTCTCTTTGATTGATTGATCCTTTGACCCATATGAGTAAAAGCAAAAGCTGAAATTTATCTGAACTTTTCTTTGCTCTCGTCACTCACTGCTGACTGATCTGATACTAAAAAACAAACCGCTTGACTGTTTCAGAGACAACTTGCTAGTGCCTGTGCTCCTCAAGAAAGCCATGGACAACTGCGCCGACCAGAACCTTGGACAGAGGAGCATTGGATTCTTCAGGGTCCCTGGTCTCTTTGTGAGGCTAAGCAGCAAAGGCCTGAACGCAGTGGACCCTGATTCGGTCTGGAGCCCAACCTCTCCTCTGGATTTCAAGAACCTGCCGTCATCAAACACCGTGGGCACCAACCTCAAGCCCACTGGACTGCTGGGCATCGAGGCTGATCTTCTGAAGCTCAGAACCGGCTCCCCGAGAGTCGGTCTCGGCCTTGTCGATGCCCTCACCGCCGACGAGGGCTCGTTGCACTTTGGAGGCAAGAACTCGTTTCTTGAATCCATCAAACCATTTCTTGAGCTTGGGCTGCCAAAGGTGGCTCCTGATGATGCATCGTCGTGTCAGAAGACCGGTTCGGCTGGCCCTGGCGCCGCCATGAACGAGAACACAGGCTTTGTTCATTGTGACTGTGAAGATGAAGAGTACACCTGCGTGATCGAGCACGGCCCGAACCCGAGGACGACGCACATCCTGAGAGGCCAGACGGTGGAGGTGCCCAATGGTGTCCGTTCCAAGAGGCCGATTTTCACCATTGAGCCCATCGAGGAGCTGTCATGGCCGTCGATGCCGGCTGCTGGTGCCGCTGCTTCTGGTTCGTGCTCCTACTGCAGGAAGCGGCTGCGAGAGGACATGGATACCTTCATGTATCTGTGAGCACTCGAACCATTTTTGCTTCTATCTGTTGTTATATTATGTGGTGTGTTGTTCAGCTGTTGAGTTTTGTGTTGTAATGCAGGGGCGAGATGGCGTTCTGCAGCAACGAGTGCAGGAAGTGCTGCATCGACGGGGAGATCGACGAGGTGGGGGTGGAGCTTATGATGCTGGATTCCGGCGGCTCCTCTGCTGATCTGCATTGGTGAAGATTGCTTGGTAGTAGTGGTGGCGAGGAGGCGTTGCCCACAAAGCGTCTGTTCTTTCTTTATTTTGGTTTGAAACTTGGTAGTAGGACTCAGCAGGGGAAGGGAGGGAGAAAAACGCTTCTCATTCTGGTTTTTGTATGAATGGAGGAGAGGTTTTGATGTAGCCAGCGTCTGCCATAGCATAATAATGGCTGGACCATTTTCATGGGTATTGTGGGTATTCCATTTTGGCGTAAGACTGGTACTAGTAGAAATACTCAGATATCGATGTGCCATAAATATATTAATCAATCAATTATATTACCCTCTTATAGTATATTTTTCAAGGAATCCTGTGGGTTGTGGCCACTCGAACTTTGTTCTGCGGCGGGGCCGATTACTGATTGTGCATCATCTCATAGAGAGCCATTGTTACTCTCTGCTGCTCTCCCGAGGAAAAGGTAAAAGTGAAAACTAGTACTAAGTACAGTATGATGCTCTGCTCTGGTGGGTAGTCAGAGGCACTAACTACAGTCGCAGTGCAATTATCACCAGCTTTGCCATTCATTGTGCTGTAGCCCTCGCAGCTGCAGGAGGGGCCCTGTGGAGCTACAGTGACATGTTGCATCGACACAAGGACGGACGCAGGTAGGCAAACCTAAGCGCTGGACAGTAGGGGTGCTACAGGCAAAACGCCAAGGGTATCCAATGCGCCCGGAGGAAGGAGAAAGGAGGACTCTTGACTTCACCGTCATTCATCGCCTCCGACTTGAGCAGATCAGCATCTTGAACAAGGATCACCAACTTCTTTTCCCGAGGGTCGTTTCAGTTTTCCCCCGGGAGAGCGAATTTTCCTTTTTATTCTGCAAATAAGTCTTCTAAAATCAAAGTATTTCTATCTTGACCAAACTTGTATAAAAATGTATCAGCATTCATAATGCAAAATCAATATTGTTGATTCAGTATGAAATGAATATAAATTTCGTATTGCAGTTGTTTACATTTTTTATTATAAATTTAATCAAATTTTGCAAAATTTGGCTTGACACAAATCCAAAACACGGAGTAACAAGGACCGGAGGAACTGTATTCAAAAAAGAAATAAAAGGGGGACTTGCAAACATACGACGACTCTCCTTGAGTTGTTCTAGCTACATAATCGCAGTTCGTTAGGATTGCACACAGGCGGAGCGCTCGCGAGTCCCCTCGTCCCCCCGCCAGCGCTGCGTGCCACTCCGGCCGCGGCGGCCACCCACCTTCGTCCCTGCCCGCCGGGCCGGGGCGCCACCATAACTGCCGGCCATGCGCTCGTCCTCACCAGCTAGATCCCATCGCTCGGGCAGCTTCCCGCACTGCGCCAGATCCGAGCGGGACGCCACCATAACCGCAGCGGATTTGCCAAGATCCAGCGATCGTACGCTGGAGCCGGTCGCTTCGCCACCCCTCCCCGCGGCGTCAACGGCTCGCCCCGGCTCCCCGGCGTGCTTCTTGCTTCCTGGCGGAAGCTCCAAGGCGGGGGCCGCTCGGGGGACAGCGGTCCATGCGGAGCACCCCTGCTCCGGGGGTTGCCGCCTAAAATCCATTGTAGTAGTGCCTTCCCCTGCACCGTCCATTTCCTCTTCGGGCGAGGAGGGCGGATGGACGGAGGTCAAATCGAAGAAGCAGCTCCGCGAGCTCAGTAGATCTTCGGGCATCTCCAAGCATCGCCAGCTGGGGCGGAGGGGTAGGCGCTCCGCCATTAAGGAGAGCGCGGGCCGGGCTGCCTTCTTAAGCCAGTTCGCCGGCCGCTGCTTCAGGTGCCTTAGTACAGAGCACCGTCGCATTGGCTGCCGCGATCCGCGCCGTTGCATCATCTGCAAGCTGCAAGGCCACTTCGGTAGGGACTGCCCGCAAAACCCAAAGCGGGGGCGCGGGGCGGCCGACGCCACCCGCGGTCCAGTGAAGGAGCGTCTGCGTTTCCCATCGCCGCCACCTCTCGCCGCGCGCTCCGCCGGCATGGATCGTCAGGTACTCCTCACCGACCCCTCGCGCCGCCCCAGATCGAGCCACAAGGTGGTGGTTGCCACCCCGGCCATGAAGATCCAGGAGTTCCTACTCCGGAAGCACGTCGTGCTTCTCACGTCCGCGTCGCCGCGGCACGCCGCCAACCCCATGTCGGTGGGCCGCGCCATCGAGGAGTAGCTCCACACGCCGCCTCATCTGCTGCGCATCACCAGCCACGACCCCGAAGATTTCCTGGTCCACTTCGAGCTCCCGGCGCACAAGGAGAGCGCCGTACGCCGCGGCACCATCAAGGTCGACGGTGTCGAGTTCGCGGTCAAGGGGTGGCACGAGGACGAGCACGAGCTGCCGGATGAGTGCAACCTCCACGTCCGCGTCATTATCGAGCGCATGCCCATACAACTCTGGTCGCTGGAGGGAGCGGCAGAGGCCCTCGGCGACCTCTGCATCGTCGACCGCCTGGACAGCCGCACCCACGAGCATGGACACACCAAGTCCTTCGCCTGCTGGGTGTGGACGACCGACACCGCGCTCATCCCCACCAAGCGCGAGCTCTGGCGCGCGGCCCGTGGCGCGGGCCGGGTCGAGGCCATGCTCGGATTTTCGCCACCGAGTCGCCAGGTAGCGCCCCCGCCCGGCATCTATCGCCGCGAGCTGATGGTGCACGTCGACAGGATCGAGGACTGGACCCCCGCACGCCGCCATCCTCCTGTTCGCGCCAGAGCGGCCTCCCCTCGTCGGAGTCGAGCGACGATGCACCGTTCCCGGCGGTGTACCCGGCGACGTGGACCTGGCACATGGAGGATGGGCACGGGTGCCGCCAGCCGCGTGCGGTGGCCTCCTCGGGCTGCCACGGGCTGCAGCACGGGGCCCGCCGCAGAGACCACGACGACCACGACAAGGAGCGTGGCGGACGACGCTCGTGGGCGGACTCGCTGCTGGGCCGTGGACACTCCGGCCGGGCCCCGGCGCCGGAGAAGGAGCGCTCCAAACAGCCGCGCCAGCGTTGCCGCACCCCCACCAGCAGGCATCGCGGCAAGGGATGCATGGGGCGGGAAATCGCCATCCGCGCCACCCCCCTCTGCCGCTTCGCCTTGCCCCCACGCCACCCCCCCCGCCCCCCCCCCGCCCACGCAGCGGAGCCAGGACGCCGACCCCGTCACCGCTTTCTTCACCAACGGAAACACCCAACTCCCTCCCCCTCCTCGCGTCGACCCCAGACACGATGAGCTCGAGGAGGCCGTCGCAGACGCCCTCGCAGTGCCATTGGAGTTCGGCCTCGACCACGCACGCGCTGCCGGTGATCAGGCCTCGGCCGACGATGGGCCCGCCGCATGCATCCTGTGTGATGCAGTCCACGCGTGCAGGTCCACGGCTCCCCTGCCTGAGACCACCACTGAGCTGGGGGCGGTGACGCACCAGGTGCAGCAGATGCAGATCGGGCAGGACGGCGCCACTGCCCGTCTCCTCTTCCACGACGTCCCCGAGCCCATCATCCCCATTGCGCCTTCGGCCAGACGCCCTTTTGCGCCGCCCAAAACACGCGCTCCCTCAGCCCCCGTCAGGCACAGTGCCCGTCAGGCGGCCAGACCCTCCTCCACCCCGATCGCGCAACGGGTCACCCTGCGCCTGGTCAAGGAGCTTGGCGTGCTAGGCCCCAAGGCGTGGATGACGGTGAAGGCGGCAGAGGCGCTGCTGCGTCGCTTCGATGAGCCCCTCACGGAGGACGACATCAACTGCATTGCCAAGCTCACGTGCCTCGACGTCCAGGCACTGCGCACCATGGCCAGCCTGACCGGCCCAGACGGCGCAGACGAAGAGTAGTCCTCGTTAGTCGCCAGCTTAGCTCGCCTCCGGCTGCAACTGACCTTCAGTCTGTCTGAGTTAGGTTTTTATTCCATGATTAGTGTTGGGCAAAGAAGATTAGCTAGTTGCCACTGTAATTTGGGGCCTATTGGTGGACACTGGCTCTCCCCGGTCGTAAGGTGGTGTAGCTGTATCCATTTCATCTTAGTAGTAAAGTTATTTTCGTCGCCGGAGCATATCTGCTTGCAATATGAGTAGCACAACCATCCCAATAATGAATTGGAACGTCCGCGGTTTGAACTCACCGGCGAAGAGAGCCACAATCTGCGAGGTTGCTGACGCCCACAGCCTCGCCCTACTGTGCTTGCAAGAGACAAAGATCGACTCCGGGTGGCCGGTGATGGTCAGGGAGGTAGGAGGCCGCAGACTAGACAACTGCGCCGTGCTGCCGACGATAGGCACCCGAGGGGGCATCGCGCTATTCTGGGACTCCACCAGGCTCTCGATCGTCACGCATTCCGTAGGGAAGTTCTCCATCACGGCTCGAGCGATCCTTCCCCACGGTGGCCTCTTCTTTTGGATCACCATTGTTTACGGCCCAACCGACGACACCAGGAAAGATGATTTCCTCGAGGAGCTGAGATGAAGCAGGCCACCCCTTGTCGATCCGTGGCTGATCAACGGTGACTTCAACGTCATCTACGAGGCAAGAGCTAAGAACAATCACAACATCAACAGAAGAATGATGAGCAGATTCAGGGATGCAATAGATCGGGCCTGCCTTCGCGAGATAAAGTGCAAGAACAGGCGCTTCACATGGAGCAATGAGAGGGAAAACCCTACTTTAGTTGCCATCGACAAAGTGTTCTGCAACCAAGAATGGGAGGCAATCTTCCCCTCCTACACACTCATGGCTGCATCCACCTCCTGCTCCGACCACTGCCCACTACTGCTCACAAATGCCGCGGCGCCACCACGCAAAGCAGCGTTCAAATTTGAATCTTTCTGGCCCAAGTTCCCTCACTTTCAGCAGACAGTTCAAAGGGCGTGGCAAAGACCCGTAAACCATAGCTGCCCCTTCACAAGGATGAAGATCGAGCTAAGGCGAACAACAGCGGATCTCAAGATCTGGGCCAAGAGCATCTTCAGCAACACAAAACTGCAATTCCACATCGCGTCTGAGGTGGTACTGAGATTAGACATGGCACAGGAGAGGTGTCAGCTCACACTAAGAGAGTTCTGGCTGAGGGAAACCCTGAAGCTGAAGATCGTGGGGCTCGCGGCCCTCGAGCGAGCAAGAAAGGGGCAAGCCGCACGGACCACCTGGCTCAAAGCAGGAGATGCAAAGACAACTTTTTTCCAGGCAAAGATAAACTCCCGTAGGAGAAAGAACGACATCCACTGCTTAGAATCAGAGGGTAAACAAGCCACGGACCACAAAGAGAAGGCTGAAATGATCTATGACCATTTCACCAACGTGTTGGGTAGCAAGGAAAGAAGGACGAAGATGATCGACTGGGAGAAGATCCAGCTGCCTCTTCTGCAGAACGGAGAAGGACTCGACAACCCATTCACAGAAGAGGAAATCTGGGCAGCAATATGCGCGTCTCCGATGGAGAAGGCGCCAGGGCCAGACGGCTTCAGTGGAAGTTTCTTCCGGGTATGCTGGCAAACGATCAAGGCCGACGTGATGGCGGTTTTCCACGCTTTCCACCAGCTTGCCGGTGGTGACTTTGCAGCTCTGAACCGAGGCATGATCATCCTCCTGCCTAAGAAGGACGGAGCAACCACGCTGTCAGACTTCCTCCCAATCAGTCTAATCCACTCAGTGGCAAAACTGATTGCCAAAGTGCTATCGATCAGGCTGGCAGGGGTGCTCGACCAGCTCATCTCACCGGCCCAGAGTGCTTTCCAGAAGAAGAAGAAGGGCATCCATGACAGCTTCCTCTATGTCCAGAGCGCGCTGCGGCAGTTTCAGCGGAAGAAAACACCGATGCTGCTGCTTAAGATTGACATCGCCAAGGCTTTCGACACGGTGTCATGGGAATACATACTCGAGCTACTCCAACACATGAATTTCCCGGCACGCTGGCGGGACTGGATTGTGCTGCTCCTCTCCACCGCATCCTCCACCTGCCTGCTAAATGGCGACCCGGGCCCTGCAATTCTTCATCAGCGGGGACTGCGGCAGGGAGACCTACTGTCTCCTATCCTCTTCATCCTAGCGATCGACCCTCTCCATCGACTGCTAGAAGCGGCGCAACAAGCCGGCGCCATTGCACCACTGCAGACCGGTGCCGCGAGCCTGTGCGTAACCCTGTACGCGGACGATGCAATTTTCTTCGCCAACCCAGTACGCCAGGAGATCGACACCACCATGCAGCTCCTGGCTGGTTTCGGGGAGGCAACGGGCCTGCGCGGCAACCCTCAAAAATCGTCTGCGGCGGCCCTAAACTGCGACAATATAGACCTCGTAGATGTCCTTCAGAGCTTGGGCGGCACCAGAGTGCATTTTCCGATCAGATACCTAGGTCTCCCGCTATGCCTTGGCAGGCTTCGGCTCGTGCACATTCAGTACCTCCTCGACCGCATCCGAGCGAGGTTGGCGGCTTGGAAAGGCCGGCTTCTACCGATCGCGGGGCGCCATGTGCTGGTCAGAAGCGTCCTCTCTGCACTGCCAGCTTTCACCATGGCTGCCCTACGTATCCCAAGGAAATTCTTCATAGACGTAGACAAAGCAAGGCGTCGATTCCTGTGGGCGTAAGACGAAGAGGTGACAGGAGGTAGATGCAAAGTGAATTGGCAGCTCGTCACGTCCCCGATCGGCCACAGCGGTCTTGGCATCCCCAACATGGAGAGACACGCGCGAGCCCTACGCCTCCGTTGGCTGTGGCTGGCGTGGAAGGACCCGGCTAGGCCATGGACGCGCCTGGAGCTGCCTTGCGACGACAAGGATAGAGCACTCTTCGCCTCGGCAACGACGGTTAGAGTAGGCGACGGCACCAGAGCCCTCTTCTGGCACAACTCCTGGCTCGGAGAGCAACCACTACGGCTAGTATACCCCCAGCTGTTCGGGCGCTCAACCAGGAAAAACCGCATGATGGCAGAGGCGCTACGAGATGGCAGATGGATCATGGACCTCAGACAGGGCAATAACTGGGAAATCATTCCCCAAGTCGTCCGGCTACAGCGACGCATCAGAGAAGCCAATTTGTCACTGCAGGAGGGAATCGAGGACGAGATCTCGTGGAGAGACGGTGGTCGCTACACAGCAAGGTTAGCGTACCACTCCCATTTCTCTCCGCAACCAACCTCAGCCCTGAAGAGCTTGGTATGGAAGATCTGGGCACCCGGAAAGATCAAGTTTTTTCTATGGCTGCTCCACCAAAACAGACTCTGGTGCAATGATCGCCTGCAGCGAAGGGGCTTGGAAAACCCATATTTTTGTCAGCTATGCTGCCACAACCTCGAGTCCTCCTTCCACCTCATTTGGGAGTGCAGCATGTCGCGGGAGGTTTGGTCAAAAGCAGCCACCTGGAGCGGCTGCAATGCGCTATCCCCAGCCTCCTGGACTGTGAGCATAACAACAACCGACGCCATCGCCGCGATCGTTCAATCTGCGGCACCAACGGAAAGAAGAGGAGTCAAGACTATGATTGCCTTGATCTCATGGCAAATCTGGCTCGAGAGAAACAGATGCACTTTCCGGGACAAGATGCCAAGTGTACTTAGTGTCATAGAGGCCTGCCGGAGAGACGTCGAACAATGGCGACTCGCCGGAGCACATGCCATAGCGCCCC
Organism: Secale cereale; assembly: GCA_902687465.1. Classification (NCBI taxonomy): domain Eukaryota; kingdom Viridiplantae; phylum Streptophyta; class Magnoliopsida; order Poales; family Poaceae; genus Secale; species Secale cereale. The sequence continues at coordinate 722,552,573 of LR738711.1, read as the reverse complement.
CTTTTGGGGATACATCAAGAGGAATAGAATAGCTCTTTTTGCCAAGTGGTGGAGAGATAGGGAGTCTCTGCTCCCTCCCCACCCTCACCTCAGACTATTTTCTCTTTCCCTTTTTGATCTTTTCGATCACAAAATTATGTAACTCTCCTGCTAAGCCAATGAAAAGCCAGCAAGTCTGGATCTTTCAAAAAAAAATCCGCTCCGGTTCTAGGACTTGAATATTCGTTGGCTGTATAACTAACCATGTGATCTGTTTCTAAAGGAAAAAAATAACCATGTGATCTATGCTCATAATCGTGAAGAAGTTTTTTTTTTGCTTTCAAGAGTATAGAATTCCTTATTTTTCTTTATACCGAACATGTTCTAACCGCATGTAAAGCTACACATATTACGATAAAATATAATATAAGCTTGTAGAGCACAAGCAAATTTTCCAAGGTCACAACACATTGTTTCCTCATGAAATTTTGTGTACGCATATTGAATACATGAACAAGTGTGTTGTCAAAACACACAAAAACGCCCCTCCCCCCGCCCCCCGTGTCACCTCCTCTAGCGACTCGGGGGCAACCCTAATCCCGCCGCTGCCGGGCCACCTCACATACCCCCTTGCTTCACCGCCGTCGAAAAGGACGTCGGAGAAGCCGTGCGCGCCCTAGGGATGGTGGCGGCGGGGCTCTTTTGCGACGGCGCTAGCAAGTTGGAGGAGGTTTCCTTGCGGCGGCGCTGCGATCTGGCGCGGTAGGGGCCTTCGCGGCGTAGGGGAGTGGATCCGGGGCTGCCCAGCCCGGATCTAGTGTGTGGTGTGGCGGCGGTGCCGCGCGCACAGGGGCCTCCATGCGGGCAGCGTCATCGGCGGGCGGCATTCCTGTGAGGCTGGCTCGGGGCCTCGCTCGTCGGTGCGTCGGGGCTCGGCAGCGTGCGCTGCGTGGAGGCGGAGAGGGGTGACGCGGACGGCTAGTGGTGGTGTGTCGCAGTGGAGCATGCAGGCCGGTGGCGGTTTGGTACTCCTCCTCGTTGCGGCTCATGCCAGTCTGTCCGTGTTGTCCGGAGATGAGGGGTGAGGGTCGGTGCATGGCAGGTGGGTTAGTGGTGCGACCGACCTGTCGGGATCTCGCAGTGGAGATGTGGCGCGTTCTGGTGACGGCGACGGGTTCCCACGACAGGTCGGTGGCAGTGCTGCGATGGCTCGGCCAAGTTGGAGTCTTACGAGCAATGAGTGGTCATCATCTCTGTGCGCCGTGGCGAGCGGCGGCGCTCTCCTGGTGGTGCTGGCCTAGGTTTTTCCCATGGAGAGGCAGGTCCGATTGTCGCAAGGTCGTCCCTTGGAGTGGGCGAGGACCGTTGCGGGCAGTCTTGGACCTAGCCGGAGGTGCTGGTTTGTTGCAGTTCCTCGTGCAGGTTGGGAGTGGATGGTGTGGTTTCCCTGCAGGCGTTCGGTCCTCGGTGCTCGGCTTTACAGCTACAACGGCAAGTGTTGTGGTAGCGACGGTGCGAGGCTTCTTGGTCAGTGCTATCAATTCCTTGGAGGCGGGGTGATGGGCGACACTATTGGGGAACGTAGTATTTTCAAAAAAATTCCTACGATCACGCAAGATCTATCTACTAGATGCATAGCTACGAGAGGGGAGAGTGTGTCTACATACCCTCGTAGACCTAAAGCGGAAGCGTTTATCAACGCGGTTGATGTAGTCGTGCACCTTCATGATCCGTCCCGATCTAGTACCGAACGTACGGCACCTCCGCGTTCAGCACACGTTCAGCTCGATGACGTCCTCGCCTTCTTGATCTAGCAAGACGGGCGAAGTAGTAGATGAGTTCCGGCAGCACGACGGCATGGTGACGGTTGTTGATGAAGAACAATCTCTGCAGGGCTTCGCCAAGCACTACAGAAACTAGACGGAGGATAAACTAGAGGGTCGGGGTTGCCGGCACATGGCTTGGTGTATCTTGATGTGTTCCAGGTGCTAGCCCCGCTCCTCTATTTATATGTTGAGCCCTGGGGTCGAAACTTGGAGCAAAAGCCTCCTCAAAGTCGGTTTTGCCCGAAAGGCAAGAGTCCCACTCGGACTCCAGGACCAAATGCCACAATCCTTGGCGTCTAGCCCAGACGCCATGGGCCTAGGCGTCTGGCCCAGGGCCAGACGCCAGGGTCTCCGGCATTTGGCCCCCAGGCCTCCGCAAAACACCTTTTGCACCGACTTAATGCCCTGTAGGCTTGACCCCTTGGCCTAACCATATCATCCTATATATCAATTTTTACCTCCGGACCATTCCGGAGCTGCTCGTCATGTCCGTGATCTCATCCGGGACTCCGAACAACATTCGGTCACCAACATACATAACTCATTCAATACTATATCGTCAACGAAACGTTAAGCGTGCGGACCCTACGGGTTCGAGAACTATGTAGACATGACCGAGACATCTCTCCGGTCAATAACCAACAGCGGAACCTGGATGCCCATATTGGCCCCTACATATGCTACGAAGATCTTTATCGGTCGAACCGCATAACAACATACATTGTTCCCTTTGTCATCGGTATGTTACTTGCCCGAGATTCGATCGTCGGTATCTCAATACCTAGTTCAATCTCGTTACCGGCAAGTCTCTTTACTCATTCCGTAATACATCATCTCGTGACTAACTCATTAGTCATTTGCTTGCAAGGCTTATTATGATGTGCATTACCGAGAGGGCCCAGAGATACCTCCCCGACACTCGGAGTGACAAATCCTATTCTTGATCTATGCCAACACCACGAACACCTTCAAAGACACCTGTAGAGCATCTTTATAATCACCCAGTTACGTTGTGAACGTTTGATAGCGATGACCCACAACCGTAAGGGATCTATTGCAGCGTTTTCGATAAGTAAGAGTGTCGAACCCAACGAGGAGCAGAAGGTATTGATAAGCGATTCTGAGCAAGAAATTACTGCAAGCACTGAAAGATAACTTTTTAGGGGTTTTCTCGATATAAGCAACAGGAAAGTAAAAGCAAGCAATGTAAAAGGCACTGAGAGTAACAAGTGGCCCAATCCTTTCTTAGCAAAGGAGAGGCCTAGCAACTGAACTTATAAAGGCTAAAGCGTTCCTGAGGACACACGGGAGAGGTAGTCATGTGCTTTCGCCATATTCCGTATCGATACTATGTTGTGTGTTGATAAGTGTTGAGTGGGTGGATCTATGCTAGTACACTCTCTAGACTAAGATGAATGCACTCTTATGATTAAACACCTTGCAAGCATCCGCAAATACAAGATAGAATTTAAGGCAAAAGCCTAACCATAGCAATACGATCGAGGATCCATTGTTCCCTTATGCAAAAGCGTGCGAACTGGGGTTCAGGTTTCTGTCACTCCGGCAACCCACCGTAAGCATTCTTTGTACACAATGTATTCTCCTAGGTCCTTAATAAGGCGAAGTGTTGAGTGTTCGACTCACACAACACCACTAGTAGAATGACAACGCAACTTAAGTATCAAACAACACATATTACTTCAACAGCATATGACTACTAACAACAAGACTTTCCCCATGTCCTCAAGAACTAAGGTAACTACTCACGAGGCATAAAAGAGATCATGATCAGTGGAGATAAATAGATGATAAACAATCTGGACATAATGATATTTCTCCAACAAAACTCAATAGCATTCACCACAAAGTAGTAATCAACACCGATGGAGTAGAGAGGATAGGTAGTATGAGTTACAACACAAGTTGCAATTGTGAGATGAGATTTGGATGAAGATGGGGATGGTGCTGGTGTTGGGGATGATGTTGATGATGATCTCGATGATGCCCGTGACGATGATGATGACGATGGCGACGATCTCCCCTTCCGGGAGGTGATCTCCCCGGCGGAATCTGCCCGCCGGAGATGGCTTTTTCTTCTCTGTAGGTTTCCGCCACGGAGCAGCGGCGGAACTCCGTAAAAACTCTCGTTTTTAGGGTTTTCAGATAACGGAGAGTATATAGGCAAAGGGGGCAGCCGGAGGTGGGCCAGGGGCTCCAGGCGCCCCCCCCGGCGCGGCCAGGGGGGGCGCCCCCAGGGCGCCTGGGCACCCTGTGGCCCCCCTTTGGTTGCCCTTTCGCATGTCTTCGTGATTCGTCCGGAAAATATCCTCTGTCAATTTTCAGGTAATTTGGAGGTATTCTTCTTCAGCAACTCAGCGTCCACTTTTTACCGCTGAATCCTGCGTCTGCTGCTTCGGCACCGGAAAGTTGCAAACTGTGTAAAATAGGCCAAAACAACATAAGAACATCATCGTAATGTGAAATATATCAATGAATAAGGATAAATTATGATACAAAATAGTGATGCATTTTGGACGTATCAGATAGCACACAAGGTGTTCCTCCGGTATTCGGGAGTTGCATAATCTCATAGTCATAGGAACATGTATAAGTTATGAAGATAGCAATAGCAGTAAAACTAAACGATCATAGTGCTAAGCTAACGGATGGGTCCTGTCCATCACATCATTCTCCTAATGATGTGATCCCGTTGATCAAATGACAACTCATGTCTATGGTTAGGAAACATAACCATCTTTGATCAATGAGCTAGTCTAGTAGAGGCATACTAGGGACACTCTATTTTTGTCTATGTATTCACACATGTACTAAGTTTCCGGTTAATACAATTCTAGCATCAATAATAAACATTTATCATGATATAAGGAAATATAAAATAACAACTTTATTATTGCCTCTAGGGCATATTTTCTTCAGACACGCGGATGAAAATCTTGCATGGCTTCTACCAGGCTGGCGGCGATGGCACCTGTGGATGTCATTCCCCTCATTGGAGGCATCGTCGAGCGTCTTCACCTTGTCCTACGCGCTCCCGGAGTTGGTGGATGTCTCCGGGCGAAAGCTTCGATTCGATGTTTGGATCGGCATGATGGCGGCGTCCTCGACGCCGTTCCTCTGTTGGGAGCATGGTGTTTGGAGACAAGGCTGACTCCTCGTTGCTCTCCTCCGATGTTCGCCACAACCCTTTTTTGATCCTCAGTGGCGTTATGCACGTTCGGCCTCGGTGTGTCCAATACGGCGTCTTCCCGGTGCGGACCGTGTTCTGCCATTCATCTGTGAAAGGATCAATATGGTTGACTAGAGGGGGGAGGGGTGAATAGGAAACTAACCGTTTTTAGCTTTTCTTTACCAAATTAAACTTAGCATCAAAATAGGTTGTTTAGATATGTAACTAGGTGGGCAACCTATATGATGCAACAACAACAAGCACACACGCAAGCAAGGGATACAACACAATAAAATATTGCACAAGTAAAGGTAAGAGATGGCCATGAGTGGAACCAGTTGAGACGAGGATGAGTTACCAAAGTTCCCTTTGAGAGGAAGTACATCTCCGTTAGAGCGGTGTGGAGGCACAATCCTCCCCAAGATGCCACTAAGGCCACCGTATTCTCCTCACGTCCTCACACAATGTGAGATGCCGTGATTCCACTATTGGTGCCCTTGAAGGCGGCGACCGAACCTTTACAAACAAGGTTGTGGCTATCTGCACAACTGAATTGGAGGCTCCCAACGACACCACGAAGCTTCACCACAACGAAATATGGCTTCAAGGTGACCTCAACCATCTAGGGTGCTCAAACACCCAGGAGTAACAAGATCCGCAAGGGATTAGTGGGAGGAATCAAATTTCTCTTGCTGGAAGTGTAGATCGGGGCCTTCTCAACCAATGCCTAGAAAATCAACAAGTTTGATTGGCTAGGGAGAGAGATCGGGTGAAAAAGGAGCTTTGAGCAACAATGGAGCTTAGGGAAGGAATATGTGGTCTTCTTGGGGAAGAAGACCCCCTTTATATAGTGGGGAAAAAGATCCAACTGTTACCCACTAGCTCAGCCTGCGACACGAGGTACTACCGCAAGTGCGGTAGTGACCAGGCAAGGTTCTATTGCACTAGGCAACGAGCGGTGGAACCGCCGGAGCAGTACTACCGCGTGCCCTTGCGGTACTACCGCAAGGCAGGACTCAACTGGCTGGAAGATGGCACAGACGAAATAAATTACGTCTGTGCCTACTTCCGCTGAACAAGGAACTGTGGAAAAATCCGGCATGGTACTACCGCTCGCGAGGAGCGGTACTACCGCGTAGGGGCGGAAGTAAAAACTTATTTCCACGCCTACTGCCGCGTGTGCCAGCTCCTGGGTTGGAGGTAGCAGTATTACCGCTTGCAAGGCGTGGAACTACCGCACGGCCCTGTGGTACTACCGCTTGACGGAGCGGTAATACCGCATGCCCCTGCGGTACTACTGCTTAAGGGAGCAGTACTACCGCATGCCCCAGATAGTGTAGCACTAGACAACCTTCGTTCTGCAGAGACACGGGTAAAACATATGGTGCTCCATTGAAGAGAAGGAAAGGTGGTGCAATGGAACATATGTGTACATGATGATTCCACCCTAACCTTTCTGAAGCGGACCCCCTCTTAATAGTCCAGCTTACCTACGACTCAAATCTACCGAAAAGAAATATAGAGAAATGTCGTCTTCGATAGGCTCTGAGGGGCAACATATCGTCTTGTGCCTAGACATGAGATATCTGAAATGCTCAATGCACACGATTAGTCCGCAATAGTATTGTCATCAATCACCAAAACCACATAGGGAGAAATATGCCCTTATAATCTTCCCCTTTTTGGTGGATTGATGACAATACGGGATTTGCATATATGGATAGGAATGAGCAAAAGCAAACTCCAACATCTATAAAATATGGACAGGCTCCCCCTAGATGTGTGAAGGAAATATGCCCTAGAGGCAATAATAAAGATGTTATTTGTATTTCCTTATATCATGATAAATGTCTTTTATTCATGCTAGAATTGTATTAACCGGAAACTTAGTACATGTGTGAATACATAGACAAAACATTATGTCCCTAGTATGCCTCTACTAGACTAGCTCATTGATCAAAGATGGTTATGTTTCCTAGCCATAGACATGAGTTGTCATTTGATCAACGGGATCACATCATTAGGAGAATGATGTGATGGACAAGACCCATCCGTTAGCTTAGCACTATGATCGTTTAGTTTTACTGCTATTGCTTTCTTCATGACTTATACATGTTCCTATGACTATGAGATTATGCAATTCCCGAATACCGGAGGAACACCTTGTTTGCTATCAAACGTCACAATGTAACTGGGTGATTATAAATATGCTATACAGGTGTATCCGAAGGTGTTTGTGGTGTTGGCATAGATCAAGAATAGGATTTGTCACTCCGAGTGTTGGAGAGGTATCTCTGGGCCCTCTTGGTAATACACATCATAATAAGCCTTGCAAGCAAATGACTAATGAGATAGTCACGTGATGATGTATTACAGAACGAGTAAAGAGACTTGCCGGTAACGAGATTGAACTAGGTATTGAGATACCGACGATCGAATCTCGGGCAAGTAACATACCGATGACAAAGGGAACAACGTATGTTGTTATGTGGTTTGACCGATAAAGATCTTCGTAGAATATGTAGGAGCCAATATGAGCATCCAGGTTCCGCTATTGGTTATTGACCGGAGATGAGTCTCAGTCATGTCTACATAGTTCTCGAACCCGTAGGGTCCGCATGCTTAACGTTTGATGAAGATCGGTATTATGAGTTTTAATGTACCGAAGGTAGTTCGGAGTCCCAGATAACAAGGAGTCTCGGAATGTCCGAGACGTAAAGATTGATATATTGGACGACTATATTCGGACAACGGAAGCGTTCCGTAAAGTTTCAGAATTAACCGGAGTGCCGGGAGGGTTACCGAACCCCCCCGGGGGAAAGTTAGGCCTTAGTGGGCCTTAGGGAAGAAAGAGGGCAGCAGCCAGGAGGTGGCGCGCCCCCTCCCAAGGGGCAGTCCGAATTGGACTAGGGGAGGGGGGCGCGGCCCCCTCTTTCCCTCTCCTTCTCTCCCTCTCTTTCCTTCCCCCTTCTCCCTGTTGGTGATTCCTACTAGGAATAGGATTCCTATTCCTAATAGGATTGCTACTCTTGGCGCGCCATAGGAGGGCCGGCCGGCCTCCCCCCTTGCTCCTTTATATACATGGACAGGGGGCACCCTAGAACACACAAGTTGATCTCTCCAGCCGTGTGCGGTGCCCCCTCCACAGAAACACACCTCAGTCATACCATTGCAGTGCTTAGGCGAAGCCCTGCGTCGGTAGTTTCATCATATCCGTCACCACGCTGTCGTGCTGACGAAACTCTCCCGTGAAACTCAACTGGATCAAGAGCTCGTGGGACGTCATCAAGCTGAACGTGTGCTGAATGCAGAGGTGCCGTACGTTCGGTGCTTGATCTGTTGAATCGCGAAGAAGTTTGACTACATCAACCGCGTCACTTGACGCTTCCGCTTTCGGTCTACAAGGGTACGTAGCCACACTCTCCCCCTCGTTGCTATGCATTTGGTAGATTGATCTTGTGTGATTGTAGGAAAATTTTGAAAATACTATGTTCCCCATAGTGGTATCAGAGCCAGGTCTATGCATAGATGATATGCACGAGTAGAACACAAGTGAGTTGTGGACGATACTAGTCATGCTGCTTACCAGCATGGCAAACTTTGGTTCGACGGTATTGTGAGATGAAGCGGCCTGGACCAACATTACGCGTACGCTTACGCGAGATTGGTTTCACCGTTATGAGCACTCGTTGCTTAAAGGTGATTGGCGGGTGTATGTCTCTCTCACTTTAGCTGAATCGAGTGTGAATACGCCCGGTCCTTGTGAAGGTTAAAACAACACATACTTGACGAAATATCGTTGTGGTTTTGTATGCGTAGGTAAGAACGGTTCTTGCTAAGCCCGTAGCAGCCACGTAAAACTTGCAACAACAAAGTAGAGGACGTCTAACTTGTTTTTGCAGGGCATGTTGTGATGTGATATGGTCAAGACATGATGAGTTATACGGTTTTGTATGAGATGATCATGTTTTGTAAAGTTATCGGCAACTGGCAGGAGCCATATGGTTGTCGCTTTATTGTACAGTCACCATGTAATTGCTTTACTTTATCACTAAGCGGTAGCGATAGTCATGGAAGCAATAGTTGGTGAGACGACAACGATGCTACGATGGAGATCAAGGTGTCGCGCCGGTGACGAAGGTGATCATGACGGTGCTTTGGAGATGGAGATCAAAAGCACAAGATGATGATGGCCATACCATGTCACATATTTTGATTGCATGTGATGTTTATCTTATTATGCTTAGTACGGCGGTAGCATTATAAGATGATCCCTTACTAAATTTCAAGGTATAAGTGTTCTCCCTGAGTATGCATCGTTGCGAAAATTCGTCATGCCGAGACACCACGTGATGATCGGGTGTGATAAGCTCTACATTCAAATACAACGGGTGTAAGCCAGTTTTGCACACGCAGAATACTCGGGTTAAACTTGACGAGCCTAGCATATGCAGATATGGCCTCGGAACACTGGAGACCGAAAGGTCGAGCGTGAATCATATAGTAGATATGATCAACATAAGATGTTCACCTTTGAAAACTACTCCATCTCACGTGATGATCGGACATGGTTTAGTTGATTTGGATCACATGATCATTTAGATGACTAGAGGGATGTATATCTAAGTGGGATTTCTTTAGTAATATGATTAATTGAACTTTAATTTATCATGAACTTAGTCCTGGTAGTATTAGCATATCTGTGTTGTAGATCAATAGCTCGCGATGTAGCTCCTCGTTTATTTTATATGTTCCTAGAGAAATATAAGTTGAAAGATGTTAGTAGCAATGATGCAGACTAGGTCCGTGATCTGTGGATTATCCTCATTGCTGCACAGAAGTATTATGTCCTTGATGCACCGCTAGGTGACGAACCTATTGCAGGAGCAGATGCAGACGTTATGAACGTTTGACAAGCTCGGTATGATGACTACTTGATAGTTTAGTGCGCCATGCTTTACGACTTATAACCGGGACTTCAAAAACGTTTTGAACGCCACGGAGCATATGAGATGTTCCAGGAATTGAAATTAGTATTTCATACTCATGCTCGTGTCGAGAGGTATAAGACCTCCGACAGTACATTGCCTACAAGATGGAGGAGAATAGCTCAACCAGTGAGGATGTGCTCAGATTGTCTGGGTACTACAATTGCTTGAATCCAGTGGGAGTTAATCTTCCAGATAAGATAGTAATTGACAAAGTTCTCTAGTCACTATCACCAAGTTAGTAGAACTTCGTGATGAACTATAATATGCAAGGGATGACGAAAGTAATTCCCGAGCTCTTCGCGATGCTGAAATCGACGAAGGTAGAAATCAAGAAAGAGCATAAAGTGTTGATGGTTAACAAGACCACTTGTTTCAAGTAAAGGGCAAAAGGATAGAAAGGGAACTTCAAAAATAATGACAAGCAAGTTGTCACTCCCGTGAAGAAACGCAAAGCTGAACTCAAGCTTGAAACTAAGTGCTTCTACTTCAAAGGAAATGGTCACTGGAAGTGGAACTGCCCTAGATATTTGGCGGATAAGAAGGATGGCAAAGTGAACAAAGGTATATTTGATATACAGATTATTGATATGTACTTTACTAGTGTTCATAGCAACCCCTGGGTATTTGATACCAGTTCAGTTGCTAAAATTAGTAACTCGAAACGAGAGTTGCAGAATGAACAGAGACTAGTTAAAGGTGAAGTGACGATGTGTGTTGCAAGTGGTTCCGAGATTGATATGATCATCATCGCACACTCCATATACTTTCGGGATTAGTGTAGAACCTAAATAAATGTTATTTGGCATTTGCGTTGAGCATGAATATGATTTGATCATGTTTGTTGCAATACGGTTATTCATTTAAAGCCATAGAATAATTGTTATTCTGTTTACATGAATAAAGCCTTCGATGGTCATACACCCAATGAAAATAGTTTGTTGGATCTGGATCGTAGTGATACACATATTCATAATATTGAAGCCAAAAGATGCAATGTTATTAATGATAGTGCAACTTATTTGTGGCACTGCCGTTTAGGTCATATTGGTGTAAAGCACATGATGAAACTCCATAGTGATGGACTTTTGGAATCTATTGATTATGAATCACTTGGTGCTTGCGAACCATGCCTCATGGGAAAGATAACAATGGAGCAAGCAACAATTTTTTTGGAAATCATACATACTGATGTATGTGGACCGATGAGTATTGAAGCTCGTGGCGAGTATCGTTATTTTCTGGCCTTCATTGATGATTTGAACAGATATGGGTATGTCTACTTAATGAAACACAAGTCTGAAACATTTGAAAAGTTCAAAGAATTTCAGAGTTAAGTAGAGAATCATCATAACAAGAAAATAAAGTTCCTACGATCTGATCGTGGAGGTGAATATTTGAGTTACGAGTTTGGTCTTCATTTGAAACAATGTGGAATAGTTTCACAACTCATGCCACCCGGAACACCACAGCGTAATGGTGTGTCCGAACGTCGTAACCGTACTTTATTGGATATGGTGTGGTCTATGATGTCTCTTACCAATTTACCACTATTGTTTTGGGGTTATGCTTTAGAGACAGCTGCATTCACGTTAAATAGGGCACCATCTAAATCCGTTGAGACGACGCCTTATGAACTGTGGTTTGGCAAGAAACCAAAGTTGTCGTTTCTCAAAGTTTGGGGCTGTGATGCTTATGTGAAAAAGCTTCACCTGATAAGCTCAACCCCAAGTCGGAGAAATGTGTCTTCATAGGTTACCCAAAGGAGACTGTTGGGAACACCTTCTATCACAGATCCGAAGGCAAGATATTCGTTGCTAAGAATGGATCCTTTCTAGAGAAGGAGTTTCTCTCGAAAGAGGTGAGTGGGAGGAAAGTAGAACTTGATGGGGTAATTGTACCTTCTCCCGAATTGGAAAGTAGTACATCACAGAAACTATTTCCAGTGATTCCTACACCAATTAGTGAGGAAGCTAATGATGATGATCATGAAACTTCAGATCAAGTTTCTGCTGAACGTCGTAGATCAACCAGAGTATGTTCCGCACCAGAGTGGTATGGCAACACAGTTCTGGAAGTCATGTTACTAGACCATGATGAAACTACGAACTATGAGGAAGCGATGATGAGCCCAGATTCCGCAAAATGGCTTGAGGCCATGAAATCTGAGATGGGATCCATGTATGAGAACAAAATGTGGACTTTGGCTTACTTGCCCGATGATCAACAAGACATCGAAAGTAAATGGATCTTCAAGAGGAAGACCAACGCAGACAGTAATGTTACTATTTACAAAGCTCGACTTGTTGCAAAAGGGTTTCGACAAGTTCAAGGAGTTGACTGTGATGAGACTTTCTCACCCGTAGCAATGCTTAAGCCTGTCCGAATCATGTTAGCAATTGTCGTATTTTATGATTATGAAATCTGGCAAATGGATGTCAAAACTGCATTCCTGAGTAGATATCTTAAAGAAGAGTTTTATATGATGCAACCAGAAGGTTTTGTCGATCCTAAAGGTGCTAACAAAGTGTGCAAGCTCCAGCGATCCATCTATGGACTGGTGCAAGCATCTCAGAGTTGGAATATACGTTTTGATAAGTTGATCAAAGCATATAGTTTTATACAGACTTGCGGAGAAGCCTGTATTTACAAGAAAGTGAGTGGGAGCTCTGTAGCATTTCTAATATTATATGTGGATGACATATTGTTGATTGGAAATGATATAGAATTTCTGGATAGCATAAAAGGATACTTGAATAAGAGTTTTTCAATGAAAGACCTCGGTGAAGCTGCTTACATATTAGGCATCAAGATCTATAGAGATAGATCAAGACGCTTAATTGGACTTTCACAAAGCACATACCTTGATAAAGTTTTGAAGAAGTTAAAAATGGATCAGTCGAAGAAAGGGTTCTTGCCTGTGTTACAAGGTGTGAAGTTGAGTAAGACTCAATGCCCGACCACTGCAGAAGATAGAGAGAAATTGAAAGTCATTCCCTATGCCTCAGCCATAGGATCTATCATGTATGCAATGTTGTGTACCAGACCTGATGTGTGCCTTGCTATAAGTCTAGCAGGGAGGTACCAAAGTAATCCAGGAGTGGATCACTGGACAGCGATCAAGAACATCCTGAAGTACCTGAAAAGGACAAAGGATATGTTTCTCATGCATGGAGGTGACAAAGAGCTCGTCATAAATGGTTACGTCGATTCTAGCTTTGACACTAATCCGGATGACTCAAAGTCACAAACCGGATATGTATTTTTATTGAACGGTGGAGCTGTCAGTTGGTGCAGTTCCAAGCTGAGCGTCGTGACGGGATCTACGTGTGAAGCAGAATACATAGCTGCTTCGGAAGCAGTAAATGAAGGAGTCTGGATGAAGGAGTTCATATCCGATCTAGGTGTAATACCTAGTGCATCGGGTCCAATGAAAATCTTTTGTGACAACACTGGAGCAATAGCCTTGGCGAAGGAATCCAGGTTTCACAAGAGAACAAAGCACATCAAAAGACGCTTCAATTCCATCCGTGATCTAGTCAAGGAGGGAGACATAGAGATTTGCAAGATACATACGGATCTGAATGTTGCAGACCCGTTGACTAAGCCTCTTCCACGGGCAAAACATGATCAGCACCAAGACTCCATGGGTGTTAGGATCATTACTTTGTAATCTAGATTATTGACTCTAGTTCAAGTGGGAGACTGAAGAAAATATGCCCTAGAGGCTATAATAAAGATGTTATTTGTATTTCCTTATATCATGATAAATGTATTTTATTCATGCTAGAATTGTATTAACAGAAAACTTAGTACATGTGTGAATACATAGACAAAATAATATGTCCTTAGTATGCCTCTACTAGACTAGCTCATTGATCAAAGATGGTTATGTTTCCTAGCCATAGACATGAGTTGTCATTTGATCAACGGGATCACATCATTAGGAGAATGATGTGATGGACAAGACCCATCCGTTAGCTTAGCACTATGATCATTTAGTTTTATTGCTATTGCTTTCTTCATGACTTATACATGTTCCTATGACTATGAGATTATGCAACTCCCGAATACCGGAGGAACACCTTGTGTGCTATCAAACGTCACAACGTAACTAAGTGATTATAAAGATGCTCTAGAGGTGTCTCCGAAAGTGTTTGTGGTGTTGGCATAGATCAAGAATAGGATTTGTCACTCCGAGTGTTGGAGAGGTATCTCTTGGCCCTCTCGGTAATACACATCATAATAAGCCTTGCAAGCAAATGACTAATGAGTTAGTCACGGAATGATGTATTACGAACGAGTAAACAGACTTGCCGGTAAGGAGATTGAACTAGGTATTGAGATACCGACGATCGAATCTCGGGCAAGTAATATACCGATGACAAAGGGAACAATGTATGTTGTTATGTGGTTTGACCGATAAAGATCTTCGTAGAATATGTAGGAGCCAATATGAGCATCCAGGTTCCGCTATTGGTTATTGACCGGAGATGAGTCTCGGTCATGTCTACATAGTTCTCGAACCCGTAGGGTCCGCACGCTTAACGTTTGATGACGATCGGTATTATGAGTTTATGAGTTTTGATGTACCGAAGGTAGTTCGAAGTCCCAGATAAGATCATGGACATGACGAGAAGTCTCGGAATGTGTGAGACGTAAAGATTGATATATTGGACGACTATATTCGAACACCGGAAGCGTTCCGTAATGTTTCGGAATTAACCGGAGTGCCGGGAGGGTTAGCGGAACCCCCCCGGGGGAAAGTTAGGCCTTAGTGGGCCTTAGGGAAGAAAAAGGGCAGCAGCCAGGAGGTGGCACGCCCCCTCCCAAGGGGCAGTCCGAATTGGACTAGGGGAGGGGGGCGTAGCCCCCTCTTTCCCTCTCCTTCTCCCCCTCTCTTTCCTTCCACCTTCTCCCTCTTGGTGATTCCTACTAGGAATAGGATTGCAATCCTATTCCTAGTAGGATTGCTCCTCTTGGCGTGCCATACGAGGGCCGGACGGCCTCCCCCCTTGCTTATTTTTATACAGGGGTAGGGGCACCCTAGAACACACAAGTTGATCTCTCCAGCCGTGTGCGGTGCCCCCCCTCCACAGAAACACACCTCGGTCATACCATTTGCAGTGCTTAGGCGAAGCCCTGCGCTGGTAGTTTCATCATATCCATCACCACGCCGTTGTGCTGACGAAACTCTCCCATTAAGCTCAATTGGATCAAGAGCTCGTGGGATGTCATCAAGCTGAACGTGTGCTGAACGCAGATGTGTTGTACGTTCGGTGCTTGATCGGTTAAATCGTGAAGAAGTTCGACTACATCAACCGCGTCACTTGACGCTTCCGCTTTCGGACTACAAGGGTACGTAGACACACTCTCCCCCTCGTTGCTATGCATCTGGTAGATAGATCTTGCGTGATCGTAGGAACATTTTGAAAATACTACGTTCCCCAACAATGTGTGCATTCTATAGATTTGCTTTGGACTGCACAACACACACACTAGGATCAACACTCCCCCTATATTTTATAAACGAGGCAACACTTGCAATAATATAAAGGATACTAAGCATGGAAGCAAGGTAAAACATGTGAGCATGAAGTAATAGGGCACAAGATATTAGGCTCATAAACTACTAAACATACTAGACAATAAGGATAACCTTGAGTGCATATGTCTCACACCATATGATAGAGTCTCCAGGTCTCATGCACACACAAACACAGAAGCAAAGAAACAAAGGTTCAACGAGACGAAAACAACGAAAACAGAGAGGCACTAAGAGAAATACAAACGCAAATCCTACACTCTCTCCCCCTTTGGCATCGAGACACCAAAAAGGCAGAGAGGACACCTAAGACATAGGTGGTGGTAGAACTCCAGAGCATAACCAGTCGTGTTCCTCCTCCTCAGACTCCTCAGCAACACGAGATGAAGAATGAACTGCAGTATCCTCTTCAGACTCATTCCACCTTCAGTGTTGTCTAGTCCAGGAATCCTCATCTGTGATTCTCTCCTCAGAGCCACTCTGAACCTCAAGACCAACCTGCCTCATAATGGCCTTGTCGCGACGACGAGCCATCTTGGCGTTCACATGGGCCTTGTACTGACCCTTGGCATGCATATAGAACATAGCCTTCATCTTGGCCTTGGGCTTATTAGCCCAAGATGGCTCAGCAAAGGGAGGGGCATACCCCTCAGAACTGTCCTCAGCCACCTCCTCCGCAAACTCATCCTCGTCCTCATCCTCATCATCATTCATACGGGCAGCTTCTGCCTCAGCCCTGGTGGTGGTGTTGGCCCACTTGTTCTTCTGGCGAAGCTTGATGGGCTCATGGTGGATCCAGTTAGGAGCCTCAAAATCCTCCCGTGGAAAGAGCTTCTCCCAAGTGGTCGAAATCAGGAGGTGCAGGTAGGGCCCATACATGGGCACCTTGCGATGAAATACCGCAAACTAAAGTTCACACCACATGATGTGAGAGACATCAAGTGGAGCGGTTGCTGATGGCGCGCTTCTTCACAGATGAGCATCATGTCCACAAGATATGAGTGTACCCGATAACCCACAAGTGTAGGGGATCGCAACAGTTTTCGAGGGTAAAGTATTCAACCCAAATTTGTTGATTCGACACAAGTGGAGCCAAAGAATACTCTGAAGTATTAGCAGCTGAGTTGTCAATTCAACCACACCTAGAAACTTAGTATCTGCATCAAGATAGTTTAGTAGCAAAGTAATATGATATCGGTGGTGGCAGCAATAAAAGTAATAATAGTGTTTTCGTAGTTTTTGTGATAGTAGCAACGGAAAAGTAAATAAGAAACTAGCAATATAGGTAAAGCTCGTAGGCATTGGATCGGTGATGGGAAATTACGTCGGATGCGATTCATCATGTAGAAGTTATAACCTAGGGTGACACAGAACTAGCTCCAGTTCATCAATGCAATGTAGGCATGTATTCCGAATATAGTCATACGTGCTTATGGAAAAGAACTTGCATGACATCTTTTGTCCTACCCTCCCATGGAAGCGGGGTCCTATTAGAAACTAAGGGATATTAAGGCCTCCTTTTAATAGAGTACCGGACCAAAGCATTAACACATAGTGAATACATGAACTCATCAAACTATGGTCATCACCGGGAGTGGTCCCGATTATTGTCACTTCGGGGTTGCCGGATCATAACACATAGTAGGTGACTATAGACTTGCAAGATAGGATCAAGAACACACATATATTCATGAAAACATAATAGGTTCAGATCTGAAATCATGGCACTCGGGCCCTAGTGAGAAACATTAAGCATAGCAAAGTCATAGCAACATCAATCTCAGAACATAGTGGATACTAGGGATCAAACCCTAACAAAACTAACTCAATTACATGATAGATCCCATCCAACCCATCACCATCCATCAAGCCTACGATGGAATTACTCACGCACGGCGGTGAGCATCATGGAATTGGTGATGGAGGAAGGTTGATGATGATGATGGCGACGATCTTCACTCTCCGGAGCCTCGAACGGACTCCAGATCAGCCCTCCCGAGAGAGATTGGGGCTTGGCGGCGGCTCCGTCTCGTGAAACGTGATAATTCATGCTCCTCGATTTTTTTCTCCCCGAAAGTGAAGATATAGGATCTGGGGGTATGTCGGTAAGGCACCAGGGGCCCCCACCCTCGTGGACAGGCCCAAGGCCCCCTGGTGTGGATCTTCTTGCAGGTATTTTTTATATTTTCTGAAATAATTCTCAGATGATTTTCAGGCGATTCCGAGAACTTTTTATTCTGCACAAAAACAACACCATGGTAGTTCTGCTGAAAACAGCGTCAGTCCGGGTTAGTTCAATTCAAATCATGCAAGTTAGAGTCCAAAACAAGGGCAAAAGGGTTTGGAAAAGTAGATACGTTGGAGATGTATCAACTCCCCCAAGCTTAAACCTTTGCTTTTCCTCAAGCAATTCAGTTGATAAACTGAAAGTGATAACGAAAAACTTTGACAAACTCTGTTTGCTCTTGTGGTTGTAAATATGTAAGCTAGCATTCATGATTTCAACAAGATCATGAACTAACCACATCCACAATAACTTTTAGGTCTCAAGACTACTCACATCAATGGCATAATCAACTAGCAAGCAATAATAATAAATCTGGGATGACGACACTTTCTCAAAACAATCATGATATGATATAACAAGATGGTATCTCGCTAGCCCTTTCTAAGACCGCAAAACATAAATGCAGAGCACCTTTAAGGATCAAGGACTGACTAGACATTGTAATTCATGGTAAAAGAGATCCAGTCATTATCATACTCAATGCAAATTAATAGTAATACATGCAACGACAGAGGTGCTCTCCTACTGGTGCTCTTTAATAAGAGGATGATGACTCTGCATAAAAGTAAATAGATAGGCCCTTCGCAGAGGGAAGCAGGGATTTGTAGAGGTGCCAGAGCTCGATTTTTAAATAGAGATGAATAGCATTTTGAGCAGTATACTTTCATTGTCAACATAACAACCAAGAATCTCGATATCTCCCATGCTACGCACATTATAGGCGGTTCCCAAACAGTATGGTAAAGTTTATACCCCCCAACCACCAACAAGCACACTCCACGGCTAGCCCGAAACAACGGGTTGTCGGGACCCCGATCCTAAGTCACACCGGTCTAGCATGTAACACACCATATCACTTTGCGGCCTCACACGGTATCCCCACGGGTGCCACCTTACCTGGCCCGGGACCGTTTGCGCATTTTGGCTCACGTATATGATAGTGTCGCTAGCATCCATATGACAGAGAACCCGGGCCGACATGACTAGTTATAATCCCAAGGTGGCGCTAACTTACAGGGACAGGCATACATGACCCAGCAACGAACGTGTCGGTCAACAACGTACGAACCCAAGTCGTAGCAAGCTACAAGGACTTAAAGGAACAACGCGTGACATTTCCCCAAAGGGACAGACACATGAACGAAGAAGGACACATGTCGGCCAGCCTAAGTGTTCCGGAGCAGTAGCAAGCTACCAAGGCTCAGTGGTGTGACGCCCCTGATTTGTCCGTACACTAATCATGCACGCAAATGTGTACGACCAAGATCAGGGACTCACTGGAAGATATCACAACACAACTCTAGACACAAATTAAAATAATACAAGCTTTATATTACAAGCCAGGGGCCTCGAGGGCTCGAATACATAAGCTCGAAACACCAGAGTTAGCGGAAGCAACAATATCTGAGTACAGACATAAGTTAAACAAGTTTGCCTTAAGAAGGCTAGCATAAAATTAACAACAATCGAAAAGGCAAGGCCTCCTGACTGGGACCTCCTAACTACTCCTCGAAGCCGAACTTCATGTAGAAACATCATCGGGATCCTCTGGCTCTTGGACTCCACCAATCTGGTTGCATCAACCAGAAAGAAGAAAGAAGGGGGAAAAGGGGGAGCAAAGCAACCGTGAGTACTCATCCAAAGTACTCGCAAGCAAGGGTCTACACTACATATGCAATGATATATGTGTAAAGGGGTAATATCTGTGGGCTGAACTGCAGAATGCCAGAATAAGAGGGGGATAGCTAATCCAATCGAAGACTATGCTTCTGGCCACCTCCATCTTGCAGCAGTAGAAGAGAGAAGATGGAAAAGTAACAAGTATCCTCTCTTCTGGCAGCCTCCGTCTTGAGTAGCTGGAAAGTTCACCAAGTAGCAACGTATAGCATAATAATACCCGATGATCCTCCCCTCGTCGCCCTGTGAGAAAGCGATCACCGGGTTGTATCTAGAACTTGTCTGGGTGTGTTTTATTAAGTATCCAGTTCTAGTTGTCATGAGGTCAGAGTACAACTCCGGGTCGTCCTTTTACCGAGGGACACGGCTATTCGAATAGATTAACTTCCCCGCAGGGGTGCACCACATAACCCAGCACGCTTGATCCCATTTGGCCGGACACACTTTCCAGGGTCATGCCCGGCCTCGGAAGATCAACACGTCGTAGCCCTACCTAAGCACAACAGAGAGGTCAGCACGCCGGTCTAAACCCTAAGCGCACGGGGGTCTGGGCCCATCGCCCAATGCACACCTACACGTTGCGAGGGAGGCCGGTAAGCAGACCTAGCTTCTCCTAATACCAGAGTAGGCGTTCCGGTCCAATCCGGCGCGCGCCGCTAAGTCGCTGACCTCAAGAAGGCTTCGGCTGATACCACGACATCGACTGCCCATAACTGTTCCCACGCAGGTGGTTAGTGCGTATAGACCAAATGGCCAGACTCAGATCAAATACCAAGATCCCGTTAAACGTGTTATTATGAAATAACCGCGAACAACGACCAGGGCCAGGCCCACCTGTCTCCTAGGTGGTCGCAACCCGCCATGTCGCTCCGCCACAAAGTAACCATCAGGGGGCTGTCGGGAACACAGGCCCACCACTACCTGGGTGGAACCACCTGCCCCTTCAGCCCCCATCTCCGAATCATCATCATGTGTATGTAAAGTATATATATAGTATATACCCGTGATCACCACCCGAGTGACCACGGCCCGATAGTATAGCAAGGCAGACGGACAAGAATGTAGGGCCACTGATGAAATACTAGCATCCTATACTAAGCATTAGGATAGCAGGTAAGGTATCAACAGTGATAGCAACAATGACAGGCTATGCAACAGAATAGGAGCTACCGAATCAACAACAGTAGTAAACTAATGCAAGACTAAGAGGGAGGAGAATAGGCGATATCTGGTGATCAAGGGGGGGCTTGCCTGGAAGCTCTGCAGACGAAGGGAATCTTCGGAAGCGTAGCCGTAGTCGAACACCGAAGCATCAATGGTCTCGAGGTCTATCACGGTATCGGAGTCTACCGAAAATAAGCAACGAAGGGGAAACAAATAAATAACAGAGCAAACAATAGCATCACAAAGCATAACATGGCAAAACGCGGTGCTACGTGTGACCTAACGCGGTAGGAGGTGATACTGGCGAGGATGAAAAACATTCGGGAAAGTATTCCCTGTGTTTCGCGTTTTCGGGCAGATGAAGGAGGGGGAAAGTTATGTGTTCGGTATGATAGAGATGTGTGGCGGATGAACGGATCGCGTATTCGGATTCGTCTCGTCGTTCTGAGCAACTTTCATATATAAAACTTTTTCATCCGAGTTACGGATAATCCTGTATGATTTTCTAAAGATTTAAACTATATTCTTGGGTTATCTTTAATTCAAAAAGGGAATTATGACGCCAGCCTAACGTCATCATGACGTCAGCAGTCAACTGAGTGTTGACTGGTCAAACTGACAGCTGGGGCCCTCCTGTTAGTGACTTAACTAACTATCAGAGTTAAACTAACTAAACTAGTACATCATGCTAATTAAGCCAGATTAATTAAGTTAATTAACTACCTAATTAATTAATTAATTAATATATTATTTATTTAAAAATCTTTTTTTAATAAAAAAACAGGGCGTGGGGCCCTAAAGTCAGTGCCCTGGGGGGGTTTAACGGGTACGGGCGACGGGCCCCGGGCACCTGAGGCGGAGCCCCGTGGGCACGGGCGTTGCCCGCCTCAGCGACAGGGGAGGCCAGCACGGGCGCCGGCGGCCAGGGGTTGTGCGGGCGCCGGCGGCCCGAGCCAGCCGCAGTGGCCAAGGCGGCAGGCTGGCGCTGTCGGAGGGGGGGCGGACGACGCGCCGGCGAGCGGGCGAAGGGCCCCGGCGGCCCGAGCTAGCCGCAGTGGCGGGCTGGCGCGGTCGAAGGGGGGAGGACGACGCGCCGGCGAGCGGGCGAAGGGCCCCGGCGGCCCGAGCCAGCCGCAGTGGCGGGCAGGCGCGATCGGAGGGGAGGGCGGACAACGCCCCGGCGGCAGGAGGGCGGACGACGGAGGCGACAGAGCCTGGGGAGGCCGGTGGTCTGGGGCCGGCGGTGAGGGGCGGCTAGGGTGTAGCAGGGGAAGGCAGGGGCGCGGCCGGGAGCAGCGGCGGCCGTGGCTGCTGGCACGCGGACACGCGCTGCACCGCAACCGGAGGCAAGGCCGGAACGCGACGGGAGCGTGGCAAAGGTGCGGCGTGCACGGGGCGGCCGCGGCGTGCTGTGAGGGGCGGAGGTGCACGAACACAGACATGGCAGTGGGGGCAGCAACATGCGTTGGGATCGAGGTTGATGCAAGGCGGAAACAGAGGGGGTGCTCACCAAGGGTGCTCACAGAGGCTCGTTGGACGGGTTAGTAGCAGCAGAGGCGACGGATTCGCCGGGGAGGCGTCGACGACCGAGGAAGAAGACGGGGTCGATCCCGGAGCTTGGCAGCGTCCCATCTTGAGGTCGATGGTCCAAATGTAGTAGGCGAGCACGGAGGTTCTCCTGGTCCTGGACCGCAACTCGGGAGTCGGGGAGTTTGGTGTGCGTGCAGGCGAGGTTGGCCACGGCTAAGGCAGCGACGGGGGTTCTCGGGCGGCTACTGTAGCGAGCAGAGCGGGGTGAGGAGGAGAGATGTGAGTGGGGGCTAGGGTTTGGGTTCGCCGCTGGGAAGACCTTGTAGGAGTGGAGCTGCCGGCGGATGGCTGCCACGGCGACGGCCGGTGCCGTGGCGGGCATCGGTCTCTGCCACGG
>LR738711.1:722350020-722521629 GCA_902687465.1 Secale cereale | reverse complement strand
GTGAACAGGGGAAGGGGGAAGGGGAAGTGGCCGGTTGGGCCGGCCTGGTTGGCCCGGGTGGCCGGCTGGGCCACTGTCCAGTAGGGCGGGGAGGTTTTCTTCTCCTTTTCATTTTTGTTTGTTTGTTTGTCTTTTCTTTTATTTATATCATTTCTTTTCTGTTTATTTTTGTTCTTGTTTATTTTAGTTTTAATAATATACCAAAGTGGCACCTAAATTGATGTTGTCAGTTGTACTACTGCCACAATGACTTACTAAGCAAACTAAAATAGTTACATAATTATTTAATATTTAAGAGTATTTGAATAATAGTTTTTGCTACTGTTTTTATTATTTGGTGAATCCAGACATACTATAACAGTGTGGTTTCTCCATCATAAATATATATGATTTATTTGACACATCTAGAACATTTTACTTTTTATGTTTGAATTTTTTTATCGTTTGACTTTATTTCAAATTTGAATTTGAACGGGGTTTGATCCAACGCGAGTTAACAACATTAATCGAGGTGACGTATCATCATTAGCAGGGAATTACTGTAGCTTGATTATCCGAGCGTCACAAGTGGAAGCACTAGGAGACATTTCCCCATAAGAGAGGCTACCAAGAGGAAACAACTAGGTTGTCGGATCCCACACATACCAAGCATTTCAATAACATACACACAAAATGCTCCATATGTGCAAATACAACATGGCATCACAACGAGACTCTATGAAACAAAGTATTTATTCATTAGGCTCCGAGGAGCCAGATATTACAAACATGGGTCTCATGACCCAACATTCAGAGCATACAAGCAACAAGCGGAAGCATAACATGTCTGAGTACAGACAACTACAAATGAAAAAGGCTGAAGAGCCTGACTATCTACAACACACGTACAAGATCGTAGCTGAGGTAACAAGCTACTTGTCGAAGTCCAAGCGGAACTACTAGTGAGACAGAAGTCTCATCTGCAAAACATAAATTAAGCAAACATGAGTACAAAGGTACTCAGCAAGACTTACATCAGAACCTATCATAAATGCATTTGTATCAAGAAGGCAAAGTGGGGTTTAGTTGCAGCAAGCCAACTTTGACTCTGTGGCTATCATGTACTACGACTGCTGGTAACTCTTGAGGTGGCGCACACGAGTCCACTAATCACCACTCAATACACCACTATGGATTCATCCCCGACTCCCTACGAGGAGGCCATCCATAGCACTCACACTTGTCTTGAGTATTTTAGAGTATCCACTTCCAGTTGTCTATGTACCACGTAAGCATCCAAGAAGTCCATAACCGTGGACTCGGCTATTCGAATAGATCATGAAAAACCCTGCAGGGGTGTACTTCACACACGCTCTCGCCACTTACCGCCATGTACACGTCGTGTATCTCGGCAACCTTCAAGCGGAAGCCTGGCGAGGGTGTCGGTCACGACCTGACTAACCACACAAGACTCTAGTCCAGGTTTATCGCCTATTCGGGTTCCATCCGCAAGGGAGTCCGACCGAGGTTTCCATCACGGCCCCGAACGATGTGTACGGGGTTCCTGAGCCCACCATCCGGGTGTCACTCGATACACTGGGCCACGTGTGCCTAGTCTGTCCCAAGCCCACCCTGCCGGGTGCCACTTGGTAGAAAAATAACACTACCTACAAACACCAGAAACTAGTTGCGACTCCTGGACAGAGATCAAGTTGATTAATAAGCCGAGAGGGATCTTGTTACCGGAGCCCAATGTGTGGTAGTAGCTAGTCATTGGACAACATACACAGAACTCAGTGCTTAAGGACTGTTCCAGTGAGACAACCCACCATGTACTCCTACATGGCCTCTCACCGCTGCCTTTACCAAAATGTATTCACACACTTAACTCTCAGCATCAGAACATATCACTGCACTCCAATTCATTTCCAATGAATCAGACCTGACACACTCTAAGCAATAGCAAGCAAGGCATGGTAAGAACACAACATGGCTTCAATCAACTCCTACACATGCTAGTGGGTTTCAACTATTTACTGTAGCAATGACAGGTCATGCAGAGGAATGGGTTCAACTACCGCAGCATAAAGTAGCAATTGAATCGTTGTTTCCTAATGCAATAACAGAGAGCAGGAGCGAGAGATTGGGATTGTATCGGAATGAACAAAGGGGTTTTGCTTGCCTGGTATAACAACGTGTAGAGCACTGCTCCTCTAACAGGTACTCTGGAACGGTCTCCGGAGCTGGACCCATCGAGAAGAATGGTGCCGACAATCAAACACAAGCATATGCAACAATATGATGCATGAACATGGCATGAAAATGTGATGTTGTTTGAGCTAATGCAACTAGCATTCTATTTGAAAGAAGTCCATTTGAACCAAGGTTCAAATGCAACTCCAAATTAAACATTTATAAATGCCATTTATGCGTTTTCATATATTCAGTAGGTATAACTTCATTTGTCATGCATGAAAATTGTACAGATGGCTAGATTGAATTTTTCTGATAAATTTTCATATATAAATTATTTCATTCTGAGCTACGGTTGAATTTCTATGATTTTTTGAAGTTTAAACAAATTTCTGAAATACATAAATAATTTAAGATTTATTTAAATCCCAGAAATGGATTACTGCGCCAGCATGACCAAAGCATGACATCAGCAGGTCAACCAGGCTGACCAGAGTCAAACCTGACAGTGGGGTCCACTGGTCAGTGACTCTACTAATTAAGTGAGTTTAATTAGTGCTAACTAATCCTAACCAAAATGTCAGCAGGGCTGGGCCCACAAGTCAGTGACTACACTAATTAACTAACACTAATCGGAGTCAACTAACTTCCGGGGACCCACCTGCCATTGACCCACAGGGTCAAAGCGTCAGCGGGGTCAAACCCGCCGGCGTTAAGCCGCCGGCAGCAGCAAACGCGGCAGAGGGCGTCGGAAACGCCGCTCCGGCGACCATTTGGGCGGCGGAAAGCACCTACGGGCTATGGAGCCTCGTCCGCATCGATCTAAGCCAACGGGAGGCTGCGGGGGCACCGAAGTTGGCCGGAACGAAGCTCGCGGCGGCGCCGGAGTTCGGGTCTCGTCGGAAACGGCGCTACGGTGGACGAGAGGACGAGCAGAAGCTCGTTCTGGGTTCCTGGGACCATGCTGAGCACAGTGGTGTGCTCAATCGTGGCTCTGGGTGACGGTGGCCACGGCGGCAGCATGAATGGCAGCAAGGAGGTCTTGGCCTCGGCGGGGAAACGGGGCTGGAGCTCACAAGGACGAGGGGGAGAAGAGGGGTTCGACACGGAGGCTCACAGCGAGTCGAACGGCGGCCTCAGCGGGCTCGGGGAGGCGACGGAGACGGCGTAGGGTCGACGGCGATCTCCGGCGCTGGAGGTTGAAGAAGACGGCGGTGACAACTCCTCAGGGCGTGCGGCGACGCGTGGCTCGACGTTGAGGTGGAAGACGACGTGGCGGAGCTCTCGGGCACGTTGGCTGGCCGTGGAGTGGTCTGTGGCCACGGCAGCGGCGAGCGGCGGCGATGGCAACGTTCGGTGGTGCAAGAGAGAGAGAGAGAGCGAGGGAGAGGAGGGGAAGCCACGGTGAGTGTGCGAGACGGCCGGGGCGTTGCGTGGCATCTTCCAGGGCGTCCAGAGCGGCGAGGGAGATGGCAGGCAGGCAGGGAGGAGGTGGCAACCATGCGCTCGGCGGTGGCGTGTGCCCCTGCCTCCTGTCGTCGCCAGGAGGACGACGACTGGCAGATGGGCCGACCCAGCTGGGCCGCACAGCGCCAGGCGAGCAAGCGGCCCAGGTAAGAACTTTCCTTTTTCTTTCTGTTTTCTATTTCTGTAATTCTGTTTTGATTTAGTTTCTAAACTAAAACATTTATTTTCTTCTGACACTTTTTTTGCAGGGACCTAAGGAATTAATCCAAAGCCCATCACAATAAAAATCAGAATTTTGGACATATATAAAATATATAATAAATATATATCCAAGGCAAATAATTATTGCATTAATTCCAAATGCCCAAAATAAATATTTATGAGCTCCTGAAAATATTGGTTTGAAATTTTACCACTGACCAATATTTTCAGAGAGTAACATGAACATTTTCTTGGACCCTTTTGGAGCAATTTTATTTTGGGTCATTTTTCAAAAGGGTTTCCGAGGGTTTCACAAGTCCCCAATTCAAATTCATTTGAAAACTAAACATGATGAAACACCAAGCTAGCCTAGTGCATACCAGAACTAGGGTTGTGACAACTCGCCCCCACTCGAAAGAATCTCGTCTCGAGATTCAGGAGTCGGCGGAAAGAAGGTGGGGTACTCCAGTCGGAGACGATCTTCTCGCTCCCAAGTAGCTTCTCTCTCGGAATGATGAGACCACTGAACCTTGAGAAACTTGATATTATGTCGTCGAGTGACACGCTCTGCTTGATCTAGAATGCGAACGGGGTACTCTCGATATGTGAGGTTATCTTGGAGATCAAGCGTTTCGTGGTCCACTCTGCGAATGGGATCCGAGAAGCAACGCGTGAGTTGAGAGACGTGAAAGACATCATGTACTCGAGAAAGATGTGGGGGTAGTTCCAACTGGTAGGCAACCTCTCCTCGTTTAGCGAGAATGCGAAAAGGACCAATGTAACGATGAGCCAACTTGCCCTTGATACCGAAACGATGGGTACCCTTCAAAGGGGTAACCCAAAGATAAGCTTTGTCGCCAACTTCATAAGCCACTTCCTTATGATGATGATCATACTGGCTCTTTTGACAAGATTGAGCTATTTTCAAATTCTCACGAATGATGTGAACTTGCTCTTCTGCTTCCTGGATCATGTCCGGTCCAAATAATTGTCTTTCACCGGTTTCTGACCAGTTCAAAGGTGTTCGACATCTTCGTCCATAGAGTATCTCAAATGGAGCTTTCTTGAGACTGGATTGATAGCTATTGTTATAAGCAAACTCGGCGAAAGGAAGACATTTCTCCCAATCCATACCGAATGAGATAACGCAAGCTCTAAGCATGTCTTCGACAATTTGGTTGACCCAGTCCACCTGACCACTTGACTGAGGGTGGAAAGCGGTACTGAAGGAAAGATGGGTGCCCATGGCAGTCTGGAAACTCTCCCAGAAATGAGAAGTGAAAAGACTACCATGGTCTGAATTGATATCTAGTGGAACACCATGAAGTGACACTATCCGAGAAATATACAAGTCAGCGAGCTGACTAGCAGTGATACTCTCTCGAACAGGTAGGAAGTGAGCCACTTTGGACAGACGATCAATGACTACGAAGATAGCATTATTCCCTCTCTTGGTCCTGGGAAAACTGGTGATGAAGTCCATACCAACTTTATCCCATTTCCACTCAGGAATAGCTAAAGGCTGAAGGGTGCCAGCAGGTCTTTGATGTTGTGCCTTAACGCGACGACAAACGTCACATTTAGCAATGAACTCAACCATTTCTCTCTTCATCCTAGTCCACCAGAACCTCTGGCGTAGGTCCTCATAAATCTTAGTACTACCGGGATGAATCGTGAGAGTAGATTCATGAGCCTCCTTAAGGATCAGTTGTCGTAGATGTTGCTTCTTGGGAACCACCAGTCGGTTCTGGAAGAAAACAACACCTCGATCATCTATGGAGAAACTACCAGCAATACCCTTGGCAATGTTTCTCTTGATCCGAGTAATCCCTGTATCATGTTTCTGGGCTTCTATGATATGCTCCATAAGAGTAGGTTTCGCCACCAAGGTTGAAAGGAATCCGTGAGGAGCAATGTGAAGGTTAAGCTTACATAATTCCTAATGGAGAAGTGGTTGGCCCTGCTGCAACATGAGATTGTTGCAATATGACTTACGCCTTAAAGCATCAGCCATAACATTGGCCTTGCCTGGGGTGTAAGTAATCCCTAAGTCGTAATCTGAGATCAACTCCAACCAACGTCTTTGCCTAAGGTTCAAATCGGGCTGGGTGAAGATATACTTGAGACTCTGGTGATCGGTGTAGATCTCGCAACGATTACCAAGAAGGTAATGTCGCCATGTCTTAAGTGCACAGACTACAGCTGCAAGCTCTAGATCGTGTGTACGGTAATTTTCCTCATGTGGATGCAACTGTCGAGATGCATAGGCAATCACATGACGATCTTGCATAACAATGCAACCTAGTCCCTGTCGTGAGGCATCACAGTGGATAACAAAGTCCTTAGTGAAATCTGGTGGCACAAGTATGGGAGCAAAAGTCAGGCGTCTTTTCAGTTCCTGAAAACTGTGCTCACATTGTGGGGACCACTCAAACTTTTTATCTTTCTTGAGAAGTTCCGTGAGAGGTTTGGCCACTTTAGAGAAGTTTTCAACAAAGCGGCGACAATAGCTGGCTAGACCAAGGAAACTCCTAACTTGTTTAACTGTTTCAGGTGGAGTCCAATCAAGGACGGCTTGAACTCTCTCGGGATTGACAGCAATGCCCTTACCAGAGATTACGTGGCCGAGATAGGTCACTTCTGGCAACCAAAATTCGCACTTGGAGAACTTGGCATAAAGGCGGTGTGCTCTGAGTTTCTCCAACACAAGTCTAAGGTGTTCGGATGCTCTTCCTCGTTCTTCGAGTAGATAAGAATATCATCGAGGTAAACCACGACGAACTTATCTAATTACTCCATGAAGATCGAGTTCATCAAGCGGGAGAATGTGGCTGGAGCATTGGTTAGACCAAAAGACATGATAGTGTACTCATACTGACCATAACGAGTGACAAAAGCTGTCTTAGGAATGTCTCCGTTTCTGATCTTGATTTGATGGTAGCCTAACCTCAAATCCATCTTGGAGAAGACTCAGGATCCAGCGAGCTGATCATACATGTCGTTGATCCTAGGGAGTGGATACTTGTTCTTTATCGTGACCAAATTAACGGGACGATAATCTACAACCATCCATTCCGTGCCATCCTTGTTCTTGACGAAGAGGACGGGACAAGCCCAAGGAGAAGAACTAGGACGGATGAAACCCTTTCGCAAGGACTCATCAAGTTGTTCCTTAAGCTCAGCTAGTTCTAGGGGTGCCATCTTGTAAGGTCTCCTAGAAATTGGAACAATTCCTGGGATAAGATCTATGACAAACTCTACATCCTTGTCAGGTGGAACACCTGGTAGTTCCTCTGGAAATACATCCGGAAAGTCACGGACTATCGGGATATCTTCAAGGTCTGGGAGGGGGCTGGCATTAAGAGAATAGAGTTGACGCTTTGCAACTCTAGTGGAGACAGTGACTATCTGGCCATATGGATGTGTAAGCTGAACAGACCTAGTGTAACAATCAATCTTGGCATGATGAGCTGTCATCCAGTCCATACCCAAGATGATGTTAATATCCGAAGACTTGAGGGCTATAAGTGAGGCAAGGAATACAAGCCTGTCAACAAGGATTCCATTACCATGGCTTATTCTGGTAGTTTGCCATCTAGACCCTGGGGTTTGGATTTCAAGCGGAGTTGGCATATCACAAAATGACATGTCGTGCAAACGGGCATAGCCTTCAGAGATGAAGGAGTGAGATGGTCCGGTATCGAACATAACCGAAGCTGGATGGCAATTGACAAGGAGTGTACCAAGAACGACATTTGGATCATCATGAGCGTCTTTAGCTGAGACGTGATGCACACGTCCATGTTTAGTGGGAGCTGGATTGGCACTGATCGTCTTGCATGGTGGCTTACCACGAAGAACGGACTTCTCGGGCTAGGGTGGGGTAAGACTGGCCTGAGAGCAGTCACGTGCATAGTGTCCTGTCTTTCCACATGTAAAGCAAGTCCCTGAGGTAGGTCGTGGACCCGCATTGACAAGCGGTTTACCAATAGGCTTGGGTGGAGCATAAGACTGAGCTGGATGAGGCACCTCATAAGATGGCCTCGGAGAATATCTGGGTGGAAGAGTGGAGTTTGGAACCCAAATCCGCCGCCTCTGGGAACTAGTGCCGGAGCAAGATCCCAAATCACGGTTGTGCTTACGAGACTCCTCGTAAGTGAGCTGAGCGGTCTCTGCATTGATGGCCTTGTTCACAAGAGCGTGGAATGTATTGCAATGATGCAAGTGAAGATCACGACGCAGCTTGGGGTTGAGACCCTTCCCGAACCTAGCCTGCTTCTTGGCGTCCGTGGACACTTCTTCTGTAGCATAGCGGGCGAGGTTTCCAAATTCTCTACTATAAGCATCAACAACCATCTTAGCCTGCGTAAGACTACATAACTCTTCTCTCTTGCGATCGATGAGGGCTTGAGGAATATGATGCTCGCGAAAAGCCTCAGTGAAATCTCTCCAGGTAGGAATCTGGCCAGCTGGAATCATGGCCTCATAGTTCTGCCACCAAAGACTAGCAGGGCCTTCCAGGTGATATGTGGCATAGATTACCTTGTCACCTTCAGCTATGTTCGCAGAACGCAGCTTGTGAGTGATACTACAGAGCCAGTTATCTGCATCGAGTGGCTCAATGGTGAAAGGATCGATATGGTTGACTAGAGGGGGGGGGTGAATAGGCAACTAACAATTTTTAGCTTTTCTTAACCACTTTAAATTAAGCGTCAAAGTAAGTTGTCTAGATATTCTATTAAAATGACAACTAATGAAAAGAAAGGAAAACAACAACACAAGCAAGCTATAGGAGTTAAACAAGTAATGCTTGCACAAGTGAAGGTAAGAAATAACCACAAGTGGAGACGATGAAGACAAGGATGTGATATCGAAGTTCCTTCCCTTTGAGGGGAAGTACGTCTCCGTTGGAGCGGTGTGGAGGCACAATGCTCCCCAAGAAGCCACTAGGGCCACCGTATTCTCCTCACGCCCTTACACAATGCAAGGTGCCGTGAATCCACTAGTGGTGCCCTTGAAGGCGGCAACCGGACCTTTACAAACAAGGTTGGGGCTTTCTCCACAACTTAATTGGAGGCTCCCAACGAAACCCCGGAGCTTCACCACAATGGATTGTGGCTCTGAAGTGACCTCTTCCGTCTAGAGTGCTCAAACACCCAAGAGTAACAAAATCCACACAAGAAAGTATGGGGGAATCAAGTTTCCTTCGGTGGAAGTGTAGATCTAGGTCTCCTCCTTCAATCCCTAGCAAATCAACAAGTTTGGTTGGCTAGGGAGAGAGATCGGGCAAGAAAGCTTCAATGGCATTAGTGGTGAAGACAGAGAGGCAAGAGATAAGGTGGAGGTGGGAGAAGGGGCTCCTTTTATAGGGTCTCCACCAATCCAACCGTTATGTGCAGATTTACATAGGACCGGTAGTTCCGCTACCCAACTGGTAGTACCGGTGAGTGAAGAAACCTGCGCCCGTGCCACTAAGGCGGTACTTCCGGTGGCTTACCCGGTAGTACCGGTCTTCCGGAGAAAACCGGAACTACCGCCCAACCTCCGGTCAACTACTGCTTGAAACCAGAAGGTTTCAAGCATGGGCGGTAGTTGGGACGGTGGTTGGGCCGGAACTACCGCCTCGCAGATAGTTTCTGCGTGGTGGCAGTCAGAGCGGTACTACCGCTCGGAACACCAGTATTACCCGTCTTGTGAGAAGAACACCGGTACTTCCGGGCCACCACCGGTCTACCACCGCACCAAGTACAGAGGGTATCACCCCTGAGCGGTACTTGGGGCGGTGGTTTAACCGGAACTACCGGCCACCGGTACAACCGCCCATTAGAGCGGAACTACCGCTGTGGAGAAATCGGCAATAAGGAAGAATGAAAAGGGACCTCTCTCTCCATGAACGGAGGCAATATGGTGGCTGCAAAGAATCTGTGTACGTGACTTGATTCACCCATTACCTTCCGATGTGGGTTCCCTCTTAATAGTACAGATTTCCTATGACCAAAAGAAACAGAAAGGCATCGGAAACTCCGTCTTCGATCTTTTCCTTAAAGAGGGAAAGCCTAACCGTCTTGTGCCACATGTTATCAACCTGAGTAATATTGACACACGATTAGTCCAAACAAGGATTGTCATCATCACCAAAACCTCAGGCAAGAGATGCCCTTACAATCTCCCCCTTTTTGGTGAATGATGACAACCACGAGACGATCACGGGAGTTTATAGAATGAAGGTAGAGCTCCCCCTGAGTGTGAGCACTTAATAGAGTTTGCTTTTGGAATGCAAAAGTGCTTACACTAGGATCTATGCTCCCCCTAGGTTTTATA
Source organism: Secale cereale (assembly GCA_902687465.1). Lineage (NCBI taxonomy): Eukaryota > Viridiplantae > Streptophyta > Magnoliopsida > Poales > Poaceae > Secale > Secale cereale. The sequence goes on along the minus strand of LR738711.1, from coordinate 722,511,468 downwards.
AACCAACCAGTGACTAAAAATAAAACAGATATACAACAGATCATATGAAAGCAAAGTGCTTAAAACCGAAAGTGCATGGATACTTAAGATAAGGGCACATGTCTTACACCATGCAACTGGAGTTCCCGGTAACGAAGTTCATAGAGCTAAGATAGAGCATAGCAGCTAAGATAACATGTCTTACACCATGCTATGGAAGTTCACAGAGAAACACAAAGAAACACCAAGAAACACTCCCAGGCAACTCCCGTGACCTAGCAATACTCAACTCTCCCCCTTTGGCATCAAGCACCAAAAAGGAAAAGAGCGAGACTAACGCCCCAGGGCTCAGTACAGCTCCTCACCTGTCGCCAGAGAATCATCCGAGTCACCATCGTCAGAGTCTTCTGTGTCCTCGTCGTCCTCAGCCACCTCAGCCTCAGTCTCCATCCCATCCACAGTCGCTCGAGTGGTGGAGGTGGTAGGCTCATCATCCGACCACTGGCAGTTGGCAAGGCACCACTTGTCCTCAGGAGTGATGCTCTTCTCGGAGCCACTCTGCACATCAGGCACATTGAGGTGCTTCATCAACTGAATCTGTCGGCGGCGCGCCATCTTCTCATTCACATGAGCCTTGTAGAGCTTCTTCTGGACGTGGGCCTGCAGACAGAAGGTCTTCTTGACCTTGGCAGTAAGCTTCTCCACCCAGGAGGGCTTGGCCCCAGCCTCTAACTCAAAGTCATCATCATCTGAGGTAGCAAAGACATCCTCCTCATTGCCCGCAGCGAATCTAGGAGCTTTATGCTTCTTTTGTCTCAGCACCTTGACCTCATGCTCTGTGAGCCTGTCCGGAGTAGAAAGAGGCTCTCCGGGCCTCCACACTTCCCAAACTGAGTAAAGGAAGCGCATCACAAAGGGAGCATAGATCGGTACCTTGCGGTACCAAACACAGTTGTACATCTCCTCCCACATCCATTTGGACACATCAATAGTAATGCCCTTGCCACACTTGGTCTTCATTGCCACAAGCAGATCCACAAGATAGCCATAGATATCATCCTGGTTCCCAACTTTGGTCAGCAGCACGCACCGGAACACACGGTGAAGGATGTCATAAACAGGCAGAAGGTCATTGGATTTACCTATTATGCCATGACCAGGGATATAAAGAGGAGCAAGCTTCACTTTATCCATGGGATTGGCTCGGTCGTGAGGACGGAGACCACCTTGGCCTTCCAAGAGAGTGTCCTCATATCCCAAGGCATTGCAGAAAGCACTCCAGGGAACACGGAAGAACTCATCCCGGCACATAAAAGAGAGGTGACGCTGATCGTCACTGCCGAAGTGGACAGTAGCATAGAACTGATGAATGAGTTCCACATCAAAGTCACATCGCAGCTCCATGAGCTTGACCAAATCAAACTCCTCACAGACTTCTAGAGCCTCTCCAAAGTAAGCGGGGCTGCTTCTCCACTTGTCAAGGTCAATTGACCACATACGGGTGAACTTGTTCTTGTGGTGCTCAAATATATCATCCACAATCCTCAACTGCATCTCATTGCGGAAGTGAGGATTATTCCAACGTGGAGGAGGTGGTACGGTGTAGGGGTCTTGAAACCAAAACTTCTCCCAGTCCGAAAGCTTCCATTTGTACATAGGAAGCGCTGCACGCTGCTTGGCTGCCACTGACTTTTCCCGGCAAGTTGCTTTGGAGGGGATCACAACCTCGGGAACATCTTCATCATCGGCTGGCCTCTTGCCCCTACGGGCCTTCCTTTTGGCAAACTGACCAGAGCGAGAGCTAGAGCCACCTGCAAACGCACACGAAGAGCACATAGCAACCCAGAAAAGATGAGAGGAATGTACACAAGATCAGAAGAATAATTCACTAGTACGTACGAAGAATAGAGGCAATGCATATAAGTTCAGAGCAACCGGTAGTTCCGGTATCAGCACCGGTAGTTCCGGCCGGCGGTAGTACCGGTCGAGTGACCGGTAGTACCGCTGAGAACGGATCTACGAAGATGAAGGAAACTACCCGATCTCAAAAACTACATGCACGGTGTCTATTCTAATTACGCACAAGTGAATAGGAAACTATACGGACCTCTCCCTCAAATCATTTAGCCAAAAATGAAGGAATACATGCATTGCCCTAGAAAGAGGATTCAAGAAGAACCCTAATACAAAGAAGAAGTAGGGCAATACTGGTATCCATGGGAGGAGATCGAAGAAGAGGCGGCCTCCACAGAGCAGATCCAGTGAAGGGCCGACGGATCCGTAGAGCCGGAGGGTGCTACGGGGTAGTGAGCGGAGTAACCGTCGGCTGGGGCGAAATAATGAACGGGTGAGGAAGAAAACCTCTTCAGCCCGTGCTTTATATACCCGCCCAGATCAGCACCGGTAGAACCGGTCCAGGGACCGGTAGTACCGGTCCGGCTACTGCCAGGTGGTTGGAGCGGTACTTCCGCGCCAGGCGGTAGTTCCGCTAAACAACACCGGTAGTACCGGCCAGGGGTACAGGTCAGAGTACCAGCGATAGAACCGCCTGCTCTGGACCGGTACAACCGCTGGGCTAAAACCCAGTGATCAAGCGATAGAACCGCTCGAACCACCGGTTGTACCGCGAGGGTGTGCCCACTCACTCCATGATAACAAGCTTGTGTACATTTGGAGTAGATGGCTGGGATGGGATGGCTTGGGATGGAGCAAGACACTGTAGTACGAGAAAAACACGAAAACCAGAAACCAACCAAAACGGAGGGCGGTGGCCGGAGCCACCAATGTTAGAGTCAACTGGCATGGCACTGCGAAGAATTATCCTTGGGTCCATAACCATAACTCGTCTTTGAAACACAAGTGTCATCACAAATGACGAATGTGAAAAGCATATCAATTTATGCATAGTGGGGGGGAGGATGAGTTCATTGAGAGAACACCACTCCCCCTATTTCCATGCCTACATCTAGACTAGACAATATGATGAGTATGGTGGGGTGTGCACGTGCTCAAGCCACATTGCTCAAATCAATGATATTTAGCTCATGCCTTAACTCGCGAAATCTTGCTTCATCCAAGGGCTTTGTGAAGATGTCTGCAAGGTTATCATGAGTGTTGACGTAGTGAAGCTCGATCTCTCCCTGCCTAATGTGATCCCGGATGAAGTGATACCGTCTCTCTATATGATTCGTCTTGAAGTGTAGCACCGGGTTGAGAGAAATCTTGATGGCACTTTCATTGTCACACCAAAGAGGCACTTTGTCACAAGTGACATTGTAATCCTTTAAAGTTTGCCTCATCCATAAGAGTTGAGCACAACAACTTCCAACAGCCACATACTCAGCTTCGGTGGACGAGAGAGACACACAACTTTGCTTTTTGGAAGACCAACTAACAAGAGAACAACCAAGAAATTGGCACCCTCCAGAAGTGGACTTCCTATCCACTTTGTCTCCCGCCCAATCCGAATCAGAGAAACCTACAAGGTTTAAGTTTGCTCCTCTTGGGTACCATAAGCCAAAGTTTGGGGTATGAGGCAAATATCGAAAGATTCGCTTGACAACCACAAAGTGACTCTCCTTAGGTGAGGCTTGAAACCGTGCACAAATTCCCACACTCAACATAATATCCGGTCTAGATGCACAAAGGTAAAGCAAGGAACCGATCATAGAGCGATATACCTTTTGATCCACTGCTTTACCATTGGGATCAATGTCAAGTTGGCACTTGGTTGGCATTGGAGTAGTAGCCGACTTGACATCACTTAGATTGAACCTCTTGAGCATGTCTTGAGTATACTTGGATTGTTTGATGAAGATCCCTTCTCTTCTTTGCTTGATCTCAAACCCAAGGAAGTACTTCAACTCTCCCATCATGGACATCTCAAAATGTGTGAGTGCGGCGAACTCATCATTGAAAGCTTTGTTAGGAGAACCAAAGATAATATCATCAACATATAGTTGGCATACAAACAACTCCCCTTTGACCTTCTTAGTAAAAAGAGTGGGGTCGATTTTCCCAATTTCAAACCCACGATCTTGTAACAACTCGGTAAGATGCTCATACCACGCATGTGGGGCTTGCTTAAGGCCATAGAGTGCCTTATCGAGTTGGTACATGTTATTGGGGAACTTAGGATCCTCAAACCCCTGGGGTTGTTTAACATACACCAACTCATTAATAGGAACATTAAGAAATGCACTTTTCACATCCATTTGTTGCAATTTAAAGTTATGATGAGAAGCATAGGCAAGCAACAAACGAATGGATTCAAGACGAGCAACGGGGGCAAAGGTTTCACCGTAGTCGATACCCTCGACTTGGGAGTAGCCTTGAGCCACCAGACGCGTCTTGTTGCGGATGACAATGCCATGAGCATCTTGCTTGTTCTTAAAGATCCATTTGGTTCCAATGACATTATGGTTCTCCTTTGGCCTTGGCACCAGACGCCACACCTTGTTGCGCTCGAAGTTATGGAGTTCTTCATGCATGGCATTGAGCCAATCAGGGTCTTCGAGCGCCTCATAAACCTTCTGAGGCTCAACACAGGAGACGAAAGCTTGATGAGCACAATAGTTTGCTAATTGTCTACGAGTGCTTACCCCCCTTTTGATGCTTCCTAGAATGTTCTCGATGTGATGTTCGTTGGAAGCAAGCCTGGAGGCAACTTTTGCAGCCCGACGCTCTAATTGATCTTCAAGCGTTAACTGAGGAGCACTGAGTTGATCATCTTGAGCGTCGACGGGAGCTAGATCTTGATCTTGAGCTTCCTCTTGATCTTGATCTTGCTCGGAGGACAGAACTTGGCCTTGTGCATCATTTGGTGGCTCTCCACCATCTTGTGATTGATCTTGCACTTGGCCTTGTTCATCAGGTTGAGGGCCTTCACTTTGTTCTTCGGAAGCGTGTGGGTCTTGGGTTGGCGATGGTTCCACTTCAGTGGAACATTGTCCTTCTCCTTCGGCCACAAGGGGTTCCTCAATGGGTAGGATGTATCCAACACCCATTCTTCTTATGGCTTGAGGAGGAATTTCATCACCTGCATCACAAGTACCACTTTGCTCCACTTGGGAGCCGTTATTTTCATCAAACTCTACGTTACTCATCTCCTCAATGAGTCCATTGGACTTGTTGAGGACACGGTAAGCATGAGAGTTTGTAGCATAACCAACAAATATGCCCTCGTGAGCTCTAGATTCAAATTTAGACAAGCGAACACCTTTCTTGAGAATGAAACACTTACACCCGAACACCCGGAAGTACTTGAGATTGGGCTTGTTACCGGTAAGAATCTCATACGGAGTTTTGTTCAAGCCTTTGCGGAGATAGATACGATTTGATGCATGGCAAGCGGTGTTGATGGCTTCGGCCCAAAAGTTGTATGGAGATTTGAATTCAGCCATCATGGTTCTTGCAGCATCCATTAGAGTTCGGTTCTTTCTCTCCGCTACACCATTTTGTTGAGGGGTATATGGGGCTGCATATTGATGTTTGATCCCCTCATCACCAAGAAACTCATCCAAGGTGTAGTTCTTGAACTCGGTGCCGTTGTCACTTCTAATCATCAAAATCTTTGCTTCATGTTGTCGTTGAGCTTCATTTGCAAAGTTGATGACGGTTTGTTGGGTCTCACTCTTCTTCTTGAAGAAATATACCCAGGTGTATCTTGAGTAATCATCCACAATCACCAAGCAGTACTTTCTACCCCCAAGACTATCAAAAGATGGAGGCCCAAAGAGGTCCATGTGGAGGAGCTCTAGGGGTCTCTTTGAATAGATGATAGTCGTGGGAGGGTGAGCCTTCTCATGTAATTTTCCTTCAATGCAAGCCCTGCAAGCACGATCTTTGGCAAAGCTAACATTTGTTAGTCCTCGGACATGGTCCCCGTTGAGAAGACTATGCAAAGATCTCATATTGACGTGGGCCAAACGGCGATGCCAAAGCCATCCCACATCAACTTTAGCCATTAGGCATGTCGCGACCTTAGTGGGTTGCTTCGAGAAGTTAACCACATAAAGGCCATTCTCGACATGCCCAACATAGGCTACTTTAAGAGTCTTGCTCCACAAGAGGGCTACGGTATCAATATCAAAGAATGTAGCAAAGCCCATGAGTGCAAGTTGGCGTACAGAAAGTAAATTGTATGCAAGGGACTCAACAAGCATGACTTTCTCGATCGTGAGATCATGAGAGATAACAACCTTGCCAAGTCCCAATACCTTAGAGGATGAAGCATCACCCCATTCGACGTTGGTGGCCATAGATGAACCGAGATGCACGTCCACCACCAAGTCTTTGCTTCCGGTCATATGATTTGTGGCTCCGCTATCGAGCAACCATGATCCCCCACCGGAACCAAACTCCTACAATAGATCAATGCTTGGATTTAGGTACCCATTTGGTAATGGGTCCTTTGAGGTTAGTAACAAGGGTCTTAGGAACCCAAATGGACCATTCAATGTACTCATATGAAGAACCAACAAATTTAGCAAACACATGACCATCACTAGCAGGGCATAAAACATATGAAGGATTAAAGTCGCCGGCCATGTTTGATGGTATGGTGGAATTTTTCTTGGCACCACCACTTTTCTTCTTCTTTGACGTGCCCTCTCCTTCTTTCACAAACGATTTTCGGATAGGGGGTAGTTGCTTTGTCTTGTCATTCTTCTTCTTCTTGGGCTTAGGGACAAACCCAATTCCTTCCTTTGCCACAACCTCCTTTTGATTGCTCAAAAGGGTGTTGAGGTTCTTCTCACCTTGTATGCAAGTCACAAGGCCTTTCTCAAGTTGCTTCTTCAACTTGGCATTTTCTTCAACAAGGTGCACATGCTCGCAACACGGGTTAGTAGCATTTGCATTATCAATTAAAACCATGCGAGGAAAGATAGCCTTTTCCTTGGTTAGCGAAACTTGGAGTTGATCATGAGACTCCTTGAGAGTAGCATGCATACCTTTCAAGGCCTTGTGAGCCTTGTCAAGTATGTCAAACTCCTCTTTGAGTTTAGCATGGTCAACCTCAAGTTTTGCCTTCTCGGAGTTAAGGACGCGAGAGACAACTAAAGCATGATCAAGATTTTTCTTTAATTTAGCATGACCATCGTTGTGTGACTCCTCAAGAGCCAAACAAAGACCACGCTCTTCCTCTAGGGCGTTAGAGAGATCCGATATCTCATCGGCATAGTATCGACTATGTCCTTCCATTTTAGTAATGGTTTCCTCGTGAGCCTCGATCATGTCATTGGCCTCACCGAGTTGTTCCAAGAGAGCAACAAAATGCTTCTTGGGTTTGCCCTTGAGATTTTTCATGAACAACTCAAATTCATTTTCTCCCTCCTTAACACCCTCACCCTCATCAATACAATTTGTCAATGAAGGATTAGAAGAGATAGTAGTATTGATGTTTGGGGTTACCTTGTTGGTGGCCTTGGCCATGAGACACTTGGCGGTGATGTTCTCGTTTGGTGAATCGAAGAGAGATGAGTGCGGAGTAGAAGCAATTGCAATTGAGGCCATGGTGGTCACCTCATCGTCTTCATCATTATCATCATCCTCAACATATTCTTCTTGGGCCACCAACACTTTCGGAGGAGTCTTCTTGTTGAAGTTGTTCTTGCTGGGATAGGACTTTGACTTGTCCTTCCGAATAAGCTTGCCTCCAAAGTCTGCTCTCTTCTCATATGGGCAATCCACAACGAAATTACTTACATTTCCACAATTGAAACAAGTCCTCACTCGTTGCTTCCCCTTGTTCCCACTAGAGTTGTTCCTGTTGAAGTTGGGTCTTGTGTTCTTCTTGCCCCAGAATTGCCTTGAAGCGAGAGCCATGTGCTCGTGATAGGCATATTTGGTGTCCTCGGGGCTACACTCATAATCAACTTCCACTTCCTCCTCTTCCACACAAGCCTTGGCCTTTAGTGCAAGATTAGGCTTCTTTGATCGTTGAGCTCTTAAGACCGCATTGTCGGCGGTCACGTCCAAGATCCTCATGGCAACAAACTCATCCAACACTTCATTTGAGGATAAGGTGTGGAAGTCCGGTCTCTGACGTATGACAGAGGACATGGCCTTATGATAGGGCATCATGGCCTTGAGGAACTTGCGCTTGATCCAATTGTCATCCGTATCCTTACTGCCATGATCTCGAAGAGAAACCGCAAGGATAGTTAATCTTCGATAAAGTTCACGAGGATCTTCATCTTCGATCATAGCAAACTCATTAGCTTCATCTTGCACCACTTCATAGTTGGAGCGTTGAATACTGGTGCTTCCCTTGTACATCGTGCCAACATGCTCCCAAGCTTCCTTGGCCACAGTGAAGGGTCGAAGGTGTGCAATGTCTTCAGGAGGGATGGAATCTTGAAGAATGCAAAGAGCGGACTCGTTGAACTGATGATCTGCAGTTTCTCTTGGAGTCATGTTGTCGGGATCATACGGATAAAAACCTTGCTCAATGATTCTCCAAAGGTTAGTAGAACAATGATTAATATGACGTTTGAAACGAAACACCCAAGTAGCAGAATCAGAATTTTTGATAAACTTGGGAGGGGGCCCAACGGAATTTAAATGCGGTGTGGGAACGGGTCCTCCATAGTGAGTAGGAGGAGCGGATTGGGCAAATTTCCCACTCCCATTCTTAGTAACCGGGGCTTGTTCACTACTAGCTTCTCCCTTGTCGGGATTAGCCTTCGACACGTTGGTAGCGGGACGAGCCACTTCCAACGGTGTGGTGGATAATTTAAGCCCCTCAAGCAAATCTTTAAACATGCCTTTGACCTCGCCTGCTAGTGATTCTTTCAATGTGGTCAAGGACACATTGAACTCCTCACGAGAAACCGAGGCTCCCCCATCTGACGTAGGCAAGGACGGAGTTCCACCGGAATGGTCCTCCGTCTCGACTACGTTGTCACCCATACTCTTTGGACGGTAAAATCCTGAAAAAGAGACGAGGCTCTGATACCATTTGAAAGGATCGATATGGTTGACTAGAGGGGGGGGAGAATAGGCAACTAACAATTTTTAGCTTTTCTTAACCACTTTAAATTAAGCGTCAAAGTAAGTTGTCTAGATATTCTATTAAGATGACAACTAATGAAAAGAAAGGAAAACAACAACACAAGCAAGCTATAGGAGTTAAACAAGTAATGCTTGCACAAGTAAAGGTAAGAAATAACCACAAGTGGAGACGGTGAAGACAAGGATGTGATATCAAAGTTCCTTCCCTTTGAGGGGAAGTACGTCTCCGTTGGAGCGGTGTGGAGGCACAATGCTCCGCAAGAAGCCACTAGGGCCACCGTATTCTCCTCACGCTTTTACACAATGCAAGGTGCCATGAATGCCCTTGAAGGCGGCAACCGGACCTTTACAAACAAGGTTGGGGCTCTCTCCACAACTTAATTGGAGGCTCCCAACGAAACCCCGGAGCTTCACCACAATGGATTGTGGCTCCGAAGTGACCTCTTCCGTCTAGAGTGCTCAAACACCCAAGAGTAACAAAATCCACACAAGAAAGTATGGGGGAATCAAGTTTCCTTTGGTGGAAGTGTAGATCTAGGTCTCCTCCTTCAATCCCTAGCAAATCAACAAGTTTGGTTGGCTAGGGAGAGAGATCGGGCAAGAAAGCTTCAATGGCATTAATGGTGGAGAGAGAGAGGCAAGAGATAGGATGGAGGTGGGAGAAGGGGCTCCTTAAATAGGGTCTCTACCAATCCAACCGTTATGTGCAGATTTACATAGGACCGGTAGTTCCGCTACCCAACCGGTAGTACCGGTGAGTGAAGAAACCTGCGCCCGTGCCACTAAGGCGGTACTTCCGGTGGCTTACCCGGTAGTACCGGTCTTCTGGAGAAAACCGGAACTACCGCCCAACCTCCGGTCAACTACCGCTTGAAACCAGAAGGTTTCAAGCATGGGCGGTAGTTGGGACGGTGGTTGGGCCGGAACTACCGCTTGGCAGATAGTTTCTGCGTGGTGGCAGTCAGAGCGGTACTACCGCTCGGAACACCGGTAGTACCGGTCTTGTGAGAAGAACACCGGTACTTCCGGGCCACCACCGGTCTACCACCGCACCCAGTACAGAGGGTATCACCCCTGAGCGGTACTTGGGGCGGTGGTTTAATCGGAACTACCGGCCACCGGTACAACTGCCCATTAGAGCGGAACTACCGCTGTGGAGAAATCTGCAATAAGGAAGAATGAAAAGGGACCTCTCTCTCCATGAAGGGAGGCAATATGGTGGGTGCAAAGAATCTATGTACGTGACTTGATTCACCCATTACCTTCCGATGTGGGTTCCCTCTTAATAGTACGGATTTCCTATGACCAAAAGAAACAGAAAGGCATCGGAAACTCCGTCTTCGATCTTTTCCTTAAAGAGGGAAAGCCTAACCGTCTTGTGCCACATGTTATCAACCTGAGTAATATTGACACATGATTAGTCCAAACAAGGATTGTCATCATCACCAAAACCTCAGGCAAGAGATGCCCTTACAAATGGGATGATGGAAGGTGGGTGGTTTCAGACGAATGAAGTCATGGATGGTCGCTGACTCTTTGCATTGATGTGTGGTGTTCTCCTCAATACGTGCCAACAAGCAGTTGGACTCTCGCTTGTTCCTCTCCATCTCTAACATGACCTCTGCCAACGAAGGCTGGTTGGGAGGATACTCCCCATCCCTACCACCTCCGTGGTTCTTTCTACGAGCAACTGAACCTCAGGTAACTGACGATGTCCTGAGAAATGAAACCAAGGACAGAATCAGCATCAACCAGGCTGTAGAAGGTAGGACAAGAAATGGGTATCTCTCGAACTCCTAGGATAATTCTGGCAGCATAACGGCATTAAAATGCTCAAAAGAGTCATCCTACAACGATAGGGCAGTACCATACTCAACAACATCACTCAAGGTTCTGTGATAGTACTAAACAATCTACACCGGAAGAACTTGAAAACTAGAGTATGACTCTCATCAAACAATCCTATGGAACTACAGAGTAGTAACTCGTGATCCTGATAGACGGAAGAGAAAGCCTAGTTTCTTAACCCCGTAGGAAAGGTAAGATGACTCAGATCAGAAGGGCATAAGGTACAAGGAGTAAAAAGAGCCTTACGTTCCTTCCCACAATCAATTCCCTTATATAACTAAGGAATTTCTAGACTCAACTTCGACCAGTTTGGCTTGGTAATCCTACAGGCAGTCAGGCTCTGATACCAAAGCTGTCGGGACCCCGATCCTAAATCACACCGGTCTAGCATGTAACACACCATATCACTTTGCGGCCTCACACATGGTATCCCCACGGGTGCCACCTTACCTGGCCCGGGACCATTTGCGCATTTTGGCTCACGTATATGATAGTGTCGCTAGCATCCATATGACAAAGAACCCGGGCCGACATGACTAGTTATAATCCCAAGGTGGCGCTACTTACAGGGACAGGCATACATGACCCAGCAACGAACGTGTCGGTCATCAATGTATGAACCCAAGTCGTAGCAAGCTACAAGGACTTAAAGGAACAACGCGTGACATTTCCCCAAAGGGACAGACACAGGAACGAAGAAGGACACATGCTGGCCAGCCTAAGTGTTCCGGAGCAGTAGCAAGCTACCAAGGCTCCGTGGAAGCACTAGGAGACATTTCCCCATAAGAGAGGCTACCAAGAGGAAACAACTAGGTTGTCGGATCCCACACATGCCAAGAATTTCAATAACATACACACAAAATGCTCCATATGTGCAAATACAACATGGCATCACAACAAGACTCTATGAAACAAATTATTTATTCATTAGGCTCCGAGGAGCCAGATATTACAAACATGGGTCTCATGACCCAACATTCAGAGCATACAAGAAACAAGCGGAAGCATAACATGTCTGAGTACAGACAACTGCAAATGAAAAAGGCTGAAGAGCCTGACTATCTACAACACTCGTACAAGATCGTAGCTAAGGTAACAAGCTACTTGTCAAAGTCCAAGCGGAACTACTAGTGAGACAGAAGTCTCATCTACAAAACATAAATTAAGCAAACATGAGTACAAAGGTACTCAGCAAGACTTACATCAGAACCTATCATACATGCATTTATATCAAGAAGGCAAAGTGGGGTTTAGTTGCAGCAAGCCTGGCGAGGGTGTCGGCCACGACCTGACTAACCACACAAGACTCTAGTCCAGGTTTATCGCCTATTCGGGTTCCATCCGCAAGGGAGTCCGGCCGAGGTTTCCATCACGGCCCCAAACGATGTGTATAGGGTTCCCAAGCCCACCATCCGGGTGCCACTCGGTACACCGGGCCACGTGTGCCTAGTCTGTCCCAAGCCCACCCTGCCGGGTGCCACTTGGTAGAAAAATAACACTACCTACAAACACCAGAAACTAGTTGCGACTCCTGGACAGAGATCAAGTTGATTAACAAGCCGAGAGGGGTCGAGTTACCGGAACCCAATGTGTGGTAGTAGCTAGTCATTGGACAACATACACAGAACTCAGTGCTTAAGGACGGTTCCAGTGAGACAACCCACCATGTACTCCTACATGGCCACTCACCGCTACCTTTACCAAAACGTATTCACACACTTAACTCTCAGCATCAGAACATATCACTGCACTCCAATTCATTTCCAATGAATCAGACCTGACACACTCTAAGCAATAGCAAGCAAGGCATGGTAAGAACACAACATGGCTTCAATCAACTCCTACACATGCTAGTGGGTTTCAACTATTTACTGTGGCAATGACAGGTCATGCAGAGGAATGGGTTCAACTACCGTAGCATAAAGTAGCAGTTGAATCGTTGTTGTCCTAATGCAATAACAAAGAGCAGGAGCGAGAGAGTGGGATTGTATCGGAATGAACAAAGGGGTTTTGCTTGCCTGGTATAACAACATGTAGAGCACTGCTCCTCTAACAGGTACTCTGGAACGGTATACGGAGCTGGACCTATCGAGAAGAACGGTGCCGACAATCAAACACAAGCATATGCAACAATATGATGCATGAACATGGCATGAACATGTGATATTGTTTGAGCTAATTCAACTAGCATTCTATTTGAAAGAAGTCCATTTGAACCAAGGTTCAAATGCAACTCCAAATTAAACATTTATAAATGCCATTTATGTGTTTTCATATATTCAGTAGGTATAACTTCATTTGTCATGCATGAAAATGGTACAGATGGATAGATTGAATTTTTCTGATAAATTTTCATATATAAATTATTTCATTCTGAGCTACGGTTGAATTTCTGTGATTTTTTGAAGTTTAAACCAATTTCTGAAATAAATAAATCATTTAAGATTTATTTAAATCCCAGAAATGGATTACTGCGCCAGCATGACCAAAGCATGATGTCAGCAGGTCAACCAGGCTGACCAGAGTCAAACCTGACAGTGGGGTCCACTGGTCAGTGACTCTACTAATTAAGTGAGTTTAATTAGTGCTAACTAATCCTAACCAAAATGTCAGCAGGGCTGGGCCCACAAGTCAGTGACTACACTAATTAACTAACACTAATCGGAGTCAACTAACTGGGGGGACCCACCTGTCATTGACCCACAGGGTCAAAGCGTCAGTGGGGTCAAACCCGCCGGCGTTAAGCCGCCGGCAGCAGCAAACGCGGCAGAGGGCGTCGGAAACGCCGCTCCGACGACCATTTGGGCGGCGGAAAGCACCTACGGGTTCCGGAGCCTCGTCTGCATCGATCTAAGGCAACGGGAGGTTCCGGGGGCGCCGGAGTTGGCCGGAACGAAGCTCGCGACGGCGCCGGAGTTCGGGTCTCGTCGGAAACGGTGCTACGATGGACGAGAGGACGAGCAGAAGCTCGTTCTGGGCTCCTGGGACCATGCTGAGTACGGTGGTGTGCTCAGTCGCGGCTCTGGGTGACGGTGGCCATAGCGGCACCACGAACGGTGGTGAGGAGGTCTCGGCCTCAGCGGGGAAACGGGGCTGGAGCTCGCAAGGACGAGGAGGAGAAGAAGGGTTCGACGCGGAGGCTCACGGCGAGTCGAACGGCGGCCTCAGCGGGCCCGGGGAGGCGGCGGAGGCTGCGTAGGGTCGACGGCGATCTCTGGCGCTGGCGGTTGAAGAAGACGGCGGTGACAGCTCCTCAGGGCGTCCGGCGACGCGTGGCTCGACGGAGAGGTGGAAGATGACGTGGCGGAGCTCTCGGGCACGTTGGCTGGCCGTGGAGTGGTCTGTGGCCACGGCAGCGGCGAGCGGCAGCGATGGCAACGTTCGGTGGTGCAAGAGAGAGAGAGAGCGAGGGAGAGGAGGGGAAGCCACGGTGACTGTGCGAGATGGCCGGGGCGTTGCGTGGCGTCTTCCAGGGCGTCCAGAGCGGCGAGGGAGAGGGCGGGCAGGCAGGGAGGAGGTGTCAACCATGCGCTTGGCGGTGGCGCGTGCCCCTGCCTCCTATCGTCGCCAGGAGGACGACGACTGGCAGATGGGCCGACCCAGCTGGGCCGCACAGTGCCATGCCAGCAAGTGGCCCCGGTAAGAACTTCCCTTTTTCTTTTTGTTTTCTATTTCTGTAATTCTGTTTTGATTTAGTTTCGAAACTAAAACATTTATTTTCTTCTGACACTTTTTTTTGCAGGGACCTAAGGAATTAATCCAAATCCCCTCACAATAAAAATCAGAATTTTGGACATATATAAAATATATAATAAATATATATCCAAGGCAAATAATTATTGCATTAATTCCAAATGCACAAAATAAATATTTATGAGCTCCTGAAAATATTGGTTTGAAATTTTACCACTGACCAATATTTTCAGAGAGTAACATGAACATTTTCTTGGACCCTTTTGGAGCAATTTTTATTTGGGTCATTTTTCAAAAGGGTTTCTGAGGGTTTCACAAGTCCCCAATTCAAATTCATTTGAAAACTAAACATGATACAAACACCAAGCTAGCCTAGTGCATACGAGAACTAGGGTTGTGACACGGGTACCGTCCAAACCAACAACAACCATGGGAGAGTTTTGTTTAATTATTATGATTTTGAGCATGGGACTGGGCATCCCGATTACCAGCCATTTTCTCATGAATGATGAGCGGAGTCCACTCATCGTGAGAATAACCCACCTAGCATGGAAGATATAGACATCCCTAGTTGATACATGAGCTGTTCGAGCATACAAAACATAATTTCATTTGAAGGTTTAGAGTTGGCACATACAAATTTACTTGTAACGGCAAGTAAATACCACATATAGGAAGGTATGGTGGACTCATATGGAATAACTTTGGGGTTTATGGAACTGGATGCACAAGCAGTATTCCCGCTTAGTACAGGTGAAGGCTAGAAAGAGACTGGGAAGCGACCAGCTAGAGAGCAACAACGGTCATGAACATGCATTAAAATTAATCAACAATGAATGCAAGCATGAGTAGGATATAAATCACCATGAACATAAATATCGTGAAGGCTATGTTGATTTGTTTCAACTACATGCGTGAACATGTGCCAAGTCAGATCACTTAAATCGTTCAAAGGAAGATACCACCCATCATACCACATCACAACCATTTTAATATCATGTTAGCACGCAAGATAGACCATCATAAACTCTTAGCTAATTAAGCATGGCATAAGCATCTATGATCTCTAATTGTCATTGCAAACATGTTTCATTCATAACAAGCTGAATCAGGAACGATGAGCAATCATATTTACAAAAACAAAAGAGGTCAAGTTCATACTAGCTTTTCTCTTCTCAATTAGTTCATCATATATCATCCTTATTGCCTTTCACTCGCACGACCGAATGGTGTGGATAATAATAATAGTGCACATGCATTGGACTAAGCTGGAATCTACATGCATTTAATACAAGAGAGAATACAAGGTAATATGGCTCAAGGTTAAATCAACAATAGAGCATATGAGAGCCACTAAGCATTTTCAATCATGGTCTTCTACTCTTAACCCCTAAAGGAAAGAAAAGAAACTATTTACATGGGAAAGCTCCCAACAAGCAAAAGAGGAATGAGAAATCTTATTGGGTTTTCATTTTTTCAACTACTCCTACAAGCAAAGAAAGTAAACTAGCTAGAAGCTGTAACTAATTTTTTTTTGTTTTTTTGGGTTTTCTACAACACAAGAAAAATACTAAGAAAAAGAAATTGAAACTAAGCATGGATGGTACAGTGAAAGAGTGTGAGCGCCGACAACTAAAATAAGTGTGAACATGAATGTAAGTCGGCGAGAAACACGTACTCCCCCAAGCTTTGGTGAAAGGGTCGATATGGTTGACTAGAGGGGGGAGGGTGAATAGGCAACTAAGAATTTTTAGCTTTTATTAACCAATTTAAACTTAGCAACAAAGTAAGTTGTCTAGATATGCAACTAGGTGGACAACTTATGGGAAGCAACAATAACAACCACACAAGCAAGCAAGTTAAGATACACAAAGAAAGCTTACACAAGTAAAGGAAAGAAATAACCACAAGTGGAGCCGGTGAAGACGAGGATGTGTTACCGAACTTACTTCCCTTTGAGAGGAAGTACGTCTCTGTTGGAGCGGTGTGGAGGCACAATGCTTGGTCCAAAACAGGTCATTGCCCCTGCTAACTTCCCTAGGGTTGACATAGGGGTTGATCTTTCTTCGAATCAGAAACTCAGGTTGTGGCATGTCATCCATACTGAGAGCTAGCGCCTTGTGCTTGGTAGCTGAGGTCTTGACATTGTGTTGAGGGGCATTGGAGCCCTCTGGAGCATCGGGGTTGCGAAGGCGCTTGGACCCCGTATTGCGGGTGGGATTTGAGCGACGAGCATCGAAACCGGAGCCACCACCTATGACACAAAATGCACCAAACATGAGAAGAACAAGAAGAATCGTTGCAAAGTCCAAGGCACAAAGCAGAACAAAGTAGAAGTGAGATTGGGTGTGTCAAAACAACATGATTTTAGGTCATACGATTGTACCGGACGAGGTTGCAGAAGTAAAAATTTAGTTCCGCTCTGACCACGGTAGTACCGTGCTGAGGGCGGAGGTAATTTTTTAGTTCCGCGCCCCGAGCGGTAGTGCCGCTCTACTAACGCGGTAGTACCTCACATCGCGGTAGTACCGCCCCAGTGACACGGTAGTACCGCACGGGGCGGATCTAGCACAACCTCATCTTGATATAGCCGAGGAGAAATGAATCGGTACTACCGTTGATCAAAACTATGTTGTTGCAACACACCAAATAGCATATCTACAAAACTACCACTCTCCATCACTCTCCTCTTGTAAGGATTTAGCAAAAAATCACTAGACCAACACATGCATCTCCCAATACCTAGAAGAATAAGAATGAGGCAAAACAAAGGGAACAAGGGGAGATACCTAGGTCCATGGCAAGAGGGTGCTACTTCTCGAGCTTGCGTTGTATTCCCTCGAAGAGGAAAGGGTGATTGAACACAGTAGCGTAAGTATTTCCCTTAGTTTTTGAGAACCAAGGTATCAATCCAGTAGGAGACCACGCACGAGTCCCTCGCACCTTCACAAACAAATAAGAACTTTGCAGCCAACACGATAAGGGGTTGTCAATCCCTTCACGGCCACTTACGAAAGTGAGATCTGACAGATAGGATAGTATAATATTTTTGGTATTTTTGGTAGAAGAACAGAAAGTAAATAAAGCAAAATAAAGTAGATGGAAGATTAATATGATGAGAGTACACCTGGGGGGCATAGGTTTCCCTAGTTGTTTCTCTCATGATAGCATAATTCTACGGTGGGTGAACAAATTACTGTCGAGCAATTGTTAGAAAAGCGCATAGTTATGAGAATATCTAGGCATGATCATTATATATAGGCATCACATCCGTAAAAAGTAGACCGAAACGATTCTGCATCTACTACTATTACTCCACACATCGACCGCTATCCATCAAGCATCTAGAGTATTAAGTTCATAAGAACAGAGCAATGCTTTAAGCAAGATGACATGATGTAGAGAGATAAACTCAAGCAATATGATATAAACCCCATCTTTTTATCCTCGATGGCAACAATACAATACGTGCCTTGCTGCCCCTATTGTCACTCGGAAAGGACACCGCAAGATTGAACCCAAAGCCGAGCACTTCTCCCATTGCAAGAACTATAGATCTAGTAGGCCAAACCAAACCAATAATTCGAAGAGACTTACAAGGATATTATAATC
This sequence comes from Secale cereale, assembly GCA_902687465.1. Lineage (NCBI taxonomy): Eukaryota > Viridiplantae > Streptophyta > Magnoliopsida > Poales > Poaceae > Secale > Secale cereale. The sequence goes on along the minus strand of LR738711.1, from coordinate 722,493,321 downwards.
ATACATAAAAGATTTCAGAAAAGAATCAAATATTGTTCATAGATAATCTTGATCATAAACCCACAATTCATCGGATCTCGACAAACACACCGCAAAAAGATTACATCAAATAGATCTCCTCGAAGATCGATGAGAACTTTGTATTGAGATCCAAAAAGAGAGAAGAAGCCATCTAGCTAATAACTATGGACCCGAGTTCTGTGGTAAACTACTCACAACTCATTGGTGAGGCTATGGTGTTGATGTAGAAGCACTCCGTGATCGATCCTCCCTCCGGCGGAGCTGCGAAACAGGCCCCAAGATGGGATCTCACGGGAACAGAAGGTTGCGGCGGTGTAATTAGGGTTTTCTCTGTTGCCTCGATGTTTTCAAGGTACATGGATATATATAGCAGTAAGGAGGGCATCGAGGGAGCCAGAGGGGGCCCACGTGGGTGGGGGCGCGCCTACCCCCCTGGGCGCGCCCTGGACACTCGTGGCCGCCTCTCTCGTTCCCTCGCGTGTACTCCCAGTCTTCTGTGAAGATACAGTTCCAAAAATAACTCTCCCGAAGGTTTCATTCTGTTTGGACTCCGTTTGATATCCCTTTTCCGCGAAACACTAAAACATGCAAAAAACATCAATTTGCACTGGGCCTTGGGTTAGTAGGTTAGTCCCAAAAATAATATAAAAGTGTATAATAAAGCCCATTAAACATCCAAAACAGAATATATAATAGCATGGAACAATCAAAAATTATAGATACGTTGGAGACGTATCAAGCATCCCCAAGCTTAATTCCTGCTCGTCCTCGAGTAGGTAAATGATAAAAACAGAATTTTTGATGTGGAATGCTAATTAATATAATTCTCAATGTAATTTCTTTATTGTGGCATGAATGTTCAGATCTGAAAGATTCAAGACAAAATTCCATATTGATATAAGAATAATAATACTTCAAGCATACTAACAAAGAAATTATGTCTTCTAAAAATAACATGGCCAGAGAAAGTTCATCCCTACAAAATCATATAGTTAGGCTATGCTCCATCTTCGTCACACAAAATACTCCAATCATGCACAACCCCGGTTTCAGCCATGCACTTGTTTCATACTTAATTTTTTTCAAACTCTTTCAACTTTCACGCAATATATGAGCGTGAACCATGGACATAGCACTATGTGGAATAGAGTGGTGGTTGTAGAGAAGAAAAAAAAGAGGAAGATGGTCTCACATCAACTAGGCGTATCGATGGGCTATGGAGATGCCCATCAATAGATATCAATGTGACTGAGTAGGGATTGCCATGCAACAGATGCGCTAGAGCTATAAATGTATGAAATCTCAACGAAAGAAACTAAGTGGGTGTGCATCCAACTTGTTTGCTCACGAAGACCTAGGGCATTTGAGGAATCCTGTCGTTGGAATATACAAGCCAAGTTCTATAATGAAAATTCCCACTAGCATATGAAAGTGACTAAACAAGAGACTCTCTATCATGAAGATCATGGTGCTACTTTGAAGCACAAGTGTGGAAAAAGATAGTAGCATTGTCCATTTTTTTTTCTTTTTTACCTTTTTTCTTTCTTTTTCTCCTTTTTTTGGGCCTTTATTTTTTTTCCTTTGGCCTTTCCTTCTTTTTGTCTTTTTTTTCTTTGGGACAATGCTCTAATAATGATGATCATCACACTTATATTGATAGTGGGCGGAATCAAATATCTCTTGGTGGAAGTGTAGATCGATGCCTTCTCAAGCAATCCCGAGGAAATCAACAAGTTTGATTGGCTAGGGAGAGAGATCAGGCGGAAATGAAGCTTTGAGCAACAATGGAGCTTGGGGAGGAAGATGTAGGTGTTCTTGGGGAAGAGGACTCCCTATATATAGTGGGAGGGCAAATCCAACCGTTATCCCACAAATCTGCCCGCAGAGCATGGTACTACCGCACATAAGTTGCGGTACTACCGCACGGCCCAGCGGTAATACCACACAGGGCGCGGTACTACCGCTGGTGCGGTACGAGCTAGACTAGCCCTTGTTGCGTTAAAACACCGAGCGGTAGTACTGCCGGGGCGGTACTACCGCACGTCCTTGCGGTACTACCGCAAGGCAGGGTCAGACTGGCCGAGGAGGAGTGCGGACTAAATAAAATACGTCCGCAGCTACTTCCGTAGATTTATGGTCGTTGCAAAAACCCGACATGGTACTACTGCTTGCACGAAGCGGTACTACCGCGTAGGACGCGGAAGTAAAAAATTACTTCCGCGCCTACTACCGTACTAGTTACGACGCTGGGCCGGTCACACGGTACTACCGTGTCCACGGTACGGTACTACCGCATGGTGCGGTACTACCATAACCCTGAAGCGGTACTACCGTGGGGCCGTGTGGTACTACCGCATTCTTTGAGCGGTACTACCGCATGCCCAGCAGTGGTAATAGTAGGACACCACTATTTTTGTACCAATAAGGAAAACAGCCGGAGCTCCAGAGAAGCGAAGGAAAGGTGGTGCGAATGAATAGAGGTGTACGTGTTGATTCCACCCAAACCTTTCCGAAGCGGACCCCCTCTTAATAGTACGGCTTTCCTATGACTCAATTCCACCGAAAAGAAAGAAAAGGAAACACCGTCTTCCATAGGTTCCGAGGGGCACTTAATCGTCTTGTGCCTAGGTGAGATATATCTGAAAAGCTCAGTGCACACGATTATTCCGCAAAAGCATTATCATCAATCACTAAAACTACTTAGGGAGAAATATGCCCTTACAATCTCCCCCTTTTTGGTGGATTGATGACAATACGGGATTTGCACAGAGATATATAAGAATAGTAAGCAAACCCAGCAATGTTATAGAATATAGGTAAGCTCCCCCTAGATGTGTGCATACATAAGAAGGTGCTTTGGACTGCAATAGCACACATACTAGGATCAATGCTCCCCCTATATTCTACAAACAACATACTCCTTGCAACAAAGAATAAGATTCTACGCATGGATGAAAGGAGGATAATGTGAGCACATATTAAGGGCAAGTGAAGCAACCGCTCACAACCTAGCAGATAGCATAGACATAATAACGAGATAAAGAGTAGAGTGCATATGTCTCACACCATATGTAAGGTCTCACACACACGACACAAACCAACGAAAGCAGATAAGGTTCGACCAACAAAAAGCAAATAAACACGGCACAAGATGCAAATCCTACACTCTCTCCCCCTTTGGCATCGAGACACCACAAAGGGAAAGAGGACACCTACGACATAGGTGGTAGCTCAGGCGGAAGAAATCAATCGTCACGTGCTCCGTCAGACTCCTGCTGCTCTTCCTCAGAATCAGACCACTTGAAGCCCTGTTTGGCAATCCACTCAGCCTCTGGAGTGATGATCTCCTCTGACCCATTGGACGCATCCTCACCAAAGATCCTCATTATCTTCTTATCACGCTGGCGAGATTGCTTGTGAGTCACATGAGCCTTGTACTGCCCCTTTGCATGCATACAAAACAGAGCCTTCATCTTCTTCTTCAGCTTCTTAGCCCACGAGGGCTCAGACGAGGGGGGAGCATACCCTCCAGAACTGTCCTCAGTAGCTACCTCCTCCTCCACTGGCTCCTCATCTTCATCCATCTGAGCTGCAGCAGCCTCTACACGGGTAGTGGTGTTAGCCCATCGACTCTTGATGCGAAGTCTGATAGGCTCATGACGAATCCAGTGAGGGGCCTCAAACTCTTCATCAGGATAAAGCTTCTCCCAAGTCTTGGAGATAAGCAGAAACAGAAATGGACCGTAGATAGGCACTTTGCGAGTGAAAATCGCAAAACGGAGCTCACACCACATGATATGTGAGATATCAAGTGGTTGAGACTGAGCACTGCGGGCCACCTCACACATAAGCAACATGTCTACGAGGTATGAATGTACCTTGTCCTTGTCCCCAACGCGAGGAAACAATGAGTTGCGGAAGATCCTATGCATGATATCCAGAAAGGGGTTCATCACCCAAGTTTTCTTGCCACTAGCGAGCGTCTTCTCCACATAGAAAGGCAGCAGCCGGTCCTTGTTGGCAGATTCTTCGTTGGCATGAGGGCGAGCTCCAACAGGAGTGTGGAGCCCCTCATCAGTAACCTGAAGCAGATCCATAAAGTCCTTCCATGTAGCAGTCATCTTATGTCCATTTTTCATCCAAGTCATGTTGCGTTCCTCCTTAGGATGGAAGTGAACCGAAGCATAGAACTGTGCCACAATCTCTGGGTCAAAGTCCATCCGAAATGACATGATGTGCTCAATGCCAAACTGCTCCACAAGATCTAGAGCCTCAGCAAAATAGGCCCGGTGCTCCTCCTTCCTCATGTGGGTCATGTCAATCCAATGTGCATCCACATATAGGTTGTGTTTGCTCTTGAGTACCTCTGTGTAGATACAATACTGCTGCTTGGTCCAGAACAATTCATCTCCATGGAACTGAGCCCGGGGATCTACATAGGGGTTGATCTTCCTCCTAGTAATGAACTCATGGGATGGTGTCTCCTCCATGGTCATAGTTGGTTCCTTGTTCTTGGTGGCAGTGGTCTTGGTTCTGCGTTGGGGGGCATTGGAGCACTCAAGAACATCACTTTGGGTGCGCAGACGCTTTGACCCTGTGTCACGGCTGTGATTCGAGCGACGAACATTGGAACCGGAGCACCACCTATGACACAAACACAAGAACACGAAAGAAAGACAAAGAGAATCAATGCAAAAGCCACAATAAAGCACAAGAAACATGTAGAAAAGATAATATGTATGTGCTACGAAGTAGGTGTGGACCGAACGGTAGTACTGGTCTAAGCTTGCGGAAGTAAATTTTTACTGCCGCCTAGGGGGCGGTAGTATCGCACCGAAGTGTTGCGGTAGTACCGCACCAGACGCGGTACTAAAAATTTACTTCCGCGTCCATCACGGTAGTACCACTTTGTAGGAGCGGTAGTACCGTTACGCGTCAGAACGGTAGTACCGCTGTCAGCCAGCGGTAGTACCGCTCGGGGTCAGATCCGAAAGCTGATCTAGACAATGAATGCGTAGGACGGGCAAACGGTACTACGGTTGATCACAACAACTTGGTAGCAACATACTTACTAGCATTTCTACTGCACTACAACTCTCCCACACCCTAATCTTTCATGGATAAGGTCAAAAAGAACACAAGAACAACATGCATCTCCCCAAAACCTAGAAACAACACAAGGGCAAAAAGAAGAGGGGATTTTGGGGAGAAACCTTCATCCATGGCAAGAGGCCGAGGTGGGGAATGATCCCACCGGTCGGAATGTGAGGAGAGTGGCCGGTGATGGAGATCCGGTGAGGTCCTCCGGCGCTGTTCTTGAGAGAGAGAGAGGCGACGTGGGGGATACGAGATGAAAGGGTATGGGGGAGTTAGAACTCCCCTGCTCGCTTATAACTCCCAGTCATTTGAACAAATGTGGTAGTACTGGGTCATCGCGGTAGTACCGCCCGGGCGGAAGTACCGCACACAGGGCGGTAGTACCGCTCTCCAGCGGCAGTAAAAAATTACTGCCGTGCTGGTTGCGGCAGTACCGGAGTCTATCTTGCGGTAGTACCATGACAGTTCACGGTAGTACCACTCCCACAAGAAAGTGCAAGTTTCGATAAGAAGGCTTAAGCAACGCAACTGCGGACAAGAGCGCACACACACGGCAAACGGAAAGAATGACAACAAACAACTGGAACAACACACGAGACACTCCTCCTTGAAGGAGGTCGGTGGCCGAAGCCACCTATGTTTGAGTTATTTGGTATGGCACCGCGAAGAACTATCCTTGGGCCCATGACCAACACTCGTCTTGAAGCACCCATACCATTTAACATGGCAAATAATAAAGACTTGCTCGATTTATGCATAATGGGTTGAGGAAGAGTTCATTGAGAGAACAATACTCCCCCTATGTCCATGCCTACATCTAGGCAAGATAAATATGTTGAGTGGGGGGAGTGTGTGCAAGGTTTCAAGCCACATTGCTCAAATCTATGAAATTTAGCTCATGCCTTAACTCGCAAAATCTTGCTTCATCCAATGGCTTCGTGAAGATATCTGCAAGGTTATCATAAGTGTTGACATAGTGAAGCTCTATTTATCCTCACCGAATATGATCCCGGATGAAGTGACACCGAATCTCAATATGCTTTGTCTTGAAATGTTGCACCGGGTTGAGAGAAATCTTGATGGCATTTCATTGTCACACCAAAGAGGCACTTTGTCACAAGTGACACCGTAATCCTGTAAAGTTTGCCTCATCCATAGAAGTTGAGCACAACAACTGCCAGCTACTACATACTCTGCTTTGGTGGATGAGAGAGACACACAACTTTGCTTCTTGGAAGACCAACTTACCAGAGAGCAACCAAGGAATTGGCACCCTACGGAAGTGGACTTCCTATCCACTTTGTCTCCCGCCCAATCTGAATCAGAGAAATCTACAAGGTTGAAGTTTGCTCCTCTTGGGTACCATAAGCCAAAGTTTGGGGTATGAGCCAAATATCGAAAGATTTGCTTGACTGCCACAAAGTGACTTTCCTTAGGTGAGGCTTGAAACCGTGCACAGATTCCCACGCTCAACATAATATCCGGTCTAGATGCACAAAGGTAAAGCAAGGAACCAATCATAGAACGATATACTTTTTGATCCACCGCTTTACCATTGGGATCAATGTCAAGTTTGCACTTGGTTGGCATTGGAGTAGTAGCCGGCTTGACATCACTTAGATTAAACCTCTTGAGCATGTCTTGAGTGTACTTGGCTTGTTTGATGACGATTCCTTCTCTTCTTTGCTTAATCTCAAACCCAAGGAAGTACTTCAACTCTCCCATCATGGACATCTCAAAATGTGTGGTCATGAGTGCGGCAAACTCATCATTGAATGCTTTGTTAGGTGAACCAAAGATAATATCATCAACATATAGTTGGCAGACAAACAACTCCCCTTTGACCTTCTTAGTAAAAAGAGTGGGGTTGATTTTCCCAATTTCAAACCCACGATCTTGCAACAACTCGGTAAGATGCTCATACCACGCATGTGGGGCTTGTTTAAGGCCATAGAGTGCCTTATCGAGTTGATACACGTGATTGGGGAACTTAGGATCCTCAAACCCCGGGGGTTGTTTGACATATACCAACTCATTAATACGACCATTAAGAAATGCACTTTTCACATCCATTTGTTGCAACTTAAAGTTATGATGAGAAGCATAGGCAAGCAACAAACGGATAGATTCAAGGTGAGCAACGGGGGCAAAGGTTTCACCGTAGTCAATACCCTCGACTTGGGAGTATCCTTGAGACACCAAACGCTCCTTGTTGCGAATGACAATGCCATGAGCATCCTGCTTGTTCTTAAAGATCCACTTGGTTCCAATGACATTATGGTTCTCCTTTGGCCTCGGCACCAGACGCTAGACTTTGTTGCGCTCGAAGTTATGGAGTTCTTCATGCATGGCATTGAGCCAATCAGGATCTTCGAGCACCTCATAGACCTTTTGAGGTTCAACACAAGAGACAAAAGCTTGATGAGCACAATAGTTTTCTAATTGTCTACGAGTGCTTACCCCCTTTGTGATGCTTCCATGAATATTCTCCATGTGATGTTCTCTAGAAGCAAGCCAGGAGGCAATTTTTGTAGCAGGACGCTCCAATTGCTCTTCAAGTGATAATTGAGGAGCACTAAGTTGATCATCTTGAGCAATGTCGAGAGATTGATCTTGATCTTGAGGTTCCTCTTGATCTTGATCTTGCTCAGGGGAGATAACTTGGCCTTGTGGCCTTGTGCATCATTTGGTGGCTCACCACCATCTTATGATTGATCATGCACTTGGCCTTGTTCGTCCGGTTGAGGGCCTTCACTTTGTTCTTCGGAAGTGTGTGGGTCTTGGGTTGATGATGGTTCCACTTGTGTGGAACATTGTCCTTCTCCTTCGGCCACAAGGGGTTCCTCATTGGGTAGTATATAGCCAACACCCATTCTTCTTATGGCATGAGGAGGAATTTCATCACCTACATCACAAGTACCACTTTGCTCCACTTGGGAGCCGTTATTCTCATCAAACTCTACGTTACACGTCTCCTCAATGAGTCCATTGGACTTGTTGAGAACACGGTAAGCATGAGATTTTGTAGCATAACCAACAAATATGCCCTCATGAGCTCTAGACTCAAATTTAGACAAACGAGCACCTTTCTTGAGGATGAAACACTTACACTGGAACACCCGGAAGTACTTGAGATTAGGCTTGTTACCGGTAAGAATCTCATATGGAGTCTTGTTCAAACCTTTGCGGAGATAGAGCCGATTGGGTGCATGACACGCAGTGTTGATGGCTTCGGCCCAAAAGTTGTATGGAGACTTGAATTCTGCCATCATTGTCCTTGCCGCGTCCATCAATGTCCGGTTCTTTCTCTCTGCTACACCATTTTGTTGAGGGGTATAAGGTGCGGCATATTGATGTTTGATCCCCTCATCAGTAAAAAACTCATCCAAGGTGTAGTTCTTGAACTCCGTGCCGTTGTCACTTCAGATCATTAAGATCTTTGCCTCATGTTGACGTTGAGCTTCATTTGCAAAGTTGATGACGGTTTGTTGGGTCTCACTCTTCTTCTTGAAGAAATATACCCATGTGTATCTTGAGTAATCATCTACAATTACCAAGCAATACTTTCTGCCCCCAAGACTATCAAATGATGGAGGCCCAAAGAGATCCATGTGAAGGAGCTCTAACGGTCTTTTTGAGTAGATGATAGTCGTGGGAGGGTGAATCGTCTCATGTAACTTTCCTTCAATACAAGCACTGCAAGCACGATCTTTGGCAAAGCTAACATTTGTTAGTCCACGGACATGGTCCCCCTTGAGAAGACTTTGCAAAGATCTCATATTGACATGGGCTAACCGGCGATGCCAAAGCCATCCCACATCAACTTTAGCCATTAGGCATGTCGCGGTCTTAGTGGGTTGCTCCGAGAAGTTAACCACATAGAGACCGTTCTCGACATGTCCAACATAGGCTACTTTAAGAGTCTTGCTCCACAAGAGGGCCACGGTATCAATATCTTAGAATGTGGCAAAGCCCATGAGTGCAAGTTGACGAATAGAAAGTAAGTTATATGCAAGGGACTCAACAAGCATGACTTTCTCGATTGTGAGATCATGAGAAACAACAACCTTGCCAAGCCCCAATACCTTAGAAGATGAAGCATCACCCCATTCAACGTTGGTGGCCATGGATGAACCTTGATGCACGGCCACCACCAAGTCTTTACTTCCGGTCATATGATTTGTGGCTCCACTATCGAGCAACCATGATCCCCCACCGGAAGCAAACTCCTACATGAGATCAATGCTTGGATTTAGGTACCCATTTGGTAATGGGTCCTTTGAGGTTAGTAACAAGGGTCCTAGGAACCCAAATAGACCATTCAATGTACTCATAAGAATAACCAACAAATTTAGCAAAAACATGACCATCACTAGCACGACATAAAACATATGAAGGATTAAAGTCACCGGCTATGTTTGATGGCATGGCAGGGTTTTTCTTAACTCCGCCACTTTTCACATTGTTCTTCTTCTTAGAAGTACCCTCTCCCTCTTTCACAAAGGTTTGTTTGAGAGGAGGAGGTTGCTTGGTCTTGTCGATCTTCTTCTTCTTGGACTTGGGAGCAAACCCAATTCCTTCCTTTGCAACAACTTCCTTTTGATTGATCAAAGATAGTTGAGGTTCTTCACACCTTGTATACATGACACAAGGACTTTCTCAAGCTGCTTCTTCAACTTGGCATTCTCTTCAACAAGATGCGCATGCTCACAACATGGGTTAGTAGCATTTGCATTATCAATCAACACCATGCGAGGAAAAATAGCTTGCTCCTTGGTTAGCGAAACTTGAAGTTGATCATGAGACTCCTTGAGAGAAGCATGTGCACCTTTCAATGCCTTGTGAGCCTTGTCAAGCGTAACAAACTCCTCCTTGAGTCTAGCATGCTCAACCACAAGCTTTGCCTTCTCGGAATTAATCACACGAGAGACAACTAAAGCGTGATCAAGATCTTTCTTTAATTTAGCATGATCATCGTTGTGTGCTCCTCAAGAGCCAAACGACCACGGTCTTCCTCTAGAGCATTAGAGAGATCTGATATCTCATCGGCATATTCTCGACTACGACCTTCCATTTTATAAATGGTCTCCTCGTGAGTGTCGATCATGTCATTGGCCTCACCGAGTTGTTCCAAGAGAGGAACGAAGTGCTTCTTGGGTTTGCCCTTGAGTTTACTCATAAACAACTCAAATTCATTTTCTTCCTCCTCTGCCCCCTCACTCTCATCAATACAATTCATCAATGAAGGATTAGGGGTGATGATAGTGTTGATGTTGGGAGTTACCTTGTTGATGGTCTTAGCCATGAGGCACTCGGCGGTGATGTTCTCATTTGGTGAGTCGAAGAGAGATGAGCGTGGAGTAGTTGCAGCAATGGTGGCCATAGTGACCATCTAATCATCTTCATCATCATCATCATCCTCAACATATTCTTCTTGGGCCACCAACCCTTTGGGAGGGGTCTTCTTGTTGAGGTTGTTCTTGTTGGGATAAGACTTGGCCTTGTCCTTTCGGATAAGATTGCCTCCATTGTCTTCTCTTTTCTCATATGGGCAATCTACAACAATGTGGCTCACATTCCCACAATTGTTGCATGTCCTCACTCGTTGCTTACCCTTGTTGCCACTTGAGTTGTTCTTGTTGAAGTTGGGCCTTGAGTTCTTCTTGTTTCCCCAAAATTGTCGTGATGCTAGAGCCATGTGCTTGTGATATGCATATTTGGTGTCCTCGGGGCAACTCTCATCGTCATACTCCTCCTCCTTTTCTTCCACACAAGCCTCGGCCTTCAAGGCAAGGTTAGGCTTCTTTGATCGTTGAGCTCTTGAAACCGCATTGTCGACGGTTTTGTCCAAGATCCTCATGGCAACGAACTCATCCAACACTTCACTTGATGACAAAGTGCGGAAGTCCGATCTTTGGCGAATGACCGAGGACATGGCCTTGTGGTAAGGCATCATGGCCTTGAGAAACTTGTGCTTGATCCAATTGTCATCCGTGTCCTTGCTCCCATGATCTCGAAGTGAAACCGCAAGAGTGGTTAATCTTCGATAAAGTTCACGGAGATCTTCATCTTCGATCATAGCAAACTCATCGGCTTCATCTTGCACAACTTCATAGTTTGAGCGTTGAATGCTTGCGCTTCCCTTGTACATGGAACCAACATGATCCCATGCTTCCTTGGCCACGGTGAAGGGTCGAAGATGTGCAATGTCTTTGGGAGGGAGAGCATCTTGAAGTATGCAAAGAACGGACTCATTGAATTGATGATCCGCAGCTTCTCTCAAAGTTAAGTTGTCGGGATCATGTGGGTAGAAACCTTGCTCAATGATTCTCCAAAGATTAGTAGAACAATGATTTAAATGACGTCTAAAGCGAAACATCCAAGCAGCAAAGTCAGAATTTTTCACAAACTTAGGAGGGGGACCAACGAAAGTTAAATGCGGAGTAGGAACGGGTCCTCCATAGTGGGTAGGAGGAGCAGAGTGCGCAAAAATCCCACTCCCATTCTTAGTAACCGGGACTTGCTCATTACTCGCTTCTCCCTTGTCGGGAATAGCCTCCGACACGTTGGTAGCAGGATGAACCACTTCCAACGGCGTGGTGGATAATTTGAGTCCCTCAAGTAATTCCTTAAACATGCCTTTGACCTCGGTCGCTAGTGATTCTTTCAATGTGTCCATCGCCACATTGAACTCCTCACGAGAGACCGCAGTTCCCCCATCGGACGTAAGCAAGGATGGAGTTCCACCGGAGTGTCCCTCCGTCTCAACTACGTTGTCACCCATACTCTTTGGACGGTAAATTCCTTATAAAGAGACGAGGCTCTGTTACCAATTGAAAGGATCGATATGGTTGACTAGAGGGGGGGTGAATAGGCAACTAACAATTTTAGCTTTTCTTAAGCAATTTAAACTTAGCAACAAAGTAAGTTGTCTAGATATGCAACTAGGTGGACAACTTATAGGAAGCAACAATAACAACCACACAAGCAAGAAAGTTAAGATACACAAAGAAAGCTTGCACAAGTAAAGGAAAGAAATAACCACAAGTGGAGCCGGTGAAGACAAGGATGTGTTACCGAAGTTCCTTCCCTTTGAGAGGAAGTATGTCTCCGTTGGAGCGGTGTGGAGGCACAATGCTCCCCAAGAAGCCACTAGGGCCGCCGTATTCTCCTCATGCCCTCACACAATGCGAGGTGCCGTGATTCCACTAGTGGTGCCCTTGAAGGCGGCGACCGAACCTTTACAAACAAGGTTGGGGCAATCTCCACAACCGAATTGGAGGCTCCCAACACCACCATGAAGCTTCACCACAATGGAATATGGCTCCGAGGTGACCTCAACCATCTAGGGCGCTCAAACACCCAAGAGTAACAAGATCCGCAAGGGATTAGTGGGGGGAATCAAATATCTCTTGGTGGAAGTGTAGATCGATGCCTTCTCAAGCAATCCTAAGGAAATCAACAAGTTTGATTAGCTAGGGAGAGAGATCGGGCGAAAATGGAGCTTTGAGCAACAATGGAGCTTGGGAAGGAAGAGGTAGGTGTTCTTGGGGAAGAAGACTCCCTATATATAGTAGGAGGGCAAATCCAACCGTTATCCCACAAATCTGCCCGCAGAGCGCGGTACTACCGCACATAAGTTGCGGTACTACCGCACGGCCCAGCGGTACTACAGCACAGGGCGCGGTACTACCGCTGGTGCGGTACGAGCCAGACTAGCCCCTATTGCGTTAAAACACCGAGCGGTACTACTGCCGGAGCGGTACTACCGCACGTCCTTGCGGTACTACCGCAAGGCAGGGTCAGACTGGCCGAGGAGGAGTGGGGACTAAATAAAATACGTCCGCAGCTACTTCTGCAGATTTACGGTCGTTGCAAAAACCCGACACGGTACTACCGCTTGCAAGAAGCGGTACTACCGCGTAGGACGCGGAAGTAAAAAAATTACTTCCGCGCCTACTACCATACTAGTTACGACGCTGGTCCGGTCACATGGTACTACCGTGTCCACTGTACGGTACTACCGCATGGTGCGGTACTACTGTAACCCTGAAGCAGTACTACCGTGGGGCCGTGTGGTACTACCGCGTTCTTTGAGCGGTACTACCGCATGCCCAGCAGTGGTAATAGTAGGACGCCACTATTTTTGTACCGACAAGGAAAACAGCCGGAGCTCCAGAGAAGCGAAGGAAAGGTGATGCGAATGAATAGAGGTGTACGTGTTGATTCCACCCAAACCTTTCCGAAGCGGACCCCCTCTTAATAGTACGGCTTTCCTATGACTCAATTCCACCGAAAAGAAACAAAAGGAAACACCGTCTTCCATAGGTTCCGAGGGGCACTTAATCGTCTTGTGCCTAGGTGAGATATATCTGAAAATCTCAATGCACACGATTAATCCGCAAAAGCATTGTCATCAATCACCAAAACTACTTAGGGAGAAATATGCCCTTACAATAGGCTTTTGGCCTAAGTTGGTCTATGGCCAGTATTGGCCTGACGAATATCCAAAGTTGTAGTTGGGGTCGTACTGAGACGCAGCAGATGCTGCATGCTGAGCTGCAGCTCGAAGACGAGCTGCCTCCGTCATGTTATAAGAAGCATTTGCCTCCTCCATAGTTATAGTGTATCTCCCTTTTTACTGAAAGTTAAACAAAGTAGGGGCAGGAAGAACAATAGGGATGGCATGCTGCCTGTTAAAGATTAGTCGATATTTGAGGGTTTGATTATCCCACTCTATAAACCGGTGACTAGTCATAGCATGGCAGTCTAAATAAGCAGGAGGTAAAGGTTCATCATTCATGTGCACACACACACCAAGAAAGCGGGCTATGCGGGTAGCATAGATCCCACCAAATAAATCTCCATGCAACCCATTATGGTGTAGCCTACGTGCAACAATGGCTCCCAAGTTATATTGCCTATCACCTAGTACAACACTCCTGAGAACACTAAGATCAGGGACACACATGTGACAAGCCTCATCCTTACCGTTTATGCATCTACCGATAAAGAGAGCAAAGTAATGAATAGCAGGAAAATGTATGCTCCCCATGGTAGCCTGTGTGACGTCCCTGGATTCCCCCACTGTAATACTAGCTAGGAATTCTCTAAATTCAGATTTGCGAGGATCACTCATACTGCCCCACTGTGGGAGTTTGCAAGCAACATTAAAATCCTCTAAATCCATGGTATAAGATTTATCATATAGGTCAAACAGTATAGTGTGAGAATTACGTGAAGATGAAAATTTAAACCTTCTCACAAAGCTATCAGTTAAGCCACGGTATCGAGGACACTTATATTGTATGAAGTCCTCGAGGTCAACGTTGTGCACGTATGCGTAAAATTCATCTTTGATGCCAGCTTGACCCATAAATTCATCTAACGGCCATTCACAAGGCTACACATCAGCATCCCTCGGTGGTTAATCATCGGGCTCATGGAACGCGAGCCCCGGTTCTTGCTTCCTTGAAGGACCACCTTGGAAGTTTCTCCTAGGCATTTTTCTGAAATTTTCTGAAATTTTTAGTAACTTCAAAATAAAATTTAACCAAACTCAATAAGATTGATAACAACAACTCCTATAAGTGCCTAGAGGCTATATCATGCATTAGAACTACTTGGGACCAAGAAAATTTGACATGCAAGCTCAAGAACAAGGCCACCATAGCAGCATAAATTTGCAACAAATAAATCACTAGAACAAAAACTAATTGGACCAATGGAGGAGTCACATACCAAGGAACAATCTCCCCAAAACAGTTTGGTGAATGGTGCTTTGAGCAAGGAGATCGAAAATGGCAGCAAGATGAGCTAGAACTCGGGTTTGAGCTGGTTGGGGATTTTTTTGGGAGGAAGAAGAAGAGCATGGGTGCAGGAATAAGTGGAGGGGGGCCATGTGGGGCCCACGAGGCAGGGGGCGCGCCCTGGGCAGGGAGGCGCGCCCTGGACCCTCGTGGCCACGTGTTGGCTCCCCTCGCTATGTGTTCAGTGCCATATTTCCTCAAATATTCCAGAAAAAATCATATTTCATTTTCATGGCATTTGGAGAACTTTTATTTTTGGGATATTTTTTATTGCACGGATAAGTCTGGAAACAGACAAAAAATACTATTTTTGCTTTATTTATCCTAATTAACAGAAAGTAAAAGGAGGGTACAGAAGGTTGTGCTATCTAGATTCACCTATCCCATGCCAATCAAAAGGAATCCATTAACAAGGTTGATCAAGTCTTGTTAATAAACTCTTTCCGGGTAACATGAAACCGGAGAATTTTCGAATAACACTAGGTTACCTCAATGGGGATATGTATGTCCCCAACAATAAGGATGTCATATGCCTTCTTGATAGTAGGAAGAGGAAACTCAAAACCTCCAATAGTAATAGTTGAAGTTTTTCCAATATAATTGATACTGTGGACCTGAGGTTGTTTCCTCGGAAAGTGTACCGTATGCTCATTACCATTGACATGAAAAGTGACATTGCCTTTGTTGCAATCAATAACAGCCTCTGCAGTATTCAAAAAGGGTCTTCCAAGAATAATAGACATACTATCGTCCTCGGGAATATCAAGTATAACAAAGTCCATTAGAATAGTAACATTTGCAACTACAACAGGCACATCCTCACAATACCGACAGGTATAGCAGTTGATTTATCGGCCATTTGCAAAGATATTTCAGTAGGTGTCAACTTACTCAAGTCAAGTCTACGATATAAAGAGAGAGGCATAACACTAACACCGGCTCCAAGATCACACAAAGCAGTTTTAACATAGTTTCTCTTAATGGAGCAAGGTATAGTAGGTACTCCTGGATCTCCTAATTTCTTAGGCATTCCACCCTCAAAAGTGTAATTGGCAAGCATGGTGGAAATTTCTACTTCAGTTATCTTTCTTTTGTTGGTAACAATATCTTTCATGTACTTGGCATAAGGATTCATTTTAAGCACATCAGTCAAACGCATACGCAAAAAGATAGGCCTAATCATTTCAGCAAAGCGCTCAAAGTCCTCATCATCCTTTTTCTTGGATGGTTTCGGAGGAAAAGGCATGGGTTTCTGAACCCATGGTTCTCTTTCCCTACCGTGCTTCCTAGCAACAAAGTCTTTCTTATCATAACATTGATTCTTTGATTGTGGGTTATCAAGATCAACAACATGTTCAATCTCTACATCATTATCATTGCTAGGTTGAGCATCATCATAAACATCATCATTAATATTATCACTAGGTTCATGTTCATTACCAGATTGTGTCTCAGCATCAGAACCAGATATATCATTGGGATTCTCAGGTGTATCGGCTACAGGTTCACTAGAAGCATGCAAAGTCCTATCTTTTTTCTTTTTCTTCTTTTTAGAAAAACTAGGTGCATCTATATTAGCTCTCTGAGAATCTTGCTCAATTCTCTTAGGGTGGCCTTCAGGATACATAGGTTCCTGAGTCATTCTACCACCTCTAGTCACAACTCTAATGGCATTATCATTATTCTTACTATTTAATTCATTGAGCAAATCATTCTAAGCCTTAAGTACTTGTTCTACTTGAGTGGTGACCATAGAAGCATGTTTACTAATGAGTTACAGTTCACTTTTAGCTCTAGACAGATAATCACTCAAGTGTTCAATCATATAAGCATTGTGTTGTAATTGTCTACCAACATAAGCATTGAAGTTTTCTTGTTTCACAATGAAATTGTCAAACTCATCTAAGCATTGGCTAGCAAACTTATAACGAGGAATATCACCTTCATCAAATCTATAAAGAGAATTTACCTTTACTACGTGTGTCGGGTTATCAAGATGGTCTCACATCAACTAGGCGTATCGATGGGCTATGGTGATGCCCATCAATAGATATCAATGTGAGTGAGTAGGGATTGCCATGCAACGGATGCACTAGAGCTAAAAATGTATGAAAGCTCAACAAAAGAAATTAAGTGGGTGTGCATCCAACTTGCTTGCTCATGAAGACCTAGGGCATTTGAGGAAGCCCATCGTTGGAATATACAAGCCAAGTTCTATAATGAAAATTCCCACTAGTATATGAAAGTGATAAAACAAGAGACTCTCTATCATGAAGATTATGGTGCTACTTTGAAGCACAAGTGTGGAAAATGATAGTAGCATTGTCCCTTCTCTCCTTTTTTTGGAGGGGCTTTTCTTTTTTTGAGCCCCCCTCTCTTCTTTTTTTGGGCCATCTCTTTTTTGGCCTTTTTTTGTTTCCTCACACGGGACAATGCTCTAATAATGAAGATCATCACACTTTTATTTACTTACAACTCAAAGCTAGAACAAAATATGACTCTATGTGAATGCCTCCGGCGGTGTACCGGGATGTGCAATGAATCAAGAGTGACATGTATGAATGAATTGTGAATGGTGGCTTTGCCACAAATACAATGTCAACTACATGATCATGCATGGCAATATGACAATGATGAAGCGTGTCATATGAACGGAACGGTGGAAAGTTGCATGGAAATATATCTCGGAATGGCTATGGAAATGCCATGATACGTAGGTATGGTGGCTGTTTTGAGGAAGGTATATGGTGGGTGTATGGTACCGGTGAAAGTTGCGCGGTACAAGTGAGGCTAGCAATGGTGGAAGGGTGAGAGTGCGTATAATCCATGGACTCAACATTAGTCATAAAGAACTCACATACTTATTGCAAAAATTGACAAGTCATCAAAACAAAGTACTACACGCATGCTCCTAGGGGAAGGGTTGCTAGGAGTTCACCATCGCGCGATCCCGGCCTCCACACAAAGGATGACACTCAATGAAATACCTCATGCTTCAAATTTGCCACACAACGGTTACCATACGTGCATGCTACGGGACTTGTAAACCTCAACACAAGTATTTCTCAAATTCACAACTACTCTACTATCATGAATCTAATATCACCATCCTCATATCTCAAAACAATCATCAAATATCAAACTTCTCATCATATTCAATACACTTTATATGAAAGTTTTTACTATACCCATCTTGGATGCCTATCATATTAGGACTAGTTTAATAACCCAAGCACATTACAATGCTGTTCTAAGAGACTCTCAAAAAGATATAAGTGAAGCATGACAGATCAACAATTTATACAAAATGGATCCACCACCGTGCTCTAAAAAGATATAAGTGAAGCACTAGAGCAAAACTATCTAGCTCAAAAGATAAAAGTGAAGCACATAGAGTGTTCTAATAATTTCTGAATCATGTGTATCTCTCTCAAAAGATGTGTCCAGCAAGGATGATTGTGGTGAACTAAAAAGCAAAGACTCAAATCATACATGACGCTCCAAGCAAAACACATATCATGTGGTGAATAAAAATATAGTCTCAAGTAAAGTTACCGATAGACGAAGACGAAAGAGGGGATGCCTTCTCGGGGCATACCGAAGCTTAGGCTTTTGGTTGTCCTTGAATTTTACATTGGGGTGCCTTGGGCATCCCCAAGCTTAGGCTCTTGCCACTCTTTGTTCCATAATCCATCAAATCCATACTCAAAACATGAAAACTTCACAACACAAAACTTGGCCAAAAATCTCGTGAGCTCCGTTAGTATAAGAAAACAAACCACCACTCAAAGGTACTGTAATTAACTCATTCTTTGTTTATATTGGTGTTAAACCTACTGTATTCCAACTTCTCTATGATTCATACCCCCCGATACTACTCATAGATTCATCAAAATAAGCAAACAACACACGAAAAACAGAATCTGTCAAGAATAGAATAGTCTGTAGCAATCTGTAACTTTCGAATACTTATGTAACTCCAAAAAAATTGAAATAAATTGGTGGACATGGGGACTTTGTCTATTAATCATCTGCAAAAAGAATCAACTAAACATCACTCTCGAGTAAAAAATGATAGCTAATATCGTGAGCGCTAAATATTCTATTTTTTACATCATGAACGCATAAACTTCACACAAGTCTTCCCAAAGGTTCTACTTGGCACAAACACTAATTAAAACACAAAACCACATCTAAACAGAAGCTAGATGCAATATTTATTCCTAAACAGAAGCAAAAACAAACAAAATAAAATTGGGTTGCCTCCCAACAAGCGTTATCGTTTAATGCCCCTATCTAGGCACGATACAAGAATAGACCTACGTATTGCCATCTTTGGTAGGCAATCCATAAGTGGATCTTATAATAGATTCATAAGGTAATTTGATTTTCTTTCTAGAAAAGTGTTCCATGCCTTTCCTTAATGGGAATTGGAATCTAATATTTCCTTCCTTCATATCAATAATTGCACCAATCGTTCTAAGGAAAGGCCTACCAAGAATAATAGGACATGTAGGATTGCAATCTATATCAAGAACGATGAAATCTACGGGCACATAATTCCTATTTGCAACAATAAGAACATCATTAATCCTTCCCATAGGTTTCTTAATAGTAGAATCATCAAGTTCATGGAAACCTAACATATCACACAAAGTTTTTGGAATTGTGGAAACACTTGCGCCCAAATCACACAAAGCAAAGCATTCATGATCTTTAATCTTGATTTTAATAGTAGGTTCCCACTCATCATAAAGCTTTCTAGGGATAGAAACTTCTAATTCAGGTTTTTCTTCATAAGATTGCATTAAAGCATCAACTATGTGTTTGGTAAAAGCCATATTTTGCCTATAAGCATGCGGAGAATTTAGCACGGATTGCATTAAGGAAATACAATCTATTAAAGAGTAATTATCATAATTAAATCCCTTGAAATCCAAAATAGTGGGTTCATTGCTATGTAAAGTTTTGACCTCTTCAATCCCACTTTTGACAATTTTAGCATCAAGATCTAAAAACTCGGAATCACTGGGACGCCTTTTAACTGAGGTAGACTCATCTCCAGTCCCATCTTTATCAAGATTCATACTAGAAAACAAGGATTTAATAGGAGATACATCAATCACTTTTAGATCTTCATCTTTATTATCATGAAAACTAGAAGAACACGCTTTCATAAAGCAATCTCTTTTAGCACGCATCCTAGCGGTTCTTTCTTTGCATTCATCAATGGAAACTCTCATGGCTTTGAGAGACTCATTGATATCATGATTAGGTGGAATAGATCTCAGTTTCAAAGAATCAACATCAAGAGAAATTATATCCACGTTTCTAGCCAACTCATCAATCTTAAGCAATTTTTCTTCAAGCAAAGCATTTTTTTGCGAATTCATAAATTCCTTAACAGTAGATTCAAAATCAGAGGGAATCTTACTAAAGTTTCCATAAGAGATGTTGTAGGAATTACCATAATTGTTAGAGGAATTACTAGGAAAAGGCCCAGAATTTAAGTTTCCTCTATAAGCATTGTTACCAAAATTATTCCTACCAACAAAATTCACATCCAAAGATTCATTATTATTCTCAATCAACGTGGACAAAGGCATATCATTAGGATCGGAAGAAGCACTCTTAGTAGCAAATAGTTTCATAAGGTCATCCATCTTTCTACTCAAAACACTAATCTCTTCAATAGCATGTACTTTTTTACTAGTAAATCTTTCGTTGTGCCATTGAGAGTAGTTAACCATAATATTATTTAGGAGTTTGGTAGCTTCTCCTAAGGTGATTTCCATGAAAGTGCCCCCCGCGGCCGAATCTAAAAGATTTCTAGAAGCAAAATTCAAGCCAGCATAAAAGTTTTGTATAATTATCCATAAGTTCAAACCATGTGTAGGGCAATTAGTATCATTAATTTCATTCTCTCCCAAGCTTGCGCAACATGCTCATGATCTAGTTGCTTAAAATTCATGATATCGTTTCTAAGAGAGATAATATTAGCGGGAGGAAAATACTTAGAGATAAAGGCATCTTTGCACTTATTCCATGAATCAATGCTATTTCTAGGCAAAGAAGAGAACCAAGTTTTAGCATGATCTATAAGCGAAAACGGAAATAGCTTCAATTTAACAATATCATTATCCGTATCCCTCTTCTTTTGCATATCGCATAAATCAACAAAGATGTTTAGATGGGTAGCGGCATCTTCACTAGGAAGGCTGGAAAATTGACCTTTCATGACAAGATTCAACAGAGCAGCATTGATTTCACAAGATTCAACATCCGTAATAGGAGCAATCGGAGTGCTAATAAAATCATTATTGTTGGTATTGGAGAAGTCATACAATTTGGTATTGTCTCGAGACATAGTGACAAACAAGCAATCCAACACACAAGCAAACAAGAAGCAAGCGAAAAAGAGGCGAACGGAAAAAGAAGGGTGAATACAACGGAAAGGGTGAAGTGGGGGGAGAGGAAAACGAGAGGCAAATAATGTAATGCGAGGGATAAGGGTTTGTGATAGGTACTTGGTATATGACTTTTGTGTAGATCTCCCCGGCAACGGCGCCAGAAATTCTTCTTGCTACTTCTCGAGCTTGCGTTGTATTCCCTCGAAGAGGAAAGGGTGATGTAGCACAGTAGCGTAAGTATTTCCCTCTGTTTTTTAGAACCAAGGTATCCATCCAGTAGGAGACCACGCGCGAGTCCCTCGCACCTGCACAAACAAATAAGAACCTCGCAGCCAACGCGATAAAAGGGGTTGTCAATTCCTTCTCGGTCACTTACGAGAGTGAGATCTGATAGATATGATAAGATAATATTTTTGGTACTTTTGGTATAGAGAAAAAGTAAATAAAGCAAAGTAAAGCAAACAGTTGATGGAAGATTAATATGATGAGAATAGACCTATGGGCCATAGGTTTCACTAGTGGCTTCTCTCATGATAGCAGATTTCTACGGTGGGTGAACAAATTACTGTCGAGCAATTGATAAAAGAGCACATAGTTATGAGAATATCTAGGCATGATCATTATATATAGGCATCACGTCCGTGGCAAGTAGACCGAAACGATTCTACATCTACTACTATTACTCCACACATCGACCGCTATCCAGCATGCATCTAGAGTATTAAGTTCATAAGAACAGAGTAGCGCCTTAAGCAAGATGACATAATGTAGAGGGATAAACTCAAGCAATATGATATAAACCCCATCTTTTTATCCTCGATGGCAACAATACAATACGTGCCTTGTTGCCCCTGCTATCACTGGGAAAGGACACCGCAAGATTGAACCCAAAGCCAAGCACTTCTCCCATTGCAAGAACTATAGATCTAGTAGGCGAAACCAAACCAATAATTCGAAGAGACTTGCAAGGATATTATAATCATACATAAAAGATTTCAGAAAATAATCAAATATTGTTCAAAGATAATCTTGATCATAAACCCACAATTCATCGGATCTCGACGAACACACCGCAAAAAGATTACATCGAATAGATCTCCACGAAGATCGAGGAGAACTTTGTATTGAGATCCAAAGAGAGAGAAGAAGCCATCTAGCTAATAACTATGTAACCGAAGGTCTGTGGTAAACTACTCACAACTCATCGGTGAGGCTATGGTGTTGGTGTAGAAGCCCTTCGTGATCGATCCCCCTCCGGTGGAGCTCCGGAATAGGCCCCAGATGGGATCTCACGGGAACAGAAGGTTGCGGCGGTGGAATTAGGGTTTCGTCTGTTGCCTCGATGTTTTCAGGGTATGAGAGTATATATAGGCTGAAGAGGGGCATCGGGGCAGCAACAGGTGGCCCTCGAGGGTGGGGGGCGCCTACCCCCTGGGTGCGCCCCCTGCCCTCATGGCCACCTCTTTCGCTCCCCGGCATGTACTCCAAGTCTTCCGTGTTGATATTGTTCCAAAAATAACTCTCCCGAAGGTTTCATTCCATTTGGACTCCGTTTGATATTCCTTTTCTGCGAAACACAGAAATAGGCAATAAAACAACAATTTGCACTGGGCCTAGGGTTAGCAGGTTAGTCCCGAAAATAATATAAAAGTGTATAATAAAGCCCATTAAACATCCAAAACAGAATAGATAATAGCATGGAACAATCAGAAATTATAAATACTGATAGAGGCGAGGGGCCCGATCTTTCGATGAGATGATAACTATCGATGTGGTGGAGTCGACTTTGACGATCTGACTACAAACGTGCACGACGTTGCGCCTTAGCAATCGCTAAACCAATCTCCTAGGGTAACTGACGTTGCTAGAAGCACAATCAGCCTGACCACGAAGGTCTATTCCTACATGCAATCGAAGAACAAGCAATAATATGATAAAGCAATCTGAATATTGCAAATATATATGAAGTATTGATAAAGGTGGGGATCCGTAAGCGGTCTTGGTCTGGTCGTTGGACACAAACGAAGTACACGAAGTTGCAATGGCTAACTTTTGACTAAACAAATCCCAAAGAAAAAGCTACTAGATGGATCTACTTATATAGGAGCAAGGGGTGGCGGCCAAGGAGGTGGAAGGACGTCCCAAGGCAGGCTAAAACTAACCCTAGGTCATACAAGGCTCATGGGCCCAAGTGGAGGTGATGCAACACCTTTGGACTTGTAGTTTGACTCGGATTCTGCTGCAGCATCAGATTGTTTCGTCGATATCTCAATTCTCGGGACGAATTTGAAGGTAAATCCAATTGGGTTGGAAAGTGTACGAAATCTAGTTTCCAACAAAAAAAGAATCACCCAATTCGGAGTCCGTATGAAGGAGTTCTTGCCGTTTTGAGTCAGGTGTGTCTGTGTAGTCCGAATCTGGATGCAGAACGTGAGAGACTTGGACTCTATCTTTTCTTGGCCCAAAAGTGACGTGAGAGAACTTTTTGAACAGCACATAAACTTCTTTTTTTCCCTTATCTTCATATGTGTATTGTACAAATGTCCCATACACCTGGAATTAGACATGGCACAAAAGTCTGTGAAGTATTTTTGTCCTGGATGACATAAATAAATTGTTGCATAGTTTGCATTAGAAATCACCTCACAAATATACATGTATGCAATATTTTTGGTCGTATCCAAGATAGTCATGTCCTCATCATCATCCCTTTCTTAAAAATAAACTCGTCCTCGGCGTTGCTTAATCTGAAATTTGGGTAAGAAAATAGACAAGGTGTATATGTTGTATATATATATATGTCATCCATTTTTACTTCCCTTTAATTTTCGCACATATGACACATGTATAGATGAGTAACTTTCGTAGTACATAAAATATAAAGCCAAAATATTATCACAAGAAGAAGAAGGCATGAAAATATTGCAACTCAGTTTGCACAAATAAGTAAAGCTCTTATTCATATTAGAAGGTTGACAATGTACACCATTAAACCATCCCAACATTGGTGAATAAACCTTACATGCATGAAATTCACAGGCTACAACATGCTTAAATAAGCAAACATGCAATAAGTCATTTGACATAGAATCGTCATCAAGATTAGAGGTCATATCAAAATGATTAAAACTTGGCACAATTATTTTCAAATGTATTTTATCCAAATCTGATTTATTCTCTGATTCACATGATTCTTTTGCATCAACAGTTAATTCAATGGGTGCACTCAAAATTGTTGGTATTTTAGTTGTTTGATCACATGACGCATTCATGACAATAACATGATTATCTAAACTAGGTGGTGTGCTCAAATCAACAGGTAATTCAATACATGATGTATTCAAGTTAACTAAATATGCATCATCCTCATGTGAAGTTATATCATCATTGATTTTACTGTTACCTTGTCGCAAAGACGTAGTTGATGTAGGTACGGACGATGACAATGTACCATACACTTTAGATGATGTTACGCTCACAATCGGAGGTGTGGCTGCTCTAGTAGGTGCAATGGTGGAGGAACCAACCAGTGATGGTGAGCATGAACTGGAATAGTAGTTGTTGTAGTCACACAATGCATCCTCTTGTATTTGTCTCTCAAAGGTACAAGCACGAACATACATACCAGTAATGCAACGAGGAATATAC
Organism: Secale cereale; assembly: GCA_902687465.1. NCBI lineage: Eukaryota > Viridiplantae > Streptophyta > Magnoliopsida > Poales > Poaceae > Secale > Secale cereale. The sequence goes on along the minus strand of LR738711.1, from coordinate 722,468,336 downwards.
TAAAATCTTGCACGAATATCATGGTTCGAACCACCAAAAAATCTATTCATTGTATCATCCTCAGATTCTTCTATGTCACAATGATGCATATAAGATTTGAACTCTTGGTAGTAAGCATGAACGGTGTTACTGCCTTGTTTTAATTGTTCCAATTTGCGAAGCAATTCACGGCGATAGTAAGGAGGAAAAAAAGTTTTCTCATTACAGCCTTCAAATCTTTCCAAGTTGTGGGTTGGTTATCAATATTTTTCTTACAATGCACACTCCACCAAATAGAAGAAAAACCAGTAAATGCTCTAGTGATAGCTCGTACTCTCTCAAGTTCAGAAAAATCATGGCTAGCAAAAATTAGTTCGATCTCAAACTCCCAAGCAAGATAAATAGCAGGATTAAATCTATCCTCAAATGAAGGTAAAGAGATAACCTGACCGTGTGCATGTGTGTGTTGTCCCACGTCTCGTGATGGTGAAGATGTATCCATCATCCAAGAACTTTTGTCTCCCGTACATGTCATGATTAGTAGAAACAAGAAACAAAATTCAAGAATAATGTTCCTATGAACTACTAGGATGTGGTGGTAAAACGCTCACAGTAAAGCAAAGATCAATATCTTACAAGTTCTTACCATGCAGCAGGTGGTGATAGGCAATCAGCTGTGTCAAATAACTCCAAAGATTGAGTAAAGCGATTGTCAGGTGAATGTACGTAAACACGGTGTAGAAATATGTGGAGTTGGGTTGGCTTTATATATGGTAGCAAAAGATTAGCAATAATCAATTCAGAGATGCAATGTTGAATAAACGCTCAACGACGGTACTGTGCTGATCCTAGGCTAGACCGTGCTAGAGACGCGAGCCTAGAACACTATGAGGTCATGGCGTAGAACAACGAGCATCAAGAAAGGATATGAAGTAGCTCTCGATAGCAAGATATAAGTGAAAATCACAATGGCGGTAAAGATAATGATGAAAAACAACCGCCAAGCAGGATATACAACAACTCTCTCTCCAACTTTCCTCTTGAAAAGTTTGAGCCAATTTTATGATAATTTTTTCTACAGAATGCTACTGACTCAAGCTTTCAAACGCAAAAAGAATCATTCAATTCTGAGTTGATATGAGAGGTCAAAAAATTCTAAAACTGGCCTAAAAAACTGGAACAAGCTGTGTTCGCGAATTTCGGAGGGCAAAATGACCTATTTAGAAGCCGATTTTGAGGTGCGAAATATTGAACTAGCTCCTGCCACTATTCAGATGCAGCTCGTCGCTAGCTTTGATTTGAGTATTTATGGAGCCAAAGCGAACTTCGTATGAGGAAGATATGCATGTTTTACCGAACAGTGCAAAAAACATATTCCAATCCGAATTCAACTACCAGATTGACTCTAATAGATCCGAATTTTGTATATTTTTTCTCCTCACACTTTTTTTCCTTTTTCTTTTTCTCTTTTTTTTCTCAGACTTTTTATTAACTTTTTTTCTCTCTGCCTTTTTTTCTGTCTTCCTCTTTCCAAGACAAACTAGATAAGATGCAGATTGGATCAAGCGAAGATGCGAACGACCTCAAGTATGATTGTGACAATGAACGATTGGTAGCACGAGGTGGAAATTTATGGATGAGGTGGTGGACAGCGGAAGGGATAATGATGCAGCGGCGACGTGACTAATGTGAACAAAACTCGAAACTCTAAACGAACTAGACACTAAGACCAGCAACTCGACACGACGATGCAACCGATAATTCAATAATGCAAACAATGAAAAGAAAATTGCAAAGGCTCAAACTGTCTTGGACAAAGGATGAATAGATCTAACTTTTTTTTGGACAATAGGTAAGAAAATAAATCTAATCTAGGGAAAATAGGAAATTCTCACCGAGCAACCTGAAAACTGATACCACTGGATAGAGGCGAGGGGCCCGATCTTTCGATGAGATGATAACTATCGATGTGGTGGAGTCGACTTTGACGATCCGACTACAAACGTGCACGACGTTGCGCTTTAGCAATCGCTAAACCAATCTCCTAGGGTTACTGACGATGCCAGAAGCACATTCAGCCTGACCACAAAGGTCTATTCATGCATGCAATCGAAGAATAAGCAAGAATATGATAAAACAATCTGAATATTGCAAATATATATGAAGTATTGATAAAGGTGGGGATCCGTAAGCGGTCTTGGTCTGGTCGTTGGACACAAACGAAGTACACAAAGTTGCAATGGCTAACTTTTGACTAAACAAATCCCCAAAAAAAGCTACTAGATGGATCTACTTGTATAGGAGCAAGGGGTGGCGGCCAAGGAGGTGGAAGGATGTCCCAAGGCAGCCTAAAACTAACCCTAGGTCGTACAAGGCTTATGGGCCCAAGTGGAGGTGATGTAACACCTTTGGACTTGTAGTTTGACTCGGATTCTGCTGCAGCGTCAAATTGTTTCGTCGATATCTCGACGCTCCGGACAAATTTGAAGGTGAATCCAATTGGGTTGGAAAGTGTACGAAATCTAGTTTCCAACAAAAAATGAATCACCCAATTCGGAGTCCGTATGAAGGAGTTCTTGCCGTTTTGACCCAGGTGTGTCTGTGCATTCCGAATCTGGATGCAGAACGTGAGAGTTGGATTATATCTTCTCTTGGCCCAAAAGTGACGTGAGAGAACTTTTTGAACAGCACATAAACTTCTCTTTTTCCCTTATCTTCATATGTGGATTGTACAAATGTCCATACACCTGGAATTAGACATGGCACAAAAGTCTGTGAAGTCTTTTTGTCCTCGATGACATAAATAAATTGTTGCATAGTTTGCATTAGAAATCACCTCACAAATATACATGTATGCAATATTTTTGGTCGTATCCAAGGTAGTCATGTCCTCATTAGATACATTGAAGACGTATCACACTACCGCAGGCCCCTGCCGTACTACTGCTCAGGGAGCAGTACTACCGCATGCCCCAGACAGTGTAGCACTAGACAGCCTTCGTTTTGCAGAGACACGGATAAAACGGATGGTGCTCCATTGAAGAGAAGGAAAGGTGGTGCAATGGAACATATGTGTACGTGATGATTCCACCCTAACCTTTCCGAAGCAGACCCCCTCTTAATAGTATGAAAGTGTAACTAATTCCCGGGTGGTTTTGGTAATTAATAACAACATATATATCATTGAACTAATAGTTACTTGAGAATCATTTCAGAGAAGTTCAATGATATGGGTATGGCAAGGACTGAAGAAGTGGACCCCTCAAAATGCTAAGGCAAGCATTGGCAAAAGCTCAAGACTCCATTTTTGGTTTAGTGATCCAAGATCACATTGAGTCCATAGGAAAAGCCAATACTATTAAAAGGGGATGAGGTTATGATGATGATCTGGTTGCTCAAGTGCTTAGTGATACATCTCCTAAACTATCAGCAACTTTCACTGCCATATACACTCATAAGTAATCTCGGTCCCACCGATATTCCAAACTCAGTCACACCGAGATGAACTACCTCAGCCATAAGCCAAACCCTAGTAAACTCGGATTTTCCGATTCTGAAATCGGTTTCACCGAAACATGAGTTGCCAAGCTTCTGTAACCTTCTGTCATCAAATCGGTGTCACCGAGATGATGAAGTCGGTCCCACCGAAACTGGCATGCTCTTGTCATTGCACGAATCGGACTAACCGAGATTGTATATTCGGTCCCACCGAAAACCCCAACGTTCACATTATTTGAACTTTCGGTCTCACCGAGTTGTCCACTTCGGTCCCACCGAGATTGCTCAAATGTGTGTAACGGTTGGATTTTGTGTGGAGTCTATTTATACCCCTCCACCCCCTCTTCATTCGTGGAGAGAGCCATCAGAAAGAACTACCACTCCTACCTTACATTTCTGAGAAGAGAACTACCTACCCTTGTGTTGAGATCAAGTTGCTCCACTCCCACCATATGAAGCTTGATCTCTAGCCTTCCCAAGTTGCTTTCCACTCAATCCTTTCTTCCACCACAGCCAAATCAGTGAGGAGAGTTGAGTGTTGGGGAGATTATCATTTGAAGCACAAGAGCAAGGAGTTCATCATCATCTACAACATCTATTACCTTTTGGAGGGTGGTGCCTCCTAGATTGGTTAGGTGTCGCTTGGGAGCCTCCGTCGTCGAGATGTGGAGTTGAACCAAGAAGTTTGTAAGGGCAAGGAGATCGCCTACTTCGTGAAGATCTACCCCGAGTAAGGGTAGCCCTCCGTGGGCATAGGCCATGATGGAATAGACAAGGTTGCTTCTTCGTGGACCCTTCGTGGGTGGAGCCCTCCGTGGACTCGCGCAGCCGTTACCCTCCATGGGTTGAAGTCTCCATCAATGTGGATGTGCGATAGCACCACCTATCGGAACCACGGGAAAAATCATTGCGTCTCCAAATTGCGTTTGATCTTCTCCACCTCTCTTTACTACATGTGCAATTTACTTTCCGCTGCCTATACTCTAGAATTGCATGTGTAGGGTGATGCTTGACTTGATCATAATTGTGAATCTGCCAAAAACTGTTCTTTGTCAAAAGGCAGAATTTTCATATTTATAAGTAGTCTAATCACCCCCCTCTAGACATACTTTCGATCCAACAAGTGGTATCAGAGCTTTGGTCTCCATTGTATTGGTTTCCATTGCATTGGACTCCATAAGCTTGGTTTCACAACCTAGGAGAGTATGGCGTCTAGTGAGGGTAATTTTCGTAGAGGTCCTTACTTTGATGGTACAAATTTTGCTAGTTGGAAGCATAAAATGAAAATGCATATTCTTGGTCATAACCCAGCCGCATGGGGCATTATTTGTGTTGGTATGCAAGGTGAATTCTTCGAGGAAGGAAAAGTTCCGGATCGCGAAGCTACACCGGAAGAATTGCGGATGTTGCAAAACAATGCTCAAGCTTGTGACATTCTCTTCAATGCCTTGTGTCCCGAGGAGTTCAACAAAATCAGCCGTCTTGAAAATGCAAAAGAGATTTGGGATACTTTGGTTGAAATGCACGAAGGTACCGAGTCTGTGAAGGAATCAAAGCTAGATATTCTTCAAGGTCAACTTGACAAGTTCAAGATGAAGGATGGTGAAGGAGTCGCTGAAATGTACTCTAGGCTTGCTCTCATCACAAATAAGATTGCCGGCTTAGGAAGCGAAGAAATGACCGACCGATTCATCATCAAGAAGATTCTCAGAGCTTTGGATGGAAAGTATGACACCGTGTGCACTTTGATCCAAATGATGCCAAACTACAAGACTCTCAAGCCAACCGAAGTCATTGGAAGAATTGTTGCTCATGAGATGACACTTAAGGATAAGGAAGAGCTTCACAACAAGTCAAGTGGTGCTTACAAAGCTACAAGTGATGCTCCCACAACCTCAAGTGACAAGTTAGTTTCCAATGAAGAGATAAGCCTAATGGTTAAGAACTTCAACAAATTCTACAAGAATAGAGGCAAAGAGAGAAGCTCAAAGTCTAGATCATATGATGAAAAGAGATCTTCTAGTCGTGATCGAAACTGCTACAATTGTGGAAGACCCGGACACTACTCAAATGAGTGTACGGCTCCCCACAAGAGAAGAGAAGAATCTCCAAGAAGAAGATCAAGAGATGAGTCACCTCGGAAAGAGAGAAGGAGTAGAGATGATCGTTATGAACGAAGACCCTCTCGGAGAAGCAAGGATTCGGAGAGGAAATACAAGTCATCAAGGAGCTACACAAGAAGAAGACATCAAGCTCATGTAGGTGAATGGGTCTCCGGCTCCGACTCCGACAATCAATCCGATGGAAGCTATCACTCCGACTCCGACTACAGTCAAGATGAAGGTGTTGCCGGTCTTGCTCTCGTATCCTCCAACTCCAACTCCTACGACTTATTTGATTCACCAAATGAGGGAATTGGAAGATGCTTCATGGCTAAAGGCCCCAAGGTATCACACCCTGAATTCATTAACTTCAATAGTGATGAGGATGACTTGCTTGGTGAAGATGAGCTCTTGCATGATAAATCCAGTGAGCCTAGTAACGATGAACATGCTAGTAGTCTTTATAGTCGAGAAGAGTCGAATGACAATGCTATGAAGGAGATTGAGCGTCTAACTAAAGAACTAAACACTCTTAAGTTAGCTCATGAAACAACTCAAGAAGATCATAGAGAGCTCCTAAGATCTCATGAGAAGCTACGCTTCGAGAAGCTCACTCTAGAGCAAGAACATGAGTTTCTAAAAGCAATCAATGACGATCTTCGAAAGAAGAGTTCTTCATATCTTGCCAAACGACTTCTCTTGTCTAATTTCTTGCCACCCATTAAGACTAAGCATGACAAGCATAAGAAAAATTCTTCCTCTAGCAGTAACAATAACCATGCTAAATCCAATGTTGTTGCTTCTAGTAGTTCTCTTGATTCCACTAACAATGTTTCAAGCCAAGTTACACTTGAGCAAGAGAATAGTTTATTGAAAGGGATCATAGAGAAAGGTGTCTACAAGAGCCTTGCCGGAAGCAAGAACTTTGAAGAAATTGTTCGCAAGCAAGGAAGGCACCGGAAGAATCAAGGAATTGGTTTTGAGCGAAAGTTCAACGCCGAAGGTGTTGAGTGGGAAGAAGGTCAATATCCTACTCCACAGTTTGTTTCTCAAAAGGAGAAGTATGATCCTACTTCTTCCAATGTGGAACAAGCTCAAGATGACCTTCCACCACAAGACCACAAGCTAAAAGCCAAGGACAAGCTTCAAGAGAAGATTGATGCATTCGTTGAAGCACCTCAAGCCATGGTCAAGTGGGTTCCCAAGGAAACGTCAAGTTCTACTTCGTCAAGCTCAACTACAACTCCAAGGATTCCCATCAAGATGATGTGGATCCCGAAGAAGAAGAACTAGAAAGTTCTTGAGGGTGACTCCGCCAACATACTTCACTCACATTCATTTTGGCAAAAACTTGTGCAATCAACTTCCATATCGTGCACTAGTTCATGGAGTCACAAACCCTCTTGTTGGTAAGTCAAGGGACAATGTAATCATTGCTTTCATGGACATCATCTATTGTGAACTTCAATCTATGTCCATGGATATCCGTGTTTGTTCCTTGTGGGACTAACCCATGTAGGTATTGAAAGTGCCCTAATCCAAAGGATAGCTCCCAACTCTTGATGATCTCCATCAACATTGAGCATCCACATCTTCAACATCTACATGAAGTCTTCTACGACAACCCAAGGTTAGTTTGACCCTTTAAAAGGGGTTCTCACATCTAGGGGGAGCTTTGCTCTAAAAAATTGAGCTAAAGCATCTTCAAATGATGTGAACACATCAATGCTTTATGTAAAAGTGGTAACCCCACTTGTGCTTAAACGATGAGTATGACCTATGATCAAATGTTCTCATTTGGCTCCTAAGTCAATATACTCATATAAAGATGACCTAGTCATCGACAAATTGTGTGTTAATTGCTAGAGTTTTGGTTGTGCATGTTTGACACATATTTCATTTGCTATCTTATTGTGTGAGCATGTTGGATGCATGATTTTATCCATTCGAGGACATCCATTTGTTGTTTTGGTCGTTTTGATTTTTCTGACCAAATGGATGGACAAGAATGCCTAAGTACCTCCTCTAGCTATCTATGCTTTCTTGTCTCAAATTCTATTCATGCTTACATCACAAACTTTGAACAAGTCATTTTCGGACCCTCCGGGTGAGGAGCACTCGGAGCCACCGATCCGTCAAGGGCTAATCTCCAAAACCTTCTAATTGATTTCGGTCAGACCAACTCACTCAAACTCGGTCGAACCGAAAGCATTTAGACTGATCTAGGTTTTCATCTCGGTGAAACCGAGTTGTGATTTTCGGCGTGACCGAAGTGCATAACTGCCTAGCAGTTATCCATCTCGGTGCCACCGAGTTTTACAACTCGGTCCCACCGACAGCAAAGGGGTATATATTCCAAGGGCCGCGCGCGTTGATTCCTCCTTCAAACGTTTCGCCCCCACATCCCTTGCTGCCGTCGCCTTGATCTCCGGATCGTCGCCGTCGTCGCCTGTGCGCCCTCGCCGCAGGTCTCCGTCGCCGTCAACGGGCATCTCCTCCGCGCCGTTGCCGCCGTAGAGAAACTCCACCAAGTTAGGGTGAGTTTTGATCCCACTCGTGCTCCCATCTCCGATTCAATGCACGTTTGGATTGCCTAGTATCTTGCCACGATTGAAATCCTCCTGTACACCACATTGGTTCGTTTGAACTAGATTCGAGTAAAAGTTTTAGGGTTAGGTTTCCACGGAACACATCTCGGTGAGACCGATTTTATAATTTCGGTGTGACCGATTTGGCCTATGGCCATTGCACTGCACCCTTCGGTCCAACCGAGTTGTGCGAAATCGGTGTGACCGAAATGAAGTTTCTGTGAAACCTAGTGTTTTCGGCAGGACCGAAACCCACTTCGGTCAAACCGAAAGTGGTGTGCCAAGCTCATGTTTAACACTTCGGATTCACCGAAACTTAAACTCGGTCTGACCGAAATGTCTTCTGTGAAAACTTAAAACTAGAATTTGAACTCATTTATTTTTTGCAAAAACTTCTGCAGTTTGTGATAACTCTTCTTCTCTGCCTATACCTTATCTATTCACAGGTTGTCAGCCATGTCAGATACCAGTGACAGTCAGAACAGGTCAGAGACACCCATTGCAGACATTCCAGAGGCAGACACTAGTCCTGATCCTAGCAGCTCATCTGATGATGGTGAGAGGAGTACACCAAGTGGCATGCCTCCTGCAGCCACCAGAGCTAGAAAGGAGAAGAATTCAGATGATGAGGACTCAGATTTTGTTGTTGAGGAAGAGGTGACCTCAAAGCCTAAAAGGAAGGTTGTTGCCAAAGAGCAACAAGGTCAACAATCTAAGAAGGGCACCAGCAAAGTCAAGCAGTCAACTGTTGCTAAGAAGCTGAATTTGGGAGAGGCAGCTCCAAGCAAAGTGAAGAAAACCACCAAGAGAAAGAGGGTAGTGCATGTGTCAGAAGCTCGAGCAGATATGTATATTGATTCTCATGCAGATGCAGCAGTAGAAGATGAGGATGAGGAAGCACCCCAGCCTCCTCCTCAGAAGCCGAAGCTCATGGGTGATGCCATTAAGGCTGGAGCCACATCAAAGCCCAAGAAATCTGCTCCAGCTAAGGCAGCTCCAGCAAAGCTTGCTGCCAAGCCCAAGAGGACCATCAGAAACATTCCAGCGTCTGAAAAGAACAAGGATGATGTGCCACCAGCTGAGTCTGATGATGAAGGACAAGTTTTGCTGAAACTCCGTCCAAAACTGCCACTCCATAATGATGCTCATCCTCAAGCTGAGGATATGAAGGCAAGGAAAGATAGAGGTCTCAGGCTATGGAGACAAACTGACCCATATGCCGTGAGGAGAAGAACTGCTGTAGATCCCAGATTTCACACCAGATAGCAGCAGGACTTCTATGAGACCGTGCTGATGGACAAGAAGCCCATAGTCGCAGACACCAGATATGTTGACTGGGAGTACATTGACAGCGAAGAGCACAGAGATTTCTTTCCACATGTGCATGAAAGTTTCACTGCATGTGGAGTTGCAGATTTTGTAGGTCAGAAATTGACCAGTTGGAACGATGAGATGATAATGCAATTTTATGCCACAGCTCACTTCTACCCTGATGGAAAGATCACGTGGATGACTGAAGGTCAAAGGTTCTCTTCTTCTGTTGAAGAATGGGCAGAAATTCTGAATGCTCCAGTGCAACTAGAAGATGATATTGATGTATATGGGATTCCAAAGAAGAATCATGAATCCATGAAGAACATGTACAAAGAGGTTCCAGCAGAGGATTTGGAAGTCTGGAAGCTCGGCTCAGTCTACCATCTCCAGGCAGGCTTACCTACCACTAATACCATTTTGAGGCATACCTTGATGCCCAAGTCTGGAGATCATCGCATGATCAGAGGATACTCTATCAACATGCTGCATATACTTGATGAGAAAGCACCTTTCAAGGTGATGGACTTAATGGTAGAAACCATTAAGAGGACTGCAGCTGACCAGAAAAGGTCATGTGGATTTGCCCCGCAGATTCAGATGCTTATCAATGCCAAGTTTGGCACGGGCACATTCCTGTTGGATAGAAAACACTTACCGCTGCAGCCAGAGCATGAAGACAATGTTGTTGTGATGGATGAGGAGGATCCGACATCTGTTGAAGGTCAAGCCAAGATCGAAGCTGCTAAGAAAGCCAAAGCTGACAAAGCAGCAGCAGCAGCAGCAGCTAAACCAAAGAGTTTCGGAGAGCAAATTCTTGAAGCTACTCAAAGGATTGAACAACGTCTGGCCAGCATTGAACAGTCTCAGGAGATCTTAGAGAGGATTGTTGACGAGAAGATCCACGCTCTGGACGTGAAGCTGACTGAAGTTCAAGTGACCGTCAACAAGCTTGAGGCAGACATTGAGGAAGCAAAGCAGGACAAGGCAGAGCTTATGCGTGAGTTGCAGGATGACTTAGTCCAGGATTCTCATCGACAGACTGCTCCGGTTCCCAAAGGATCCCGATCAGCTGCTATTCCAGTGACTGACACCAGGACTACAGCTTCAGCTCCTCCCACAGTTCCAGCAGTTACTCCAGATCCAGCTCCAGTGTCCACTCCTCCAGCACAGACATCAGTTGAAGTCTTCGCCGATGCTGTCATATCCACTCCGACATCAACCCAGACGGGAGCCGCCAGCAGAGTCCACAGTGACGCTTAGCTCTATGCTTTTTCGAACTTTTTGGTAACTTGTTGCCAAAGGGGGAGAAATTGTATAGATCATAGGGCTTCGAGAGAGAGAGTGTTGTTGTCTTTGCGCTTTTGCTCTTTCGTTCTTTTGCGGTTTCTTTGAGATACTTTTGGTTTTCGAGACATTCAGTGTGCTTGATACTCCGTTTGATGCTACCTTAATGAGTGCTTGGTCGTACTATGCTTTAATGTGTGCTTAATGCTTATCATATGCTATTCCTATCTCATATGACTATTTACTCATGTCTTGGTGATTGGGTGCATGCTGTTCATTCTTATCATTTTGTGCGCTCCACCAAGATGTATGTGACATGGAAGAGTGACCCATGATCCTAATCGATTGTGCATTTGCATTCAAACGCAAATCTTAAATAATGCACAAATTTAGGGGGAGCTCTTGCTTATCACATACTTCTCAAAGCGACGACATTATTCATTGATTATATCCTTTGTCGAAGCTTTGATCTATATGTTGTCATCAATTACCAAAAAGGGGGAGATTGAAAGTGCAACTAATTCCCGGGTGGTTTTGGTAATTAATAACAACATATATATCATTGAACTAATAGTTACTTGAGAATCATTTCAGAGAAGTTCAGTGATATGGGTATGGCAAGGACTGAAGAAGTGGACCCCTCAAAATGCTAAGGCAAGCATTGGCAAAAGCTCAAGACTCCATTTTTGGTTTAGTGATCCAAGATCACATTGAGTCCATAGGAAAAGCCAATACTATTAAAAGGGGATGAGGTTATGATGATGATCTGGTTGCTCAAGTGCTTAGTGATACATCTCCTAAACTATCAGCAACTTTCACTGCCATATACACTCATAAGTAATCTCGGTCCCACCGATATTCCAAACTCAGTCACACCGAGATGAACCACCTCAGCCATAAGCCAAACCCTAGTAAACTCGGATTTTCCGATTCTCAACTCGGTCTCACCGAAACATGAGTTGCCAAGGTTCTGTAACCTTCTGTCATCAAATCGGTGTCACCGAGATGATGAAGTCGGTCCCACCGAAACTGGCATGCTCTTGTCATTGCACGAATCGGACTAACCGAGATTGTATATTCGGTCCCACCGAAAACCCCAACGTTCACATTATTTGAACTATCGGTCTCACCGAGTTGTCCACTTCGGTCCCACCGAGATTGCTCAAATGTGTGTAACGGTTGGATTTTGTGTGGAGGCTATTTATACCCCTCCACCCCCTCTTCATTCGTGGAGAGAGCCATCAGAAAGAACTACCACTCCTACCTTACATTTCTGAGAAGAGAACTACCTACCCTTGTGTTGAGATCAAGTTGCTCCACTCCCACCATATGAAGCTTGATCTCTAGCCTTCCCAAGTTGCTTTCTACTCAATCCTTTCTTCCACCACAGCCAAATCAGTGAGGAGAGTTGAGTGTTGGGGAGATTATCATTTGAAGCACAAGAGCAAGGAGTTCATCATCATCTACAACATCTATTACCTTTTGGAGGGTGGTGCCTCCTAGATTGGTTAGGTGTCGCTTGGGAGCCTCCGTCGTCGAGATGTGGAGTTGAACCAAGAAGTTTGTAAGGGCAAGGAGATCGCCTACTTCATGAAGATCTACCCCGAGTAAGGCTAGCCCTCCGTGGGCGTAGGCCATGATGGAATAGACAAGGTTGCTTCTTCGTGGACCCTTCGTGGGTGGAGCCCTCCGTGGACTCGCGCAGCCGTTACCCTCCGTGGGTTGAAGTCTCCATCAACGTGGATGTACGATAGCACCACCTATCGGAACCACGGGAAAAATCATTGCGTCTCCAAATTGTGTTTGATCTTCTCCACCTCTCTTTACTACATGTGCAATTTACTTTCCGCTGCCTATACTCTAGAATTGCATGTGTAGGGTGATGCTTGACTTGATCATAATTGTGAATCTGCCAAAAACTGTTCTTTGTCAAAAGGCAGAATTTTTATATTTATAAGTAGTCTAATCACCCCCCCTCTAGACATACTTTCGATCCTACATAGTACGACTTTCCTATGACTCAAATCCACCGAAAAGAAACATAGAGAAACACCGTCTTCAATAGGCTCCGAAGGGCAACGAATCGTCTTGTGCCTAGATGTAATGCCCCGGATGTATTACTTTCCCTTTTGGGCAATATAATATATCTCTGGCTTCATCAATTCCATTATGGGTTCTTCGTCTTTCGGGTTTTCGTCGTTTTGTTGTGTGCGTGTGTGGCATTCATTCATATCATGTAGTCATGTGCATCGCATTGCATTTGTGTTGTCTTTTGCATCCGGTCCCATGCGTTCCTTTCCGTTGTCCGTTTCGCGTTCCGGAGCTCCCTCACGTGTCCGTGGCATCCCTGAGGCCTACTTTGGTGTTTGGCCGTGTAACGTTTCCGGTTTGGCATGAGACTTGTCGTGTGTTGTTGTTTTGGTGTGTGTAACCCGCCTATCAAATCTCGTCGCGTTTGGAGTTCGTTTGCTACCCCAACAGTTATTCTCGTGGGCTGAAAGTACCCCCTCTTTGAGACCCAATACACCCCTCCAACAGCCCACCAAACCAACCCAAACCCCTCCCTTCATCTAGGCCATCCAATTCTGATCGTGTGGCCGAAAACCACACCTTATTTGGACAACCCTAGCTCCTTGTGCCTATATATTTGTCCATCTTCCCCAATTTTTGCCCTAGAAACCCTAGTGTCTCCTTCCTCCATCATCTCCTACCTCTAGCCACCGGGTTCCGCGCTAGCTCGCCGGAATCACCGCCGCTGCCGGCCTCTTCCTCCACTCCGGCTGGCCTCCTCCACCACCTCCGGCCGCCCCTCCGGCAAGGGCCCGCCGGCCCCTCCCGTCGCCGATCCTCCTCCCGTGGTCGGGGACTCCAGCGCCGCGCTCGCTGGGGGATCGGGAGGATCCCCCGAGCCACCGCCCCGATCCAATTTTCCCTCCAGGTGGACCGCGCCCAAGTCAACGCCGCCGCCCGATCCCTTCGGCAGCCGCGCCTCGGGGCCTCGAGGTTGCCAGGCCGGGCGATCCAGATCGAGGACCCCCTCCTGGGCCCGAGTCGCCCCGCCTGGGCCGCCTCCCTCCAGGCGCCTCCACCCCCGCTGGGCTGGCCCGATAGCGCCGCCGCTCAGCTCCCGATCGGGGAGTCCCGACCCCCGATCCCGATCTGGCCCCTAACGGGTCCGGTGGGCCGCGATCCGCAACCCGTTAGCGCGGCCCGATCCGCCAGTCCGCCCGATCCGCTTCGCACGCGGCCCGATCCGATCCGCCAGGGCCCGTTTGACCGCGCCCGCGTTGACCCCGGAGCCCTTTGACCAGATCTGACTTTGACTGAGGTAGTTGTTTTTTTCACTAAGTCCCTGAGAATTGATGTCTGATGCAGTTTTAAAATGTGGATAACTTTTTGTGTGTTGGTCCGATTTGAGGAGATGATATGTCAAAATGTTCGTGGAGACTTGTACTACGTTTCATTCCATTGTGCCATGCATGTTTGAGGTCATCTAGATGCTTAAATATCTGTTGGAAGAGTGCAACTTGTTATAAACTGCTGTTAGTAGTTGTTTTCATGCCATCTTTGCAATGTGATAACTTGGTGCATGTTTATCCAAATGATGCAAATGATATGTCCACGTGTTCGTCTTGAGATGTTCTACATGTTGAATGCTATAGGTTGCATGATAGATTTCATCTTGACTTGTTTATCTCCTTTGCAAAAGTGCATGTGGATGTGATGATGTTAAACTTGTTATGAGATGCCAACTTGAGGAGCTCATTGCTATTGATGTGTTTATCTCCATGATGCATGCTTATATGTTTTGGACTCCCCATCATGTGTACTTTGAGGTGGTGCCAACCACTTGCCATGTTTAGCTTTGAGGTGACTTAAAATTGCTCACAAACATGCCATGATGAAACTACTGTTTTAACACTTAGTGAAATTTCACTAAGTCTGAATCTGTAATTTCCGGATGCCATGTTTGCTAGTTGTTCTAGACCAATCCATGTTAGTTTTGGAGTGACTATTGATGATTCCTTGTAGTATATATTGTTGGCTATCCATTCATGCTATCACATGCTTATTTGAGTGGTTGTAGCATATTTAACTTTTGCTCCCAAGTTGCAACAAATTACTGCTATCAGGATTTTGTTGTCAAGTTCAATATGTCATAGCTTGTTGCTATTGATCCATGGCTCCTTTGGGGATGCTCCAATGGACTTATTTGCTGTAGGATATGTCTATTTTATGTCCATACTCTTTGCCATGATGTTTGAGTGCTGTAGCTTATTTATCTATTGCTCCGAAGTTGCTATGTGGCTGTTATTTTCAGCTTGTGCGTATTTATTGTTTCGTCTGTAACTTTTAGCCCGTTGCTCCGTTTTGAGCAAGTCCCATATGAAACTTGTGTGATTTTTCATGTAGATTCATAATATCCTATTGTTATCATGTTTTGAAGTATTTTGCTTGAATGCATATTTTTCCATGCTCCTTGTGCGATTACACTGTGCTTCCTTTGTAGACTTCCTATGCTCCCATAGTGCATTTGTTTTGCTTCCTTAGTGCATCAGGGAGTAATTATACTCATGCCGCTAGGAACCGTATAAACCGGTGTTATGTTCCTTGATTATGCGTTCCTCACACGGTTGGGGTTATGGGACCCCCTCGATAAACCGCTAAGTGCTAAGTCTTTTCCAGCAAGTCCCAACATTGGTACTAATTGCCTAATAACTAAAACTTGCATAGGGAGTAATTAACCCTCTTTCTTAATCAACAACCCGGGCCAGTGCTCCACATGAGTGTTGGTCCAAACTGGGGGTTACGCGGGGCCACCTCAAAGAAACTCGAGGGCTGGTAAAAACCTGTGGGATCGCCCATCCGGTCGTGGCCTGAGACGAGATACGCTCGGCTACTATCAGGGTGTCGGCACGCCGGGAGGATTTGCTGGATTAGCCTTACCTTAGTCGGAGTATCTTGAGCACGGGATTCCAAGAATACTCGGGCCTTCCCACCTTGGAGTTGCGACTCCGCGGATCGTGGGCTTGTCATGGGCCAAGTTGGAACACCCCTGCAGGGTTATGAACTTTCGAAAGCCGTGCCCGCGGTTATGTGGCAGATGGGAGCTTGTTAATATTCGGTTGTAGAAAACTTGACACCATGTTCCAATACACTACCAGCGTGAGTACCGTGACTGTCATTTTCCGAAAGTGTTTCGGGAGATGAACACGGTGGGGTTATGTTTGACTTGCTTTAGTTAGGATCACTCGTGATCATCTCTCGACCGAGGCACCTTCTCTTCTCGCTCTCTTTTACGTAAGCTAGGCTAGTGCTGCTGCAGACTCCTGCTCTTTCTTCAGCCTTGTCCACACCCAAGGCTTGAATAGTCGTGTTACCCGGGAACGGGATTGCTGAGTCCTCTGTGGCTCACAGTTACTTCACCACCCCAGATGCAGGTACGATGGTGAGCTACACAGGCGATGGCACTGAGCTAGACTAGGAGTACGACGAGGAGCGTAGCCGTTACTACGTGAACTATCCGGTTGATCAGTAGAGCTTCTACTAGGATTCGATTCAGACCTGTGGTTTAATGTTATGTTTGGTATCTTGTCATTTGGATCTTTACCCTTAGGAGGGTTGTGATGTTTATCTGAATGATGTTTGAACATGTAATGAATTTGTGTGACGTGGCGAGTGTAAGCCAACTATCTTTTCAGTTTTCCATCCCTATTTTTACATGAGACGTGCAAAGGTACCAAACTTGCGATCATTCCAGAATGGGCTTATATCTTTAAGTCGTGCCTCGACACGTAGGAGATATAGTCCCAACCTGGGCATTACAAGTTGGTATTCAGAGACTTCTCCGACCTAGAAGCCCGCACTGTTTGATCGAATCTAGGCACACACTGAAAAAGTTTTGAGTCCTATATTTATATCGGAGAGTAGGATTTCTTTGCTTCTCATCCCCTTTCATTCTGGTGAGGACTCCTGATGACTACTCTTGCCTCTCCAAATCTCGCGAGTATTGTTGGATTGTTTCGATGTCCTTGTGACGAGAATATTGTTCTCGATGCCTCCTGACATTAGGGGTTGTGGCAGTGTCCCGGGGAGTTGAGCTTCGGGGTATTGTCGTCACAAGCATATCGCGACAGTACTAGAATACTTAAGACGGCCGACATCGAAAACTCTCCTATACGGTTAGTGGCAAGATAACCCCGACATCACCCAGTACTGGGGAGGTAGTTAGGGAGTATTGCCATAGCTTTGTATAGTGGATGCTTTTCGAAGGTCCGAGGTAGACGGTTTCCGAGAACAACTGGTTATGTGTTGAAGGATGGATACAGCTGGATGTAGGTTTAGAGTTGATTGCGCGGTGCTTCCCCTGTATCCCCAACACCTGATTGCATAACTGGAAACTTTCGGAAATTCATAGGTGGGTTTATCCAGTAGATCGTAGGCATTCTTCCAACGAATGCAGGTTAGCAAGTTCGGGGTTCTACATTGAGTGAAGTGGTTTTATGGCCGATGTTCCGATCGGGATTTGCATCTTAAAGGATCCTTGGCTATGCTGATCCGGGGATTGCAAAACCCTTTCGTAACGCGTTCCATAATCTTACAGCACAAAGATGTCGAACGAAGCTCCGATCTTGTGTTTGTTCCATCTGTACCTTGTGTTTTTCTTATTTACCTTTTGTCCCCTATGTGGCTTCTCGTGAAGATTGTTGTTATCATTGAACTGAGAATTTCATTCGTTCCTCTTGTTCGAATGATTCTTGTGAAGACTATGTTGCATTTCTATCCGTTGTTTCAGCTTATACCTTCTTTCAATCAAATTGCTGATTGGTGGTCATCTCTTTCAGGATGGCTCCGAAACGGGTTCCCAACGCTAACCCAGAGGGTGAAGAGGTTCCAGTTCGTCCTCCTTCCCCTCCTCCTCCGTCTGAGGCTTGGAGAGCGATTATGCAAACTACAAATCAGAACACCCAGATGTTGATGCATATGATGCAGCAAATGCAAGCAAATCAGGCAAATCAGGGTGCTCCAGGGAACCAAGGCAATTTCTTCAACCAACAGCACCATGCTACTCTCAACCAGTTCTTGGCCAATCAACCAAAGGCTTTCAGTTACTGTGTCGACCCTCTCGATGCTGAAGATTGGATCACTGATATCAAGAAGCATTTTGAGTGTAGCAACGTAAGGCCTGAGGACTATGTGAAATTTGCAGCCTTCCAACTCAAGGACGAAGCAGCTGACTGGTGGCAGCAGTACAAAGACTCCAGAGAAGGGCGTGTGATCTGTTGGGAGGATTTCTGCAAGGATTTTTGCTCTCACCACATTCCAACAAGTGTCATCGAGGGTATGCGTGAGCAATTCCGCAACCTGAAGCAAGGCTCTATGACTGTCTACCAGTATAATGTCAAGTTCCAAAATCTTGCCCGCTATGCTAAGCAAGACATACCAGATGCCAAGAGCAAGATCTATCAGTTCCGCGGAGGTCTGAAAGATGAACTTCAACTTGCTCTCACCTTGTTCGAGCCCGATGAGTTCGACAAATTCTATAACATGGCGCTTAAGCAAGAGGCAACCCAACTCAAGATGGAGGCTTCCAAAAAGAGGATTCGAGATGCCATTCACTCCTCCTCATCTTCTCAAGTCGTCGCGAAACAACATAAATTTTGGCTTCCTCCTCCTCCTGTGATCCGAGCTCCCTACAACAACAACAAGAACTCTAGTGGACGTGGTTTCTCCCACCCACCCAACCCGAGCAACCAGTCAAAGAATCAGTTTCAGTCTCAAGGTTCCAAGTCAAGTGGTTCTTATTTCCGTCCTCTCTCAGAAGTGGTCTGCAACAAGTGCACTCAGAAAGGTCACTATGCTAACAAGTGCCCCAACCCAAAGCGACTTCCGCCTCCTCCACCTGTCAGCACAGCTATTGTCAAGCATAATCCCAAGCATGCAAGGGTGAATCTGATGAATGCAGCACAAGCGGAGAATTCTTCTGATGTGATTTTGGGTAACCTTCCAGTTAACTCTTTTCCTGCGAAAGTGTTGTTTGATTCGGGTGCTTCTTGTTCTTTCATGTCATATCCATTTGCATCCAAGCACGATATTGTCACCAAAAATCTGCCAAGGGAGTTATCAGTTATTTCTCCGGGGAGACGAATGCATTCCAGTGTATATGCTCCGAATGTATCTATTCGCATGGGTGATTATCGCTTTCTGGTTAATCCGGTGGTTCTTGGCAATTCCGACATCGACCTCATCCTCGGGATGGATTGGCTTTCTCAGCATGATGCTCAAATTGACTGTGCACAGAAGGAAGTCAAGATTACTCATCCTGATGAAGATGTGATTATCTTTGCCTCCAGGGATAACACTATCAGGCTTTTCTCTCTCAATGACAAGGGTGAAATGAATGCCATGTCTCAAATTCCGGTGGTTAACGAATACGAAGACGTCTTTCCTGAAGAACTTCCAGGCATGCCTCCACACTGTCAAGTGGAATTCGTCATTGAACTCGAGCCGGGTACTGAGCCAGCATGCCGGCGTCCGTACAAGCTCTCTCCTAAAGAATTGAAGGAGTTGAAGAAGCAGCTTGATGAACAGGAGCGTATGGGTCTGATCAGGCCTAGTACGTCTCCTTGGGGTTGTGGTGTCTTATTTGTCAAGAAGAAGGATGGCACGGAGCGCCTCTGCGTTGATTACCGGCCATTGAACAAGAAGACAATAAAGAACAAGTATCTGCTCCCCAACATCAACGAACTGTTCGAGCAGCTCAAAGGAGCTAAAGTGTTCTCTAAGCTCGATCTCCGAATGGGCTATCACCTGATTCGCATTCGCGAGGAAGATATCCCCAAGACTGCCTTCAGAACGAGTTACGGCTCATATGAGTATACAGTCATGTCCTTTGGTCTCGCCAATGCTCCACCTACCTTCTCGAGAATGATGCACTACATTTTCAACCCCTACACCGGCGAGTTTGTGCTTGTGTGTCTGGATGATATTTTGGTATTTTCCAAAAATGAAGAAGATCACGAAAAGCACCTACGTATCGTTCTCGACAGACTCCGTGAACATAAGTTCTATGCCAAGTTCTCCAAGTGTGAATTCTGGCTCGATAAGGTCTTGTATCTGGGCCATATCATCTCCGCTGACGGTATTGCGGTAAACCCTGAGAAATTTGAAGCAATTGTCAACTAGGAAGCTCCTCAGAACGTCAAGCAACTCCGAAGCTTTCTTGGTCTTGCCAGCTATTGCAGAAGGTTCGTTGAGAACTTCTCCAAGATTGCCAAGCCTCTTTCCAACTTGCTGCAGAAGAATGTCAAATACTTTTGGTCTCCAGATTGTGAAGTGGCATTCAAAACTCTCAAAGAAAAGCTCGTCTCTGCTCCAGTTCTTACTCCTCCAGATGAGTCCAAGCCCTACGAAGTATTCTGTGATGCTTCTCTTCAAGGACTTGGTGGTGTGCTTATGCAAGACAAGAGAATTGTGGCATACACTTCTCGTCAGCTCAAGCCAAGTGAGAAGAACTACCCCACACATGATCTTGAACTAGCAGCTGTGGTACATGCTTTGATTACGTGGAGACACCTTCTGTTGGGCAGAAAAGTCGACATCTTCACCGATCACAAGAGCTTGAAGTACATCTTCACACAGCCGAACCTGAACCTCCGCCAGACTCGTTGGGTTGAAATGATCCAAGATTATGATCCCAGCATTGAATACACTCCTGGCAAGGCGAGTGTGATTGCAGATGCTTTGAGCAGAAAGGCATATTGCAACAGCCTCCTTATCAAGTCGTTCCAGCCTGAGCTTTGTGAAGCATTCAGGAAACTCAACCTCCAAGTTGTTCCGCAAGGTTTTCTTGCAAATCTTCAAGTTGCTCCTACCTTGGAAGATCAGGTCCGTGAGGCCCAACTCAGTGATGCTATGGTGCAGAAAGTGAAACATGGTATTGCAAAGGGTACTCCAAAATACAAGTGCTATCGCGTTGATGAGAGAGATACCTTGTTCTTTGAGGACAGACTCGTGGTTCCAAAAGGTGATCTCAGGAAGCTCATAATGGAAGAAGCACATGATTCCCTCCTTTCCATTCATCCTGGCAGTTCCAAGATGTACCAAGACCTCAAGCAATCTTACTGGTGGACTCGCATGAAAAGGGAGATTGCCCAATTCGTGAATGAATGTGATGTCTGCAGAAGAGTGAAGGCAGAGCATCAACGTCCAGCCGGTCTTCTCCAACCTCTTCCTATTCCCGAGTGGAAATTCGACCACATTGAAATGGATTTCGTCACTGGCTTTCCTAAGTCCAAGAGAGGGAATGATTCTATCTTCGTGGTGATTGACAAGCTTACCAAAGTCGCTCACTTCCTTCCAGTCAAAGAATCCATCAATGCAGCTCAACTTGCAGAATTGTACACTTCCAGAATTGTGTCCTTACATGGCATTCCTCAAGTTATCTCCTCAGACCGTGGAAGTTTGTTCACTTCTAAGTTCTGGGACTCCTTTCAGTCTGCCATGGGCACTAAGATCAGGTTCAACACTGCTTTTCACCCTCAGACTAGTGGTCAAGTCGAGAGAGTGAATCAGATTCTAGAAGACATGCTCAGAGCCGGTGTCATATCTTTTGGCATGAAATGGGAAGATTGCCTTCCATTTGCCGAGTTCTCTTACAACAACAGCTTTCAAGCAAGTGCCAGCAAAGCTCCGTCTGAAATCCTCTATGGCAGAAAGTGACGTACCCCTCTCAACTGGTCCGAGATAGGTGAACGTCAACTTCTTGGCAATGACTTGATCTCAGAAGCCGAAGAAATGTGCAAAGTCATACGTGAGAATCTCAAGGCCGCTCAGTCGCGTCAGAAGAGCTACTATGACGGCAAGCATCGTGATTTGGCCTTCAACATTGGGGATCATGTTTATCTCCGTGTTTCTCCGATGAAAGGCACTCAAAGATTCGGTATCAAAGGAAAGCTTGCTCCTAGATACGTCGGGCCTTTCAAGATCCTTGGAAAAAGAGGCGTCCTAGCCTATCAACTTGAGCTCCCTTCCAACTTCGCCAATGTTCATGATGTGTTTCATGTGTCTCAACTCCGCAAGTGCTTCAAGACTCCTGAACGCATGATTTCGTTTGAAGAGATTGATCTTCAACAAGACTTGTCTTACCGAGAGCATCCAGTTGCTATTCTCGAAGAAACCGAGCGCAAGACCCGCAACAAGTCCATCAAATTCTTGAAAGTCAAGTGGTCACACCATACCGACCGAGAAGCTACGTGGGAACGAGAAGATCATCTTCGTTCCGAGTACCCTTCCTTTTCCCAGTCCTAGATCTCGGGACAAGATCTTTTTGTAGTGGAGGAGAGTTTGTAATGCCCCGGATGTATTACTTTCCCTTTTGGGCAATATAATATATCTCTGGCTTCATCAATTCCATTCCGGGTTCTTCGTCTTTCGGGTTTTCGTCATTTTGTTGTGTTCGTGTGTGGCATTCATTCATATCATGTAGTCATGTGCATCGCATTGCATTTGTGTTGTCTTTTGCATCCGGTCCCACGCGTTCCTTTCCGTTGTCCGTTTCGCGTTCCAGAGCTCCCTCACGTGTCTGTGGCATCCCCGAGGCCTACTTTGGTGTTTGGCCATGTAAAGTTTCCGGTTTGGCGTGAGACTTGTCGTGTGTTGTTGTTTTGGTGTGTGTAACCCGCCTGTCAAATCTCGTCGCGTTTGGAGTTCGTTTGCTACCCCAACAGTTATTCACGTGGGTTTAAAGTACCCCCTCTTTGAGGCCCAATACACCCCTCCAACAGCCCACCAAACCAACCCAAACCCCTCCCTTCATCTAGGCCATCCAATTCTGATCGCGTGGCCGAAATCCACACCTCATTTGGACAACCCTAGCTCCTTGTGCCTATATATTTGTCCATCTTCCCCAATTTTTGCCCTAGAAACCCTAGTGTCTCCTTCCTCCATCATCTCCTACCTCTAGCCACCGGGTTCCGCGCCAGCTCGCCGGAATCACCGCCGCCGGCGGCCGCTTCCTCCACTCCGGCCGGCCTTCTCCGACACCTCCGGCCGCCCCTCCGGCAAGGGCCCGCCGGCCCCTCCCGTCGCCGATCCTCCTCCCGTCGTCGGGGACTCCAGCGCCGCGCTCGCTGGGGGATCGGGAGGACCCCCCGAGCCGCCGCCCCGATCCAGTTTTCCCTCCAGGTGGACCGCGCCCAAGTCAACGCCGCCGCCCGATCCCTTCGGCAGCCGCGCCTCGGGGCCTCGAGGTTGCCAGGCCGGGCGATCCAGATCGAGGACCCCCTCCTGGGCCCGAGTCGCCCCGCCTGGGCCGCCTCCCTCCAGGCGCCTCCACCCCCGCTGGGCCGGCCCGATAGCGCCGCCGCTCAGCTCCCGATCGGGGAGTCCCGACCCCCGATCCCGATCTGGCCCCTAACGGGTCCGGTGGGCCGCGATCCGCGACCCGTTAGCGCGGCCCGATCCACCAATCCGCCCGATCTGCTTCGCGCGCGGCCCGATCCGATCCGCCAGGGCCCGTTTGACCGCGCCCGCGTTTACCCCGGAGCCCTTTGACCAGATCTGACTTTGACTGAGGTAGTTGTTTTTTTCACTAAGTCCCTGAGAATTGATGTCTGATGCAGTTTTAAAATGTGGATAACTTTTTGTGTGTTGGTCCGATTTGAGCAGATGATATGTCAAAATGTTCGTGGAGACTTGTACTACGTTTCATTCCATTGTGCCATGCATGTTTGAGGTCATCTAGATGCTTAAATATCTGTTGGAAGAGTGCAACTTGTTATAAACTGCTGTTAGTAGTTGTTTTCATGCCATCTTTGCAATGTGATAACTTGGTGCATGTTTATCCAAATGATGCAAATGATATGTCCACGTGTTCGTCTTGAGATGCTCTACATGTTGAGTGCTATAGGTTGCATGATAGATTTCATATTGACTTGTTTATCTCCTTTGCAAAAGTGCATGTGGATGTGATGATGTTAAACTTGTTATGAGATGCCAACTTAAGGAGCTCATTGCTATTGATGTGTTTATCTCCATGATGCATGCTTATATGTTTGGACTCCCCATCATGTGTACTTTGAGGTGGTGCCAACCACTTGCCATGTTTAGCTTTGAGGTGACTTAAACTTGCTCACAAACATGCCATGATGAAACTGTTGTTTTAACACTTAGTGAAATTTCACTAAGTCTGAATCTGTAATTTCCGGATGCCATGTTTGCTTATTGTTCTAGACCAATCCATGTTAGTTTTGGAGTGACTCTTGATGATTCCTTGTAGTATATATTGTTGGCTATCCATTCATGCTTATTTGAGTGGCTGTAGCATATTTAACTTTTGCTCCCAAGTTGCAACAAATTACTGCTGTCAGGATTTTGTTGTCAAGTTCAATATGTCATGGCTTGTTGCTATTGATCCATGGCTCCTTTGGGGATGCTCCAATGGACTTATTTGCTGTAGGATATGTCTAGTTTATGTCCATACTCTTTGCCATGATGTTTGAGTGCTGTAGCTTATTTATCTATTGCTCCGAAGTTGCTATGTGGCTGTTATTTTCAGCTTGTGCGTGTTTATTGTTTCGGGTGTAACTTTTAGCCCGTTGCTCCGTTTTGAGCAAGTCCTATATGAAACTTGTGTGATTTTTCATGTAGATTCATAATATCCTATTGTTATCATGTTTTGAAGTATTTTGCCTGAATGCATATTTTTCCATACTCCTTGTGCGATTACACTGTGCTTCCTTTGTAGACTTCCTGTGCTCCCATAGTGCATTTGTTTTGCTTCCTTAGTGCATCAGCCATGCATCCAGCATTTTCGTGTGCGCATTGCATCTTGTTGATTTCGTGTCTTGTGTGTTTGTGTTTGAGTAGAGCCGGAAGCTGAGACCGAGTACGAGTACGAGCACGAGGTTACCACCGAGCTTGAGAACGAGGACCCCTCTTACGATCCCATCGACAACTCTTCAGGCAAGATGACCGAACCCCGATAGCATTACTATCTTTGCCTATTGCTAGAAGTCTCGATCTATAGTTTTGCCTCGATGCCCATGTTTTTTATATCAGCCTCCTATTATAACCATGAACCTGTTTAACCACCCTACCTATGCAAACCATTGATTGGCTATACGTAGGCTTCGCTCAGCCCCTCTTATAGCATTGTTAGTTGCAGGTGAAGATTAAAGATTCTTGCTTCTTGTTGAAGCTTGTTGGGATATCACACTATATTAATTATTAAATGAAATCATCTATATATTGGTAATGGGTGGAAGGCTAAGCCTTTTGCTTGGTGATTTGTTCCACTCATGCCGCTAGGAACCGTATAAACCGGTGTTATGTTCCTTGATTATGCGTTCCTCACACGGTTGGGGTTATGGGACCCCCTCGATAAACCGCTAAGTGCTAAGTCTTTTCCAGCAAGTCCCAACATTGGTACTAATTGCCTAATAACTAAAACTTGCATAGGGAGTAATTAACCCTCTTTCTTAATCAACAACCCGGGCCAGTGCTCCACATGAGTGTTGGTCCAAACTGGGGGTTACGCGGGGCCACCTCAAGGAAACTCGAGGGCTGGTAAAAACCTGTGGGATCGCCCATCCGGTCGTGGCCTGAGACGAGATACGCGCGGCTACTATCAGGGTGTCGGCACGCTGGGAGGATTTGCTGGATTAGCCTTACCTTAGTCGGAGTATCTTGAGCACGGGATTCCGAGAATACTCGGGCCTTCCCACCTTGGAGTTGCGACTCCGCGGATCGTGGGCTTGTCATGGGCCAAGTTGGAACACCCCTGCAGGGTTATGAACTTTCGAAAGCCGTGCTCGCGGTTATGTGGCAGATGGGAGCTTGTTAATATCCGGTTGTAGAAAACTTGACACCATGTTCCAATACACTACCAGCGTGAGTACCGTGACTGTCATTTTCCGAAAGGGTTTCGGGAGATGAACACGGTGGGGTTATGTTTGACTTGCTTTAGTTAGGATCACTCGTGATCATCTCTCGACCGAGGCACCTTCTCTTCTTGCTCGCTTTTACGTAAGCTAGGCTAGTGCTGCTGTAGACTCTTGTTCTTTCTTCGGCCTTGTCCACACCCAAGGCTTGAATAGTCGTGTTACCTGGGAACGGGATTGCTGAGTCCTCTGTGGCTCACAGTTACTTCACCACCCCAGATGCAGGTACGATGGTGAGCTACACAGGCGATGGCACTGAGCTAGACTGGGAGTACGACGAGGAGCGTAGCCGTTACTACGTGAACTATCCGGTTGATCAGTAGAGCTTCTACTAGGATTCGATTCAGACCTGTGGTTTAATGTTATGTTTGGTATCTTGTCATTTGGATCTTTACCCTTAGAAGGGATGTGATGTTTATCTGAATGATGTTTGAACATGTAATGAATTTGTGTGACGTGGCGAGTGTAAGCCAACTATCTTTTCAGTTTTCCATCCCTATTTTTACATGAGACGTGCAAAGGTACCAAACTTGCGATCATTCCAGAATGAGCTTATATCTTTAAGTCGTGCCTCGACACGTAGGAGATATAGTCCCATCCTGGGCATTACACTAGACATGAGATATCTGAAATGCTCAATGCACACGATTAGTCCGCAATAGTATTGTCATCAATTACCAAAACCACATAGGAAGAAGTATGCCCTTACAATCTGCCACTACCTCTCAGGCGCGCAGGATGGATGGTGCGTTGACAAGAGAATCTATGCGGAAGTTGTTGGGTCTTTGGAGATGTCCGGCGTCAGTCGAGACACCTGCTTTGTCTCTTTAGTATAGGCTCATTTGCGTTGTAGCTTACTCGGCGGTGTTGTGGTGTTTGTGGTTTGGTTGGTTGTTGTGTTCGTGCTACGCTCGTTGTTTGCATCGTGTGGTAGCTTTCTTGTAAATAAATTTTCGTCTTCTATAAAGTTATGGTACACCTAGGCACACTCTGGAAAAAAAAGTGTTGTCGAAAAACATTCAGTTTTTTTTTTGTTTGAGGACTACGTATTGAACATTTGCATAATTGCTCTCTTGTTTACGATATATGATTGATTTTTTTATAACATAGAATAATTGAATCTTTCTCATAACTTTAACTCTGCTAAAATATTTGTACATAATGTATCTTTACGGAAAGAGTTGCATACGATCAAAAAAAATGTTGGAATCAAAGAGGCCCCAAAGTAATATATTTGTAAAGTCAAAGAACCCTAAGGGCCAGTTCTTTTGCTGGCTTCTAGATGTGTGTTTGGTAGCATACATGGGCCTAGCCTAGTTATTCTACACTCATACATGTTGAGTGTATATGCTCAGTCCATGCAGTTGCTGTTGTTTGGCAACGATGTATACGTTGAGACATGCTGAGCTGAGAGTTTGTTTGGCAGCCTGTATGTGTTTAGACATGCTGAACAAAATTTAAACAACGTGAACACAAATTTAAAAATATTTTGAAAATTTAAACAAAATTTGAAATTCTAAACATTTTTTCAAAATTTAAGTAAATTTCGAAATTCTGTTTTTTCGAAAATTCGAACATATCTGAAATTCTGAAGTTTTTTAAAAATTTAAACAATTTTTCAAAATATTTTATGAAAATATAAACAAATTTTGAAATTCTGATTTTTCCCCAAAAAGATCAAACAAATTTTGATTTGTTTAATTCCAAACATTTTTACATTTTTCTAAAACACTTATTGAATATTCAAACAATTTTTGAAATTCTGAACATTTTTTGAAAATGTGAACAATTTTGAAATTCTAAACTTCTTCATTTTTTTGAAATTCTGTTTTTTAGAAAAAAAAAAAAATAAAATTCTGGATATTTTTTTAGAAATTTGAATAAATTTTGAAATTATGAACATTTTTTAAAATATAAATATATCTAGACGTGGTTTGGTGGGTGGGGACGAGGGTCAAGGCCAGCATAGCTGTCTCCATGCACCAGGGTGCATGAGATGAGCATGGTTGAGAGCCATTTTATGCATCAGGTGAGCTCATGCACCCTACCAAACAGGCAAAAGTGGGTCGGATTAAAAACTTTTGCCCCATGCATCCTACCAAACACACCCTATAATAAGCTGAAATAAGATGCCCTACCCAGTTTATTCTAAAAGCTCAAATCAAATTATTTTTTTAAAACCTAGTAATTAAGACTTCATTAGTAGGCTTCTAAATGAAAATTTTGGTTGGGCTTCTAAAATAAGCTGGGTTAGGGACAGCTTATTCTAGAAGCCAGAAAAAGCCAGCAAAAGAACTGGCCGTAAGTAGCCTTGGCAGTGCCGCCATTCTAGGAACCTACTTGACTACACGCCTAGCGAGGAGTTGCCTCTGCCAAGCTTATGCATCAACAGCTTTGTTCAGATAACAATTCTCCTAAAAAGTTCAAGGAACATTAACGGGCGAAGCATGCAATAAACTGAATGAATAAGCAGCAACAATGTACGACCCGGAAATGACAGCCCACTTGTAATCACTGAAATGGAAATTGTGGATCAAGACATTTTGCAACCATAAACCCTACGCCTGCATGCACGCAATCCCTGGAGAGGAGATCCTCCCCGTTGCAGGCCTGACCAATGCTGAGGAAATGATACCAATCGGGTAGAGCACAACTCTACCAGTCTGCCACGTTGTGCTGAAATATGCAAGGCTTGAACGGACGCGCGGAAACTGTTACACACTTTTTGAACTAACAGAAACGATGCAGAAACAAATGAAGGACAACCACGGCAGCTAACTGCAGAGGACGCAGATAAATTGTCTAGCGATCTGACTTCGCGGCAAACATCACGTAGACGAACAAATCTCCACTGCCGGTGCGCTCTCACCAACTTCCAGGAAGAATGTAGAATCCGTCCAGGGCTCACTACTTCAAATCTGCCGGGTGTTGTATGACTTGCAACTATGGCACTTATGTGCAATTAAGTGGAACTGAACCTCGGACACTGCCCCACAATCATTGCACAATATGCGAACCTACAACCAGGAAAAGAGAATCAGCAGCGGCCAACAAATTCAGCTTTTCGCAACAAAATTGGTTAATAATGTGCCGAGTATGCCGCTCGTATGAGCAAACGACGCGAAACGAGAATATTACCATTTTATCGTCGAAGGAGTTTGACAGAGTCGCTAGTTCCGCGTCCAGTCTTTCCCATGCCTTCGACATGTCACATACCGACTTGGAGCAGAGCGGACATGCAAATCTATAATTTGGTTTTAGATATGTCAGCTGCCATAGGCCTAGTTCTACACATGATAAACCAGCGCATATCGTAGGCCAAGTTAAACTTACTGGCAATGCTCCTTCATCTCTTTCAAGCATTTTTCATGAATTGTATGACCACACGGCAAGACAGAGACATCATTTCTCGAGTCAAACAAGTACTGGAAATCATGACAGGGTCAGCCAGAAAATAATTTGAAATAAAAAATTAAGCCATTCATCAAACAATATGCTGCAATACAAATGAGCAACTGAACACCAACCTCGAAGCAGATTGGACAGTCATGATGCATGGCTCCTTCAACACATGCATGACTGTTCTTCAACACTTTGGAATAACAACATCCTGCATGAGATACATAAACAAGAAGGGTTAAACCAACTGAACGGAATAAAGTGATTACAGTTATATGAAACTGACGCGCAAGCATAAAAAATGACATAAGCCCAATTAAACTGAGATTTTAAACAGAAGTAGCACTAGTAAAATGAACATTCCTTTCAAAAAAAGAAGTGTATAGTGTAGTTAAGGCTTTAGAATGACTACAGAACTTGAGGAATGTAGTATAAAAAAAATTGTGGATTTTGGAGTTCAAAGTTGAGAAAAACCACTCCCTCCGTTCCTAAATACTCCCTCGGTCCCAAAATAAGTGTCTCAACTCTAGTACAACTTTGTACTAAAGTTAGTACAAAGTTGAGACACTTATTTTGGGACGGAGGGAGTTTAAGTCTTTTTGGAGATTTCAATATGGAGTACATAGTACATACAGAGCAAAATGAGTGAATCTACACTCTAAACTGCGTCTATATAGATCCGTATGTAGTCCATATTGCAATCTCTAAAAAGACTTATATTTAGGAACAGAGGGAGTATACAGCATTATTCACCTAGTAATTTATAACGTACAACAGAATGAAAATATCTTTGAGAACAACTCTTGTCATTTTCTGGCCCAAATCAACTACAAACCACGAAACATTGTGTAACCGCACAAGTCTACAAACAAATGTGTGTACAAACATGTTGCAGCAAGCCTCCTAAATGACATCATACTAACACATTGTACTTTCAAGAATGCAATTTTAGACAGGAGCGACGCATTACCACATTTTGAGCAGTGAAAGAAATGCTCCCTACCACCAATTCTGCAAAGATAAGAAAGAAATTGAATTTTAAACACAAGTTTTAAAAAAAAGAACAGAGAGATACATCCATACAATTCCATCACAGGAAAAAATTGCATACCTGCATATTCCACACGCATGGCAGTGATACTGCTGTTTTGAGACCTGGAATGACAAAATTAAGTCTTAGCAGCCACAACTTGATCAAAGTAGACAAAACACCCAAAACTTGAAACTCCTCTTACTCACATCATCATCAAAGAGCTTGCACACTTCACAGAAATACTTTCCCATGCATACACCACAGTTGATGCATATTTGTCGTACCTGGCAATAGATAAGCAAGAAGCATCGTGATGATGCATTGACGCTAAACAGGAAAGACTACTTTTATAAAGCAATGACTATGGTTCAGTCACGAACCTCTTGTTCAGTGCCACACAATGAGCATATGACCTGCTTAGATCAAGAACCAACTCAGCATGACTGTAAGAGTAACGAGGGTTGCAAAGTAGTGGTATACCTCAAAAGAAAACAAACCTGCTGCAGTTCATGGCGTGGAAGTTCATGTCGCCTAGGAGTATCAATTTTAATCGAATTCTGTGAATACATAGTACATTATTTCTCCACATTTTCCAAATAAAATAAAATCCAGAACAAATAATGAGCACTTAAACCGTAACAGAACGCATAATAGTTTATGAAAAAACTTTTACACAATATAAACAAAGTATAAGAGATGCACCAAGAAATAGAACAGCGGTTAACAATATGTGGATGGTGTTTGACATATCTCATGATATTACAGCTCCCAATATGCTGTTAATATGACTATATTTTTAAAATCATTCCAAAACAAAAATATGAACACTTAAACCATAATAGGAAGTATAGATCATTTGTGGAAAACCGTACATGCAATATAAACATAGAGGTACATATATGCATCCAGAAAAAAAATCAAGAAATAGTATAACAGGTACTAAATCAGATTATTTTTCCACCGTAAGATTCAAATAGCAGCATAAATAACAGTTAAAGTTCTAATCAAACCCCATGTACAAACTTATCATCAATTCTAGTTTCCAGCCTTACAACCACTGAGAATATGAATGCAAAATTAAAAACTCAAGACATTGTTCTTATGAAATTGTACCTTTGATTCATTGTGGCAGTGCCGGCAATCAAAAATCTCATTGCAGCATGGAGCTCGTATGCGGCATCTCCTTCGGTAATGCGCACATCTGTAACAGCACATGCTTTTAGAGTTCTTAAGACAATAATTTATCAAGGAACTCATTACTGTGAGCAGATCTTAGAAAATAAAGTGACTCATGAGATAATAGGACATACCCATACTGCATTAATCCCTTCTCAAATCTTTCGTACTCATCAGACTTAGAACCATCAATCCTGGCTGTGTCATTTCCATCAAACAACGAAGGGCCTTGAGGAAGTGAATCCACATTTAGCTTAGTGTGTGCATGTTGAGCAGCAACAGACTCGAGCTGCACGGCACCCATGTCGGCTGTTTGGTAGCGCAAAAGCTATCGCGTTGCAAACACAACACAAATACCTGCAAGTAGTATGCATTTAGCAGGATAACTCTCAATACAGAATGCAGTCACAGAGGAAACCACTGCGTGTAGTTCTGGTTGCTGAATACTGCTGAAGACCAGGCATATTGACACAAGACCAAAGCAACGCCGGGCAGCTCCAACCAGAAAAAACCTCATAGTTTGATCACCAAACAATCACAGCTAGAATAAACTAGCTGGATTGTGAGCTGTGAGAAAACAAATCACACAACTGATATCCATCCAGAGAAGAATTTCCAAGCAATTCGTACACAGTGATCCATCTGCATCAGTTTTACCGTGGTGCTGGCCCCCCGTTCTCTGGCAAGAGGAACAGGCAAGAGCATCAAATGCCAGGAAAAAAAAGTGAAGAGGATGGGATGGTTTCATGATAAGGTTTCGACGTGTTAGCTAGTACCGTCGTTGAATGTTTTTATCGAACAGAAAGGTTCCTTAAGAGGTCAGATTACAAGGAAGCCTACCTCCAGCAGCCACCGGCTTCATCTTCAACGGAAGAAACTTGTCCAAACATTGGTTTAAAGTCGTGCAATATCCGCAAATAAACTAAACTTCCTCTAATTCTCCCATTAAGAATATCTTGAGAAAGCCAGCGTCCTAATAAAGACTTCAGTGGTTTGTACCTGAAATGTAACCTATCTACAATTTCCTACTGAATAGGGATCGTCTCAATAACTAGTGAAGCAGCATCATTGAAAGAACCTGCATAAGTGAATTCCCCCAACTCTGTGCCAAAGCAGTAAAGAAAATTAGTAACCAATGCTGCACGCAGCAAGTAAGTAGTCTGCAAGTTGCTGCCTTCCGAACATGCTCTCTTTAACTAGGTTTCCTGAAGGTAACTTATCAAAACATTATGTTTCTGCCTTTGGCACAAATGAGAGTTGAATGAAGAAACAAAACAGGGGCACCGTTTCAGGCACAGGGAGAGCAAGCAAAATGCAGTGTGCCAGTGTCATGTGAGTTTGGATTAGCCAGAACAGCATAAGTGTGATGAAGAAGGATATAATTTGCCAGTTCAATCCAAAAATGGAGGACGTGTGATCAGGGATCTACGAAGTTCAAAATTTCTGAAATAACAAGAGTCCATTTGCACAGCGCATGCCGCTTCATCGTCCGTTTGTATATACTCCATGGTAATGTGAATTACTGATAATGCTTTGTGCAGCCATGATCCCACACACCCAAATAGTCGTAGCCAGTAAACAGATGGATCAAACATCGTACCTAGAAGATGAAACGCAACCCAAACCCCGTGTACAGGGCACTCCAGCGCATACGCTAGGGGTTTAAAGTGAACCTGGATCGAATTTTCGGGATACACATCATCTAATTCAAATGATCAATAACATCAAGCATCAGTCAACGAACCAATTGACGAGCATGATTAAACCGAATAAGCAAAATTAGTCACCGCAACCAAATCAAGCAATCAATCAAGCAGTTAGTCATCATCAGCATCTACAGCAGGCGCAAGCAAGCAATCAGAAGAACACACATACCTACACAGTATCACAGATGGATGGAGCTAGCTAAGATTAAAAGCGGTAACCGAGCGAGCCACAGGAAACCAGAACGGGAAAACGAACACAAAACCGCGAGGCGCGTGACGGACGAACTTCCTAGCGCGCACACGACCGAATCGAGTGGGCGTGGGCGGCGCGGTCGCCTCGGCGATCGAATCTGGAGCGCGTTCCTGCGGCGGATTGGGGAGGGGAATCGAGAGCGGGTCGGGACGAAAGCTGCGAGAGTTTTTTAGGATTAGTATAGGAAGTGGCGTAAGCTGAGCGAGAGAGATTTGTCAGACTGGATGTTTATGGGGGATGTATTTAAACGGATTCTGAGGGCACACGGTTTCCAGAGGATTCGGGTGACGCGGACCTGGCTGGCCTGGGTGAGGGAGGTTTTCGGCCTTATCCTGCTGCGTACGTTTAGGCCGACGAAAATATCAACGTAATACTCCGGCCTCCACCGCCCACAGGCCCCAGCCCGCCCGCAAGGATGCAAGTGGATGATGATAGGAAGTTAGAGCATCTCCAGCCGTTGGCGTTTCAGGAGGCATAAAAACCGTCGTCTAAGGGCGAGCCGACAGTATAATCGGCCATGGACCGGTTTGGCACCCAGTCATCGTCCTCAGGTCACATCCAGACGCCGAAGCAGGCTTATTTTTCGGCCCAATAAAGGATGAAAATGGCCCGATAACCAGTGGCGGAGCCAGATTCTGAATACGGAGGGGGCCAAACATGTCATTTTATGTTAGAGGGGACCAAATCACTTAAATCTAGCTAATTTTATCTCACTAATGAAGGATCAGAAGCATATTTAGTTGTATTTGTGAGAGCATAGGGGGCCAAGGCCCCTGCCTCCGCCACCGCCGATAGCGGCGCGAATCGGCTTATTTTCGGTGTGGTTGAACGTGGATCGCCGTGAATTCTCAACACAAATAATTTATCTATCGCATTATTCATCTCAGAAAATTAATAAAAAATATATAGTTCAACAACAAATAGTTTAACACAAATTATATAGTTCAACAAATAAAACTCATATTTCTTCACACATCGAGCTAGGCGTCGCCTTTGATCCTCCGCAGGTGCTCCACCAGATCCTCCTGCAGTTGTTGATGCACCTGTGGGTCTCGGATCTCCTGACGCATGTTGAGGTAGGCACTCCAGGTTGTCGGTAGCTGGTGATCGACTTGGGCAAGAGGACCCTGCTTGTAGTATGGGTCAGTGTCAAACACCGGCTCTTCCTGCTCGCTCTCAATGATCATGTTGTGCAAGATGACACAGCAAGTCATGATCTCCCACATTTGATCTTTCGACCATGTCTGAGCAGGGTACCGGACAACAGCAAATCGAGACTACAACACACCAAATGTCCGCTCGACATCCTTCCTGCAAGACTCCTGAACCTTGGCAAAGTGGGACTTCTTGCCTGCTGGCACAACGTTTGAGATAGTCTTCACAAATGTCGACCATCTTGGATAGATGCCATCAGCTAGGTAGTACCCCTTGTTGTACTGCCGCCCATTGACCTCGAAGTTCACCGGAGGAGAATGACCTTCGACAAGCTTGGGAAAGACATGGGAGCACTGCAGCACGTTGATGTCATTGTGAGTTCCTGGCATACTGATACGTCTCCAACGTATCTACTTTTCCAAACAATTTTGCCCTTGTTTTGGACTCTAACTTGCATGATTTGAATGGAACTAACCCGGACTGACGCTGTCTTCAGCAGAGTTGCCATGGTGTTGTTTTTGTGCAGAAATAAAAAGTTCTCGGAATGACCTGAAAATCCACGGATAAAAAATACCTGCAAGAAGATCCAGACCAGGGGGGCCCACACCCTGTCCACGAGGGTGGGGGCGCGCCCCCTGCCTCGTGGCCCCCCTGGTGCTCCACCGACGTATCCCCAGATCCTATATATTCACTTTCGGGGAGAAAAAAATCAGAAAGGAAGAATTATCACGTTTTACGATACGGAGCCGCCGCCAAGCCCTAATCTTTCTTGGGAGGGCTGATCTGAAGTCCGTCCGGGGCTCCAGAGAGTGGAGATCGTCGCCATCGTCATCATCAACCTTCCTCCATCACCAATTCCATGATGCTCACCGTCGTGCGTGAGTAATTCCATCGTAGACTTGCTGGACGGTGATGGGTTGGATGAGATCTATCATGTAATCGAGTTAGTTTTGTTAGGGTTTGATCCCTAGTATCCACTATGTTCTGAGACTGATGTTGCTATGACTTTGCTATGCTTAATGCTTGTCACTAGGGCCCGAGTGCCATGATTTCAGATCAGAACCTATTATGTTTTCATGAATATATGTGTGTTCTTGATCCTATCTTGCAAGTCTATAGTCACCTACTATGTGTTATGATCCGGCAACCCCGAAGTAACAATAATCGGGACCCCTCCCGGTGATGGCCGTAGTTTGAGGAGTTCATGTATTCACTATGTGTTAATGCTTTGGCCGGTACTCTATTAAAAGGAGGCCTTAATATCCCTTAGTTTCCAATAGGACCCCGCTGCCACCGGAGGGTAGGACAAAAGATGTTATGCAAGTTCTTTTCCATAAGCACGCATGACTATATTCGGAATACATGCCTACATTGCATTGATGAACTGGAGCTAGTTTTGTGTCACCCTAGGTTATAACTTCTACATGATGAATTGCATCCGACATAATTTCCCATCACCGATCCAATGCCTACGAGTTTTTCCATATTGCTTGTTGCTTATCTACTTTTTTTTGCTACTATTACAAAAACTACAAAAACACTATCGTTACTTTTGTTGCCGCTACCGCCACTATCATATTACTTTGCTACTAAACTATCTTGCTGCAGATACTAAGTTTTCAGGTGTGGTTGAATTGACAACTCAGCTACTAATACTTAAGAGTATTCTTTGGCACCCCTTGTGTCGAATCAATAAATTTGGGTTGAATAATTTACCCTCGGAAACTGTTGCGATCCCCTACACTTGTGGGTTATCAAGACTATTTTCTGGCGCCGTTGCCGGGGAGCATAGCTCTATTCTTTAAGTCACTTGGGATTTATATCTGTTGATCACTATGAAGAATTTGAAGGACTCAAAAACCAATATCTTACCCTCAACTACGAGGGGAGGTAAGGAACTGCCATCTAGCTCTGCACTTGATTCACCATCTGTTATGGGTAAATTTGCGACACCTACTCCTGCTATTGAATCTGATATGTCGTATGTTCTTGATGATGCCACTTCTGCTATGTATGATGGAACTACTTCTATGCTTGATAATACTGTGCCACTAGGTGAATTTCTAGATGAACAAATTGCTAAGGTTAGGGAGAATGCAAATATTGAAACTGATGATATTTATGAAAGTGATGATGAAGCTTCTCCCAATAGATATGAATTGCCCGTTGTTCCTGAGGGTTATGTTATGGATGAAGAAACTGGTAGGGACTTTCTTGCTTGCAACGATAGATATGATCTTAAGAAATTATTAGCTAAGATGAAAGAAAAGTCCTTGAATGCTAGAATGAAACATGACCCTGCTTTCGCTATTCCACCCATCTGTGTTACCGATAAGGATTATGAATTCTCTATTGATCCTGAATTAATTACTTTGGTTGAATCTAATCCTTTCCATGGATATGAATCTGAAACTGTTGTGGCACATCTTACTAAGTTGAATGATATAGCCACCCTGTTTACCAACGATGAAAAGATTCGTTACTACTATATCCTTAAGTTATTTCCTTTCTCGTTAAAGGGTGATGCTAAGACTTGTTTTAATTCTCTTGATCCTCGTTGTGTGCGTAGTCCCCAGGATATGATGTATTACTTCTCTGCTAAATATTTTCCCGCTCATAAGAAACAAGCTGCCTTACGGAAAATATATAACTTTGTGCAAATTGAAGAAGAGAGTCTCCCACAAGCATGGGGGAGGCTTCTCCAATTACTTAATGCTTTGCCTGATCATCCTCTTGAGATGAATGATATACTTGATGTCTTTTATAATGGACTAACTGATGCTTCTAGAGACCACCTGGATAGTTGTGATGGTTGTGTTTTCAGGGAAAGAACAGCTGATCAAGCTGAATTGCTATTGAATAATATGCTGGCCAATGAAAATAATTGGACACTTCCTGAAGCAGCCCCTAAGCCAACTCCGAAGAAAAGAGGTGTTCTATTTCTCAGTCCTGAAGATATGCAAGAGGCAAAGAAATCTATGAAAGAAAAAGGTATTAAAGCTGAAGATGTTAAGAATTTACCACCTATCGAAGAAATACATGGTCTTGATAACCCGACACAGGTAGTAAAGGTAAATTCCATTTATAGATTTGATGAAGGTGATATTCCTCGTTATAAGTCTGCTAGCCAATGCTTAGATGAGTTTGACAATTTTATTGTGAAACAAGAAAACTTCAATGTTTATGTTGGTAGACAATTACAACACAATGCTTATATGATTGAACGCTTGAGTGATTATCTGTCTAGAGTTAAAGGTGAATTGAAATTCATTAGTATACATGCTTCTATGGTTACCACTCAAGTAGAACAAGTACTTAAGGCTCATAATGATTTGCTCAATGAATTAAATAGTAAGAATAATGACTATGCTGTTAGAGTTGCTACTAGAGGTGGTAAAATGACTCAGGAACCTCTGTATCCTGAAGGCCACCCTTAGAGAATTGAGCAAGATTCTCAGAGAGCTAATTTAGATGCACCATTTTTTCTAAGAAGAAAACGAAAAATGATAGAACATTGCATGCTTCTAGTGAACCTGTAGCGGACACACCTGAGAATCCCAATGATATATCTGTTTCTGATGTTGAGACACAATCTGGTAATGAACATGAACCTAGTGATAATATTAATGTTGATGTTCATGATGATGCTCAACCTAGCAATGATAATGATGTAGAGATTGAACCTGCTGTTGATCTTGATAACCCACAATCAAAGAATCAACGTTATGATAAGAGAGACTTTGTTGCTAGGAAGCATGGTAGGGAAAGAGAACCATGGGTTCAGAAACCCATGCATTTTGCTCTGAAACCATCCAAGAAAAAGGATGATGAGGATTTTGAGCGCTTTGGTGAAATGATTAGACCTATCTTTTTGCGTATGCGTTTGACTGATGTGCTGAAAACAAACCCTTATGCTAAATATATGAAAGATATTATTACCAATAAAAGAAAGATACCTGAAGTAGAAATTTTCACCATGCTTGCCAATTACACTTTTAAGGGTGGAATACCTAAGAAACTATGAGATCCAGGAGTACCCACTATACCTTGCTCCATTAAAAGAAACTATGTTAAAACTGCTTTATGTGATCTTGGAGCCGGTGTTAGTGTTATGCCTCTCTCTTTATATCATAGACTAGACTTGAGTAAGTTGACACCTACTGAAATATCTTTGCAAATGGTTGATAAATCAGCTGCTATACCTGTCGGTATTTTTGAGGATGTGCCTGTTGTAGTTGCAAATGTTACTATTCTAACGGACTTTGTTATACTTGATATTCCCGAGGATGATAGTATGTCTATTATCCTTGGTAGACCCTTTTTGAATAATGTAGGGGATGTTATTGATTGCAACAAAGGCAATGTCACTTTTCATGTCAATGGTAATGAGCATACGGTACACTTTCCGAGGAAACAACCTCAGGTCCACAGTATCAATTATATTGGAAAAATTTCAACTATTACTATTGGAGGTTTTGAATTTCCTCTTCCTACTATCAAGAAGACATATGACATTCTTATTATTGGGGACATACATATCACCATTGAGGTAACCTAGTGTTATTCGAAAATTCTCCGGTTTCATGTTATTTGGAAAGAGTTTATTAACAAGACCTGATCAACCTTGTTAATGGATTCCTTTTGATGAGCATGGGATAGGTGAATCTAGATAGCACAACCTTATGTACCCTCCTTTTACTTTCTATCAATTAGGATAAATAAAGCAAACATTATATTTTCTGTCTGTTTCTAGACTTATCTATGCAATAAAAAATACCCCGAAAATAAAATTTCTCCAAATGCCCTGAAAATGAAATATGATTTTTCTGGAATATTTGAGAAAATATGGCACATAACACACAGCGAGGGGAGCCAGCACCTGGCCACAAGGGTCCAGGGCGCGCCCCCTGCCTCGTGGGCCCCACGTGGCCCCTCCACTTATTCTTGCACCCATACTCTTCTTCTTCCTCCCAAAAAATCACCAACCAGCTCAAGCACGAGTTCTAGCTCATCTTGCTGCCATTTTTGATCTCCTTGCTCAAAGCACCATTCACCAAACTGTTTGGGGAGATTGTTCCTTGGTATGTGACTCCTCCATTGGTCCAATTAGTTTATGTTCTAGTGCTTTATTTATTGCAAATTTTTACTGTTGTGGTGACCTTGTTCTTGAGCTTGCATGTCAAATTTCCTTGGTCCCAAGTAGTTCTAATGTATGGTATAGTCTCTAGGCACTAGTAGGAGTTGTTGCTATCGATCTTGTTGAGTCTGGTTAACTTTTATTTTGAGTTACTAAAAATTTCAGAAATTTTCAGAGGAGGAAAATGATAAAGAGATTGTTGGTTCCTCCAGCAAAAGTTCAGAGGAGAAGAAGAAGGAAGAAAATAAGAAGCCCAAATATAATTTCCTCGCATGGCGGAAGTTCGGCCGTGTGAATGGCCTTGTAATGATTTCATGATGGCCGCCTGATGGGCCTCGAACCCCTCGTTGGTTACCCCAAGTGGAAGGTGTAAGATGCAGTAAGTAGAAGTGTTTTCCCTTAGCAAAGATGCCAAGGATCGATTCCCCAGAGACTCCTAGGTTCAACAAGTAGGTGTCAATTGCTACGGCGCCAGATTAGTAGCAACCAACGTGGACCTGCACACAGATACAAATAACTTTGCTCCCAACGAGTACAGAGAGGTTGTCAATCCCTCCGGCCTTGTAGTTCACAAAGGGTTAAAAGCAATGATAGTAGTGATAGATAGTTTTTGCAATAGTAAATAATAACGGGAAATAAATAGCGGATGTGATCAATGATGGTAATATGGACCGGAGTCTCATGATGTTCACTAGTGATGTCTCTCTCCTAAAAGACGATAAAACAACTATGTGAGGTAAACAAATTACAGCTGGGCAATTGACAGGACCACGAACGCAAACCAATGCTGACTACATTGCAAGAAAGGTTGAGGTTCAAAGCATGGGCGGTACGCCAAAGTAAGTAGACCGAAATCCATCAATATCTACTACTAATCATCCACCTTGAGATATCTATCCATAACATCTCGCTGGTATTAAGTTGCGAGTCCCACCCATAGTGTAAACTCAATGCAACAGACAACTACATTAAAAGAACTTTGCGTAAAGTAAACAATCCTTGCACCCGCGGGCACAAGCACCGTTGTTTTCCCCCTTGTGGCAACAGCACATCCCCTAGGCTCATGTTTCTGTCACTCAAGCTAGTCATCGAGGGGCATGAACCCACAATCGAGCATAACGTTCCCTCTTGGAGTCACTACCTACTACTCGGCCAAAGCAATAAGTAACAACGGAGAACATGCAAGAATTACTTATGAACTAAAATATAAAAGAGGTGAATCAAATATATTACTCAAGATCAATCTGAACATAATCTCATAATCCATCGGATCCCAGCAAACTCAACATAGCAACAACATAAGGATTACATAGGTGCCTCGATCATGTAGGGCAGCTCACGAGGACTAATTAGTGAAGCACAAGAACGGGAGGAGAACATCACATAGCTACTGGTCATGGACTCATGGTCCAAGGGAGACTACTCACGAGTCATCCGGGAGGCGTCCATGGTGGTGGAGAAGCTCCCGGTGGTGATCCTCCCCTCCGGCAGGGTGCCGGGAAGAGTTCTCCTGGTGCTCTCGATCTTGGAAGCGGCGGTGGAGGCGGAACAGAGATGGGATCGCGAAAAGAGTTCCTGTTCTGAGGGTTTCGGAGGTCCCTCTAAATATATGCCAAAGGGGGGCACCGGACGGGCTTCGGGGGGCCCAGGCGCCCCCCCGGCGCGGCCCAGGGGGGGCGCCCACAGGGCGCCTGGAGCCCCTGTGGCCCCCCTAGGCTGCCCTTAGGACGCATTGTTGTTTCCGGATCGCTGATTTTTTATATAATTTTTCTGGATTTTTCTGGGCAGTTCTCGAAACGTGAAAACCTGAAATACAAAAACAGCCGAAAACAGAAACTGGCACTGGGGTGCACTGGATTAGTAAGTTAGTCCAAATATGATCAAAAGTGTATGGAAGTGTATGAATATCATAGCAATATCACCCAAAAGTGGCATGGAGCAAGCAGAAATTATAGATACGTTTTGGACGTATCAACATCCCCAAGCTTAATTCTTGCTCGTCCTCGAGTAGGTAAATGATAACAAGAATAATTTCTGTGGTGACATGCTATTAATCATATAGGGCTTTCTCATAGTCATATGACAAAAGCTTACTGAGACAATGATTCTAAAGTAATTAAGTTGTCTCAAGAGAAAATCACAAATGACTGAAAGTTTTACAACATGAAACTGAAACATCAAAAAGATTTGCAATGAACATGATGTGCAAATATGATAAAGTGATATCTAGCTTGCCCCCTTTAGTGATGCAAAACATAAATGCAGGGGCACCTTCAAGGTTTAAGTGATGACTAGATACAATCATTTCAGAATAAACGATATCACAATCATGCAAAAGACAATGCTACTTTGGGACAATGCACATTACACTCAGAATGACAATCATGCTCTCAGTAGTTGGTGCTTCAACATAAAGGTAAAAGAAAGGTTAAGTGCTAGGGCTTTTTATTTTGAAAACATGGAAGCAATTGTGTCAACGGTAGTAGCACTTCATATGTGTCATGCATAAAACATCCTATAAGTTGCAAGCCTCATGCATCGAATACTAATAGTGCCTGCTCCTTGTCCTAATTAGCTCGGATCCCCATGGGTTATCATTGCACTGCATATGTTTTAACCAAGTGTCACAAAGGGGTACCTCTATGCCACCTGTACAAAGGTCCAAGGAGATAGATCGCATTTGATTTCTCGTTTTTGATAAATCTCAACTTGAGGACATCCATACCGGGACAAAATAGAAAATAGATGATGGACTCCCCTTCAATGCATAAGCATGTTCTCATAAGAGATTGAGGATTAAGGTCCAAGCTAAAACTTCCACCATGATGCATGACTTTGGTTGGCGGCCCAATGTTCTTCTCTAACAATATGCGTATTAATTCAACCCACGGCAAATCACCCTTACTTCAGACAAGACGAACATGCATAGCAACTCACATGATATTCAACAAAAGTGTGACAGTTGATGGCGTCCCCAGAAACATGGTTACCGCTCAGCAAGCAACTTATAAGAAATAAGATACATAAGCAACATATTCTTTACCACAATAGTTTTTAGGCTACTTTCCCATGAGCTATGTATTGCATGGTTAGTTTGCTTAGTGCAGGTGGAGGTTAGCAAAAAGACTGGGAGCGACCAACTAAGAGAGCAATGACGGTCATAATCATGCAGAGCGACAAAGCAATATTGAATCAGGCATGGTAGTTATATCGCTACTTAGAAATAGAAGATCATCAAGACTTGACAGACTTTCTTTACAGTCTTGAATATGCGTGAGCATACGCCAAGTCAATCAAAATAAATTCTCGAAGGAAGATATTACTAAACCATACCACATCATAGGCAAACAAACCAAGTTGGTACTCCAATAACACATTGGGAACCCCCCAGCTATTTGAGATTAACCAAAAGAAAACCTGAACTACTAAGCACCATCATGAAAGTAGCATCTTTATCATA
This sequence comes from Secale cereale, assembly GCA_902687465.1. Taxonomy (NCBI): domain Eukaryota; kingdom Viridiplantae; phylum Streptophyta; class Magnoliopsida; order Poales; family Poaceae; genus Secale; species Secale cereale. The sequence continues at coordinate 722,425,310 of LR738711.1, read as the reverse complement.
GACACATTAACCAATGCAACGGAAGCAAACTCTCTTAATAAGGTGAGCATGGTAATTAAAGAGAGTTCAAGCAACCAACTAAATAAAAGCTCTTGAAAAGATAAGCATGAATACTAAGAGCAGAGCACGATAGTAGCTATTAAAAGACAAAGAACACACACAGCATAGATAGACATGAAAATTCTATGTAATGTTCTAGGTACAGGTGGAGCGTGTTTCTCTCCCACATAAAGGAATGCTGGGTTCCGACTCGTTATGAAAAACTAAAAAGAAAACTAAAAGCAAGACGCTCCAAGCATAGCACATAACACATGAAGTGATAAAAATATAGCGAAACGAAAGACGAACTGATAGTGTTGATGGAGAAGGGGATGCACGGGGGCATCCCCAAGATTAGACGCTTGAGTATCCTTGAATATTTCTTGGGGGTGCACGGGGGCATCCCCAAGCTTGAGCGCTTGACACTCCTGAATCTTTTTATCATCTTCCCTCGCACACTTGAAAACTCCCTTCATACATAACTCATCATAATCTGATTAGCGAGGTTAGTACCCTTAATAAAATAATTATACCTTGCTGGAAATAAGGATATTCTTGAAGTTCTACTGTTTCTCAAGATTTCCAAAAGGTTTTTGCAAAGAAAAAGCAAGTTCTTAATTTGCAAAGTGAAGGTAAGGCAAAACAGGACAGAATCTGTGAAAAACAGAACAGCAGGCAGTAATTGATCTGTTCGGGATACTTCTGCAACTCAAATCAAAAAACTCAGAACAGACGCACGAAAGACAATTATATAAAGAACGCTGTAGAAAAAATTCAGACCAAAAAGATGATCTGGTGATTTTATACGAATTTTTCTATCCAAGGACAGAATCTGTTTCCTGGACAGCACCTCACAACTTTTGAACTTTCTAGCAATCGGAGGCTATACTTGGCACAAATATGAAAAGCAAAGATACAATGATGATGCTACAGCAGTAAACAACATCAAGACACAACAAAAGCAATTTTTTTATTCATGTGGGCTGCCTCCCAAAAGCGCTTTCTTTTATGCCTTTAAGCTAGGCATAATGCATAGAGGAATCAATAACCATCATAATAATCGGAGTTATAGATTGCTTCAAATGGTTCCTCAACAAGTTCATTCTTGTTCCTTCCAGGAAAGGGGTACACACCTTTTGCCTTCCCGCGTAAGAGGATTTGTCCCTTACCTATATCGATGAAGCCTTTAACTGCTCGGAGGAAGTCCCTTCCAAGCACTATATTTCCTTGGTTTGGCTCCACGATGAAGAAATCAATCATTGCAATCCCTTTAAGGAATTTAACTGGCACGTCTTTTATTTTTCCCTGGATTTCAGAAATATCTCCATTAGTATGTTCATGATAAGATGGTAATCTATCCATGTTAAATTTTAAAGAATCATGAACAATTTTTGGCATAGTAGAAACCATAGATCCAATATCACAATAAGCAAGGAAGTCTTGATTAGAGATGCTAATCCTAACAAAAGGCTCCCAATCATCGTCTATTTCCAAAATGTCTCTTTTATTGGGTTTAGGTTTCTCTACCTTCATTAAGTCTAGAGCATCCATTCTCTTTTCAATAGTAGCAAGTCTATCTATGATAGTATCAAAATTATGATCATAAACAAAGTAACTAGATAGACCATGTATAATTTCAAGAGCTCTAGCTTCATCACATTCTAGGAAATCTCCCTCGGCTATAATGTCAAGGGAGTGTTTACACCATCTAAAAAGACCATGGTAAAAATTTCTAAGCACAATTTTTATAGGTATCCAAGGCATAATTCTCCTATGTGCATCAGAAATTCTGTCCCATGCCTTCTTCATATTTTCTCCATCCCTTTGATGGAAATCTAGAACTTCTGATTCCCTCAAAGCACCAAATCCTAACATGTTTGGATAAACAGAAAGGACTACTAATAAAAAGGCAAATAATTTTTTTTTGTGATTTTTGATAAAAGATACTAAAGCAAAAATGAAAGGTAAACTAACAAGACTAAAAAGCAAAGGTAAAAGATAGCATGCAACTCCCCTATCCTGAAGAGTGGAGTCCCCGGCAACGGCGCCAGAAAGTACTCCTTGATGGGCCTCGAACCCCTCGTTGGTTACCCCAAGTGGAAGGTGTAAGATGCAGTAAGTAGAAGTGTTTTCCCTTAGCAAAGATGCCAAGGATCGATTCCCCAGAGACTCCTAGGTTCAACAAGTAGGTGTCAATTGCTATGGCGCCAGATTAGTAGCAACCAACGTGGACCTGCACACAGATACAAATAACTTTGCTCCCAACGAGTACAGAGAGGTTGTCAATCCCTCCGGCCTTGTAGTTCACAAAGGGTTAAAAGCAATGATAGTAGTGATAGATAGTTTTTGCAATAGTAAATAATAACGGGAAATAAATAGCGGATGTGATCAATGATGGTAATATGGACCGGAGTCTCATGATGTTCACTAGTGATGTCTCTCTCCCAAAAGACGATAAAACAGCTATGTGAGGTAAACAAATTACAGGTGGGCAATTGACAGGACCACAAACACAAACCAATGCTGACTACATTGCAAGAAAGGTTGAGGTTCAAAGCATGGGCGGTACGCCAAAGTAAGTAGACCAAAATCCATCAATATCTACTACTAATCATCCACCTTGAGATATCTATCCAGAACATCTCGCTGGTATTGAGTTGCGAGTCCCACCCATAGTGTAAACTCAATGCAACAGACAACTGCATTAAAAGAACTTTGCGTAAAGTAAACAATCCTTGCACCCGCGGGCACAAGCACCGTTGTTTTCCCCCTTGTGGCAACAGCACATCCCCTAGACTCATGTTTCTGTCACTCAAGCTAGTCATCGAGGGGCATGAACCCACAATCGAGCATAACGTTCCCTCTTGGAGTCACTACCTACTACTCGGCCAAAGCAATAAGTAACAACAGAGAACATGCAAGAATTACTTATGAACTAAAATATAAAAGAGGTGAATCAAATATATTACTCAAGATCAATCTGAACATAATCTCATAATCCATCGGATCCCAGCAAACTCAACATAGCAACAGCATAAGGATTACATAGGTGCCTCGATCATGTAGGGCAGCTCACGAGGACTAATTAGTGAAGCACAAGAACGGGAGGAGAACATCACATAGCTACTGGTCATGGACTCATGGTCCAAGGGAGACTACTCACGAGTCATCCGGGAGGCGTCCATGGTGGTGGAGAAGCTCCCGGTGGTGATCCTCCCCTCCGGCAGGGTCCCGGGAAGAATTCTCCTGGTGCTCTCGATCTTGGAAGCGGCGGCGGCGGCGGAACAGAGATGGGATCGCGAAAAGAGTTCCTGTTCTGAGGGTTTCGGAGGTCCCTCTAAATATATGCCAAAGGGGGGCACCGGACGGGCTTCGGGGGGCCCAGGCGCCCCCCCGGCGCGGCCCAGGGGGGGGCGCCCACAGGGCGCCTGGAGCCCCTATGGCCCCCCAGGCTGCCCTTCGGACGCAGTGTTGTTTCCGGATCGCTGATTTTTTATATAATTTTTCTGGATTTTTCTGGGCAGTTCTCGAAACGTGAAAACCTGAAATACAAAAACAGCCGAAAACAGAAACTGGCACTGGGGTGCACTGGATTAGTAAGTTAGTCCAAATATGATCAAAAGTGTATGGAAGTGTATGAATATCATAGCAATATCACCCAAAAGTGGCATGGAGCAAGCAGAAATTATAGATACGTTTTGGACGTATCACCGCCGGGATTTACGAAGACTTTTATTGGTTGGCAAATAATGCAGGCCTCACCGACTTCCTCCACGACCAGCGTGAACAGTGTCTCTAACTCACTAATATTTTCATGCAAAGTTTTCATTTTCATGCTAAGAAAACATCACCTACAGTGGAGTTTCGTTTATATGATGAGGTTAAGGAGATATCAGACTTAGAATTTTGTGAAGTATCAAGATACCCTTTGGAGGTAGACTTGATGAACCACATCGTAAAGACGTTGAAGGGTTTATTGACATGATAGCTGTAGGGGAAACTAGACAAGTCTCAGGGGCAAGAATCACTAGTATATACTTCCCTGTTCTGCGCTACTTTGCTTTATTTGCTAGTAGATGTTTAATTGGTCGCGGGAATAGTGGGAATCTTAGTGCCCCTGATATTGTCATTTTACGCCATGCTTTGTTTCAAGACACAACTCTTAGCTTGGGTGTCATCGTTGCTAAACGACTGAGTCTGAACCGCTCAAAGGGGCCCGTCTTTGGAGGCATCTTTGCTTCTCGTCTTGCTGAACATTTTAGAATACCTATTAGGCATTATGAGAAGGAGGAAAAATTGCTTGCCCTTGTTTATCTAGACTACAAGAGCATGGTAGCACATGATTTTATTGTTAAGGACAAGGATACGTTGCTTAATTATAAATTAAGGTTTGATGAAAAATATTGTGAAATTGTTACCTTGCCTGCACCATCTCTGTTTGATCTGTCTATAGGCATATATCTCGTTACATCAGATGTCTTCTACAAGTACCAAGGCCAGGCACAAGCTTGAGAGCCTGAGCCGGAGCCACCACTCAATCCTTACCGTCAGTCTGTTTATGGGTGGGATCTGGATGAGCTTGCCAACCAGTGGCACCCAGAGGACACATCTCAGTACACTAGAGGGAGTAGCTTCGATCAATCACCATAGACCAACTTAGACCAAAAGCCTAAGCTTGGGGGAGTACGTGTTTCTCACCGACTTTACATTCATGTTCACACACTTATTCTAGTTGTCGGTGCTCACACTCTTTCACTGTACCATCCATGTTTAGTTTAATTTCTTTTTCTTAGTCTTTTTCTCGCGTGCTAGAAAAACCTTAAGAAAAAAAATAGTTGTAGCTCCTAGCTAGTTTACTTTCCTTGTAGTAGTAATTAAAAGAAAACCAAAAAGATTTCCTGTTCTTCTTTTGCTTGTTGGGAGCTTTCCGTGTAAATAGTTTCTTTTCTTTGGGGTTTAAGAGTAGAAGACCATGATTAAAATGCTTAGTGGCTCTCATAAGCTTTATTGTTGATTTAACCTTGAGCCATGTTACCTTGTCTTCTCTCTTTTATTAAATGCTCGCAGATTCCAGCTTAGTCCAATGCACGTGCCCAATTATTATTATCCACACCGTTCGGTCGTGCGAGTGAAAGGCAATAAGGATGATATATGATGAACTAATTGAGATGAGAAAAACTGGTATGAACTCGACCTCTCTTGTTTTTGTAAATATGATAGTTCATCGTTCCTGATTCAGCTTGTTATGAATGAAACATGCTTGCAATGACAATTAGAGATCATAGCTGCTTATGCCATGCTTAATTAGCTGAGAGTTTATAATGGTCTATCTTGCTTGCCAACATGATATTAAAATGGTTGTGATGTGGTATGATGGGGTGGTATCCTCCTTTGAACGATTCAAGTGGTCTGACTTGGCACATGTTCATGCATGTAGTTGAAACAAATCAACATAGTCTCCACTATATTTATGTTCATGGTGATTTATATCCTACTCATGCTTGCATTCATTGTTGATTAATTTCAATGCATGTTCATGACCGTTGTTGCTCTCTAGCTGGTCGCTTCCCAGTCTCTTTCTAGCCTTCACCTGTACTAAGTGGGAATACTGCTTGTGCATCCACTTCCATAAACCCCAAAGTTATTCCACATGAGTCCACCATACCTTCCTATGTGCGGTATTTACCCGTCGTTCCAAGTAAATTTGTACGTGCCAAACTCTAAACATTCAAATGAAATTCTGTTTTGTATACTCGAACAACTCATGTATCAACTAGGGCTGTCTATATCTTCCATGCTAGGTGGGTTATTCTCACGATGAGTGGACTACCGCTCATCATTCACGAGAAAATGGCTGGTAACCGGGATGCCCAGTCCCATGCTCAAAATCATAACAATTAAACAAAAGTCCCCCAGGGCTGTTGCTAGTTTGGACGGTACCCGTTGTTTCGGGCTAGCCGTGGAGTGTGCTTGTTGGTGGTTGGGGGAGTATAAAATTTACCATTCTGTTTGGGAACCGCCCATAATGTGCGTAGCATGGGAGATATCGAGATTCTTGGTTGTTATGTTGACAATGAAAGTATACCGCTCAAAATGTTATTCATCTCTATTTAAAAATCGAGCTCTGGCACCTCTACAAATTTCTGCTTCCCTCTGCGAAGGGCCTATCTATTTACTTTTATGCAGAGTAATCATCCTTTTATCAAAGAGCACCAGTAGGAGAGCACCTCTGTCATTTGCATGTATCATTATTAATTTGCATTGAGTATGATCATGACTAGATCTCTTTTACCATGAATTACAATGTCTAGTCAGTTCTTGATCTTTAAAGGTGATCAACATTTATGTTTTGCGGTCTCAGAAAGGGCTAGCGAGTTACCATCTTGTTATGTCATATCATGATTGTTTTGAGAAAGTGTTGTCATCCGAGGTTTATTATTATTGCTTGCTACTTGATTATGCCATTGATGTGAGTAGACTTGAGACCTGAAAGTTATTGTGAATGTGGTTAGTTCATAATCATTGCTGAAAACAAGAATGTTGGCTTACATATTTACAACAACAAGAGCAAACAGAGTTTGTCAAAGTTTTTCTTTATCACTTCCAGTTTTCAACTGAATTGCTTGAGGACAAGCAAAGGTTTAAGCTTGGGGGAGTTGATACGTCTCCAACGTATCTACTTTTCCAAACAATTTTGCCCTTGTTTTGGACTCTAACTTGCATGATTTGAATGGAACTAACCCGGACTGACGCTGTTTTCAGCAGAGTTGCCATGGTGTTGTTTTTGTGCAGAAATGAAAAGTTCTCGGAATGACCTGAAAATCCATAGAGAATTATTTTGGAAAATATAAAAATACCTGCAAGAAGATCAAGACCAGGGGGCCCACACCCTGTCCACGAGGGTGGGGGGCGCCCCCCTAGGGTGCGCCCCCTGCCTCGTGGGCCCCTGGTGCTCCACCGACGTATCCTCAGATCCTATATATTCACTTCCGGGAGAGAAAAATCAGAAATGAAGAATTATCACGTTTTACGATGTGGAGCCGCCGCCAAGCCCTAATCTCTCTCGGGAGGGCTGATCTGGAGTCCGTTCGGGGCTCCAGAGAGTGGAGATCGTCGCCATCGTCATCATCAACCTTCCTCCATCACCAATTCCATGATGCTCACCGCCGTGTGTGAGTAATTCCATCGTAGGCTTGATGGACGGTGATGGGTTGGATGAGATCTATCATGTAATCGAGTTAGTTTTGTTAGGGTTTGATCCCTAGTATCCACTATGTTCTAAGACTGATGTTGCTATGACTTTGCTATGCTTAATGCTTGTCACTAGGGCCCGAGTGCCATGATTTCAGATCTGAACCTATTATGTTTTCACGAATATATGTGTGTTCTTGATCCTATCTCGCAAGTCTATAGTCACCTACTATGTGTTATGATCCGGCAACCCCGAAGTGACAATAATCGGGACCCCTCCCGGTGATGACCGTAGTTTGAGGAGTTCATGTATTCACTGTGTGTTAATGCTTTGGTCCGGTACTCTATTAAAAGGAGGCATTAATATCCCTTAGTTTCCAATAGGACCTCGCTGCCACGGGAGGGTAGGACAAAAGATGTGTTGGAAATATGCCCTAGAGGCAATAATAAAAGAGTTATTATTATATTTCCTTGTTCATGATAATCGTTTATTATCCATGCTATAATTGTATTGATTGGAAACTCAAATACATGTGTGGATAAATAGACAGACTTTGTGTCCCTAGTGAGCCTCTACAGGACTAGCTCGTTGATCAAAGATGACCGCGGTTTCCAGGTCATAGACATGAGTTGTCATTTGATAACGGGATCACATCATTAGGAGAATGATGTGATGGACGAGACCCAAACGTTAACATAGCTTTTGATCGTGTCAGTTATCGCTATAGTTTTCTGCATGTCAAGTATAAGTTCCTATGACCATGAGATCATGTAACTCACTGACACCGTAGGAGTGCTTTGTGTGTGCCAAACGTCACAACGTAACTGGGTGACTATAAAGGTACTCTACAGGTATTTCCGAGGGTGTCTGTTGAGTTGACATGGATCGAGACTGGGATTTGTCACTCCGTGTGACGGAGAGGTATCTCCGGGCCCACTCGGTAATACGTCATCTCAATGAGCTCAAAGTGACTAAGTAGTTGGTCACGGGATTATGTATTACGGTAACGAGTAAAGAGACTTGCCGGTAACGAGATTGAACTAGGTATAGAGATACCGACGATCGAATCTCGGGCAAGTAACATGCCGACGAGACAAAGGGAACTGTATACGGGATTGCCTGAATCCTTAACATCGTGGTTCATCCGATGAGATCATCGAGAAACATGTGGGAACCAATATGGGTATCCAGATCCCGCTATTGGTTATTGACCTGGGAGTGTCTCGGTCATGTCTACATGGTTTCCGAACCCGCAGGGTCTACACACTTAACGTTCGGTGACGCTAGGGTTGTTAGAGAGAAAAGTGTATGGTTACCGAAGGTTGTTCGGAGTCCCGGATGAGTTCCCGGACATGACGAGGGTATCCGGAATGGTCCGGAGACGAAGATTGATATATAGGATGAAAGGTTTCGGAGTCCGGAAGTGTTCCGGGGAGCATCGGGAAATCGGCGGAGTACCGGAAAGGGTTTCGGGGGGTCCGGAAGAAGTTCTGGGCCTAATGGGCCACAAGGGGGGACACCACAGCCCTCAGGGGGCTGTGCGCCCCCCCCCTGGGCCCTCTCCTCATGCGGCTAAGGGGGTGGGACCCCCTAGGGCAGCCGCACCCCTTTGGAGTGGGGGGCAAGGCACCTAGGGGGGGAAACCCTAGGGCCTGGCCCTTGGCCGCCGCCCCCCCTGCCTTGGCCGCCGCCCCCTCTCCTTGCCCTGGCCGCCGGCCCCTAGGGGAAACCCTAGGGCGCCCCTCACCTCTCCACCCCCCCTATATATAGTGAGGCAAAGGGAGGGCAGCAAACACAAGTTCGTGCCTCGGTGCTGCCCTCCCTCTCCCGTAACATCTTCTTCTCCCGCGGTGCTTAGGCGAAGCCCTGCCGGAGTTCTTCTCCACCATCACCACCACGCCGTCGTGCTGCCGGTTCTCCATCAACCTCTCCTCCACCCCTTCCTGGATCAAGAAGGAGGAGACGTCCCCGAGCCGTACGTGTGAAGAACGCGGAGGCACCGTTGCTTCGGTGCTTGGATCTTCAGCGATCTGAATCGCGGCGAGTACGACTCCATCATCCGCGTTCTTAACGCTTCCGCTTAGCGATCTACAAGGGTATGTGGATCCTACTCTCCCCTCGTAGTTGCATCTACTAGATTGATCTTGGTGAACGTAGAGAAAAAATTTTGTTTTCCATGCAACGTTCCCCAACAGTGGCATCATGAGCTAGGATCTTGCGTAGATGCTTTCTCGAGTAGAACACAAAAGGGTTTGTGGCGTTGATTTTTAAATTGCTGCCCTCCTTAGTCTTTCTTGATTCAGCGGTATTATAGGATGAAGCGGCCCGGACCAACTTTACATGTCCACGTACATGAGACCGGTTCCATCGACAGACATGTGACTTTTGTTGCATAAGATGGCTGGCGGGTGTCTGTCTCTCCTATCTTAGTTGAATCGGAATAGAACAAGGCGGTCCTTGTAGAAGGTTAAATAGCAACTTGAATATCACCGTTGTGGTTTTGCGTAGGTAAGAAGCGTTCTTGCTAGATACCCATAGCAGCCACGTAAAACATGCAACAACAAATTAGAGGACGTCTAACTTGTTTTTGCAGGGTATGCATGTGATATGATATGGCCAATGACATGATGAGATATATTTGATGTATGAGATGATCATGTTGTAATAGTTAATATCGACTTGCATGTCGATGCATACGGCAACCAGCAGGAGCCATAGGGTTGTCTTTATTTTTTGTATGACCTGCGTGTCAATCATTAAGCGCTTTGTAATGCTTTACTTTATCGCTAAACGGTAGCAATAGTAGTAAGAGCATGGTGGGCGCCGACAACCCCGATGGCGACACGATGATGGAGATCATGATGATGGAGATCATGGTGTGGCGCCGGTGACGATGGAGATCATGCCGGTGCTTTGGAGATGGAGATCAAAAGCACGAGTTGATGGCCATATCATGTCACTTATGATTTGCATGTGATGTTAATCCTTTTATGCATCTTATTTTGCTTAGGACGACGGTAGCATTATAAGATGATCCTTCACTAAAATTTCAAGATAAAATTGTGTTCCCCCCGAGTGTGCGCCGTTGCGAAGGTTCGTCGTTTCGAAGCACCACGTGATGATCAGGTGTGATAGACTCTACGTTCGCATACAACGGGTGCAAGCCAGTTTTGCACATGCAGAACACTCGGGTTAGACTTGACGAGCCTAGCATGTACAGACATGGCCTCGGAACACGGAGGACCGAAAGGTCGAGCATGAGTCATATAGTAGATATGATCAACATGTTGATGTTCACCATTGACACCACCTCATCTCACGTGATGATCGGACTTGGGTTGGTGAATTTGGATCATGTCACGCTCGAATGACCGGAGGGATGTCAATTTGAGTGGGAGTTATAAATAATTTGATTAGGTAATAACTCACTTATCATGAACAATAGTCTAAAATGTCTTTGCAAATTTTTGGTTGTAGATGGCTTGCGCAGTAGCTCCCCTGAATTTTAATGCGTTCCTAGAGAAAGCTAAACTGAAAGATGATGGGAGCAACTTTGTGGACTGGCTCCGCAATCTGAGGATCATCCTCACAGCTGCCCAAAAGGTTTATGTCCTAAATGCACCGCTAGGTGAACCCCCCGCTCCTGGAGCCTCTGCGGACGTTATGAACGTCTGGCAGACGCGTTCGGATGACTATTCGATAGTGCAGTGTGCCATGTTGTACGGCTTGGAAGGAGGACTTCAAAGGCGTTTTGAACGTCATGGTGCATATGAGATGTACACGGAGTTGAAGTTCATCTTTGAGAAGAATGCTAAGATCGAGAGGTATGAGACCACCGATAAATTCTTCGCTTGCAAGATGGAGGAGAATTCGTCTGTCAGTGAGCACTTACTGAAGATGTCTGGGTACTATACCCGCATAGCTGATCTTGGACTTGTGTTCCCGGATGAGGCTATCATTGACAGAATTCTCCAGTCACTCCCTCCAAGCTACAAGAGCTTCGTGCAGCAGTACAACATGCAAGGGATGAACAAGACCATCGCCGAGCTGTTTTCGATGCTGAAAGTCGCTGAGGCAGACATCCAGAAGGAGTATCAAGTGTTGATGGTCAATAAAACCACCAGTTTCAAGAAGAATGGCAAGGGCAAGAAGGGTAACTCTAAGAAGGGTGGCAAAGCAGTTGCTAATCCAGTGAAGAAACCCAAGGCTGGGCCCAAGCCAGAGACTGAGTGTTTCTATTGCAAGGGGAACGGCCACTGGAAGCGGAACTGCCCCAAGTATCTGGCGGACAAGAAGGGGGCCAACAACAACAAAGGTATATGTGATATACATGTTATTGATGTGTACCTTACCAACTCTCGTTGTAGTGCCTGGGTATTTGATACCGGTTCGGTTGCTCACATTTGCAACTCTAAACAGGAACTGCGGAATAAACGGAGGCTGGCGAAGGACGAAGTGACGATGCGCGTGGGAAACGGTTCCAAGGTTGATGTGATCGCCGTCGGCACGCTCGCTCTTCGATTACCATCGGGATTAGTTATGAACCTGAATAATTGTTATTTAGTGCCTGCGTTAAGCATGAACATTATATCTGGATCTTTTTTATTGCGAGACGGTTACTCATTTAAGTCAGAGAATAATGGTTGTTCTATTTATATGAGTAATATCTTTTATGGTCATGCACCCGAAGTTAGGGGTTTATTCTTATTGAATCTCGATAATGATGATACACATGTTCATAACATTGATGCCAAAAGATGTAGAGTAGATAATGATAATACCACTTTCTTGTGGCACTGCCGTCTCGGTCATATCGACGTAAAACGCATGAGGAAGCTCCATGCTGATGGACTTTTGGAGTCTCTTGATTTTGAATCACTTGACACGTGCGAGCCGTGCCTCATGGGCAAGATGACAAGGACCCCGTTTTCAGGGACAATGGAACGGGCAAGTGACTTATTGGAAATCATACATACTGATGTGTGCGGTCCGATGAGTGTAACGGCGCGCGGTGGATATCGTTATTTTCTCACCTTCACTGACGACTTAAGTAGATATGGGTATATTTACTTGATGAAGCATAAGTCTGAAACTTTTGAAAAGTTCAAGCAATTTCAGAGTGAAGTTGAAAATCATCGTAACAAGAAGATCAAGTTCCTACGATCTGATCGAGGGGGAGAATATCTGAGTTATGAGTTTGGTGATCACTTAAGAAAATGTGGAATTGTTTCACAGTTGACACCACCTGGAACACCACAGCGTAATGGTGTGTCCGAACGTCGTAATCGAACCCTATTAGATATGGTACGTTCTATGATGTCTCTTGCCGATTTGCCACTATCGTTTTGGGGATATGCGTTAGAGACAGCTGCATTCACTTTAAATAGGGCTCCATCTAAGTCCGTTGAGACAACACCGTATGAACTGTGGTTTGGTAAGAAACCAAAGTTGTCTTTTCTCAAGGTTTGGGGTTGCGATGCTTATGTCAAAAGGCTTCAGCCAGAAAAGCTCGAACCCAAAGCGGACAAGTGTGTCTTCATAGGATACCCAAAAGAAACAGTTGGGTACACCTTCTATCTCAGATCCGAGGGCAAAGTGTTTGTCGCTAAGAACGGGTCCTTTCTCGAGAAAGAGTTTCTCTCGAAAGAATTGAGTGGGAGGAAGGTAGAACTTGATGAGGTTATTGAACCTCTGCTTCAACCAGAAAGTAGCGCAGCACAGAAAGATGTTTTTGTGGAGCCTGCAGAGGTTGAAGAGGAAGCCAATGATGATGATCAAGGAGCTTCTGATCAAGTTACTACCGAACCTCGTAGGTCGACAAGGGTACACACTGCACCTGAGTGGTATGGTAACCCTGTCTTGGAGGTCATGTTGTTAGACAACGGTGAACCTACGAGCTATGGAGAAGCGATGGTGGGCCCAGATTTCGACAAATGGTTAGAGGCCATGAAATCCGAGATGGGATCCATGTATGAAAACAAAGTATGGACTTTGGAAGTATTACCTGAAGGGCGGAAGGCCATTCAGAACAAATGGATTTTTAAGAGGAAGACGGACGCTGACGGTAATGTCACCGTGTATAAAGCTCGACTTGTGGCAAAGGGTTTTTCACAAGTTCAAGGGATTGACTACGATGAGACTTTCTCACCCGTAGCGATGCTTAAATCCGTCCGAATCATGTTAGCAATAGCTGCATATTTCGATTATGAAATTTGGCAGATGGATGTCAAAACAGCGTTCCTTAACGGTTTTCTTAAGGAAGAGTTGTATATGATGCAACCAGAAGGTTTTGTCGATCCAGAGAATGCTGACAAAGTATGCAAGCTCCAGCGTTCCATTTATGGGCTGGTGCAAGCATCTCGGAGTTGGAATCTTCGTTTTGATGAGGTGATCAAAGCGTTTGGGTTTATACAAGTTTACAATGAAGCTTGTATTTACAAGAAAGTGAGTGGGAGCTCTATAGCGTTTCTAATATTATATGTGGATGACATATTGCTGATTGGAAACAATATAGAATTTTTGGATAGCATGAAGGGGTATTTGAACAAGAGTTTTTCGATGAAGGATCTCGGTGAAGCTGCTTTCATATTGGGCATCAAGATCTATAGAGATAGATCAAGACGCTTGATAGGACTTTCACAAAGCACATACCTTGATAAAGTTTTGAAGAAGTTCAAAATGGATCAATCCAAGAAGGGGTTCTTGCCGGTATTGCAAGGTACAAAGTTGAGTAAGACTCAGTGCCCAGTGACTGCGGAAGATAGAGAAAAGATGAGTGTCGTCCCCTATGCTTCAGCCATAGGCTCTATCATGTATGCAATGCTGTGCACGAGACCAGATGTCAGCCTTGCCATAAGTATGGCCGGAAGGTTTCAAAGTAATCCTGGTATGGATCACTGGACAGCGGTCAAGAATATCCTAAAGTACCTGAAAAGGACTAAGGATATGTTTCTCGTTTATGGAGGTGATCAAGAGCTCGTCGTAAAGGGTTACGTCGATGCAAGCTTTGACACTGATCCGGATGACTCTAAGTCTCAAACCGGATACGTATATATTCTCAACGGGGAAGCGGTGAGCTGGTGCAGTTCCAAGCAGAGCGTGGTAGCTGATTCTACATGTGAAGCGGAGTATATAGCTGCCTCGGAAGCGGCGAAGGAAGGTGTCTGGATGAAGGAGTTCATGACAGATCTTGGAGTTGTGCCTAGTGCACTGAACCCAATGACTCTGTTCTGTGACAACACTGGTGCCATTGCTCTAGCCAAGGAACCAAGGTTTCACAAGAGGACCAGACACATAAAGCGACGCTTCAATTCCATCCGCGATTCGGTCAAGGAGGAGGACATAAACATTTGTAAAGTACACACGGATTTGAATGTTGCAGATCCGTTGACTAAGCCTCTTCCACGGGCTAAGCACGATCAACACCAAGACTCTATGGGTGTTAGATTCATTACCTTGTAATGCTAGATTATTGACTCTAGTGCAAGTGGGAGACTGTTGGAAATATGCCCTAGAGGCAATAATAAAAGAGTTATTATTATATTTCCTTGTTCATGATAATCGTTTATTATCCATGCTATAATTGTATTGATTGGAAACTCAAATACATGTGTGGATAAATAGACAGACTTTGTGTCCCTAGTGAGCCTCTACAGGACTAGCTCGTTGATCAAAGATGACCGCGGTTTCCAGGTCATAGGCATGAGTTGTCATTTGATAACGGGATCACATCATTAGGAGAATGATGTGATGGACGAGACCCAAACGTTAACATAGCTTTTGATCGTGTCAGTTATCGCTATAGTTTTCTGCATGTCAAGTATAAGTTCCTATGACAATGATATCATGTAACTCACTAACACCGTAGGAGTGCTTTGTGTGTGCCAAACGTCACAACGTAACTGGGTGACTATAAAGGTACTCTACAGGTATTTCCGAGGGTGTCTGTTGAGTTGACATGGATCGAGACTGGGATTTGTCACTCCGTGTGACGGAGAGGTATCTCCGGGCCCACTCGGTAATACGTCATCTCAATGAGCTCAAAGTGACTAAGTAGTTGGTCACGAGATTATGTATTACGGTAACGAGTAAAGAGACTTGCCGGTAACGAGATTGAACTAGGTATAGAGATACCGACGATCGAATCTCGGGCAAGTAACATGCCGACGAGACAAAGGGAACTGTATACGGGATTGCCTGAATCCTTGACATCGTGGTTCATCCGATGAGATCATCGAGAAACATGTGGGAACCAATATGGGTATCCAGATCCCGCTATTGGTTATTGACCTGGGAGTGTCTCGGTCATGTCTACATGGTTTCCGAACCCGCAGGGTCTACACACTTAACGTTCGGTGACGCTAGGGTTGTTAGAGAGAAAAGTGTATGGTTACCGAAGGTTGTTCGGAGTCCCGGATGAGTTCCCGGACATGACGAGGGTATCCGGAATGGTCCGGAGACGAAGATTGATATATAGGATGAAAGGTTTCGGAGTCCGGAAGTGTTCCGGGGAGCATCGGGAAATCGGCGGAGTACCGGAAAGGGTTTCGGGGGGTCCGGAAGAAGTTCTGGGCCTAATGGGCCACAAGGGGGGACACCACAGCCCTCAGGGGGCTGTGCGCCCCCCCTGGGCCCTCTCCTCATGCGGCTAAGGGGGTGGGACCCCCTAGGGCAGCCGCACCCCTTTGGAGTGGGGGGCAAGGCACCTAGGGGGGGAAACCCTAGGGCCTGGCCCTTGGCCGCCGCCCCCCTGCCTTGGCCGCCGCCCCCTCTCCTTGCCCTGGCCGCCGGCCCCTAGGGGAAACCCTAGGGCGCCCCTCACCTCTCCACCCCCCCTATATATAGTGAGGCAAAGGGAGGGCAGCAAACACAAGTTCGTGCCTCGGTGCTGCCCTCCCTCTCCCGTAACATCTTCTTCTCCCGCGGTGCTTAGGCGAAGCCCTGCCGGAGTTCTTCTCCACCATCACCACCACGCCATCGTGCTGCCAGTTCTCCATCAACCTCTCCTCCACCCCTTGCTGGATCAAGAAGGAGGAGACGTCCCCGAGCCGTACGTGTGAAGAACGCGGAGGCACCGTTGCTTCGGTGCTTGGATCTTCAGCGATCTGAATCGCGGCGAGTACGACTCCATCATCCGCGTTCTTAACGCTTCCGCTTAGCGATCTACAAGGGTATGTGGATCCTACTCTCCCCTCGTAGTTGCATCTACTAGATTGATCTTGGTGAACGTAGAGAAAAAATTTTGTTTTCCATGCAACGTTCCCCAACAAGATGTTATGCAAGTTCTTTTCCATAAGCACGTATGACTATATTTGGAATACATGCCTACATTGCATTGATGAACTGGAGCTAGTTATGTGTCACCCTAGGTTATAACTTCTACATGATGAATTGCATCTGACATAATTTCCCATCACCGATCCAATGATTACGAGTTTTTCCATATTGCTTGTTGCTTATTTACTTCTTTGTTGCTACTATTACAAAAACTACAAAAACACTATCGTTACTTTTGTTGCCGCTACCGCCACTATCATATTACTTTGCTACTAAACTATCTTGCTGCAGATACTAAGTTTCCAGGTGTGGTTGAATTGACAACTCAGCTGCTAATACTTAAGAGTATTCTTTGGCTCCCCTTGTGTCGAATCAATAAATTTGGGTTGAATACTTTACCCTCGAAAACTGTTGTGACCCCCTACACTTGTGGGTTATCACATACCAAAGAAGGCGTGCCAAATCCAGAGGTCATGTGTGGCCACTGCCTCTAGTACCACACTGCAACCGCCTTTGGCGCCTTTGTACATCCCCTGCCAAGCAAATGGATATTTCTTCCATTTCCAATCCATGCAGTCAATGCTTCCAAGCATCCCAGGGAATCCTCTCGTTGCATTCTGTGCTAGGATCCGATCAGTGTCTTCCGCATTGGGAGTTCGCAAGTATTGCTTTCCAAACACTGCCACCACTGCCCTGCAGAACTTGTAGAAACAGTCAATGGTGGTGGACTCGGCCATGCGCCCATAGTCGTCGAGTGAATCACCGGGAGCTCCGTATGCAAGCATCCTCATCGCTGTCGTGCATTTCTAGATTGAGGTGAATCCAAGTTTGCCGGTGCAATCTTTCTTGCATTTGAAGTAGCTGTCAAACTCCCAGATGGAATTCACAATCTTGAGGAAAAGATTTCGGCTCATCTGATAACGGCGCTGAAATACTTTGACGCCGTGCAGTGGAGCATCGGCGAAGTAGTCAGAGTAGAGCATGCAGTAGCCTTCCAGACGATGCCGGTTCTTTGCTTTCATCCGCCCGGCGCCAAGCCACCTCGTCGCGGCTTTTCATTGCTCGTGAGCAGGCCGGCAAGGGCGGCGAGGACCATGAGATGTTCCTCTTCCTAAACGTTGGCATGGGCTTCCTCCTCCAACGGCGCGGTGAGCATCTCCTTGTCATCCGAGTCCATTGTCGGGGTAGGCAAACCGCCGAACACCTTGCGTGTGTGCTGGACGCAGACCCGCCGGCACACTGCCCTGCATGGCCGCAACGCCAAAAAAATTGCCCGGGCGGTGGCGGAGTGCCTGCCGCCGCCAAAACCTCTTCTCTTTCCCGGCGCGGAACAGCCTATCTAGCGGTGGTGGGCGGCGCGTAGCGTCGGGATTGGCAGTCCGGTTGCCGAACGCGCGGGGGAGGGGGGAAATGGACGGTTGGTTTGCATTTTCACCTAACAGCGTGGGCCAGACGTGCTTTCCACTTGCGCCGGAGCTCCCAAGCGACCCCCAGTGCGCCGGGTTTGGCCTGCGACCTCCGGGCCAAAAAACGGGCCGAGCCGGCGGATTTCGGGCTCTTGGGGGCGCGACTGGGGCGTTTTTTCGGTGTCGGCACGGAAAAAGTGGCCTGGGGGGCTGTTGGGGGCGCGGCTGGAGATGCTCTTAGGGCATCTCCCACGCTGACATGTAAAGTCTTTGGTATTTGTTTGTTTTTGTATCTGGATGTGGTCTCTGGATATGATGTCAGAATGAGTCATTCAACCATGGTCATAAAGTATCTGGTTGAGAGGAGAAAAAGTAGATGTGATCATGTATATTGTGGACTATTGATGGTGTGGTGTCCAGTTATGAGGCCAACTCCACCGTACGACCCTAAATCTATACCCATTTTGTCCGGATTTTGTCCGTATGGGATAGAAATAGAGAGAACAAACGTCAGACAGAGGCCGGACAAACTCGCTGCACCCAACGCTGCTACCCCATTTTCACCCCATGCGTCGTGGTGGTGGGTGCGCGTGGTGGGCCAGGTACAGAAAAGGAGAGAGTGATAGGTGGGGTCAGGGCGGACAAAGACAGACGACGAGGACACGAAGACGTCCGCTTTCTATCCGCTTTGACCCCAAACCGAGAGCAACTTTGGTCTAGAAATGGGGCAAAAGTGGACACAAACCGGATGAAACGTCCGTATGCTCCCATGCGTTGGGTCGTCCGGTTTATCCGTTTTACCCCAAATGGACACAAACGGACGATTTGGGGTCGATTTGGGTCACGCGATGGAGTTGGCCTGAGGAGAGAGATGAGAAGGGAACCACACATGTGAAGAGAAAGAAAAGAGGAGAGGACTGGGAGGCTTTTATTTGGTCAAGTAAATGTCCGGACTCCGGTATATCTCCTCATGTTTGTCTCCAGTTTGCCGGAAAACAGACATTCGGATCACTTCACAGACCGATGCAGTACCACGTTGAATTGTAAAAGTGAACAAAGGTGTACGATCGGACACATACCGGAGTTTTGTGGGTCTCCCTTGGAGATGCCCTTAGACAAACTCCATCACACTCCTTCAAACAGACGTTTGTTTTGTTTGTATTTTGTCCATTTGAGTCGAGCAAAAGGCGGCGTCCGGTTGTTTCTATATTTCCGTTGGACGCGGTCGTGCGTCCAACGACAGACGCATTTCGTCCGGCTGCCTGATTTTTTTCTCCAAAGAAAAGGAAAACTAAAATTTAGGTACCATGGCCATAGTTCATGCCGGCCAAAGAGCCAACGACCGGCACATATGGCAGCCTACAAAATGATCAACCCCATAGTTTCACGCTGACAACAAAGCCATCTGTCGGCACACTTGTCAACACACATAAAAGGCCATAGTTCATGTCTCACGACCTCCCTAGTTCATCCCCGACACACAAACCGGCTCACTCATCTTGATCGAGCATCTTCTTTTGCTTCTTCTCGAACCAACTTCTTCTTTGGGGGGACATGTTATTCAAATGCACGACCATGAAAGCTAGCGCCACCTCTTTTCCTTTGGTGTTTCCATTGGTGGCCTAGATCTCGAACATCTTTGTTTGGACGGCCTCCTCGATATCCAGCTTCCTCGTCTTGACGGTCTCCTCCATGTCAACCTTCTTCGCTTGGAGTTCGATGTAGGCCTTCATTTGCTCCTCTTTTTCTTGGCTCTTCCTCTTGTCCCTTGATTCCTTTTGGGTCATCATGCCTTGCAAAGTTTCTTGCAAGGCGAAAGATGCCGCATCATGATCCTTGTCCACCTTCGATTTGGTCTTGCCCCTAAGCCTCTTCACTCCATCTTCTTTCCCAGCCACGACAGCCAACCCTCCATCCTTCTTTAGCATGACATATTGATCATTGAAATTGGGGCAATCTTTGATGAGCACCGAACAATGTGTGAGGGTGAATGGCTTGTTCTTATGTCGGGCCTTGAAGGCTTCCGAAGCTTGGAATGCCTACACAAACAAAGTGAAGGCCACAATTGTAATAGCGTAGGTGATACGTCTCCAACGTATCTATAAGTTTGATTGTTCCATGCTATTATATTATCTGTTTTGGATGTTTTATAAGCATTAATATGATATTTTATATGAATTTGGGGACTAACCTATTGACCTAGAGCCCAGTGCCAGTTTCTGTTTTTTTCCTTGTTTTTGAGTTTCGCAGAAAAGGAATATCAAACGGAGTCCAAACGGAACGAAACTTTACGAGGATTTTTCTTGGACCAGAAGACATCCAGAGGACTAGGAGTACACGCCAGGGGAGCTTTGAGGCGGCCACAAGGGTGGAGGGCGTGCCCTAGGGGCAGGGTGCACCCCCTACCTTGTGGGCCCCTCGAGCGTCCCCTGGCCTACTTCTTTCGCCTATAAATTCCCAAATATTCCAGAAACATCATAACATCCATCGAAACCACTTTTCCGCCGCCATAACCTTCTATTCTCACGAGATCCCATCTGTAGGCCTTTTTCGGTACTCAGCCGGAGGGGGGTTCAACCACGGAGGGCATCTACATCAACACATTGCCCTTCCGATGAAGTGTGAGTAGTTTACCGCAGACCTACGGGTTCATAGCTAGTAGCTAGTGAAGGAAATATGCCCTAGAGGCAATAATAAAGATGTTATTTGTATTTCCTTATATCATGATAAATGTCTTTTATTCATGCTAGAATTGTATTAACCGGAAACTTAGTACATGTGTGGATACATAGACAAAACAGTATGTCCCTAGTATGCCTCTACTAGACTAGCTCATTGATCAAAGATGGTTATGTTTCCTAGCCATAGACATGAGTTGTCATTTGATCAACGGGATCACATCATTAGGAGAATGATGTGATGGACAAGACCCATCCGTTAGCATAGCACTATGATCGTTTAGTTTTACTGCTATTGCTTTCTTCATGACTTATACATGTTCCTATGACTATGAGATTATGCAACTCCCGAATGCCGTAGGAACACCTTGTGTGCTATCAAACGTCACAACGTAACTGGGTGATCATAAAGATACTCTACAGGTGTCTCCGAAAGTATTCGTGGTGTTGGCATAGATCAAGATTAGGATTTGTCACTCCGAATGTCGGAGAGGTATCTCTGGGCCCTCTCGGTAACACACATCACAATAAGCCTTGCAAGCAAAAGACTAATGAGTTAGTCACAAGATGATGTGTTACGGAACGAGTAAAGAGACTTGCCGGTAACGAGATTGAACTAGGTATGGAGATACCGACGATCGAATCTCGGGCAAGTAACATACCGATGACAAAAGGAACAACGTATGTTGTTATGCGGTTCTGACCGATAAAAGATCTTCGTAGAATATGTAGGAGCCAATATGAACATCCAGGTTCCGCTATTGGTTATTGACCGGAGATGAGTCTCGGTCATGTCTACATAGTTCTCGAACCCGTAGGGTCCGCACGCTTAACGTTTGATGGCGATCGGTATTATGAGTTTATGAGTTTTGATGTACCGAAGGTAGTTCGGAGTCCCGGATGAGATCACGGACATGACGAGGAGTCTCGGAATGTCCGAGACATAAAGATTGATATATTGGACGACTATATTCGGACACCGGAAGTGTTCCGGAAAAGTTTTAGATTTAACGAGATTGCCGGAGGGGGTTACCGGAACCCCCTACGAAGGGGGATGGTCCATAGTGGGCCTTATGGAAAAGAGAGAGGCAGCCCATAGGGCTGGCCGGCGCCCCACCTAGGGTTCCTAGTTGGACTAGGATTGGGGGGGCGCCACCTCTCCCTCTTTTCCTTTCCTCTCTTCCTTCTTTGGTGGTTCCTACTAGGAATAGGATTGCAATCCTATTCCTAGTAGGATTGCACCCCTAGCCGCACCAAACATGGGCCGGCCGGCCTCCCCCCTTGCTCCTTTATATACGGGGGCAGGGGGGCACCCAAAGACACACAAGTTGAATTGTTCCAGCCGTGTGCGGTGCCCCCCTCCACAGAAACACACCTCGGTCATACCGTCGCAGTGCTTAGGCGAAGCCCTGCGCCGGTGAATACATCACATCCTTCACCACGCCGTCGTGCTGACGAAACTCTCCCGTGAAGCTCAACTGGATCAAGAGCTCGTGGGACGTCATCAAGCTGAACGTGTGCTGAACGCGGAGGTGCCGTACGTTCGGTGCTTAATCGGTTGAATCGCGAAGAAGTTCGACTACATCAACCACGTCACTTGACGCTTCCGCTTCCGGTCTACGAGGGTACGTAGACACACTCTTCCCTCTCGTTGCTATGCATCTGGTAGATAGATCTTGCATGATCGTAGGAAAATTTTAAAATACTACATTCCCCAACAGTGGCATCATGAGCCAGGTGTATGCGTAGATGATATGCACGAGTAGAACACAATGAGTTGTGGGCGATACTAGTCATACTGCTTACCAGCATGTCATACTTTGCTTTGGCGGTATTGTGAGATGAAGCGGCCCAGACCGACATTACGCGTACGCTTACGCGAGACTGGTTTCACCGTTACGAGCACTCGTTGCTTAAAGGTGACTGGCGGGTGTCTGTCTCTCTCACTTTAGCTGAATCAGGTGTGGCTACGCCCGGTCCTTGTGAAGGTTAAAACAGCACATACTTGACGAAACATCGTTGTGGTTTTGTATGCGTAGGTAAGAACGGTTCTTGCTAAGCCCGTAGCAGCCACGTAAAACTTGCAACAACAAAGTAGAGGACGTCTAACTTGTTTTTGCAGGGCATGTTGTGATGTGATATGGTCAAGACATGATGAGTTATATGGTTTTGTATGAGATGATCATGTTTTGTAAAGTTATCGGCAACTGGCAGGAGCCATATGGTTGTCGCTTTATTGTATGAAATACAATCGCCATGTAATTGCTTTACTTTATCACTAAGCGGTAGCGATAGTCGTAGAAGCAATAGTTGGCGAGACGACAACAATGCTACGATGGAGATCAAGGTGTCGCGCCGGTGACGAAGGTGATCATGACAGTGCTTTGGAGATGGAGATCAAAAGCACAAGATGATGATGGCCATATCATGTCACATATTTTGATTGCATGTGATGTTTATCTTATTATGCTTCTTATTTTGCTTAGAACGACGGTAGCATTATAAGATGATCCCTTACTAAATTTCAAGGTATAAGTGTTCTCCCTGAGTATGCACCGTTGCGAAAGTTCGTCGTGCCGAGACACCACGTGATGATCGGGTGTGATAAGCTCTACGTTCAAATAAAACGGGTGTAAGCCAGTTTTGCACACGCAGAATACTCGGGTTAAACTTGACGAGCCTAGCATATGCAGATATGACCTCGGAACACTGGAGACCGAAAGGTCGAGCGTGAATCATATAGTAGATATGATCAACATAAGATGTTCACCATTGAAACTACTCCATCTCACGTGATGATCGGACATGGTTTAGTTGATTTGGATCACGTGATCATTTAGATGACTGGAGGGATGTCTATCTAAGTGGGAGTTCTTTAATTAATATGATTAAATTGAACTTTAATTTATCATGAACTTAGTCCTTTTAGTTTTTGCATATCTATGTTGTTGTAGATCAATGGCCCGTGCTACCGTTCCTTTGAATTTTAATGCATTCCTAGAGAAAGCTAAGTTGAAAGATGATGGTAGCAATTACACGGACTGGGTCCGTAACCTGAGGATTATCCTCATTGCTGCACAGAAGAATTATGTCCTTGAAGCACCGCTAGGTGACAAGCCCCCTCCCGCTAATGTAGACGCTTTGAACGTCTGGCAGTCGCGGTCTGATGACTACACGATAGTTCAGTGTGCCATGCTTTACGGCTTAGATCCGGGACTTCAACGACGTTTTGAACGTCATGGACCATATGAGATGTTCCAGGAGTTGAAGTTAATATTTCAAGCAAATGCCCAAATTGAGAAATATGAGATTTCCAATAAGTTCTACAGCTGCAAGATGGAGGAGAATAGTTCTATCAGTGAACACTTGCTCAGAATGTCTAGGTACTACAATCATATGACTCAACTTGGTTGCAAAGTTGACGAGGATAGTGTTATTGATAGAGTTCTTCAATCACTGCCACCAAGCTATAAAGGCTTTGTGATGAACTATAATATGCAAGGGATGCAAAAGACAATTCTCGAGCTCTTCGCTATGCTCAAGGCTGCGGAGGTAGAAATCAAGAAGGAGCATCAAGTGTTGATGGTTAACAAGACCACTAGTTTCAAGAAAAAGGGCAAGGGAAAGAAGGGGAACTTCAAAAAGAATAGCAAGACAGTTGCTACTCCCACGAAGAAACCCAAGTCTGGAGCCAAGCCTGAAACTGAGTGCTCCTACTGCAAGGGGACTGGACACTGGAAGCGGAACTGCCCCAAGTATTTGGCGGATAAGAAGGATGGCAAGGTGAACAAAGGTATATGTGATATACATGTTATTGATGTGTACCTTACTAATGCTCGTAGTAGTACCTGGGTATTTGATACCGGTTCGGTTGCTAATATTTGTAACTCGAAACAGGGACTACGGATTAAACGAAGATTGGCTAAGGACGAGGTGACGATGCGCGTGGGAAATGGTTCCAAAGTCGATGTGATCGCCGTCGGCACGCTACCTCTACATCTACCTTCGGGATTAGTTTTAGACCTAAATAATTGTTATTCGGTGCCAGCGTTGAGCATGAACATTATATCTGGATCTTGTTTGTTGCGAGACGGTTATTCATTTAAATCAGAGAATAAGGGTTGTTCTATTTTTATGAATAATATCTTTTATGGTCATGCACCCTTGAAGAGTGGTCTATTCTTATTGGATCTCGATTGTAGTGATACACATATTCATAGTATTGAAACCAAAAGATGCAAGGTTAATAATGATAGTGCAACTTATTTGTGGCACTGCCGTTTAGGTCATATTGGTGTAAAACGCATGAAGAAAATCCATAGTGATGGACTTTTGGAATCACTTGATTATGAATCACTTGGTGCTTGCGAACCATGCCTCATGGGCAAGATGACTAAAACTCCGTTCTCCGGAACTATGGAGCGAGCAACAGGTTTGTTGGAAATCATACATACTGATGTATGTGGGCCAATGAGTGTTGAAGCTCGCGGTGGGTATCGTTATTTTCTGACCTTCACTGATGATTTGAGCAGATATGGGTATATCTACTTAATGAAGCACAAGTCTGAAACATTTGAAAAGATCAAAGAATTTCAGAGTGAAGTAGAGAATCATCGTAACAAGAAAATAAAGTTTCTGCGATCTGATCGTGGAGGAGAATATTTGAGTTACGAGTTTGGTCTTCATTTGAAACAATGTGGAATAGTTTCACAACTCACGCCACCCGGAACACCACAGCGTAATGGTGTGTCTGAACGTCGTAACCGTACTTTATTGGATATGGTACGATCTATGATGTCTCTTACCGATTTACCACTATCGTTTTGGGGTTATGCTTTAGAGACAGCTGCATTCACGTTAAATAGGGCACCATCTAAATCCGTTGATACGACACCTTATGAACTATGGTTTGGCAAGAAACCAAAGTTGTCGTTTCTTAAAGTTTGGGGCTGCGATGCTTATGTGAAAAAGCTTCAACCTGATAAGCTCGAACCCAAGTCGGAGAAATGTGTCTTCATAGGATACCCAAAAGAGACTGTTGGGTACACCTTCTATCACAGATCCGAAGGCAAGACATTCGTTGCTAAGAATGGATCCTTTCTAGAGAAGGAGTTTCTCTCGAAAGAAGTGAGTGGGAGGAAAGTAGAACTTGATGAGGTAATTGTACCTTCTCCCGGATTGGAAAGCAGTACATCACAGAAAATTGTTCCAGTGATTCCTACACCAATCAGTGAGGAAGTTAATGATGATGATCATGAAACTTCGGATCAAGTTTCTGCTGAACGTCGTAGATCAACCAGAGTACGTTCCGCACCAGAGTGGTACGGCAACCCAGTTCTGGAAATCATGTTACTAGACCGTGATGAACCTACGAACTATGAGGAAGCGATGATGAGCCCAGATTCCGCAAAATGGCTTGAAGCCATGAAATCTGAGATGGGATCCATGTATGAGAACAAAGTGTGGACTTTGGTTGACTTGCCCGATGATCGGCAGGCCATCGAAAATAAATGGATCTTCAAGAGGAAGACCGACGCAGACGGTAATGTTACTGTTTACAAAGCTCGACTTGTTGCGAAAGGGTTTCGACAAGTTCAAGGAGTTGACTACGATGAGACTTTCTCACCTGTAGCGATGCTTAAGTCTGTCCGAATCATGTTAGCAATAGCCGCATTTTATGATTATGAAATCTGGCAAATGGATGTCAAAACTGCATTCCTGAATGGATATCTCAAAGAAGAGTTGTATATGATGCAACCAGAAGGTTTTGTCGATCCAAAAGGTGCTAACAAAGTATGCAAGCTCCAGCGATCCATCTATGGACTGGTGCAAGCATCTTGGAGTTGGAATATACGCTTTGATGAGGTGATCAAAGCATATGGTTTTATACAGACTTTTGGAGAAGCCTGTATTTACAAGAAAGTGAGTGGGAGCTCTGTAGCATTTCTAATATTATATGTGGATGACATATTGTTGATTGGAAATGATATAGAATTTCTGGATAGCATAAAAGGATACTTGAATAAGAGTTTTTCAATGAAAGACCTCGGTGAAGCTGCTTATATATTAGGCATCAAGATCTATAGAGATAGATCAAGACGCTTAATTGGACTTTCACAAAGCACATACCTTGATAAGATTTTGAAGAAGTTCAAAATGGATCAGTCAAAGAAAGGGTTCTTGCCTGTATTACAAGGTATGAAGTTGAGTAAGACTCAATGCCCGACCACTGCAGAAGATAGAGAGAAAATGAAAGTCATTCCCTATGCCTCAGCCATAGGATCTATCATGTATGCAATGATGTGTACCAGACCGGATGTGTGCCTTGCTATAAGTCTAGCAGGGAGGTACCAAAGTAATCCAGGAGTGGATCACTGGACAACAGTCAAGAACATCCTGAAGTATCTGAAAAGAACAAAGGATATGTTTCTCGTGTATGGAGGTGACAAAGAGCTCGTCGTAAACGGTTACGTCGATTCTAGCTTTGACACTGATCCGGATGACTCTAAGTCACAAACCGGATATGTATTTTTATTGAACGGTGGAGCTGTCAGTTGGTGCAGTTCCAAGCAAAGCATCGTGGCGGGATCTACGTGTGAAGCGGAATACATAGCTGCTTCGGAAGCAGCAAATGAAGGAGTCTGGATGAAGGAGTTCATATCCGATCTAGGTGTAATACCTAGTGCATCGGGTCCAATGAAAATCTTTTGTGACAACACTGGAGCAATAGCCTTGGCGAAGGAATCCAGGTTTCATAAGAGAACAAAGCACATCAAAAGACGCTGCAATTCCATCCGCGATCTAGTCAAGGAGGGAGACATAGAGATTTGCAAAATACATACGGATCTGAATGTTGCAGACCCGTTGACTAAGCCTCTTCCACGGGCAAAACATGATCAGCACCAGGACTCCATGGGTGTAAGGATCATCACTTTGTAATCTAGATTATTGACTCTAGTTCAAGTGGGAGACTGAAGGAAATATGCCCTAGAGGCAATAATAAAGATGTTATTTGTATTTCCTTATATCATGATAAATGTCTTTTATTCATGCTAGAATTGTATTAACCGGAAACTTAGTACATGTGTGGATACATAGACAAAACAGTATGTCCCTAGTATGCCTCTACTAGACTAGCTCATTGATCAAAGATGGTTATGTTTCCTAGCCATAGACATGAGTTCTCATTTGATCAACGGGATCACATCATTAGGAGAATGATGTGATGGACAAGACCCATCCGTTAGCATAGCACTATGATCGTTTAGTTTTAATGCTATTGCTTTCTTCATGACTTATACATGTTCCTATGACTATGAGATTATGCAACTCCCGAATGCCGTAGGAACACCTTGTGTGCTATCAAACGTCACAACGTAACTGGGTGATCATAAAGATACTCTACAGGTGTCTCCGAAAGTATTCGTGGTGTTGGCATAGATCAAGATTAGGATTTGTCACTCCGAGTGTCGGAGAGGTATCTCTGGGCCCTCTCGGTAACACACATCACAATAAGCCTTGCAATCAAAAGACTAATGAGTTAGTCACGAGATGATGTGTTACGGAACGAGTAAAGAGACTTGCCAGTAACGAGATTGAACTAGGTATGGAGATACCGACGATCGAATCTCGGGCAAGTAACATACCGATGACAAAAGGAACAACGTATGTTGTTATGCGGTTCTGACCGATAAAAGATCTTCGTAGAATATGTAGGAGCGAATATGAACATCCAGGTTCCGCTATTGGTTATTGACCGGAGATGAGTCTCGGTCATGTCTACATAGTTCTCGAACCCGTAGGGTCCGCACGCTTAACGTTTGATGGCGATCGGTATTATGAGTTTATGAGTTTTGATGTACCGAAGGTAGTTCGGAGTCCCGGATGAGATCACGGACATGACGAGGAGTCTCGGAATGTCCGAGACATAAAGATTGATATATTGGACGACTATATTCGGACACCGGAAGTGTTTCGGAAAAGTTTCGGATTTAACGGGATTGCCAGAGGGGGTTACCGGAACCCCCTACGAAGGGGGATGGTCCATAGTGGGCCTTATGGAAAAGAGAGAGGCAGCCCATAGGGCTGGCCAGCGCCCCACCTAGGGTTCCTAGTTGGACTAGGATTGGGGGGGGGGGCACCACCTCTCCCTCTTTTCCTTTCCTCTCTTCCTTCTTTGGTGGTTCCTACTAGGAATATGATTGCAATCCTATTCCTAGTAGGATTGCACCCCTAGCCGCACCAAACAAGGGCCGGCCGGCCTCCCCCTTGCTCCTTTATATACGGGGGCAGGGGGGCACCCAAAGACACACAAGTTGAATTGTTCCAGCCGTGTGCGGTGCCCCCCTCCACAGAAACACACCTCGGTCATACCGTCGCAGTGCTTAGGCGAAGCCCTGCGCCGGTGAATACATCATATCCGTCACCACGCCGTCCTGCTGACGAAACTCTCCCGTGAAGCTCAACTGGATCAAGAGCTCGTGGGACGTCATCAAGCTGAACGTGATCTGAACGCGGAGGTGCTGTACGTTCGGTGCTTGATCGGTTGAATCGCGAAGAAGTTCGACTACATCAACCACGTCACTTGACGCTTCCGCTTCCAGTCTACGAGGGTACGTAGACACACTATTCCCTCTCGTTGCTATGCATCTGGTAGATAGATCTTGCGTGATCATAGGAAAATTTTAAAATACTACGTTCCCCAACAGCTAGATGGCTTCTTCTCTCTCTTTGATCCTCAATACCATGTTCTCCTTGATGTTCTTGGATATCTATCCGATGTAATATTGTTTTGCAGTGTGTTTGTCAAGATTCGATGAATTGTGGGTTTATGATCAGATTATCTATGAATATTATTTTTGTCTCTTCTGAATTCTTATATGCATGATTTGATATCTTAGTAATTCTCTTCGAACTATCGGTTTGGTTTGGCCAACTAGATTGGTTTTTCTTGCAATGGGAGAAGTGATTTGCTTTGGCTTCAATCTTGTGGTGCTCAATCTCAGTGATAGTAGGGGACATGACACGTATTGTATTGTTGCCATCGAGGATAACAAGATGGGGTTTTCATCATATTGCTTGAGTTAATTCCGCTACATCATGTCATCTTGCTTAATATGTTATTCTGTTCTTTCGAACTTAATACTCTAGATGCAGAATCGTTTCGGTCGATGTGTGGAGTAATATTAGTAGATGCAGGCACGAGTTGGTCTACTTGATACAGACGTGATGCCTATATTCATGATCATTGTCTTGGATATCGTCATAATTATTCGCTCTTCTATCAATTGCTTGACAATAATTTGTTCACCCACCGTAATATTTGCTATCATGAGAGAAGCCTCTAGTGAAACCTATGGCCCTCGGGTCTATTTTACATCTTATAAGTTTCAGATCTATTATTTTGCAATCTTTTACTTTTCAATCTATAAACCAAAAACCCAAAAATATTTACTTTACTAGTTTATCTATCTCTATCAGATCTCACTTTGGCAAGTAACCGTGAAGGGATTGACAACCCCTTTATAGCGTTGGGCGCAAGTTGTTTGATTTTTTGTGCAGATATTTGGCGATTTGTGCGTAATCTCCTACTGGATTGATACCTTGGTTCTCAAACTAAGGGAAATAGTTACTCTACTTTGCTGCATCACCCTTTCCTCTTCAAGGGAAAAACCAACGCAAGCTCAAGAGGTAGCAGGAAGAATTTCTGGCACCGTTGCCGGGGAGATCTACACCAAGTCAAGACCCACCAAGTACCCTTCATTAAACTCTCATCTCTCGCACTTAAATTATTTGCCATTCGCCTCTCGTTTTCCTCTCACCCACTTCTAAAACGATCTTCGAAATTTTTTGCCTTTTCCTCGCCCTTCTTTTGTTCGTCTTCTTTGTTTGATGGTTGTCATCATGTCTGAAGTTGGGGAGGTTATCATTGAAAATCCTAAGGATGAACTTGAATCTTGTCCTTCGGAGCGTAGAGAAACTCCTCCTAACTACAAAACAAAAAGTTTTCGCATAGGGGATGGAAATATTATTGGGAAAAGCATTATCCAAGAGTTCTTTAATTGTACCGAACCCTTGCCTATTAATAAAAGATCTATTCTTCTTGAGACAAATTGTTATGCAAATGCTATTGTTATGCTCATTGAGAAATTAGAAATAAAATTTGTGCATCTTCATCCTGCTTTGTAATCGGTATTTTATGAGCTTCCAAATATTAATCATCCGATAGTTAAAAAGATTGCCACTATTATCCTTATGCGTGAATTTGATTTTATAGTACAAGAAACTAGGGAATTTTTTTATTTCTATAAAAAGGTGTAACACCCCATATGTGATACTTTCCAATAATGGCAATAAAGAAATTCTCATTTTGATCCTTGTCCTTATCCTTGGGGTTCTTGTCATTTGAGCTTTTTTTTGCATTGTCATTTTATTTTAATTTGCATCCATGCATTGCTTCATCATCATGGCATCTTAGTCATCTTAGTTTCTTACTTGTTGTGGTTGTGATGTGAGGCCACCTTGTTGATGTTGTGTGGTGTTGGTGCAAAGCCATGCCCTTGGCAAAACCCTAGACCCCCTCCTTCTTCTTCACCTCTTCTCTTACCTTCTTTTCTCCTTTCTTTATTTATTTTTTGCAAGTTATCTAGCCATTCCATTAATGTTCAACTCCTCCCCTTCTCTGTTGCTATGACATGTGTCACCATGTAAAGCCATGCCTCATTTATAAGTGATTTGGTTGGGTTAAAAAATGACAAGAGTTTGAACCATATTCAAACTCCTTTTATTTTTCTACCTCCAAAAATGTCCAAACCAATTTTATTAAATAGGGCATAAATCCAGGAGCATGGGGATGTTTTATTTATCTCCTAACTCTTTTCCTTTGAGCCGGCACTTTTCATTTATTTTTCTGTCTGAAGAAAAATAGAAAAGAAAAGAATATAGCAGCAGCAGCAGTGGCTTGGGCCACCTCCCTCCACCACCAGGCCCAGCCAACTCCTCCGCAGCAGGCCTCGGCCCGCTTCTTCTCCAGCAGCGGCCCAACCAGTGCGCAGCGTCGCGCGCAGTCGCGCCATTCTCTTTTTCCCGTGCGGCCCCACTCGTCAGCCTCTCACCCCTCTTCTCCGTCTACCTCCGTCACTTTGGTGCGGAGGCAGAGCCCGCGTTCGCCGTCGCGCCATGATCACGGACGTTGAGGCCACGCGATCGGCGCCTGTAATGCCCAGGATGGGACTATATCTCCTACGTGTCGAGGCACGACTTAGAGACATAACCCCATGCTGGAATGATCGCAAGTCTGGTATCTTTGCACAACTCATGTAAAAGATGGGGATGGAAAACATAAAATAGTTGGCTTACAATCGCCACGTCACACAAATACAATACATGTCTCAATCATCATTCAATAAAACATCACAGCCCTCTAAGGGTAAAATCCAAATGACAAGATACCAAACATAATTTAAATCCACAGGTCGGATCGAATCCTAGTAGAAGTCTCCACTACTGATCATCAGGATAACGAACATAGTATCGACTACGCTCCTCGTCATACTCCCAGTCTAGCTCGGTGCCATCACCTGGATAGCTCACCATCGGACCTGCATCTGGTGTGGTGAAGTAACTGTGAGCCACAGAGGACTCAGCAATCCCGTTCCCGGGTAACAAGACTATTTAAGCCTTGGGAGAGGATAAGGCTGAAGAAAGGAGTAAGTGTCTGCAGCAGCAACTAGCACTAGCTTACGTGAAAGAGTGCGAGAAGAGAAGGCCTCGGTCGAGAGATGATCACGAAGTGATCCTAGCTACAACACGTCAAACATAACCCCACCGTGTTCAACTCCCGAATCCCTATTCGGAAATTGACAGTCACGGTACACACGCTGGTAGTGTATAGGAACATTGTGTCAAGTTTTCTACAACCCGATATTAACAAGCTCCCATCTGCCACATAACCGCGGGCACGGCTTTCGAAAGTTCATAACCCTGCAGGGGTGTTCCAACTTGGCCCATTACTAGCCCACGATCCGCGGAGTTGATAACCCTCAACCGTAAGGGATCGAGATAGTCTTCGCGGGTAAGAATAACCCAATTTATTGATTCGACACACGGGGAGCCAAAGAGTATTTATAAGCTTTAACAGTTGAGTTGTCAATTCAACCGCACCTGAAATATACTAACTTGCAACAAAAGATAAGTGGTAACAGTGATATGATAGTGATGATAGTAATAGTAAAAGTAAACAGCAAAAGTAAATAGCAGTAGTAAATGGCAAAAGTAGCAACTAGTGACAAGCAAGGTTTAAAATACTGTAGGCTAGGGAGATGGATGGTTGGGCGTTGCATGGATGGGATAGTTTCTAACTCGGGGCACGGCACACGGAAAAGTAATGATCATCTAGGTAAATATCAAACATTAGGCATGTATCCCGTAGGTAGTTGTACGTGCTTGCAATAAGAACTTGCACAACATCTTTTGTCCTACCATCCCGCTACGAACGGGGCCAAAAGGAACTAATGGATATTAAGGTGCTCCTGTCAAAGAGCACCGGAACAAAGCAATGAACTCAATGGATACATGTAATCCTCAAACTACGGACCATCCCCTTTGGTGTCCCAAGCAGTCACCTTTGGGATCGCCGGTTCCGAACCGTAACAGGTGCATACAACTCATAGATAGGATCAAGAACACAAATATATTCATGCAAACACATATGGTTCAGATCTGAAATCATAGCACTCGGGCCCTAAGTGTCAAGCATTAAGAATAACAAGTTGTAGCAAAGATGATAAACACCATACTAGATGATAGGCAACATGCCCCCAACAATCTGACGAACTATTACATGATCTAACTCATCCAATCCCTACCATCCCCTTCGCCTACAGCAAGGGAATTACTCACACATGAAGGGGGAAGTCATGGAGGGGCGATGGAGTGGTGATGCTGATGACGATGGCGACGATCTCCCCTCTCTGGAGGCCAAATCAGCCTCCAGATTAGCCCTCCCGAAGAAGAACAGAGGGTGGCAGCGGCTCCGCGACGAAAAACAGCGAAAGGACTTCCGACCTCGGGTTTTTGCGTCGGAGGAAAAAATACGGGCTAAAGTAGGGCACCAGGGGGTGTGGGCCCCACCCAGGCGCCCCCCCGGCGCGGCCCAGGGGGGGGGGGCGCCCACAGGGCGCCTGGGCACCCCCTGCCCCCCCTCTGGCCCCACTTCTTGTATTTGGTTTCTTCGGGTGCGTGGATTTTTCGTGATTTTTCGTGGATTTTTCTGAGATAGTTTAAAATCTGTTTTCCTGCACACAAATAAAACATACAGGCAGCTCTGCTGAAAACAGCGTCAGTCCGGGTTAGTTTAGTCCAAATCATGCAAGAATGAGGTCAAAACAATATCAAAAGTGTTTGGAAAAGTAGATACGTTTGAGACGTATCAACTCCCCCAAGCTTAGCATATTGCTTGTCCTCAAGCAATTCAGTTCAACGAACTGGACGCGACAAAGAAAACTTTGACAAACTTTTTTGCTTCATTAGATGTATATAAGCATGTACTACGAAAAGAGTTCAGCAAATATTAAAACAGTACTTATGAGAACAATGCAAGGAGCAATCCTTCTTTCAAGTGACCAGTCACAAATAATTAAGAGTAAACAATATATTACTGAAAATCAAGACAAGATCACATAGCACATAGCTTGAGCATATTAAGGTGGTATCTCGCTAGCCTCCATAAGTGAAGCAAAACATAAATGCAGAGGCTCCTCCAGAGTTTTAAAGGAGACTAGAACTAAGAATTTCAGAATGAATCATATCACAAGTATGCAGAAGACAATGTAATACTTTGGGACAATGCACATTACACTCAGAATGACAATTATGCTCTCCTAATCAGTGCTTTGAAGAAGGAAAATGAGACTCTCGAACCGTGGCTTTTATTGGCAAAGTTGAAAATCCGTGATCGGAAACAAAAACTAAACATGTACCAGAGCTCTTGGTTTTAAAAAACAGAAGTAAATATGTTTTGAGAGGTGCATATTTCGTCAACGAATGCTAGCAGATAACTCATTCACTTTTTAAGCTAGACAAGTCTCGAGGAACGGCTCCCGCATGAGGACGATCACATCCTCTTAATCTCCTTTGTTTATCACTGCCAAAGTTTTCTGATTTCTCATGAACAAAGCGTGAAGGAGGGTTTGTTTGTTATATTATCTTTTTGAGCCGGGCGCACTCAATGCCAGTTCCTTTTCATATTAGGGGTTTGCACATTATGCATGCAATCCAGGGGTGAAACTTGTCCAACTTAAAGAGATCATGAATTAACTACTACTTCCTCATGAGCTAAAACATAGGCACAAAAAAAGAAATGCTTTTGATTAATTTCGAGATGGTACATGAAAGTCTTCGTTAGGGATGGTAGGTAAATACCATGTATAGGAAGGCATAGTGGACTCATATGGCATAACAGGTTTAAAGGTTTTGGATGCACAAGCAGTCATTCCGCTTAGTACGGGTGGAGGTTTAGCAAAAGACTGGGAAGCGACCAACTAGAGAGCAATAACGGTCATAATCATGCAGAGCGACAAAGCAACATTGAATCGGGCATGAAAGTGATATAACTATTCTAAAACTCAAAGATCATCAAGGCAAAGTAGACTTTTTAGTCTTAAACATGTGTAAGCATGTGCCAAGTCAATCCAAAAATTCTCTAAAGGGAAATACCACCTTAGTATACCAGACTATGAACAGTGCGATGCATGTAGATCATTTCAATAACACATTATATACTCTAGTTATTGGAGACTAGCCACAAGGAAAGCATGAACCACTGGAAGAGCATTGTAAACATAGCACTATGTCGCTACAAGCTGGTCTCTAGATCATAAGTACAGGCATATGTACAAAAGTAGAAACAATAAGAGTTCATACCGGTCTTCCTTGTTGCTTCCTTTCAGTCGATCTTCGTCATTACTGCTTGTCACTTGCACGATCGAACGTAGGAAATATAATCAAATGCCATCACGGACTCGAGCTGATCTCTGAAAACAAAGCAAACTAAAGAGAGAAAGGAAATCTTTTTGGGTTTTTCAAAGGTTGAATAAAAGCAAAAGAAAGAGAAAATCTTTTTGTTGTTTTTGCAATATAGAGGAATAAAGAAGAACGGGTAAAAACTTCGAAAAGATCAAAGTGAATAAAACGGATAATACAATGGAAAAGTGAGAAGGGCACGTACTCCCCCAAGCTTAGGCTTTTGGCCTAAGTGGGTAGCAGCTACTGCCCCCAGGAGCCTCCTGCTCTAGGGGTATGGTGGTGAGACCAAGGGTCGTAGAAGGATGATGGCGCGTACACCGAACTCCTCAGAGTCTCCCACGAGGAAGGTTCCGAACGCCAAACAGAGGAAGACCCTTCACCAAACTCGGTGGCGGTCTCATCCTGAAAATGTGGTATCTCACCGTGCCTCTCCTCGTCGGGCACAACCCCCTCCATGGGGTTATGGAACTGATGCTGGACCATGAACTCATCGAACTGGACAACATCAAAGGACCATCCGTTCCTGCGAGAATAATCAAACAAAAGAGGTGCAGGTAGACGGATCTCGCGTTCCGTGGTAGTTCCGAAACACAAGATATAAACAAGGTTATCAAGTTCAGAACCCATGGTAACAAACTTATGCCTTTTCATAGCAGCAAGATCAAAGCTTAAATAAGTAAAAGGAGTATAATCAGGGTGTGGGGTGCCTCCAAGATGCTCTAAGATAAGCGTGGCATAAATGCCACCATATAAGTCCCCCTTGTTACCGTTCATAGCAAGGCGTCGAGCAATTAAGGTACCAATATTATAATCAGACCTCCCTGAGAGGGCTATTGCCAGGATAGCAATATCCGGAGCAGAAATGCTGCTCGTGTTGTCACGAGCTAACACCCCTCTAGCAATATAATATGCAAAATACCCGAGGTGAGGAAACAAGATACTGGAGATCTTCGACCGATGAATATCCCTCGTACCCATGCTGCAGAGAGAGTTGATGACGGTTTTCAGCTCGGAGGGCTGAGTAGCCATCCTTGCCGTCCTCCCAACGTTCGGCACACCTATTACTTCACAAAATTTTCCCAAAGTCATGGTGATAAGATCATTATAAATTTTAAACTCAATAGCACCTGATTCAGGATTATATCTAAAACTGTTAATGAAAATGGAGGTGAGTTTTTGATACTGAGTAACACGGCTGGTGACGAGCCGTGTCAAACCTGCATTAGCATAAAGATTATAAAACTCATCCTTGATTACCGCAGCTTCCATGAATACGTCACATGGATATGTCATCGCACATGCTGGACTTGTATCTTCCAACAACTCCAGGGGCACATGATCTTCATTATAGCTCACCCTGGCAGTCGTTGGTGAAGCTGCGGCCCTAGTGACTCGATCGGAGTGTGCGGGCCTCCTCTTCTCAAGCCATCCTTTTGCCCTTCCTAATAAACTCATTTCTGAATTTTTTTTACAATTCACAAAAACGGGGATTAAAACAAAGTGAGCTAAGGCAAACTACTCAACTCACTTGCCCAAGGCATAGACTTGCATCAAAACTTGGAAAATAACTTTCTACACATGCATGCAAGCTCATCTCTACAACACCAAGACCTACTAAATACTCTCAAATGAGGCCACCAATCAAAAATCTAATTGGAGGAGTGGAGGAGTCACATACTAGGGAGTATTTGCTCAAAATTTCACCTCAAATGATGGGCTGTAGAGAGAGATCGAAGAATCGCCCCCAAGAACAGCAAGAACAAGAAGAACACGACCAGAACTCGGGTTTCTGGAAAAAGAGAGAGAGAGGGGAAGAAGAAGTACCTGGAGGGGGGTCCTGTGGGCCCCAGGCGCCCTGTGGGCGGGGCGAGGGGCTGGGCCGCACCAGCTGGCCGCCTGGGCCACTGGTGGCCCCCCCTGGCTGGCCCCAGGACTTTCCGGGTGTCTCGTGTTGTGGAAATTTTTAATATAATTTTCCTGGAATTTTTCTGAAAACTTCACTGTTGAATTTTTTTCGAAGTTCAAAAAGCTGCGAAACTCTTTGAAAACTTGAAGTAGTTAGTAGTATTGTGAAGCTTCAAAAACATAGATACTTGGTACAGCAAGTATGACAACACTAAAAACAAATAAATACATAGAAAGCTCAACTTTTTATCCGTATATAACACGTTCACTAGTAAGGTTGATCAAGTCTTACCAACAAACAAGCGGTATATAGAACAAAAAGTCTCACCTCCTACGAAGTAATCACTGAACTTTTACCTTGATGGACATTGTCCCTACCATGAAAGTTTTGTATTTGTGAGGCACATGTAGTGGACAATCCCATTCTCCAATTTTCACGGTCTCGATATTCTCTATAGAGTTGAGGGCATGCCTCCTGTCGGTCTTCTTCGGAAAATATACCGTGTGTTCTTTATCATTCACACGAAAGGTAACCTTCCCTTTGTTGCAATCAATAATAGCACCTGCGGTGTTAAGGAAAGGTCTACCAAGAATAATGGACATGCTCCCATCCTCGGGCATGTCAAGCACAACAAAATCAGTAAGAATTAAACAATTAGCAACTTCAACTGGAACATCCTCACAAATACCTATCGGAACAGCGGTTGACTTGTCAGCCATCTGAAGGGAGATATCTGTAGGAATTAGTTTCTCTAAACAAAGCCTCTCGTAAAGAGAGAGAGGCATAACACTCACTCCCGCTCCAAGATCACATAAAGCAGTTTTGACATAATTATTCTTTATGGAGCAAGGGATGGTGGGTATACCTGGATCACCGAGCTTCTCAGGAATCTTTCCATTGAAAGAATAGTTAGCAAGCATAGTAGATATTGCATCATTAGGAACTTTTCTTTTGTTAGTGACAATAACTTTCATATATTTTGAATACGGAAGTAACTTAATAGCATCAGTCAACGGGATTTGAAGAAAAAGAGGTTTAATCCATTCACAAAACTTATTATAATGCTCTTCTTCTTTAGATTTGATGGACTTACCTGGAAAGGGCATGGGTTTCTGTACCCATGGTTCCTTCTCCTTCCCATGTTTTCTTGCGATGAAGTCTTCTTTAGTGTACCTCTTACGTTTGTCAGGTGCTTCTTCTTCTCGAACTTCAGGTGGATCATTCTTCTCATTATTATTACCTTCAGGTTCAGCACCGTCTTCAGTCTCAGCATCGGAGATAGATACACTGTTGGGATCAATAGCTAGCTCTTCATCTACAATAGGATCATTAGAATTGTCAGTCTCTTTATGTTTCTTTTTCTTATTTGGAGAGACAACAATTTCTTCTTCCTGCATTTGAGAATCTTGCTCGATTCTCTTCGGATGTCCCTCTGGATAAAGAGGATCTTGAGTACTAGTTCCTCCTCGGGTCTTAATCCCAAAAGCCTGCAATTTATCTTGTTTGGCATTGTTAGCAAGCAAATCTCTTTGCACATTAGAAATTTGATCAAGCTGAGTTTGAACCATATGAAAATGCTTCACAAGACATTGAACATCATTAACTGTTCTATCTAAAACACCAAGCAACTTTTTGATAGCAAGGGAATTATCTTGCAACTGACTTTCTATCCTCTTATTAAAATGATTCTGTTTCATAATAAAATTATCAAACTCATCTAAACATTGATCAGGAGGCTTACCATGAGGGATGTCACTTGCGTTGAAATCTAAAAGAGAGTGTACCTCTACCATAGGAGGGTGAGTGGTAGGCTCACACAGCTTCTCAATAGGGGGTAGATTCTTCACATCTTCAGCTTTAATACCTTTCTCTTTGATAGACTTCTTTGTTTCTCGCATATCCTCGGGGCTTAGAACAAACATGCCCCTCTTCTTTGTTGGTGGAGGTGGTTCAGGGACGGACCAATCTTCATGGTTCTTGGCAATTCCGCCCATTAAATCTTCCGCGTCGTCCGGTGTTCTTTTCCTGAAAACACAACCAGCACAACTGTCCAAATAGGACCTAGATTCATCAGTTAAACCAGCATAGAATATATCAATTAATTCATTCTTAGGAACTCCATGTCCTGGTCTAGCCTGAATCAAACTGCAGTACCTCCCCCAAGCTTTAGGGAGGGACTCATCCTGCAACTGTTTAAAGTTATAAATTCTTTGTAAAGCAGCATGTTGCATATGAGCAGGAAAGTACTTATCAACAAAAGAGTGAGCTAAGTCCTGAGGACTCTTAATGGAACCGCATGGGAGTGAATCATACCATGCTTTAGCACCTTCCTTCAACGAGAAAGGAAGGAGCTTGGTCACATAAAAGTAGCGTATCTTCTCATCTGTGGTAAACAGGCGGCCTAGTTCACCAAGTTTAGTTAGGTGTGCAATAGCATCATCATTTTCTCTGCCATAAAAGGGGTCAGCTTCAACCATAGGTATAAGTGAAAGATCAACAGAGAAATCAAAATCAGGATCATCAATGCATATAGGAGATGTAGCAAACTCAGGATTAGGAACGGTTTTGTTTTTCAAAGAGTGTTTTTCAAATATTTTCTTAATAGTTTCAGGGTCAGAGCCGTCAAACTCTGTCAGTTCCCTGCATAAATCTTCATCAAGTATATAGTAATCATCATCAAGGAGCCTCTCCTGGAGTTTACTCAATTCGGGAAAATCATAAGTCTCACCAATAGGGTAGCGAGTAACAGGAAGTTCTATTCCATATTTTTCAGCAGCAGCAGTAATTTGTTTCTCAAGAGCATAACCAAGTGAACTAATATCATCATCAAAAGTAGTAGAAGCATCATCAAGTGTATCATACATAGTAACAGATTCAGTAGGAGCATCATGTGGTGGTGGTGAGGCGAACTTACTCATAACAGAAGGTGAATCAAGTGTAGCACTAGTGCTCAGAGCAGTACCTCTTCTTGTAGTGGATCGTAAGATCGGAACCTTGGGGTCTCCTTTCTTACCCATAGTGAATAAAGTGCAGCAGGTAGGATACCTCAAGTAGACTTGTAAATATTGCTATGCTCCCCGGCAACGGCGCCAGAAAACGGTACTTGATAACCCTCAACCGTAAGGGATCGAGATAGTCTTCGCGGGTAAGAATAACCCAATTTATTGATTCGACACACGGGGAGCCAAAGAGTATTTATAAGCTTTAACAGTTGAGTTGTCAATTCAACCGCACCTGAAATATACTAACTTGCAACAAAAGATAAGTGGTAACAGTGATATGATAGTGATGATAGTAATAGTAAAAGTAAACAGCAAAAGTAAATAGCAGTAGTAAATGGCAAAAGTAGCAACTAGTGACAAGCAATGTTTAAAATACTGTAGGCTAGGGAGATGGATGGTTGGGCGTTGCATGGATGGGATAGTTTCTAACTCGGGGCACGGCACACGGAAAAGTAATGATCATCTAGGTAAATATCAAACATTAGGCATGTATCCCGTAGGTAGTTGTACGTGCTTGCAATAAGAACTTGCACAACATCTTTTGTCCTACCATCCCGCTACGAACGGGGCCAAAAGGAACTAATGGATATTAAGGTGCTCCTGTCAAAGAGCACCGGAACAAAGCAATGAACTCAATGGATACATGTAATCCTCAAACTACGGACCATCCCCTTTGGTGTCCCAAGCAGTCACCTTTGGGATCGCCGGTTCCGAACCGTAACAGGTGCATACAACTCATAGATAGGATCAAGAACACAAATATATTCATGCAAACACATATGGTTCAGATCTGAAATCATGGCACTCGGGCCCTAAGTGTCAAGCATTAAGAATAACAAGTTGTAGCAAAGATGATAAACACCATACTAGATGATAGGCAACATGCCCCCAACAATCCGACGAACTATTACATGATCTAACTCATCCAATCCCTACCATCCCCTTCGCCTACAGCAAGGGAATTACTCACACATGAAGGGGGAAGTCATGGAGGGACGATGGAGTGGTGATGATGATGACGATGGCGACGATCTCCCCTCTCCGGAGGCCAAATCAGCCTCCAGATTAGCCCTCCCGAAGAAGAACAGAGGGTGGCGGCGGCTCCGCGACGAAAAACAGCGAAAGGACTTCCGATCTCGGGTTTTTGCGTCGGAGGAAAAAATACGGGCTAAAGTAGGGCACCAGGGGGTGTGGGCCCCACCCAGGCGCCCCCCCGGCGCGGCCCGGGGGGGGGGGGCGCCCACAGGGCGCCTGGGCACCCCCTGGCCCCCCTCTGGCCCCACTTCTGGTATTTGGTTTCTTCGGGTGCGTGGATTTTTCTGAGATAGTTAAAAATCCGTTTTCCTGCACACAAATAAAACATACAGGCAGCTCTGCTGAAAACAGCGTCAGTCCGGGTTAGTTTAGTCCAAATCATGCAAGAATTGAAGGAAATATGCCCTAGAGGCAATAATAAAGATGTTATTTGTATTTACTTATATCATGATAAATGTCTCTTATTCATGCTAGAATTGTATTAACCGAAAACTTAGTACATGTGTGGATACATAGACAAAACAGTATGTCCCTAGTATGCCTCTACTAGACTAGCTCATTGATCAAAGATGGTTATGTTTCCTAGCCATAGACATGAGTTATCATTTGATCAACGGGATCACATCATTAGGAGAATGATGTGATGGACAAGACCCATCCGTTAGCATAGCACTATGATCGTTTAGTTTAACTGCTATTGCTTTCTTCATGACTTATACATGTTCCTATGACTATGAGATTATGCAACTCCCGAATACCGTAGGAACACCTTGTGTGCTATCTAATGTCACAACGTAACTGGGTGATCATAAAGATGCTCTACAGGTGTCTCCGAAAGTATTCGTGGTGTTGGCATAGATCAAGATTAGGATTTGTCACTCCGAGTGTCGGAGAGGTATCTCTGGGCCCTCTCGGTTACACACATCACAATAAGCCTTGCAAGCAAAAGACTAATGAGTTAGTCACGAGATGATGTGTTACGGAACGAGTAAAGAGACTTGTCGGCAACGAGATTGAACTAGGTATAAAGATACCGACGATCGAATCTCGGGCAAGTAACATACCGTTTGACAAAAGGAACAACGTATGTTGTTATGCGGTTCTGACCGATAAAAGATCTTCGTAGAATATGTAGGAGCCAATATGAACATCCAGGTTCCGCTATTGGTTATTGACCAGAGATGAGTCTCGGTCATGTCTACATAGTTCTCGAACCCGTAGGGTCCGCACGCTTAACGTTTGATGACGATCGATATTATGAGTTTTTGAGTATTGATGTACCGAAGGTAGTTCGGAGTCCCGGATGAGATCACGGACATGACGAGGAGTCTCGGAATGTCCGAGACATAAAGATTGATATATTGGACGGCTATATTCGGACACCGGAAGTATACCGGAAAAGTTTCGGATTTATCGGGAATGCCGGAGGGGGTTACCGGAACCCCCTACGAGAGGGGATGGTCCATAGTGGGCCTAAAGGGTGAGAGAGAGGCAGCCCATAGGGCTGGCCGGCGCCCCCACCTAGGAATCCTAGTTGGACTAGGATTGGGGGGGCGCCACCTCTCCTAATCCTTTCCCCCTTCTTCCTTCCGGTGAATCCTACTAGGAATAGGATTGCAATCCTATTCCTAGTAGGAGTCCCCTCCCTAGCCGCACCATAGGAGTTGGCCGGCCCCTCCTCCCTTGCTCCTTTATATACGGGGGCAGGGGGGCACCCAAAGACACACAAGTTGAATTGTTTTAGCCGTGTGCGGTGCCCCCCTCCACAGAATCACACCTCAGTCGTACCGTCGCGGAGCTTAGGCGAAGCCCTGCGCCGGTGAACACATCATATCCGTCACCACGCCGTCGTGTTGACGAAACTCTCCCGTGAAGCTCAACTGGATCAAGAGCTCGTGGGACGTCATCAAGCTGAACGTGTGCTGAACGCGGAGGTGCCGTACGTTCGGTGCTTGATCGGTTGGATCGCGAAGAAGTTCGACAACATCAACCGCGTCACTTGACGCTTCCGCTCCCGGTCTAAGAGGGTACGTAGACACACTCTCCCCTCTCGTTGCTATGCATCTGGTAGATAGATCTTGCGTGATCGTAGGAATTTTTTAAAATACTACGTTCCCCATCAGTGGCATCATGAGCCAGGTCTATGCGTAGATGATATGCACGAGTAGAACACAATGAGATTGTGGACGATACTAGTCATACTGCTTACCAGCATGTCATACTTTGCTTCGGCGGTATTGTGAGATGAAGCGGCCCGGACCGACATTACGCGTACGCTTACGCGAGACTGGTTTCACCGTTACAAGCACTCGTTGCTTAAAGGTGACTGGCGGGTGTCTGTCTCTCTCACTTTAGCTGAAGCAAGTGTGG
The DNA here is from genome assembly GCA_902687465.1 of Secale cereale. Lineage (NCBI taxonomy): Eukaryota > Viridiplantae > Streptophyta > Magnoliopsida > Poales > Poaceae > Secale > Secale cereale. The sequence goes on along the minus strand of LR738711.1, from coordinate 722,381,382 downwards.
CTACGCCCGGTCCTTGTGAAGGTTAAAACAGCACATACTTGACGAAACATCGTTGTGGTTTTGTATGCGTAGGTAAGAACGGTTCTTGCTAAGCCCGTAGCAGCCACGTAAAACTTGCAACAAACAAAGTAGAGGACGTCTAACTTGTTTTTGCAGGGCATGTTGTGATGTGATATGGTCAAGACATGATGAGTTATACGGTTTTGTATGAGATGATCATGTTTTGTAAAGTTATCGGCAACTGGCAGGAGCCATATGGTTGTCGCTTTATTGTATGAAATGCAATCGCCATGTAATTGCTTTAGTTTATCACTAAGCGGTAGCGATAGTCGTAGAAGCAATAGTTGGCGAGACGACAACGATGCTACGATGGAGATCAAAGGTGTCAAGCCGGTGACGAAGGTGATCATGACGGTGCTTTGGAGATGGAGATCAAAAGCACAAGATGATGATGGCCATATCATGTCACATATTTTGATTGCATGTGATGTTTATCTTATTATGCTTCTTATTTTGCTTAGAACGACGGTAGCATTATAAGATGATCCCTTACTAAATTTCAAGGTATAAGTGTTCTCCCTGAGTATGCACCGTTGCGAAAGTTCGTCGTGCCGAGACACCACGTGACGATCGGGTGTGATAAGCTCTACGTTCAAATACAACGGGTGTAAGCCAGTTTTGCACACGCAGAATACTCGGGTTAAACTTGACGAGCCTAGCATATACAGATATGGCCTCGGAACACTGGAGACCGAAAGGTCGAGCGTGAATCATATAGTAGATATGATCAACATGAGATATTCACCATTGAAAACTACTCCATCTCACGTGATGATCGAACATGGTTTAGTTGATTTGGATCACGTGATCATTTAGATAACCAGAGGGATGTCTATCTAAGTGGGAGTTCTTTAAATTAATATGATTAAATTGAACTTTAATTTATCATGAACTTAGTCTTGATAGTTTTGCATATCTATGTCGTTGTAGATCAATGGCCCGTGCTACCGTTCCTTTGAATTTTAATGCATTCCTAGAGAAAGCTAAGTTGAAAGATGATGGTAGCAATTACATGGACTGGGTCCGTAACCTGAGGATTATCCTCATTGGTGCACAGAAGAATTATGTCCTTGAAACACCGCTAGGTGACAAGCCCCCTTCCGCTAATGCAGACGCTTTGAACGTCTGGCAGTCGCGGTCTGATGACTACACGATAGTTCAATGTGCCATGCTTTACGGCTTAGAACCGGGACTTCAACGACGTTTTGAACGTCATGGAGCATATGAAATGTTCCAGGAGTTGAAGTTAATATTTCAAGCAAATGCCCGGATTGAGAAATATAAGATTTCCAATAAGTTCTACAGCTGCAAGATGGAGGAGAATAGTTCTATCAGTGAACACTTGCTCACAATGTATGGGCACTACAATCATATGACTCAACTTGGTTGCCAAGTTGATGAGAATAGTGTTATTGATAGAATTCTTCAATCACTACCACCAAGCTATAATGGCTTCGTGATGAACTATAATATGCAAGGGATACAAAAGACAATTCCCGAGCTCTTCGCTATGCTCACAGCTGCGGAGGTAGAAATCAAAAAGGAGCATCAAAAGTTGATGGTTAACAATACCACTAGTTTCAAGAAAAAGGGCAAGGAAGGGATTTTCAAGGAGAATAGCAAGATTGTTGCTATTCTCGCAGAAAGCCTCAATTATGGAACCAAGCCTGAAACTAAGTGCTTCTACTGCGAGGGGTCTGGACACTGGAAGCGGAACTGCCCCAAGTATTTGGCGGATAAGAAGGATGGCAAGGTGAACAAAGGTATATGTGATATACATGTTATTGATGTGTACCTTACTAATTCTCGTAGTAGTACCTGGGTATTTGATACCGGTTCGGTTGCTAATATTTGTAACTCGAAACAGGGACTACGAAGATTAGCTAAGGACGAGGTGACGATGCGCGTGGGAAACGGTTCCAAAGTCGATGTGATCGCCGTCGGCACGCTACCTCTACATCTACCTTCGGGATTAGTTTTAGACCTAAATAATTGTTATTTGGTGCCAGCGTTGAGCATGAACATTATATCTGGATCTTGTTTATTGCGAGACGGTTATTCATTTAAATCAGAGAATAATGGTTGTTCCATTTTGATGAATAATATCTTTTATGGTCATGCACCCTTAAAGAGTGGTCTATTCTTACTGGATCTTGATTGTAGTGATACACATATTCATAATATTGAAACCAAAAGATGCAAGGTTAATAATGATAGTGCAACTTATTTGTGGCACTGCCGTTTGGGTCATATTGGTGTAAAACGCATGAAGAAACTCCATAAAGATGGACTTTTGGAATCACTTGATTATGAATCACTTGGTGCTTGCGAACCATGCCTCATGGGCAAGATGACTAAAACTCCGTTCTTCGGAACCATGGAGCGAGCAACAGATTTGGTGGAAATCATACATACTGATGTATGTGGACCAATGAGCGTTGATGCTCGCGGCGGGTATCGTTATTTTCTGACCTTCACTGATGATTTGAGCAGATATGGGTATATCTACTTAATGAAACACAAGTCTGAAACATTTGAAAAGTTCAAAGAATTTCAGAGTGAAGTAGAGAATCATCGTAACAAGAAAATAAAGTTCCTACGATCTGATCGTGGAGGAGAATATTTGAGTTACGAGTTTGGTCTTCATTTGAAACAATGTGGAATAGTTTCACAACTCACGCCACCTGGAACACCACAACGTAATGGTGTGTCCGAACGTCGTAACCGTACTTTATTGGATATGGTGCGATCTATGATGTCTCTTACCGATTTACCACTATCGTTTTGGGGTTATGCTTTAGAGACAGCTGCATTCACATTAAATAGGGCTCCATCTAAATCCGTTGATACGACGCCTTATGAACTATGGTTTGGCAAGAAACCAAAGTTGTCATTTCTTAAAATTTGGGGCTGCGATGCTTATGTGAAACACTTCAACCTGATAAGCTCGATCCCAAGTCGGAAAAATGTGTCTTCATAGGATACCCAAAAGAAACTGTTGGGTACACCTTCTATCACAGATCCGAAGGCAAAATATTCGTTGCTAAGAACGGATCCTTTCTAGAAAAAGAGTTTCTCTCGAAAGAAGTGAGTGGGAGGAAAGTAGAACTTGATGAGGTAATTGTACCTTCTCCCATATTGGAAAATAGTACATCACAGGAAATTGTTCCAGTGATTCCTACACCAATTAGTGAGGAAGTTAATGATAATGATCATGAAACTTCGGATCAAGTTTCTACTGAACGTCGTAGATCAACCAGAGTACGTTCCGCACCAGAGTGGTACGGCAACCCAGTTCTGGAAATCATGTTACTAGACCATGATGAACCTACGAACTATGAGGAAGCGACGATGAGCCCAGATTCCGCAAAATGGCTTGAAGCCATGAAATCTGAGATGGGATCCATGTATGAGAACAAAGTATGGACTTTGGTTGACTTGCCCGATGATCGGCAGGCCATCGAAAATAAATGGATCTTCAAGAGGAAGACCGACGCTGACGGTAATATTACTGTTTACAAAGCTCGACTTGTTGCGAAAGGTTTTCGACAAGTTCAAGGAGTTGACTACGATGAGACTTTCTCACCTGTAGCGATGCTTAAGTCTGTCCGAATCATGTTAGCAATTGCCGCATTTTATGATTATGAAATCTGGCAAATGGATGTCAAAACTGCATTCCTAAATGGATATCTCAAAGAAGAGTTGTATATGATGCAACCAGAAGGTTTTGTCGATCCAAAAGGTGCTAACAAAGTATGCAAACTCCAGCGATCCATCTATGGACTGGTGCAAGCATCTCGGAGTTGGAATATACGCTTTGATGAGGTGATCAAAGCATATGGTTTTATACAGACTTTTGGAGAAGCCTGTATTTACAAGAAAGTGAGTGGGAGCTCTGTAGCATTTCTAATATTATATGTAGATGACATATTGTTAATTGGAAATGATATAGAATTTCTGAATAGCTTAAAAGGATACTTGAATAAAAGTTTTTCAATGAAAGACCTCAGAGAAGCTGCTTACATATTAGGCATCAAGATCTATAGAGATAGATCAAGACGCTTAATTGGACTTTCACAAAGCACATACCTTGATAAGATTTTGAAAAGGTTCAAAATGGATCAGTCAAAGAAAGGATTCTTGCCTGTTTTACAAGGTATGAAGTTGAGTAAGACTCAATGCCCGACCACTGCAGAAGATAGAGAGAAAATGAAAGTCATTCCCTATGCCTCAGCCATAGGATCTATCATGTATGCAATGCTGTGTACCAGACCTGATGTGTGCCTTGCTATAAGTCTAGCAGGGAGGTACCAAAGTAATCCAGGAGTGGATCACTGGACAGCGGTCAAAAACATCCTAATGTATCTGAAAAGAACAAAGGATATGTTTCTCGTATATGGAGGTGAAAAAGAGCTCGTCGTAAACGGTTACGTCGATTCTAGCTTTGACACTGATCCGGATGACTCTAAGTCACAAACCGGATATGTATTTTTATTGAACGGTGGAGCTGTCAGCTGGTGCAGTTCCAAGCAGAGCGTCGTGGCAGGATCTACGTGTGAAGCGGAATACATAGCTGCTTCGGAAGTAGCAAATGAAGGAGTCTGGATGAAGGAGTTCATATCCGATCTAGGTGTAGTACCTAGTGCATCGGGTCCAATGAAAATCTTTTGTGACAACACTGGAGCCATAGCCTTGGCGAAGGAATCCAGGTTTCACAAGAGAACAAAGCACATCAAAAGACGCTTCAATTCCATCCGCGATCTAGTCAAGGAGGGAGACATAGAGATTTGCAAAATACATACGGATCTGAATGTTGCAGACCCGTTGACTAAGCCTCTTCCACGGGCAAAACATGATCAGCACCAAGACTCCATGGGTGTGAGGATCATCACTTTGTAATCTAGATTATTGACTCTAGTTCAAGTGGGAGACTGAAGGAAATATGCCCTAGAGGCAATAATAAAGATGTTATTTGTATTTCCTTATATCATGATAAATGTCTCTTATTCATGCTAGAATTGTATTAACCGGAAACTTAGTACATGTGTGGATACATAGACAAAACAGTATGTCCCTAGTATGCCTCTACTAGACTAGCTCATTGATCAAAGATGGTTATGTTTCCTAGCCATAGACATGAGTTGTCATTTGATCAACGGGATCACATCATTAGGAGAATGATGTGATGGACAAGACCCATCCGTTAGCATAGCACTATGATCGTTTAGTTTAACTGCTATTGCTTTTTCATGACTTATACATGTTCCTATGACTATGAGATTATGCAACTCCCGAATACCGTAGGAACACCTTGTGTGCTATCTAACGTCACAACGTAACTGGGTGATCATAAAGATGCTCTACAGGTGTCTCCGAAAGTATTCGTGGTGTTGGCATAGATTAAGATTAGGATTTGTCACTCCGAGTGTCGGAGAGGTATCTCTGGGCCCTCTCGGTAACACACATCACAATAAGCCTTGCAAGCAAAAGACTAATGAGTTAGTCACGAGATGATGTGTTACGGAACGAGTAAAGAGACTTGCCGGCAACGAGATTGAACTAGGTATAAAGATACCGACGATCGAATCTCGGGCAAGTAACATACCGTTTGACAAAAGGAACAACGTATGTTGTTATGCGGTTCTGACCGATAAAAGATCTTCGTAGAATATGTAGGAGCCAATATGAACATCCAGGTTCCGCTATTGGTTATTGACCAGAGATGAGTCTCGGTCATGTCTACATAGTTCTCGAACCCGTAGGGTCCGCACGCTTAACGTTTGATGACGATCGGTATTATGAGTTTTTGAGTATTGATGTACCGAAGGTAGTTCGGAGTCCCGGATGAGATCACGGACATAACGAGGAGTCTCGGAATGTCCGAGACATAAAGATTGATATATTGGACGGCTATATTCGGACACCGGAAGTATACCGGAAAAGTTTCGGATTTATCGGGAATGCCGGAGGGGGTTACCGGAACCCCCTACGAGAGGGGATGGTCCATAGTGGGCCTAAAGGGTGAGAGAGAGGCAGCCCATAGGGCTGGCCGGCGCCCCCACCTAGGAATCCTAGTTGGACTAGGATTGGGGGGGCGCCACCTCTCCTATTCCTTTCCCCCTTCTTCCTTTCGGTGAATCCTACTAGGAATAGGATTGCAATCCTATTCCTAGTAGGAGTCCCCTCCCTAGCCGCACCATAGGAGGTGGCCGGCCCCTCCTCCCTTGCTCCTTGATATACGGGGGCAGGGGGGCACCCAAAGACACACAAGTTGAATTGTTTTAGCCGTGTGCGGTGCCCCCCTCCACAGAATCACACCTCGGTCGTACCGTCGCGAAGCTTAGGAGAAGCCCTGCGCCGGTGTTCACATCATATCCGTCACCACGCCGTCGTGCTGACGAAACTCCCCCGTGAAGCTCAACTGGATCAAGAGCTCGTGGGACGTCATCAAGCTGAACGTGTGCTGAACGCGGAGGTGCCGTACGTTCGGTGCTTGATCGGTTGAATCGCGAAGAAGTTCGACAACATCAACCGCGTCACTTGACGCTTCCGCTCCCGGTCTACGAGGGTACGTAGACACACTCTCCCTTCTCGTTGCTATGCATCTGGTAGATAGATCTTGCGTGATCGTAGGAAAATTTTAAAATACTACGTTCCCCAACAATTGTTTCCTTTGTCTGGCAGGGCTTGGAAAAAATTCATCAAAAAAGCTCCGGGACTGCCGAAGAAGCTACAATTGAAGATACCCGAAAGTAAGTACTATATAGTAGCATGTTCCGCACGCGCATCTCCTATATCTTGATTCAAGCGCTAGTTTCATCAATACCAATTTGGCATTCTTGCTTATCAGTTTGATTGAGCTCTATTTCTTGTAAAGTGGTTGTGGCAGGAACCCGGGAATGATTATTGTGGATACTACATTTGCGAGTCCATCCGCCACACGACCTGTGAGCGGGGCTACACTGATGAACAATTTGAAGTGCGTAAGCAATCAATAATATTCACAAATTTATAGCATCATTTCATGTATTGACCCCCTACTTCAAATTAGATGTTTCGGATGCGGGATGAACTCCTAACACCAGATCGTCTGCGAGCAATTCAAGAGGAATTGGCGGCATTCTTCCTTGAACACGTGATCGCTGAAGACGGAGAATACTATGTGGACCATGCATCCATGTGTTAGGAGATTATTTTTGTAAGAGATAATTATTGTATATATGTGCCCGGTAGTGTCGGGATAGACGATATACGAGAACTTGTTGTTCGACCAATCTCTCGGAGAAGGAGAGGTGGTCGATATTACATCTCTCTGTATGCATATATATATATATATATGTTGATTATATATACGAGATCTTCTGTTCCTTCGTTTGCTTAGTATAGCTAGCAGCTAGCTAGCTAGCTAGCGTGACTCTAGTCCTCCATATACGTATGTGTAGTATATATGTAGCGTCGACCAAGCACGTGAAGGAAATATGCCCTAGAGGCAATAATAACGTTGTTATTTGTATTTCCTTATATCATGATAAATGTCTTTTATTCATGCTAGAATTGTATTAACCGGAAACTTAGTACATGTGTGGATACATAGACAAAACAGTAAGTCCCTAGTATGCCTCTACTAGACTAGCTCATTGATCAAAGATGGTTATGTTTCCTAGCCATAGACATGAGTTGTCATTTGATCAACGGGATCACATCATTAGGAGAATGATGTGATGGACAAGACCCATCCGTTAGCATAGCACTATGATCGTTTAGTTTTACTGCTATTGCTTTCTTCATGACTTATACATGTTCCTATGACTATGAGATTATGCAACTCCCGAATACCGTAGGAACACCTTGTGTGCTATCAAACGTCACAACGTAACTGGGTGATCATAAAGATGCTCTACAGGTGTCTCCGAAAGTATTCGTGGTGTTGGCATAGATCAAGATTAGGATTTGTCACTCCGAGTGTCGGAGAGGTATCTCTGGGCCCTCTCGGTAACACACATCACAATAAGCCTTGCAAGCAAAAGACTAATGAGTTAGTCACGAGATGATGTGTTACGGAACGAGTAAAGAGACTTGTCGGTAACGAGATTGAACTAGGTATAAAGATACCGACGATAGAATCTCGGGCAAGTAACATACCGTTTGACAAAAGGAACAACGTATGTTGTTATGCGGTTCTGACCGATAAAAGATCTTCGTAGAATATGTAGGAGCCAATATGAACATCCAGGTTCCGCTATTGGTTATTGACCAGAGATGAGTCTCGGTCATGTCTACATAGTTCTCGAACCCGTAGGGTCCGCACGCTTAACGTTTGATGACGATCGGTATTATGAGTTTTTGAGTATTGATGTACCGAAGGTAGTTCGGAGTCCCGGATGAGATCACGGACATGACGAGGAGTCTCGGAATGTCCGAGACATAAAGATTGATATATTGGACGGCTATATTCGGACACCGGAAGTATACCGGAAAAGTTTCGGATTTATCGGGAATGCCGGAGGGGGTTACCGGAACCCCCTACGAGAGGGGATGGTCCATAGTGGGCCTAAAGGGTGAGAGAGAGGCAGCCCATAGGGCTGGCCGGCGGCCCCACCTAGGAATCCTAGTTGGACTAGGATTGGGGGGGCGCCACCTCTCCTAATCCTTTCCCCCTTCTTCCTTCCGGTGAATCCTACTAGGAATAGGATTGCAATCCTATTCCTAGTAGGAGTCCCCTCCCTAGCCGCACCATAGGAGTTGGCCGGCCCCTCCTCCCTTGATCCTTTATATACGGGGGTAGGGGGGCACCCAAAGACACACAAGTTGAATTGTTTTAGCCGTGTGCGGTGCCCCCCTCCACAGAATCACACCTCGGTCGTACCATCGCGGAGCTTAGGCGAAGCCCTGCGCCGGTGAACACATCATATCCGTCACCACGCCGTCGTGCTGACGAAACTCTCCCGTGAAGCTCAACTGGATCAAGAGCTCGTGGGACGTCATCAAGCTGAACGTGTGCTGAACGCGGAGGTGCCGTACGTTCGGTGCTTGATCGGTTGGATCGCGAAGAAGTTCGACAACATCAACCGCGTCACTTGACGCTTCCGCTCCCGGTCTACGAGGGTACGTAGACACACTCTCCCCTCTCGTTGCTATGCATCTGGTAGATAGATCTTGCGTGATCGTAGGAAATTTTTAAAATACTACGTTCCCCATCAAGAATGAGGTCAAAACAATATGAAAAGTGTTTGGAAAAGTAGATACGTTTGAGACGTATCAGGAGTCGCAACTCCAAAGTGGGAAGACCCGAGTATTCTCGGAATCCCGTGCTCAAGATACTCCGAACTAAGGTAAAGCTAATCCAGCAAAAATTCCATGCGTGTCGACACCCTGATAGTAGCCGCGCGTATCTAGTCTCAGGACACGTCCGGATGGGCGAAGCTACAGGTGTATGCCAGATACCTCGGGTTTCCCCAAGGCGGCCCCGCAGGCTCCCCGTTTCGGACCAACACTCATGTGGAGCACTGGCCCGGGGTTGTTGATTAAGAAAGAGGGTTAATTACTCCCTATGCAAGTTTATTTAGTTATTAGGCAAATAGTACCAATGTTGGGACTTGCTGGAAAAGACTTAGCACTTAGCGGTTTATCGAGGGGGTCCCATACACCCCAACCGTGTTAGGAACGCATAATCAAGGAACATAACACCGGTTTAAACGGTTCCTAACGGCATGAGTGGAACAAATCACCAAGCAAAAGGCTTAGCCTTCCACCCTTGCCAATATATAGATGATTTCCTTTTAAGCATTTATATAGTGTGATATAACCCAACAAACTTCAACATGAAGCAAGCATCTTCGATCTTCACCTGCAACTAGCAATGCTATAAGAAGGGCTGAGCGAAGCGTACTTAGCCAAGCAACGGTTTGCATAGGTAGGATGGTTAAGCATGGTCATGGTTACAAGTAGGAGGCTGACAGGAAAGACATGGGCATCGAGGCAAAACTAAAGAGCGGAACTACTAGCAATAGGCAAAGATAGTAATGTTATCGGGGTTCGGTCATCTTGCCTGAAGTGTAGTCGTTCGGATCGTAAGAAGGGTCCTCGTGCTCAACCTCGTTGGTAACCTCGTGCTCGTACTCGTACTCGGTCTCAGCTTCCGGCTCTAAACAATACAATCACACAAGGCACGAATCAACAAGATGCAATGCGCACACCAAAATGATGGATGCATGATGGATGCACTAAGGGAGCACACGGAGCACGGAAAATAGCACTCAAGCAAATCACTTCAAAACATGAAAACAATAGGAGATTATGAATCTACACGGAAAATCAATCAAGTTTCATATAAGACTCGCTGAAAACGGAGCTACGGGCTAAAAGTTATGCCCGAAACAAGAAACATGCGAAAGCTGAAAATTACAGCAACATAGCAACTTTGGAGCACTAAATAAATAAGCTACAGCACTCAAACACCATGGCAAAGAGCATGAACATAAACTAGACATATCCTACAGCAAATAAGTCCAAAGGTGCACCCCCAAAGGAGCCACGGATCAATAGCAACAAGCTTGGACATATTGAACTTGACAACAAAATCCTGACAGCAGAATTTTATTGAAACTTTGGAGCAAAAGTTAAATATGTTACAGCCACTTAAATAAGCATGTGAGAACATGAATGGATAGCCAACAATATATACTACAAGGAACCATCAAGATCCACCCCAAAACTATCATGGTTTGTCCTAGAGCAGCAAGCAAACATGGCATCGGAGAATAACAGATTATAGACTTAGTGAAAATCCACTAAGTGTTAAAACAGCAGTTTCATCATGGCATCTATAAGAGCAAGTTTAAGTCACCTCAAAACTAAACATGGCAAGTGGTAAGCACCACATCAAAGTACACATGATGGTGATTCCGAAACATACAAGCATGCATCATGGAGATAAACACAACGATAGCAATGAGCTCAACAAGATGGCATTTCATAACAAGTTAAATAACTAAACAGCCACATAGCACTTCGCAACGAAGATAAACATGGCAAGATTAAATCTATCATGCAACCTAACACAAGCGACATGTAGAGCATGGCAAGACGAACACGTGAACATGTCATTTGCATCATTCGGATAAACGAGCTAAAATATATCACTATGCAAAGATGGCATAAAAACAACACATAGCAGCAGTTTATATCGGGATGCACTCTTGCAACAGAAAAATAAGCATCTAGATGACCACAAACATGCATGGCACAAAGGAATGAAACGTAGTGCTAGTCACCACGAACGTCTGGACATCTTATTCACTCGGGCGGGAGGCGGCGCGGCCCACGGAGGGGAGCGGCCCAGGCGCGCAGGAGGGAACCTGGCCGCGGGATCTGGCGCGACGCGGCCCGCGGATGGGCTGGCTCGGGGGGGCGGAGGCCCACGGCGGCTGGACGCTCAGCGGCGCGCGGCCTGGAGCGCCGAGGCTGGCGATGCGATCGGTGCGGAGGCGCGCTCGACGCGGGGATCGGGAGGGTGTTGACCTGGCGAGACGGGAGGCTCGGGAGATGGGCCCTGCGGCGCTGGACTCCGGCCCAGGGTTCGCGGCTTGGGCGTCCGGATCGGGAGGAGAGGCCCTGCGAAGCTGGCGGCTCGGGCGATTGGATCGATCGGGGAAGCGTTGACCGCCCGCTCGAAGGAAACGGCGGCGGCCGAGCTTCGATCGAAGCTGCGGTGGAGCGGCTGGCGCCCTGGCCGGCCGGATCTGGTGCGGGGCGGCCGGCCCGGCGACGGGGAGAGGCCGGAGGCGGCGGTTTTGCTGCGGGGAGGAGTGGAACGACGCGGAGGAGAGGATGAGGTGGAGGAGGTGGACTCCGGCGAACTCTGGCGAAACTCCGGCGGGATTCCAGCGGAACTCCGGCGAGGTGGTGGCTGGAGGAAGGGGATGAAGTGGGGGCTAGGGTTTCCTTGATTTGGGGCAAAAATTGGGGGAGTGGACAAATATATAGGCACAAGTAGCTAGGGTTGTCCAAATGGAGTGCGGTTTTCTGCCACAGGATCAGATTTGGATGGCCTAGATGATAGAAGTGGCTAGGAGTGGTTTGGTGGGCTGTTGGAGGGGTGTCTTGGGCCTCAAAGTGGAGGCACTTTGAGCCCACATGAATAACTGTTGGGGGAGCAAACGGACTCGAAATGCGACGAGATTTGACAGGTGGGTTACACACACCAAAACAACAACACACGACAAGTCTCGCGCCACACCGGTAACGTTACACGGCCAAACACCAAAGTAGGCCTACGGGACGCCACAGACACGTGAGGGAGCTCCGGAACGCGAAACGGACAACGGGAAGGAACGCGTGGAACCGGATGCAAACGACAACACAAATGCAATGCGATGCACATGTCTACATGATATGAATGAATGCCACACACGCACACAACAAAACGACAAAAACCCAAAAGACAAAGAACCCGGAATGGAATAGATGAAGCCGGAGATATATTATATGCCCAAAAGGGAAATTATTACATCCGGGGCATTACAAACTCTCCTCTACTACAAAAAGATCTCGTCCCGAGATCTAGGACTGGAAAAAGGAAGGGTACACGGAACGAAGATGATCTTCTCGTTCCCACGTAGCTTCTCGGTCGGTATGATGTGACCACTTGACTTTCAAGAATTTGATGGACTTGTTGCGGGTCTTGCGCTTGGTTTCTTCGAGAATAGCAACGGGATGCTCTCGGTAAGACAGGTCTTGTTGAAGATCAATCTCCTCAAACGGAATCATGCGTTCAGGTGCCTTGAAGCATTTGCAGAGTTGAGACACATGGAACACATCATGAACATTGGCGAAGTTTGAAGGGAGCTCAAGTTGATAGGCTAGATCGCCTCTTTTGCCAAGGATCTTGAAAGGCCCGACGTATCTAGGAGCAAGCTTTTCTTTGATACCGAATCTTTGGGTGCCTTTCATCGGAGAAACACGGAGATAGACGTGATCATCAATGTTGAAAGCCAAATCACGATGCTTGCCGTCATAGTAGCTCTTCTGACGCGACTGAGCGGCCTTGAGATTCTCACGTATGACTTTGCACATTTCTTCGGTTTCTGAGATCAAGTCATTGCCAAGAAGTTGACATTCGCCTGTTTCAGACCAGTTGAGAGGGGTACGACACTTTCTGCCATAGAGGATTTCAAACGGAGCTTTGCCGGCACTTGCTTGAAAGCTGTTGTTGTAAGAGAACTCGGCAAATGGAAGACAGTCTTCCCATTTCATGCCAAAAGAGATGACACAGGCTCTGAGCATGTCTTCTAGAATCTGATTCACTCGCTCGACTTGACCACTAGTCCGAGGGTGAAAAGCAGTGCTGAACCTGATCTTAGTGCCCATGGCGGACTGAAAGGAGTCCCAGAACTTTGAAGTGAACAAACTTCCACGGTCTGAGGAGATAACTTGAGGAATGCCATGTAAAGACACAATTCTGGAAGTGTACAACTCTGCCGATTGAGCTGCATTGATGGATTCTTTGACTGGAAGGAAGTGAGCGACTTTGGTAAGCTTGTCAATCACCACAAAGATAGAATCATTCCCTCGCTTGGACTTAGGAAAGCCAGTGACGAAATCCATTTCAATGTGGTCGAATTTCCACTCGGGAATGGGAAGAGGTTGGAGAAGACCGGCTGGACGTTGATGTTCTGCTTTCACTCTTCTGCAAACATCACATTCGTTCACGAATTGGGCAATCTCCCTTTTCATGCGTGTCCACCAGTAAGACTGCTTGAGGTCTTGGTACATCTTGGAGCTACCAGGATGAATGGAAAGGAGAGAATCATGTGCTTCTTCCATTATGAGCTTCCTGAGATCACCTTTGGGAACAACGAGTCTGTCCTCGAAGAACAAGGTATCTCTCTCATCAACACGAAAGCACTTGTATTTAGGAGTGCCCTTTGCAATACCATGTTTCACCTTCTGCACCATGGCATCACTGAGTTGGGCCTCACGGACCTGATCTTCCAAGGTAGGAGCAACTTGAAGATTTGCAAGAAATCCCTGCGGAACAACTTGAAGGTTGAGCTTCCTGAAGGCTTCACAAAGCTCAGGCTGGAACGGCTTGATAACAAGGCTGTTGCAATATGCCTTTCTGCTCAAAGCATCTGCAATCACATTCGCCTTGCCAGGAGTGTATTCGATGCTGGGATCATACTCTTGGATCATTTCAACCCAACGAGTCTGGCGGAGGTTCAGATTAGGCTGTGTGAAGATGTACTTCAAGCTCTTGTGATCGGTGAAGATGTCGACTTTTCTGCACAACAACAGATGTCTCCACGTAATCAAAGCATGTACCACAGCTGCTAGCTTGAGATCATGTGTGGAATAGTTCTTCTCACTTGGTTTGAGCTGACGAGAAGTGTATGCCACAATTCTCTTATCTTGCATAAGCACACCACCAAGGCCTTGAAGAGAAGCATCACAGAATACTTCATAGGGCTTGGACTCATCTGGAGGAGTTAGAACTGGAGCAGAGACGAGCTTTTCTTTGAGAGTTCTGAATGCCACTTCACACTCTGGAGACCAAAAGTATTTGACATTCTTCTGAAGCAAGTTGGAAAGAGGCTTGGCAATCTTGGAGAAGTTCTCAACGAACCTTCTGCAATAGCTGGCAAGACCCAGAAAACTGCAGAGTTGCTTGACGTTCTGAGGAGCTTCCCAGTTGACAATTGCTTCAACTTTCTCGGGATTTACCGCAATGCCGTCAGCTGAGATGATATGGCCCAGGTACAAAACCTTATCGAGCCAAAACTCGCACTTGGAGAACTTGGCATAGAACTTATGCTCACGGAGTCGATCAAGAACCAGATGTAAGTGCTTTTCATGATCTTCTTCATTCTTGGAAAACACCAGAATATCATCCAGATACACAAGCACAAACTCGCCAGTATAGGGGTTGAAGATGTAGTGCATCATCCTCGAGAAGGTAGGAGGAGCATTGGCGAGACCAAAGGACATGACGGTATACTCGTATGAGCCGTAGCTCGTTCTGAAGGCAGTCTTGGGGATGTCTTCCTCGCGAATGCGAATTTGATGATAGCCCATTCGGAGATCGAGCTTTGAGAACACTTTAGCTCCTTTGAGCTGCTCGAAGAGTTCGTTGATGTTGGGGAGCGAATACTTGTTCTTTATTGTCTTCTTGTTCAATGGCCGGTAATCAACACAGAGACGCTCCGTGCCATCCTTCTTCTTGACAAATAAGACACCACAGCCCCAAGGAGACGTACTAGGCCTGATGAGACCCATACGCTCCTGTTTATCAAGCTGCTTCTTCAATTCCTTCAATTCATCAGGAGAGAGCTTGTACGGACGCCGGCATGCTGGCTCAGTACCCGGCTCGAGTTCAATTACGAATTCCACCTGACGGTGTGGAGGCATGCCTGGAAGTTCTTCAGGAAAGACGTCTTGATATTCGTTAACCACCGGAATTTGAGATATGGCATTAATTTTGCCCTTATCATTGAGAGAGAAAAGCCTGATAGTGTTATCCCTGGAGGCAAAGATAATCACATCTTCATCAGGATGAGTCATTTTGACTTCCTTCTGTGCACAATCAATGTGAGCATCATGCTGAGAAAGCCAATCCATCCCGAGGATGAGGTCAATGTCAGAATTACCAAGAACCACCGGTTTAGCCAGAAAGCGATAATCACCCATGCGAATAGAAACATCCGGAGCATACACACTGGAAGTCATACGTCTCCCCGGAGAAATAACTTGCAACCTCTGAGGCAAATTTGAAGTGACAACATTGTGCTTGGATGCAAATGGTTGAGACATGAAAGAACATGAAGCACCCGAATCAAACAACACTTTAGCTGGAAAAGAGGTAATTGAGAGGTTACCCAAAATCACATCAGAAGAATTCTCCGCTTGTGCTGCATTCATCAAATTCACCCTTGCTGCCTTTGGATCATGTTTGACAATAGCCGAACTGACAGGTGGAGGAGGTGGAAGACGCTTCGGGTTGGGGCACTTGTTGGCATAGTGACCCTTCTTGCCACACTTGTTGCACACCACTTCTGAGAGAGGACGGAAATGAGAACCACTTGACTTTGAGCCTTGAGACTGAAACTGGTTCTTCGACTGGTTGCTTGGGTTGGGTGGGTGGGAGAAACCACGTCCATCGGAGTTCTTGTTGTTGGAGTTGTTGTAAGGAGCTCGAATCACTGGAGGAGGAGGAAGCCAAAATTTCTGTTGCTTCGAGACCATCTGAGACGATGAGGAAGAGTGAACGGCATCTCGAATTCTTTTTTTAGAAGCCTCCATCTTAAGCTGAGCTGCCTCTTGTTTCAAAGCCATATTATAGAATTTGTCGAATTCATCGGGCTCGAACAAGGTGAGAGCAAGTTGAAGTTCATCTTTGAGACCTCCACGGAACTGGTAGATTTAGCTCTTGGCGTCAGGAATGTCTTGCTTAGCATAGCGGGCGAGGTTTTGGAACTTGACATTATACTGGTAGACTGTCATAGAGCCCTGCTTCAGGTTGCGGAATTGCTCACGCATACCCTCGATGACACTTGTAGGAATATGGTGAGAGCGAAAGTCCTTGCAGAAATCCTCCCAAGAGATCACACGACCTGGCCTGGAGTCTTTGTACTGCTGCCACCAGTCAGCTGCTTGGTCTTTGAGTTGGAAGGCTGTAAACTTCACATAATCCTCTTCTCTTACGTTACTGCACTCAAAATGCTTCTTTATGTAGGTTAACCAATCTTCAGCATCAAGAGGGTCGACACAGTAACTGAAAGCTTTTGGGATTATTGGCCAAGAACTGGTTGAGAGTAGCATGGTGCTGCTGGTTGAAGAAGTTGCCTTGATTCCCTGGAACACCCTGATTAGCTTGATTAGCTTGCATCTGCTGCAACATCTGCATCAACATCTGGGTGTTCTGAGTTGTAGTCTGCATAATCGCTCTCCAAGCCTCAGACGGAGGAGGAGGGGAAGGAGGACGGTCTGGGACCTCTTCACCCTCTGGGTTAGCGTTGGGAACCTTTTCCGGAGCCATCCTGAAATAGATGACCACGAATCAGCAATTGATTGACAGAAGGTATAAGCTGAATCAATGGAATGAATTGCAACAAGTCTTCACAATAATCATTCGAACAATAGGAACGAATGAAATCATTCAAACAAGAGGAACGAATGAAATTCTCAGTTAAATGATAACATCAATCTTCACGAGAAGCCACATAGGGGACAAAAGGTAAAATAAGAAAAACAACAAGGTACGGATGGAAACAAACACAAGATAGGAGCTTCGTTCTAACATCTTTGTGCTGAAAGCATATGAACGCGTTACGAAAGGGTTTTGCAATCCCCGGATCAGCATAGCCAAGGACCCTTTAAGATGCAACTCCCGATCGGAACATCGGTCATAAACCACTTCACTCAATGTAGAACCCCGAACTCGCTAACCTGCATTTGTTGGAAGAATGCCTACGATCTACTGGATAAACCCACCTATTAATTTCCGAAAGATTCCAGTTATGCAATCAGGTGTTGGGGATACAGGGGAAGCACCGCGCAATCAACTCTAAACCTACATCCAGCTGTATCCATCCTTCAACACATAACCAGTCTTTCTCGGAAACTGTTTACCTCGGACCTTCGAAAATCATCCACTATAACAAGCTATGGCAATACTCCCGAACTACCTCCCCTGTACTGGGTGATGTCGGGGTTATCTTGCCACTAACCGTATAGGAGAGATTTTCGATGTCGGCCGTCTTAAGTATTTAGTACTGCCGCGATATGCTTGTGACGACAATACCCCGAAGCTCAACTCCCCGGGACACTGCCACAGCCCCTAATGTCAGGAGGCATCGAGAACAATATTCTCGTCACAAGAACATCGAAACAATCCCAGAATACTCGCGAGATTCCTAAAAAAAATTTGGTGCAATTTTTTGAAAGTAGAAGAGGGAAGAGTAGACGTCAGGAGTCCTCACCAGAGAGAAAGGGGACGAGAAGCAAAGAAATCCTACTCTCCGATATAAATATAGGACTCAAAATATTTTCAGTGTGTGCCTAGACTCGACCGTCAACGATTCGATCAATCAGTGGGGGCTCCTAGGTCGGAGAAGGCTCTGAATACCAACTTGTAATGCCCAAGATGGGACTATATCTCCTACGTGTCGAGGCACGACTTAGAGACATAACCCCATGCTAGAATGATCGCAAGTCTGGTATCTTTGCACAACTCATGTAAAAGATGGGGATGGAAAACATAAAATAGTTGGCTTACAATCGCCACGTCACACAAATGCAATACATGTCTCAATCATCATTCAATAAAACATCACAGCCCTCTAAGGGTAAAATCCAAATGACAAGATACCAAACATAATTTAAATCCACAGGTCGGATCGAATCCTAGTAGAAGTCTCCACTACTGATCATCAGGATAACGAACATAGTATCGACTACGCTCCTCGTCATACTCCCAGTCTAGCTCGGTGCCATCACCTGGATAGCTCACCATCGGACCTGCATCTGGTGTGGTGAAGTAACTGTGAGCCACAGAAGACTCAGCAATCCCGTTCCCGGGTAACAAGACTATTTAAGCCTTGGGAGAGGATAAGGCTGAAGAAAGGAGTAAGTGTCTGCATCAGCAACTAGCACTAGCTTACGTGAAAGAGTGCGAGAAGAAAAGGCCTCGGTCGAGAGATGATCACGAAGTGATCCTAGCTACAACACGTCAAACATAACCCCACCGTGTTCAACTCCCGAATCCCTATTCGGAAATTGACAGTCATGGTACACACGCTGGTAGTGTATTGGAACATTGTGTCAAGTTTTCTACAACCGGATATTAACAAGCTCCCATCTGCCACATAACCGCGGGCACGGCTTTCGAAAGTTCGTAACCCTGCAGGGGTGTTCCAACTTGGCCCATTACAAGCCCACGATCCGCGGAGTCGCAACTCCAAAGTGGGAGGACCCGAGTATTCTCGGAATCCCGTGCTCAAGATACTTCGAACTAAGGTAAGGCTAATACAGCAAATCCTCCCGGCGTGTCGACACCCTGATAGTAGCCGCGCGTATCTAGTCTCAGGACACGTCCAGATGGGCGAAGCTACAGGTGTATGCCAGATACCTCGGGTTTGCCCAAGGCGGCCCCGCAGGCTCCCCGTTTCGGACCAACACTCATGTGGAGCACTGGCCCGGGGTTGTTGATTAAGAAAGAGGGTTAATTACTCCCTATGCAAGTTTATTTAGTTATTAGGCAAATAGTACCAATGTTGGGACTTGCTGGAAAAGACTTAGCACTTAGCGGTTTATCGAGGGGGTCCCATACACCCCATCCGTGTTAGGAACGCATAACCAAGGAACATAACACCGGTTTAAACGGTTCCTAACGGCATGAGTGGAACAAATCACCAAGCAAAAGGCTTAGCCTTCCACCCTTGCCAATATATAGATGATACCCTTTTAAGCATTTATATATTGTGATATAACCCAACAAACTTCAACATGAAGCAAGCATCTTCGATCTTCACCTGCAACTAGCAATGCTATAAGAAGGGCTGAGCGAAGCGTACTTAGCCAAGCAACGGTTTGCATAGGTAGGATGGTTAAGCATGGTCATGGTTACAAGTAGGAGGCTGACAGGAAAGACATGGGCATCGAGGCAAAACTAAAGAGCGGAACTACTAGCAATAGGCAAAGATAGTAATGTTATCGGGGTTCGGTCATCTTGCCTGAAGTGTAGTCGTTCGGATCGTAAGAAGGGTCCTCGTGCTCAACCTCGTTGGTAACCTCGTGCTCGTACTTGTACTCGGTCTCAGCTTCCGGCTCTAAACAATACAATCACACAAGGCACGAATCAACAAGATGTAATGCGCACACCAAAATGATGGATGCATGGTGGATGCACTAAGGGAGCACACGGAGCACGGAAAATAGCACTCAAGCAAATCACTTCAAAACATGAAAACAATAGGAGATTATGAATCTACACGGAAAATCAATCAAGTTTCATATAAGACTCGCTGAAAACGGAGCTACGGGCTAAAAGTTATGCACGAAACAAGAAACATGCGAAAGCTGAAAATTACAGCAACATAGCAACTTAGGAGCACTAAATAAATAAGCTACAGCACTCAAACACCATGGCAAAGAGCATGAACATAAACTAGACATATCCTACAGCAAATAAGTCCAAATGTGCACCCCCAAAGGAGCCACGGATCAATAGCAACAAGCTTGGACATATTGAACTTGACAACAAAATCCTGACAGCAGAATTTTATTGAAACTGTGGAGCAAAAGTTAAATATGCTACAGCCACTTAAATAAGCATGTGAGAACATGAATGGATAGCCAACAATATATACTACAAGGAACCATCAAGATCCACCCCAAAACTATCATGGTTTGTCCTAGAGCAGCAAGCAAACATGGCATCGGAGAATAACATATTACAGACTTAATGAAAATCCACTAAGTGTTAAAACAGCAATTTCATCATGGCATCTATAAGAGCAAGTTTAAGTCACCTCAAAACTAAACATGGCAAGTGGTAAGCACCACATCAAAGTACACATGATGGTGATTCCGAAACATACAAGCATGCATCATGGAGATAAACACAACGATAGCAATGAGCTCAACAAGATGGCATTTCATAACAAGTTAAATAACTAAACAGCCACATAGCACTTCACAACGAAGATAAACATGGCAAGATTAAATCTATCATGCAACCTAACACAAGCAACATGTAGAGCATGGCAAGACGAACACGTGAACATGTCATTTGCATCATTCGGATAAACGAGCTAAAAGATATCACTATGCAAAGATGGCATAAAAACAACACATAGCAGCAGTTTATATCGGGATGCACTCTTGCAACAGAAAAATAAGCATCTAGATGACCACAAACATGCATGGCACAAAGGAATAAAACGTAGTGCTAGTCACAACGAACATCTGGACATCTTATTCACTCAAATCGGAGCAACACACAAGAAGTTATCCATGTTTGAAAATAGCATCAGCACACATAAAACTGGGGACTTAGAGGATAAAAGGGGGCAACCTTCAGATCTGAAGAAAAGGAGTCAACGGGCCACGGGCCCGCGGCGCTGGATCTGGCCCGGGGTGGACGAAGACGGGTTGGCGCGGCGGCGATCTGCGGGCCTCGGGGCGGCTCGGCCTGGGGGCCTCGCGGCTGGGCCTGGAGGCGGCCTGTCGACCCGGCGAAGCGAAGGAGGCCTCGGGCGGGAGGCGGCGCGGCCCACAGAGGGGAGCGGCCCAGGCGCGCAGGAGGGAACCTGGCCGCGGGATCTGGCGCGACGCGGCCCGCGGATGGGCCGGCTTGGGGCGGCGGAGGCCCACGGCGGCTGGATGCTCAGCGGCACGCGGCCTGGAGCGCCGAGGCTGGCGATGCGATCGGTGCGGAGGCGCGCTCGACGCGGGGATCGGGAGGGCGTTGACCTGGCGACGCGAGAGGCTCGGGAGATGGGCCCTGCGGCGCTGGACTCCGGCCCAGGGTTCGCGGCTTGGGCCTCCGGATCGGGAGGAGAGGCCCTACGAAGCTGGCGGCTGAGGCGATTGGATCGATCGGGGAAGCGTTGACCGCCCGCTCGAAGGAAACGGCGGCGGCCGAGCTTCGATCGAAGCTGCGGTGGAGCGGCTGGCGCCCTGGCCGGCCGGATCTGGTGCGGGGCGGCCGGCCCGGCGACGGGGAGAGGCCGGAGGCGGCGGTTTTGCTGCGGGGAGGAGTGGAACGGCGCGGAGGAGAGGATGAGGTGGAGGAGGTGGACTCCGGCGAACTCCGGCGAAACTCCGGCGGGATTCCGGCGGAACTCCGGCGAGGTGGTGGCTGGAGGAAGTGAATGAAGTGGGGGCTAGGGTTTCCTTGATTTGGGGCAAAAATTGGGGGAGTGGACAAATATATAGGCACAAGTAGCTAGGGTTGTCCAAATGGAGTGCGGTTTTCTGCCACAGGATCAGATTTGGATGGCCTAGATGATAGAAGTGGCTAGGAGTGGTTTGGTGGGCTGTTGGAGGGGTGTCTTGGGCCTCAAAGTGGAGGCACTTTGAGCCCACACGAATAACTGTTGGGGGAGCAAACGGACTCGAAACGCGACGAGATTTGGCAGGCGGGTTACACACACCAAAACAACAACACACGACAAGTCTCGCGCCACACCGGTAACGTTACACGGCCAAACACCAAAGTAGGCCTACGGGACGCCACGGACACGTGAGGGAGCTCCGGAACGCGAAATGGACAACGGGAAGGAACGCGTGGAACCGGATGCAAACGACAACACAAATGCAATGCGATGCACATGTCTACATGATTTGAATGAATGCCACACACGCACACAACAAAACAACGAAAACCCAAAAGACAAAGAACCCGGAATGGAATAGATGAAGCCGGAGATATATTATATGCCCAAAAGGGAAAGTATTACATCCGGGGCATTACAAACTCTCCTCTACTACAAAAAGATCTCGTCCCGAGATCTAGGACTGGAAAAAGGAAGGGTACTCGGAACGAAGATGATCTTCTCGTTCCCACGTAGCTTCTCGATCGGTATGCTGTGACCACTTGACTTTCAAGAATTTGATGGACTTGTTGTGGGTCTTGCGCTCGGTTTCTTCGAGAATAGCAACGGGATGCTCTCGGTAAGACAGGTCTTGTTGAAGATCAATCTCCTCAAACGGAATCATGCGTTCAGGTGCCTTGAAGCATTTGCGGAGTTGAGACACATGGAACACATCATGAACATTGGCGAAGTTTGAAGGGAGATCAAGTTGATAGGCTAGATCGCCTCTTTTGCCAAGGATCTTGAAAGGCCCGACGTATCTAGGAGCAAGCTTTCCTTTGATACCGAATCTTTGGGTGCCTTTCATCGGAGAAACACGGAGATAGACGTGATCATCAATGTTGAAAGCCAAATCACGATGCTTGCCGTCATAGTAGCTCTTCTGACGTGACTGAGCGGCCTTGAGATTCTCACGTATGACTTTGCACATTTCTTCGGCTTCTGAGATCAAGTCATTGCCAAGAAGTTGACGTTCGCCTGTTTCAGACCAGTTGAGAGGGGTACGGCACTTTCTGCCATAGAGGATTTCAAACGGATCTTTGCCGGCACTTGCTTGAAAGTTGTTGTTGTAAGAGAACTCGGCAAATGGAAGGCAGTCTTCCCATTTCATGCCAAAAGAGATGACACAGGCTCTGAGCATGTCTTCTAGAATCTGATTCACTCGCTCGACTTGACCACTAGTCCGAGGGTGAAAAGCAGTGCTGAACCTGATCTTAGTGCCCATGGTGGACTGAAAGGAGTCCCAGAACTTTGAAGTGAACAAACTTCCATGGTCTGAGGAGATAACTTGAGGAATGCCATGTAAAGACACAATTCTGGAAGTGTACAACTCTGCCAATTGAGCTGCATTGATGGATTCTTTGACTGGAAGGAAGTGAGCGACTTTGGTAAGCTTGTCAATCACCACAAAGATAGAATCATTCCCTCGCTTGGACTTAGGAAAGCCAGTGACGAAATTCATTTCAATGTGGTCGAATTTCCACTTGGGAATGGGAAGAGGTTGGAGAAGACCGGCTGGACGTTGATGTTCTGCTTTCACTCTTCTGCAAACATCACATTCGTTCACGAATTGGGCAATCTCCCTTTTCATGCGTGTCCACCAGTAAGATTGCTTGAGGTCTTGGTACATCTTGGAGCTACCAGGATGAATGGAAAGGAGAGAATCATGTGCTTCTTCCATTATGAGCTTCCTGAGATCACCTTTGGGAACAACGAGTCTGTCCTCGAAGAACAAGGTATCTCTCTCATCAACACGAAAGCACTTGTATTTAGGAGTGCCCTTTGCAATACCATGTTTCACCTTCTGCACCATGGCATCACTAAGTTGGGCCTCACGGACCTGATCTTCCAAGGTAGGAGCAACTTGAGGATTTGCAAGAAATCCCTGCGGAACAACTTGAAGGTTGAGCTTCCTGAAGGCTTCACAAAGCTCAGGCTGGAACGGCTTGATAAGAAGGCTGTTGCAATATGCCTTTCTGCTCAAAGCATCTGCAATCACATTCGCCTTGCCAGGAGTGTATTCGATGCTGGGATCATACTCTTGGATCATTTCAACCCAACGAGTCTGGCGGAGGTTCAGATTAGGCTGTGTGAAGATGTAGTTCAAGCTCTTGTGATCGGTGAATATGTCGACTTTTCTGCCCGACAACAGATGTCTCCACGTAATCAAAGCATGTACCACAGCTGCTAGCTCGAGATCATGTGTGGGATAGTTCTTCTCACTTGGTTTGAGCTGACGAGAAGTGTATGCCACAATTCTCTTATCTTGCACAAGCACACCACCAAGGCCTTGAAGAGAAGCATCACATAATACTTCATAGGGCTTGGACTCATCTGGAGGAGTTAGAACTGGAGCAGAGACGAGCTTTTCTTTGAGAGTTCTGAATGCCACTTCACACTCTGGAGACCAAAAGTATTTGACATTCTTCTGAAGCAAGTTGGAAAGAGGCTTGGCAATCTTGGAGAAGTTCTCAACGAACCTTCTGCAATAGCTGGCAAGACCCAGAAAACTGCGGAGTTGCTTGACGTTCTGAGGAGCTTCCCAGTTGACAATTGCTTCAACTTTCTCGGGATTTACTGCAATGCCGTCAGCTGAGATGATATGGCCCAGGTACAAAACCTTATCGAGCCAAAACTCGCACTTGGAGAACTTGGCATAGAACTTATGCTCACGGAGTCGATCAAGAACCAGATGTAAGTGCTTTTCGTGATCTTCTTCATTCTTGGAAAACACCAGAATATCATCCAGATACACAAGCACAAACTCGCCAGTATAGGGGTTGAAGATGTAGTGCATCATCCTCGAGAAGGTAGGAGGAGCATTGGCGAGACCAAAGGACATGACGGTATACTCGTATGAGCCATAGCTCGTTCTGAAGGCAGTCTTGGGGATGTCTTCCTCGCGAATGCGAATTTGATGATAGCCCATTCGGAGATCGAGCTTTGAGAACACTTTAGCACCTTTGAGCTGCTCGAAGAGTTCGTTGATGTTGGGGAGCGGATACTTGTTCTTTATTGTCTTCGTGTTCAACGGCCGGTAATCAACACAGAGACGCTCCGTGCCATCCTTCTTCTTGACAAATAAGACACCACAGCCCCAAGGAGACGTACTAGGCCTGATGAGACCCATACGCTCCTGTTTATCAAGCTGCTTCTTCAATTCCTTCAATTCATCAGGAGAGAGATTGTACGGACGCCGGCATGCTGGCTCAGTACCCGGCTCGAGTTCAATTATGAATTCCACCTGACGGTGTGGAGGCATGCCTGGAAGTTCTTCAGGAAAGACATCTTGATATTCGTTAACCACCGAAATTTGAGATATGGCATTAATTTCGCCCTTATCATTGAGAGAGAAAAGCCTGATAGTGTTATCCCTGGAGGCAAAGATAATCACATCTTCATCAGGATGAGTCATTTTGACTTCCTTCTGTGCACAATCAATGTGAGCATCATGCTGAGAAAGCCAATCCATCCCGAGGATGAGGTCAATGTCAGAATTACCAAGAACCACCGGTTTAGCCAGAAAGCGATAATCACCCATGCGAATAGAAACATCCGGAGCATACACACTGGAAGTCATACGTCTCCCCGGAGAAATAACTTGCAACCTCTGAGGCAAATTTGAAGTGACAACATTGTGCTTGGATGCAAATGGTTGAGACATGAAAGAACATGAAGCACCCGAATCAAACAACACTTCAGCTGGAAAAGAGTTAACTGAGAGGTTACCCAAAATCACATCAGAAGAATTCTCCGCTTGTGCTGCATTCATCAAATTCACCCTTGCTGCCTTTGGATCATGCTTGACAATAGCCGAACTGACAGGTGGAGGAGGTGGAAGACGCTTCGGGTTGGGGCACTTGTTGGCATAGTGACCCTTCATGCCACACTTGTTGCACACCACTTCTGAGAGAGGACGGAAATGAGAACCACTTGACTTTGAGCCTTGAGACTGAAACTGGTTCTTCGACTGGTTGCTTGGGTTGGGTGGGTGGGAGAAACCACGTCCACCGGAGTTCTTGTTGTTGGAGTTGTTGTAAGGAGCTCGAATCACTGGAGGAGGAGGAAGCCAAAATTTCTGTTGCTTCGAGACCATCTGAGACGATGAGGAAGAGTGAACGGCATCTCGAATTCTTTTTTTAGAAGCCTCCATCTTAAGCTTAGCTGCCTCTTATTTCAAAGCCATATTATAGAATTTGTCGAATTCATCGGGCTCGAACAAGGTGAGAGCAAGTTGAAGTTCATCTTTGAGACCTCCACGGAACTGGTAGATTTAGCTCTTGGCGTCAGGAATGTCTTGCTTAGCATAGCGGGCGAGGTTTTGGAACTTGACATTATACTGGTAGACTGTCATAGAGCCCTGCTTCAGGTTGCGGAATTGCTCACGCATACCCTCGATGACACTTGTAGGAATATGGTGAGAGCGAAAGTCCTTGCAGAAATCCTCCCAAGAGATCACACGACCTGGCCTGGAGTCTTTGTACTGCTGCCACCAGTCAGCTACTTGGTCTTTGAGTTGGAAGGCTGCAAACTTCACATAATCCTCTTCTCTTACGTTACTGCACTCAAAATGCTTCTTTATGTAGGTTAACCAATCTTCAGCATCAAGAGGGTCGACACAGTAACTGAAAGCTTTTGGGATTATTGGCCAAGAACTGGTTGAGAGTAGCATGGTGCTGCTGGTTGAAGAAGTTGCCTTGATTCCCTGGAACACCCTGATTAGCTTGATTAGCTTGCATCTGCTGCAACATCTGCATCAACATCTGGGTGTTCTGAGTTGTAGTCTTCATAATCGCTCTCCAAGCCTCAGACGGAGGAGGAGGGGAAGGAGGACGGTCTGGGACCTCTTCACCCTCTGGGTTAGCGTTGGGAACCTTTTTCGGAGCCATCCTGAAATAGATGACCACGAATCAGCAATTGATTGACAGAAGGTATAAGCTGAATCAATGGAATGAATTGCAACAAGTCTTCACAATAATCATTCGAACAATAGGAACGAATGAAATCATTCGAACAAGAGGAACGAATGAAATTCTCAGTTAAATGATAACATCAATCTTCACGAGAAGCCACATAGGGGACAAAAGGTAAAATAAGAAAAACAACAAGGTACGGATGGAAACAAACACAAGATAGGAGCTTCGTTCTAACATCTTTGTGCTGAAAGCATATGAACGCGTTACGAAAGGGTTTTGCAATCCCCGGATCAGCATAGCCAAGGACCCTTTAAGATGCAACTCCCGATCGGAACATCGGTCATAAACCACTTCACTCAATGTAGAACCCCGAACTCGCTAACCTGCATTTGTTGGAAGAATGCCTACGATCTACTGGATAAACCCACCTATTAATTTCCGAAAGATTCCAGTTATTCAATCCGGTGTTGGGGATACAGGGGAAGCACCGCGCAATCAACTCTAAACCTACATCCAGCTGTATCCATCCTTCAACACATAACCAGTCTTTCGCGGAAACTGTTTACCTCGGACCTTCGAAAAGCATCCACTATAACAAGCTATGGCAATACTCCCGAACTACCTCCCCAGTACTGGGTGATGTCGGGGTTATCTTGCCACTAACCGTATAGGAGAGATTTTCGATGTCGCCGTCTTAAGTATTTAGTACTGCCGCGATATGCTTGTGACGATAATACCCCGAAGCTCAACTCCCCGGGACACTGCCACAACCCCTAATGTCAGGAGGCATCGAGATCAATATTCTCGTCACAAGAACATCGAAACAATCCCAGAATACTCGCGAGATTCCTAAAAAAATTTGGTGCAATTTTTTGAAAGTAGAAGAGGGAAGAGTAGACGTCAGGAGTCCTTACCAGAGAAAAGGGGATGAGAAGCAAAGAAATCCTACTCTCCGATATAAATATAGGACTCAAAATATTTTCAGTGTGTGCCTAGACTCGACCGTCAACGATTCGATCAATCAGTGGGGGCTCCTAGGTCGGAGAAGGCTCTGAATACCAACTTGTAATGCCCAGGATGGGACTATATCTCCTACGTGTCGAGGCACGACTTAGAGACATAACCCCATGCTGGAATGATCGCAAGTCTGGTATCTTTGCACAACTCATGTAAAAGATGGGGATGGAAAACATAAAATAGTTGGCTTACAATCGCCACGTCACACAAATGCAATACATGTCTCAATCATTATTCAATAAAACATCACAGCCCTCTAAGGGTAAAATCCAAATGACAAGATACCAAACATAATTTAAATCCACAGGTCGGATCGAATCCTAGTAGAAGTCTCCACTACTGATCATCAGGATAACGAACATAGTATCGACTACGCTCCTCGTCATACTCCCAGTCTAGCTCGGTGCCATCACCTGGATAGCTCAGCATCGGACCTGCATCTGGTGTGGTGAAGTAACTGTGAGCCACAGAGGACTCAGCAATCCCGTTCCCGGGTAACAAGACTATTTAAGCCTTGGGAGAGGATAAGGCTGAAGAAAGGAGTAAGTGTCTGCAGCAGCAACTAGCACTAGCTTATGTGAAAGAGTGCGAGAAGAGAAGGCCTCGGTCGAGAGATGATCACGAAGTGATCCTAGCTACAACACGTCAAACATAACCCCACCGTGTTCAACTCCCGAATCCCTATTCGGAAATTGACAGTCACGGTACACACGCTGGTAGTGTATTGGAACATTGTGTCAAGTTTTCTACAACCGGATATTAACAAGCTCCCATCTGCCACATAACCGCGGGCATGGCTTTCGAAAGTTCATAACCCTGCAGGGGTGTTCCAACTTGGCCCATTACAAGCCCACGATCCGCGGAGTCGCAACTCCAAAGTGGGAAGACCCGATTATTCTCGGAATCCCGTGCTCAAGATTCTCCGAACTAAGGTAAGGCTAATCCAGCAAATCCTCCCGGCGTGTCGACACCCTGATAGTAGCCGCGCGTATCTAGTCTCAGGACACGTCCGGATGGGCGAAGCTACAGGTGTATGCCAGATACCTCGGGTTTCCCCAAGGCGGCCCCGCAGGCTCCCCGTTTCGGACCAACACTCATGTGGAGCACTGGCCCGGGGTTGTTGATTAAGAAAGAGGGTTAATTACTCCCTATGCAAGTTTATTTTATTTATTAGGCAAATAGTACCAATGTTGGGACTTGCTGGAAAAGACTTAGCACTTAGCGGTTTATCGAGGGGGTCCCATACGCCCCATCCGTGTTAGGAACGCATAATCAAGGAACATAACACCGGTTTAAACGGTTCCTAACGGCATGAGTGGAACAAATCACCAAGCAAAAGGCTTAGCCTTCCACCCTTGCCAATATATAGATGATATCCTTTTAAGCATTTATATAGTGTGATATAACCCAACAAACTTCAACATGAAGCAAGCATCTTCGATCTTCACCTGCAACTAGCAATGCTATAAGAAGGGCTGAGCGAAGCGTACTTAGCCAAGCAACGGTTTGCAAAGGTAGGATGGTTAAGCATGGTCATGGTTATAAGTAGGAGGCTGACAGGAAAGACATGGGCATCGAGGCAAAACTAAAGAGCGGAACTACTAGCAATAGGCAAAGATAGTAATGTTATCGGGGTTCGGTCATCTTGCCTGAAGTGTAGTCGTTCGGATCGTAAGAATGGTCCTCGTGCTCAACCTCGTTGGTAACCTCGTGCTCGTACTCGTACTCGGTCTCAGCTTCCGGCTCTAAACAATACAATCACACAAGACACGAAACAACAAGATGCAATGCGCACACCAAAATGATGGATGCATGATGGATGCACTAAGGGAGCACACGGAGCACGGAAAATAGCACTCAAGCAAATCACTTCAAAACATGAAAACAATAGGAGATTATGAATCTACACGGAAAATCAATCAAGTTTCATATAAGACTCGCTGAAAACGGAGCTACGGGCTAAAAGTTATGCCCGAAACAAGAAACATGCGAAAGCTGAAAATTACAGCAACATAGCAACTTCGGAGCACTAAATAAATAAGCTACAGCACTCAAACACCATGGCAAAGAGCATGAACATAAACTAGACATATCCTACAGCAAATAAGTCCAAAGGTGCACCCCCAAAGGAGCCACGGATCAATAGCAACAAGCTTGGACATATTGAACTTGACAACAAAATCCTGACAGCAGAATTTTATTGAAACTTTGGAGCAAAAGTTAAATATGCTACAGCCACTTAAATAAGCATGTGAGAACATGAATGGATAGCCAACAATATATACTACAAGGAACCATCAAGATCCACCCCAAAACTATCATGGTTTGTCCTAGAGCAGCAAGCAAACATGGCATCGAAGAATAACAGATTACAGACTTAGTGAAAATCCACTGTGTTAAAACAGCAGTTTCATCATGGCATCTATAAGAGCAAGTTTAAGTCACCTCAAAACTAAACATGGCAAGTGGTAAGCACCACATCAAAGTACACATGATGGTGATTCCAAAACATACAAGCATGCATCATGGAGATAAACACAACGATAGCAATGAGCTCAACAAGATGGCATTTCATAACATGTTAAATAACTAAACAGCCACATAGCACTTCGCAACGAAGATAAACATGGCAAGATTAAATCTATCATGCAACCTAACACAAGCAACATGTAGAGCATGGCAAGACGAACACGTGAACATGTCATTTGCATCATTCGGATAAACGAGCTAAAAGATATCACTATGCAAAGATGGCATAAAAACAACACATAGCAGCAGTTTATATCGGGATGCACTCTTGCAACAGAAAAATAAGCATCTAGATGACCACAAACATGCATGGCACAAAGGAATGAAACGTAGTGCTAGTCACCACGAACATCTGGACATCTTATTCACTCAAATCGGAGCAACACACAAGAAGTTATCCATGTTTGAAAATAGCATCAGCACACATAAAACTGGGGACTTAGAGGATAAAAGGGGGACACCTTCAAATCTGAAGAAAAGGAGTCAACGGGCCACGGGCCCGCGGTGGTGGATCTAGCCCGGGGTGGACGAAGACGGGCTGGCGCGGCGGCGATCTGCGGGCCTCGGGGCGGCTCGGCCTGGGGGCCTCGCGGCTGGGCCTGGAGGCGGCCTGGCGACCCGGCGAAGCGAAGGAGGCCTCGGGCGGGAGGCGGCGCGGCCCACGGAGGGGAGCGGCCCAGGCGTGCAGGAGGGAACCTGGCCGCGGGATCTGGCGCGACGCGGCCCGCGGATGGGCCGGCTCGGGGGGG